>NTMA01000012.1:0-582452 GCA_002917075.1 Hawksworthiomyces lignivorus | reverse complement strand
TTTATTATTTAATTAACTATATATTTTACTAACGTTAATAATATAAAAACTTTACTTAATAATATTAATAACGTTAATAATTTTACTATTTCATTCGACGAATTAAACAACGAATTCGATAATAACGTAAACAACGAAGATTTATATAATATTACTAACGTTGATTTAAACGATTTAGAAAAAGATTTATATATTTCTAAATCGTCTTTAAAAGATGAAATAACTATATATTTATCAAAAAATGAAGAGAATCGAAAAGTAAGTTATTACAATTATTTTACTATTTTTTAATAAATTACTAACTTATTATTTTTAGACTGAACTATTAAATTACTGGAAATTATATACTAAAACGTTTCCAACGTTAAACATATTAGTTATACGATATTTAGTTATTCCTAGTACTTCAATTGTTATAAAAGTTATTTTTTCAATTAGTAGTAATATTATTATTAAATCAAGAAATAGACTTCTACTTAATACGGTTAAAAAGCTGATTTTATTAAAAAGTTGGACTATTAAAGATTTAAACGAATTAGAGAGGGGTTTACAATTAAATGAAGAGGAGGATCAGAATGAAGATTAAATTTTTATTTTACTAATTAGTTTTTAAGTTAAAATTTTAATTAGATTTTTAGTTAGTTCTTTAATTGTTTTTTTAGTTAAGTTTGTAATGAATTGAATTAGAAATTAATTATATGACTAATTTATTAATATTTTATATATAGTGTTAAAATTAATTTAGTATACTAAAAATTAATTTAGTATACTAAAATTAATTTTAATTTTTTTAGTATTAATTTTAGTATTGATTTGAAAAATTAATTTTAGTATACTAAAATTAATTTAATTAGTATTAGTATGGTCTCATACTAATTTTAATTACTAAATTCCCAACCCTGATTAAAAGTACTAATAAATATATCGATATTTTAATAAGTATTTTTAAAATACTTTGATAAAAAAATATATAAAAAATAACTAAAAATAAAAACTTAAATTAATAATAAATTTAACTTAAACTATAAATTTAATAATAATAATAATAATAATACGACAAATAATTCATATTGTAATTAATCAACTTTATATATATATATATATAAATAATTAAAACAAAATATTTCAAAAATGAAATAAAAAATTAACGATTAATATCCAGTGTTGTAAAATTAATCTATCAATTTATATAAGGGAATTGTCTTGAAGAGGACTCCTTAGTCATTTTATGATTATGCAGGAAAGTTGCACAAGAGCACGTGACTATCGAGAGACGTACAGGCCTCGATAAGACAACAATCAATTAGTAATCTGACATGAGATAAATGTTAGAGAACCCTGTAAACGTACGGTAATGTGGACTCACTAATGGCATCATAAGAAGGCCCAATTAGAGGACACAATTAGTATATAAATCCCACTTGACTGCGTCGTCGAAGACGACTCAGTAAGTGAAAGTTTAAATACGAATATATACTTACCTTTATTGTCTTTTCTTCACTGAATAGTACGTGCACGTGATTTTGTAACGTCACATGACGTAATTCTCCTTACAATTTATTATAGTCTTGGACTAATATTAGTTTCGTATAGGTCGGATTAATATTAGTTTGAATTAAATTAAATTTGATTAATGGACTAATATAAATAAAATTACTAGTTATAGAAAATGTGTTTTGAATAATAATAAAACTAGTAAGAATTACTAAATATCATTTAGTTAATACACTTAAAATAGGATGTTTCAAAGAATATAATATTTAATATTTTAAAATATTAGTCTAATAAATAATTAGTTTTTTTTAAAGAAATTATATTATAAAATTAATATAATTATTTTTTTAGGTTTTTTATTTTTGAAAAATATATAACATATTATTTTCTTTCATAGTGTTCTAAAAATATATATAAACCTTTATTGAAATCATCATTATTATTAAATGACGAAGATGAAGTATTTTCATTTAATTCATTAAAGGAAATATTTATAATACTATCAGTATTATTAACCTTTTATATAAGTCCATGTTAATTAATAAAATTTAATAATGATTTTATAAATATTTTAAAACCTACTTACAATATTTATTTTTTAATAAATATATAATGTTTTCTTTGAAATAGGAATAGTGATATAATAAACTATTTTCTTTGAAATGTTTTATTTTAAATCTAGTGTCTAAAATATAACTTAAAATATTTAATTTATAATTAATTAAGGTATTAGATGTTAATTATTAAGGAAGATATTTTTCTCACTTTATTTTACCCGTTTTTATAATGGTAGTAAAGTTATTCAAATAAATATAAATTATATATAATTAATATCATATACTATAAATAAATAGTAAATAATAAATAACTTATTAATTTTAATACATTTTTTTAGAAATAAGATAAATCATTGAATTACTTAATTTATTATATATATAATGAAGTTATATAAACTTAACTTTATAATTTAATAATAAGTTTTAAATTTTATTCCAATATTTAAATAAGATTTTTGATAATAAATCATTCTTTAAAATTAAAAAAAAATTAATTTGCTAATAGCATTATTATTATTATTATAAGTTAATAGCCCTTTTAAGTTGAAAAGACTTTTAATATATAATAAGTTGAATTTCATCTTATAACATTATTTAATTAGTTAATTAGTAAAAAAAGAATATTGATTAAGTAATTAATTTTGACCTAAGAAATAACATTAATATTAAAATTAAAAAGGTTTCGTTTTGTCGAATATTTATTTCTATACTATATTGTAATAATTCTCGAGTTTCGTGTTTATATTTAAGTAATATAATAACTCGTTGTATTCGATTAATAATAATTATTAATTAAAATTGTTTATTTTTATTGTTGTTGTAATTAATATTAAATAAATAAATTAAGTAGTTGGTTTTACATTTAGTAGTTGTTAAATTAAAAATATAATTATTTAATATATCTCTTACGACTAAATATATAATAATTTATTATATTTATTTTGAAACGAATTTGTAACTATATTATTATTCAAGGTATTGTCTTAAGTAATATTGCTGAGCTACAGCACCTCACCGTACCACAGAGCAACAGGTCACAACAGAAGTAAGCACTAATTGACTAGGGCTTTGCAGGGCATGCAGGGCCCGTAAGGCCCTGTAATGCGATCAAATTTGACACCAAACTTATAAATTCAATAACTAACCAACCAGTATAGCTATGGGGACCAATGTGAGGTTGTTGAGAAGAGAATTTTCTACTTCTCATAGTCCCACCATCATCTTGGCACTCGGAGCTTTGGAAAAGGCCAGAGTACGCACGAAATTATTTTTTCGCAAAATGATTTTTATATGGGAAAAATAAAAAATCGACTCTATAACAATATCCCCTGCCTGCCCAACGGTCTGCTCCAAGCCACCCTCGAGGGTAAGTAAGCCTTCCAACTACCCTATACTATTTTAGGCCATAACTTGGCTAGATTCTAACCTACTAACCAGTAAGTTATACCTTCTTTCTCAGAAAAATTCAACCTATATAACAGTGATTCTTATGTAAGTAGTAGGTACAGGAATCCACCGTAGTAGTACCGTGTCAGGTTTAATAAATATTAATATTTATTTAATAATTTATTTAAATATATCTTTAATCTTTATTATTAAGTATTTTTTAGAATATCAAAAAAATTAATGTAAATATATTGACTGGTATATAATTTTCTTAATTTATTAAACTTAATAAAATGAATAATATAATTTAAAAATATTAATTTACTTATAAGTTTATGAGTTCATTTAAAATCGAGTTTATATATATTAATTTAACATTTATATAAGTTGTATATATTATAAAAGTCTATATATTAAACGTTATAGAAATGTTAGGATGCACATGCCAGAGAGCCTCTGAGGCGCCTAATATACACTAGTGTGAGGGAATATCAACGCGTTGTGCTGATATTGACGATCTTTTTGGATTATTGGCATAGTTGGTAAACCCTCACACCAATCGTAACAAAAAGTAACTATCAAATGTTTTAATATTTTCTTTACGTTTAATATTAAAAACTAAAAGATTATATTGATATACGTTATTTAGTATATTTGTGATCTTTATTCGATTAATAATATAAGTAGATCTAAATAATCTATTAATTTTATTATTAATTAAAATTAAAATCAATAATCTAAACTTACAGGTTATAATATTCTAATAAATTTTTAATCGAATTAGATTTAAGAAAATTAAAAGATAAATTATTATTAATAATAAAATTAAGTATTTTATTATAAGTCTCGTCTTCGTTAAAATGAATCTTTATATTTATATGAAGTTGAATTTATTTTCGTAATATTAAATTAAAAAAATTACTAGTGTTTTCTTTAATTGTATAAATTATTAATTATTAATAAATATATATATATATAAGTTTAATTTTTTGTTAATTGTTTTTAATTTTTTATTATAAGTTATATTTAAATGGTGTCTTTGATAATGTCGTATATAATTTGAAGTTATAAAATTTTATAAAATTTTGATTTTTTATAAGTACTACTAAAATAAATATATTAGTATTTTTAATATTAATAATTAATATAAATAGATTTAAAAATACCTAATATATTAAACTAATATAGATCGAAGTTCGTTTAATTTATAAAGTAATAAAGACTATTTAATTAGTATATTATTGATTATAATAAGGTTGGAGAATAATATATAATATATTAAATTAATATAAATTATTGTAAAGGGTCTATTGGCGATAGACACAAAAAAGCCCTAAAACATAATATATACCTAGAATAACGAAAGACTAAAGATACAAGAGAAAGGAGGCTCTCCTTCGACTCAGGAGCGAAGCTCCTGGTTGAAATAGGGGCGTCAGGGGCAAGTGGGCCGGTAGGTCGCTCTGGCGACCGACTGCCCTCCCCGGCCTCCCCGTTGGGCCCGTCAGTCTGATCTCTAGCCCTGGGCTCGTCCTGGGTCGTCCTCGGGGCCCTGGCCCATTACAATTAATACGTTCTGAAATAATAATAACTGTATATATACTTATAGTAAAAATATAAAAAATTATATTTAAATAGACTATCTCTTTTTGGTGAGAATTATATATAAATTATATAATAAACATCAATAATTAATTAATAATAATTTATTAATATATAAATTAATATCAATATACTTCTTTATATTAATTTAATTTAAAAAAAATACTATTTTCCAACCTTGATTATATATAAATAAATTTACATTGTTTAATATATAATTAACGTTATTTAAATGAGATAATCTATTAAAATCTATTAAATCTTTCTAAATTAATTTCTTTATTATTATTATTAATAAATGAAGAATTAATTTCAGACTCAATATTAGATTTAATAAATATATATTTGTTTGAATTTATATTGAAATAAAATATTTAAATTTTTTTTAAAAAGGATATTAATTTATTATAAAAATAAATGTATTATTTGAATTTTTTTTAAATTATTAATTGAATTATTGAATATTTTAAGTTATCAATAAAAGTATTGATTAAATTATTGAATTTTTAAATAATTAAATAAATTAATGGTTTTTAATTAGTTTCAATTTAAACCTTATACATAAAAGAAACTTTTATTCTTATACTATATTAAAAATATATTAACTTCAATATAAATAAAGTAAATATAGTTTTTTATAAATTTATTTTAATTAAATTAATTAAGATATATATATATATATTATATATTGTATTTATAGATAAAGTTTATTTCTTGTAACGTTATTTGTTATTAAATTAGTTATAATTAAACTAATATTTATTCGATTTTTAAGTATTTTATCATTTTTTATTATATATAATTATTAAAAATTATATCTATTATTTTAATTAGTCCGTGAATTAATATAAAATTAACTAATATAATCTAAAACTAATACAAATATATTAATATTAGTTTGAATTAATATAGATTAATTTAAACATTTATTATAATATTATTAATATTAATAATAAAAATAATAATAAATTTTTAATTAAATTAAATTAAATATTTAAATATTATTTAAATAAAAGTTAAAATAAAATGTTAAAATTAACATTTAAAAAATAATTCTATTTTATACTTAATAATTTTATATAAATATTTATCTATTTTAGTTAAAAATTTAAATAATAATTAGTTTTGTTTAAAAATTAATTATTAAAACTATAAACTTTTTTAATGTTTAGAAATATTTATTATACTTTTTATAAAAAATTCAAATTAAACTTTTACAAAAAATTAATAAATTGATTATCTTAAAAAATATTTTCTTTTAATTGTAATTTTTTTAAATTATTTTTATATTATAAAATAAACTTTTATAAAAAAAGTTTACTATAATAATAAGTTAAATAATTAAAAATATTAATTTTATTTATTATGGATATAAATTTATTTTTAAATTGTAAATTGTCTATAATATAAATTATTTTAAATAATTTATAATAAAAATTAAAATAATTATTATAATTATATAATTTAACAATATAATATAATAATATTATAATAATTTTGAAGAAATTAATTAAGACTTAAATTTATATTTTATAACTTTTTTATAATATTAATAATTATTATTTTTATTTGTTTTATAAATAATTTTTTAATATTTAATTACGTATTAATTTCTTAATTTATATTTTATATATTTTAAAATATATTTATATATAATTAAGATTTAAATATTATTTTAATTTTAATATATTAAATTTAATTTAATCAGTATTAATATAACCTGGTATTATATTTAATTACTGAATTCTTAACGTTGACTGGTGTTGATACATTATAAATATGAAGACCTTATAGGGGTGTGGTAGGAGAATTAAGTATTCAATTGTTTAGAGATAGTTTGCTCTTATTCACCACCTAAGGTGTATAAACAAGATAGATAAATTTCTCAACTTTCATGTTAGATAGAGGTAGGTAGATAAATACATCTTTAACCTGTACAGCACTTATTAGAAAATAACTAATTTGAGCATACAAGAACTGTAAGGGGTCTGCTGGCAAGGAGCACAGAAGAGCCCCGAGGCAATGGTATAGGCCTGATTGAACGAAAGACTAAAGATACAGAAGAGAGAAGACTCTCCTTCGACTCCCAGGAGCTCCGCTCCTGGTTGAAATAAGGGGCACCAGGGGCAAGTGGGCCGGTGGGCCTGTAGGTCGCCCGGGCGACCGACTGCTCCCTCCCCCGGTGTCCCCGCTAGATCTCATCGGTCTACTCTCTAGCCCTAGGCTCGCCCTAGGCCGTCCTTGGGGCCCTAGCCCATTACAAGAACGAAGTCATTTTGTCACAAATTGGTTCAGCACCGAAAAAGTCTTCTGGCCTTGGACCGACCTAATGCTGGCACAATCTCACCACAGACCTTATCTATCTATAGTAAGGGAGACTGCCTCAGGCCCTTTTTGAAGTAAAGAGGGTCATACAGACTTAGGGATCAGCCGTACGGTGATTCTTCTATACAGCCCGCCACGCTCTCGATATCGCACATGCAAATATCGCCCATGCTTCCCTGCACTGGCTTTTTCCACCTGTGCAACAGCTTCCAACGTATTGGCTTTAACATCATACGCCAATGGTATAATTGCTCTTGAATTCGCTACTGTTACCACAGAATCACATAATACTCCTGTTGTGCTGCCCAGCCTTTAATATGGTTCTATATGGTCTGCTGTGTTTATTTATTTTGTTGCTCTGTGTAGTAGGGCCAGCTCAGCGAGGGGTCAATTCCATAGCAGAGCAGACGCTTTCGCTGACTGCCAGCAGATTGTAGATGTAAGGGGCTTATATAGAGCTCAATTACCCGGTCTAATAAAGCATTTAATTGGCATAGCCTTGCAATTTCCACAGGCTTTTCTGTATTCCCATTGTTCGATACCCCCTGAGGAGAAGGTAGGAATTATCGCGGAACATAGCAGATTCTGCACGAAGGCGTTCCATATCCGGGGCGCCAATGAGTTTCTTGATGTTATAGACAAGAACTTTAGCGGCGGATAGATGGACTCCAATACTTGGTGTCGATGGCTGTTGAACGTCAACTGTGTCCCCAGCCAACACACCATCACTAAGATGAAGGATGCACCCAAGTTGATGCAGGTTGATACACTGCTCCGGTGATTCAAGAGGGACTAGGTATTGTCGACCTGCGGTTTCACATAGCCTTGCTAGATATAGGAGATCTCCAGAGATGCAGCGACACATGACTTTGAGGATGTGTACATCCATGTCGCTTCTCCAGACGACCTTGTTCAGGGTGGAAGTCAGACCAGGAGAATCTAACGTCCGAAGAAATAACCCGTGCCCCTTTCGATACTTCCCCGAAGAATCAGAGAAACTACGGAAGAGATCCTTCCGTGCCAACGCATACGCGGTAGGGCCGTGCGTATTTCTGACAGCCCCGGTGGGATCCATATTTGAAGACCCTTTGGTTTTAGAAGCCCGAGATGAATCGGCCATGGCATTCTTTTGTAGTGGAAAAATATCAGACGGCACCCACCAAGGAACTCCTGTTTTGGGATGTGTCATCAATTTGAAGTTCTGCAAAAGGTCACGGGGCAGATGAGTCTTTGTGACTGAGCATCTCCTCTCGGGAGCCGCAAGAATGTGAGCTTTATCAAGGATTAGCTAGTGGTTCTGGTAGAATTATGCGTGGTGTAAGGGCTTCTTACCGAAAGGGTTACGATAAAAGCGCCTTTGAAATCTCGTCATTTTGTGGAGAGGCTTGCTTAGCTTCGGCATTTTCCAACGCGAACGAGAGTCTAAGAAGCCCTCATCTGCCAAAGGGGATTTAGTGAGCTGCTCGGACGAAGTCCAGACTGCCGCGTCTCTGACTTTGCGTTTTGTAGACATTTGCCTGAGACATGATCGATTGGCAGCGCCTGGCATCACTCTCCTACAAAGTTGGTGGCATGGCACACCGATTTGTATTTGAGTTGTTCTATTATGAGATGCACAACGCACTGCACGGACCAACCGCATGCAGAACGGCGCATGGCCATGTACTTGTGCCGTCATAGTAAAACCATAAGAGAAAGCTGATTTGACATTTTTTTGCTTCTGTCGGGTGAGTATTACATAGATGGAGATGCTGATCAGTAAACTAACGTGGTTGATATGCATAAAACCGAAGAACGCTAAAAATACTTTTAAGCAGATCATGCACTACACCACCATAAACGAATCAAGCCACATTATTTACTGAAGGATCCATGACAACAACACGGTCCGCTTCGGTCTAAATCGACGCTGGTAGATAGACAATCACCTTCTGCCCAACAAAGTCCCAGACAACGCAACATTATGATTTGCCAGAAAGCTGCTTGGAGCCTGGTCCGAGGGATTGCAGTCCGGCCGCATTACCAACTAGCTAGATTTTCCAGATTTTCGGCGTCTGTAACACCGGCCTCATCCTTACCGATGCCGTATATCACAGAAGTTACTGTATGGACCGCTATTCATATCTGGAGATGTGGCGCTTGACAAATTTGCTAACTAGGCAGACTGGGGGTTGGCGGACATGTGCGTAGAACCGAGTCACTACATGCTTTACCTGACGTGAAAACTAACAGAACTGGGATAGCCGATATATTTTCTAAGCTCCTGCAGGTAAGTATAGGAGGGTTGGTTATGCCTTTTGCTGTACATGTGTCCCTGACAACGCGCTTTCAACCAGGAGCGCATTATCTGCCTCAATGGCCCTATTGACGACACAGTATCGGCTGCCATAGTAGCGCAACTGCTCTGGCTCGAATCTGATGCGCCAGATAAACCAATCACCATGTACATCAACTCCCCTGGCGGAGAAGTTAGTTCCGGCCTTGCAATCTATGATACCATGACCTACATTAGGTCGCCGGTTTCGACCGTATGTGTCGGGGCTGCGGCATCAATGGCAGCCATTCTACTTATTGGTGGTGAGGCTGGCAAGAGGTTTGCACTCCCACACAGCTCTATCATGGTCCACCAACCGTTGGGCGGAACAAGGGGGCAGGCCGCTGATATCCTGATATACGCCAATCAAATCCAGAGGCTACGGGTCCAGGTGAATGAAATTGTGCGGCGACATTTGAACAAATCCTTTGGATATGATAAATACGACCTGCAAGGCATTAACGATATGATGGAGCGCGACAAGTACCTGACAGCCGAGGAATCCAGGGAACATGGTATCATAGACGAGATATTGTTTAAGCGGCCGACAGAAGATGTTTCTAATAAAGAGAAAAACCCCGAGAGGCGCGTACTTGGCGAGAGGGATTGAAGAATAGTCACTGGAGAATGAGAAATTCCGAGAAATATTCGGTCAAGACAACGGTTTACTTGTGCGTGATGATTTGGCTTTCAGCGGGTTGCAAACGTAGTAAATTACATTAAGCTGTTGCTAATAACGCCTACAAGGAGACAAAGTAACGCTAACCTCAAAAGTTTTTTTCGTCCCGTTATTCAGCCGTCCAATCATTTGGCTTCTAATTTGAGTTCTCCGGAGAAATGCCTTCCTCCCCGAACATGTGCATGGGCTAATAGGACTACGATCAATTATTGGTGTTCCTAGCTTTCGAATTCCCGACTATGGCTACTTTTTTGTGGTTCGTACGCTGCCCTGAAGCCCGCACACCAATATGTGATGACATGAGAAGTTCCCAGACCCTCAAAGTGAACGCGCATCTTGATGACTCACTTACTATCGCAGGCGTGGCTACAGCCTCCAGCTTTATAAAGTTTATTTTAGACCGACCTGTTGCGTTTGCCAAAGCCAGCTTTACTATGAAAAGAGACCAGTTGCTAGGTTAAAGTCAAGTCAATTGAGACGTTATCTTATCGTGCATTTCTATCCCTCCCGTCTCCTACATCTTTTCTATACTTCAGCTTAGGTTCCTCGTTTATCGATCTTCTTTTGTTTGCTTCTTTACTACAAATTCCCCCCTGCCAAGTAAAAATGATATCCTGCATGCTCTTCAGAGCGACGAGAGGAAGCCCTCAGCGGGCGCTTTTGGCTCAATGCAAGCGGTCGTGGGCCACCGCAACTTCTATGTACGTTGATTGATGACAATAATGGGTACCCTCTCCCATCGTTTATTTATTACTTTCTCCTCCCTGCTCTCGCCTCTGTCTGACCTTTCCCACCTCTTTTGTTGCATTGCAATTTCGGCCCTTGATTTCAGGGTTTGTCTGTGTTCTCTGAAGCCTCGATCTAACCTTGTCGCCTACCTCGGGCCGTGCAGGCAATGTCGCTCCTTCTCTGGAACTCCCGCAAGATTCTCCGAGACCGAAGGGAAGCTTAACAGAGTGTCTGCCTCCATAACTCAGCCAAAGTCCCAAGGTGCCTCTCAAGCTATGCTATACGGAACTGGTTTGGTAGAGGAGGATATGAACAAGGCGCAGGTGGGCATCTCCTCTGTCTGGTACGAAGGCAATCCCTGCAATATGCACCTTATGGACCTCTCCGATATCATAAAGAAATCAGTCGCCAAAGCTGGCCTTGTACCGTTCCGCTTCAATACCATTGGTGTTTCAGATGGCATCAGTATGGGTACAACTGGTATGCGCTATTCCCTTCAGAGCCGTGAAATTATTGCCGACAGCATCGAGACGGTCATGAGTGGCCAGTGGTATGATGGCAATATTTCTATACCGGGCTGCGATAAGAACATGCCTGGTGTCCTCATTGCCATGGGTCGTGTAAACCGGCCGAGTATTATGGTCTATGGGGGTACTATCAAGCCTGGTTGCGGCAAGACAGGACAGCCTCTTGACATTGTTAGCGCATTCCAGGCATACGGCCAGTACATCGCCGGTGCTATTACGGAGGATGAGCGTTTTGACATTATCCGCCATGCGTGCCCTGGAGGAGGTGCCTGCGGTGGCATGTATACAGCAAATACTATGGCTAGCGCTATTGAGACAATGGGTATGACTTTACCAGGGAGCAGCAGTTTCCCCGCTGAGCACCCGACGAAAAAGGCGGAGTGTGAGATCGTCGGAGAGGCAATTCGAAATCTCTTAAAGGAGGACATCCGCCCGCGCGACATTATGACTCGGCAGGCTTTTGAGAATGCGATGGTCCTTGTTACTATACTTGGTGGTAGCACAAATGCTGTCTTGCATCTCATTGCAATTGCTGATTCTGTCGGTATCAAACTCACTATCGACGATTTCCAAGCTGTTTCTGACCGTACGCCCTTCTTGGCTGACCTGAAGCCGTCAGGCAAGTACGTTTTTGAGGATCTCTTCAACATTGGTGGTACGCCAGCTCTTCTCAAATTCCTAATTAAAGAGGGTATTATCGATGGTAATGGCATTACTGTCACGGGTAAGACGATGAAAGAAAACATTGCCTCCTTCCCTGATTTTCCTGAGGATCAGCCTATTATTCGGCCAATGAGCAACCCGATCAAATCGACTGGCCACCTCCAGATCCTCCGTGGCTCACTTGCGCCTGGTGGCTCTGTCGGTAAGATCACCGGCAAGGAGGGTCTCCGATTCGAGGGCACGGCCAAATGCTATGACGCCGAAGATGATTTCATCAGTGCCCTTGAGCGTGGTGATCTCAAGAAGGGCGAGAAGACCGTAGTCATTATTCGGTATGAAGGTCCAAAGGGTGGCCCAGGCATGCCAGAGATGCTCAAACCGAGTTCCGCCATCATGGGAGCCGGTCTCGGCAACGACGTTGCTTTGCTCACTGATGGTCGCTTCTCCGGTGGCAGCCATGGATTTTTGATTGGCCATATCGTTCCAGAGGCCATGGAGGGTGGTCCAATCGCTTTGGTCAAAGATGGGGATCGAGTTATTATTGATGCAGCCGAGAGAATTGTCGACCTTGATGTTCCAGATGAAGAGCTTCTAAAGAGGCGCGAAGCTTGGGTGGCACCGGCGCCGCGAGCCACCAACGGTACCCTAAGGAAGTATGCTGCCTTGGTGAGCAACGCCAGTCTCGGCTGCGTCACGGATAGAGTTTAATAGGAACATGCTTTGAACAAGAGGTTTAGAGAGGTAGAGGAAAGGAGCTTCTCGAATTTTTTTTCCCTAATGGGTTATCTGTTAAGTGATTAGGAAAAGTTATGATTTGAGTTGCAGATATGTTACCAATAATATATTAATGAAAGTGTAAAAAAGTGACAAAGTATCATTGACAAAAATTTATTTATTTCAGTGCCATCTAAAAAAAAAAAAGCTGGGTGCACGTAGATGTTGCGCAGGAATACGAAGCCTGATTCTGTCATTGGCTTTTCTTGGATTGTTTCCAAACTTCCACGAATGCTTTTTTATCTTTCAATGTCAAGCCCACTCTCTTGTTGCGACCCAGCCTTGCCAAGGCTTCGGCAACTCGGTCAAGGGTATACCGCTCCTCGGGCGTATTGTCACTAGGAGTTTCTTGGATCCTAGTAGATACCCCATCCGCAATATCCCTTCCCTCTTCGTCTGCGGTGTTCTTGATGCCCTCAGCAATTCGTACCCGGATGCAGTGTGTTGGTCTGCTAAGGAGTTTCCATAGGAATGCAGCCCATGCACTTGGTAGTGGTGTTGTAATGTCTGGGGGGGTATAGCGCAGACTGACTGGAAATATCTTGGCTGAGGCAGGTGTTGCAAGTAAGGACGGACTGAGAGGGAGAACACCTTTGCCATTTGTAGTGCCGCATTCAGGAAAAACGACAACAATGCGATTGGGGTGTGCAGAAAGAATAGCGCGCAAGTCGGTTATATTCTTGTCAAGCGATGCAGCCTGCTCAGGCAAAGCTAGCTGGATAGGGCCCAAGGCTTGCACGATGGCCCGGAAGAGGGAAACACGGCGTACCTTGCGTGTTTCAGGGTAAGATATCGTGAAAATAGGATCGAAAACTGCTGCTAAATAGAGCGCGTCCACAGGCGATGTAAAATTTGCAGCGATGACCGAACCCGGGTGAGGTACTCGTGATGCTGGTTGCTGGGAAAGATGTCCACGCTTGACTCCATCGATTTGAAGATCCACCCACCAGATACCCGGGATCCCCATCATAGCCCACAGCAATAACTTCCGTACTACTGGGGGCAAAGGAAGATACCGAAAACACAGAAAATAGATGGCTGCATATGTGATAAATGGGATGAATCTAAAAAGAAACAAGAAAATACGAGGAAGGACCGAGATTGTCGTCGAGGGTGTTCGAATAGGTAGAAAAGGTGAGACTCCAGATCCTGTAACGGATATGTAAGCTTAATGATTAGATAAAAACTGATGTAAATGCACCCTTTCTCAACAACTAGATATAGAGTGCCTCCAGGGAATGGTCCAACTTGCCTCTATCTCGAAATTGTGAATACTTCTCCATGTTTGCTCAACTGTCGAATATGGTAATCAGATGAAAAAGAAGAGGAAACCTTGTAAGTGAAGGTGCGCTATGGCGCAGTTGGATCATAATGCATGCTATTTTCTAAGCGTGAATAGAAGCAAGAGGAAGCCAGCTCCTTTTTGACGACGATTCTACTGTTGACATGTGAATATTTGTCTAATAAGTCACGAGAACGCACTAGAAAAGCTTATGCTAAGTTTTCCCACCACGGTGGCTAAGGTGGGGAGGGGGACCTGTGGCTTGCGGTTCGTTGACCCGCAACGGCAAGTAAACAAAACGCACCGTGCTTTTTTGTTTGGAGTGCTACAACACTACGCCCAGCGACTGCTCTTACGAATGAGCGTATCTATATTATATGAAAGGGCTCTCCACGCGGTCGTTTTGTGTACTGTAGATATTTCTTATCATATAAGCGGCTGATGAGGGAATTCGATTCGGAAGTCAAAATTAGAACATTTTCTCATTCCACTTAAATGTGTTTGTCTTTCCCACCACAGCTCGATCTCTGTCCCAGAATCATCAACACAACTTCACTTACGAATCGCTTTTACTCCCATAGTTCTGCGTGCACACGCGTGATTTGTCCTTCTCTGGCCGATTCGCGTTCTTAACAAGCTGCTCTTACTTTCCTCTGTCTATTTTAGCGAACCTCGTGTGCCTTCTGTCACTACTATCCCATCAACATGGACAGCGAAAATGCGGTATGGAACTCACCGGCTGGAATGCACTTGTGGCTTTGTTCATGGCTTCTTTTCTATCTCCTTTCAGTTTATATTTTGCTAGCAGGCACTTACAAGCAGTAGAGTTTTCGACAATCCAGAATTCCACACCCGAAGCCTTTGACAGCTCTTGGACTACAGGAGATTACAGAGTCGGAAAATAACTCTCGCTCACAGTCTTCCTTGATGCGAATTCCTGCACCAACCGGCATAAAACGGCCAGCACCTGAATATCGTGAGTTTGGACACTAGACCAACGTGGTTGCTCTGTAACGGTCATGGTATGAAAGAGAAGCTCATTCTTTCTTTCTCATTATTACAGAGCCTCAGCCAGACACAAAAAGACAGACGCTTGTGCAAAGGGCAGGAGAATACAATGCAAAGGGCTTGGCTACCAGAAATGCTATTGCTCTGCCCCCGGTTAGTGGTATAAGAGGTGTATCGGTAGCATCAATAACGGCGAAGGTTGGTTTGAGCTCTATATCACATGAACGTTTAACCTGAAACAATCTTTGCTAAGGTAGGGCATCATACGTAGCAGAACGCGAAATCAACGTCTTCGATGGCTTTGCCTTGCCCAGCTCGGACAGTATCAGACACTTCTCGTCAGCTATCTTCTGGCAGCCACTTCGTTCAGAATATTGGACCTGGCGCAGATTCCCAGTCTTCGAAACATCCCACTGGACATCGGCGCCACCAGGCGCCACCCCGAAAACGGCCTGCGACCGTGATGGGCCAGTACAGCATGGACAATTTCGAAGAAGAGTCGATAGCTGGTGTGAAACAACGAAATGGTACGAAAATGACATCCTGGCTTTAAAATGCCATCCAGGTGCTGGGAGCGTCATGATGGAATGTCGATGTGACGTCAATCCTCAAGCGATATGATTTCCTTCAAAGCTGTCGTCAATCAACTTCTTTGAAGGTCTGGCTGGTCAGACTAGTAATCTGGCTAGGCGATGAGAAGAAGCAGCAGCGGGGGTGATGACCAAGTGATTCTCAACTCGATAAAATAGCATCTATTTGGATTTTGCAAAGCAAGCGAATCCGAAATGAGTACTTTCCCCTATGTGGCACCTGAAGTGAACGAGGCGAAGGGTTATGCAACAACAAATTCGAATGCCTTTTCTGGGTGCCTTTTGGCAAGCGCTAAACCGTTTCTCCACATTGCATTCTCCCTTGTTTATGGTTAAACTATTCTAACTCTCATGGATTTTAGTTTTGGATGTTGATGAACGTCTTCGTGAAGTTGAATGTCAATTTTCTAGCTTGAAAGATGTTATGAATCAATCTCTCACCGAGCGCAAGACACTGGAAGAAGTGATGGAACTAGCCAAAACAAGAGGTGATAGATCTTCCACAACTATACGACTGACTGAACTACTTATGAACCTAAGCATTAACAGTTGTTTGACATACAGCGAACGATCTCCAGTGGCAGCGAGACCAGCTGGAGGAAAAATACTTAGCCGTTAGGGCCGAGCTCGATGCATGCCGACAACAACTGCAGGCAGCTACTATAACTATTGAAGGAGAACGGCGAGAGAAGTCCTATAAACTGCAAGACCAGGCACGCCAGCACTTGCAAGAATTAGATGATTTATGCAGAGAATTCAAGGATGAGTATGGCAGACTACAGCGAAGCCATACAGACGCACTCGAGGCGATGGAAAGGCAATGTAGAGCAGAGCAAGATGAGGAAAGAAGCCGCGCGTTGCGGGAGATCCAAGATTTAAAGTCGAAACTCAGCTCAGAGCAATACGATCTCCGCATGGAGCTGCAAGAAAAAGAGAAAGACTTACTGAAGTCTCAATCTGCATTAAGCGACCTTCAGAAAGACCTAGATCACGAACGGTCTGTGAAGTACGCCTTACAAAAACGCCTTGATGACGCCTCTTGTATTAATGTAGGGCTCGAAGAAAGAGCCCGTACATTGCAAGCCCAGGTGGACTTTCTCAAGTCAGATAGCAAGCAGCAATCAGATCAATTTGCTGAGATGGAGGCGCACATGCAGCAAGCTTTGAAAGCAGCTGATGAAACTCGGCAAAAACTTATCAAAGAAGAGACAGAGCGACGGATCTTATTCAACAAATACCAAGAGCTCAAGGGCAATATCCGTGTCATGTGCCGGGTGCGGCCAGCTCTGGGTGGAACAGAGAGCGAGGAAGCGAAGATTACATTCCCTGATGCGAAAGCATCATCATCACAAATCGATGTGACGGGGCCGGAAGAAAGGAGCAGTCTCGGTGTTGTCAGCCGTAAGACAATTCCTTTTGAGTTCGACCGTGTCTTTGCTCCGGGTGTGAGCAATGAAGAGGTCTTCGATGAAATCTCACAGCTGGTACAGAGCGCCCTGGACGGCTATAATGTATGCATATTTTGCTACGGCCAGACAGGGTCGGGTAAAACGTACACTATGTCGTCAACAAATGGCATGATTCCCCGCGCGACACATATGATATACGACAATATCAAGCGCTTGGAAGAAAAATCGTGGTCTTATACTATGGAAGGGAGCTTTGTTGAAGTATACAACGAAGAATTACACGACCTCCTCAGCAATCCCGCAGGCGGAGGTTGTGGAAAAGAGTCAGATAACACGAAGAAAAGGTTGGAAATCCGCCATGACGAAGGACGCAAGTTAACAACTGTTATGAACTGCAAGACTGTGCAGCTGAATTCATCAGACGAAGTGGAATCGATATTGAAGATGGCGCAAAAAAATCGGTCTGTAGCAGCCACAAAAGCAAACGAGCGTTCCTCGCGGTCACATTCGGTTTTCATCCTTAAATTAGTAGGTGAAAACGCTGCAACAGGAGAAAGATGCGAAGGCACTCTCAACCTCGTTGACCTTGCAGGCTCCGAGCGGCTGAAGCATAGTGGGGCTGAAGGCGACCGCAAGAAGGAGACACAGAATATCAACAAGAGCTTAGCGTGCTTGGGGGACGTTATTGAAGCACTGGGGCGTGGCGCACCACACATTCCTTACAGAAACTCAAAGCTTACGCATCTTTTGCAATATTCGCTGGGAGGAAATTCCAAGACCCTCATGTTTGTCATGGTGAGCCCATTGGAAGCTCATCTCAAGGAGACACTGACGAGTCTACGATTCGCTACAAAGGTAAGAGAAATTACCTCAAAATCACAGCGCCAATAAGCACCAGATAGGCGGAAATATGGCTGTGTCAGTGTTAACTTTTGTAACAATACCCAGGTACACAACACACATATCGGCACAGCAAAGTCAACAAAGAAGATCAAAGATCGGATAAGTGATGTATAGAACTGCGACAGAGGCATAAGTTGGGAGCTATCTTATATTTGTAACTAAGAGACACGCTCCATATCGTAGCTATTATGGTTACTATGGTTTGTCTAAGTCCGGGTAGGCTATGGCGTGGGAAATGAAGCAGACTCTACTTAATGTAGGCTTCGTGGTATGGCGTTTGAGGGTTCTAGCTATCTTTAACTACTGTCTGCGTTTCTTATTATTCACGCTGAACAGTCCAATTTAGAAACGAATTACGACTGCAAACACACGTAGACAGCGTTTTGTGTAGAGCTAGACTTGACAATCAAATATCACCACCAAAATGGCGATATTATTATTCACAGTTATGTTTTTTTGCATTTCTATTTACGCACTATCACTGGTAAGCGTCGCTTGAAGCTAGCTCGTCATACCAAACAATGAACTTAAGGGATGAGATATTGTAAAAAAAAATTTAGAATTGGTGTGACTAGGGGAAAGCGTCTGATTTCAAGAGACAGATTCCGAGAAGATATAGCAAGCCAAGTAAATGAAGAGACAAAAGATACGTGTGATAAAGTCAAACCCGCACAAGTAGCAAACGTAGATATACCCGACAAGTATTTTCAAAGCACACAAAATAAAGAGAAAATTATTGTTTTCCACACACCGCTGTACTCCAGAAATCCATGAATAGGTACCCCATATTTCTCTTGTCAAAAGCTGGGTTGCTAAGAGGGAGAAGACGAATTGTTCAAAGTTCAATAAGAAATGTTAGATTGGCTAAAGGCGAGTGAGTGATCCAGACAAACGAAAATACAAAAGGAAAATGATGTAGGGAATGTATGTGAAGGACAACTGCATCTGCACATGGGGCGTATAAAAGTCGAGGCATCAAGCCTAGCGGGCCGAAATGAAAACAAATCTTCGCAGTAGTATCTTCTACCTTAAAGCGCTGAAATCAATATCGGCGCCTAGATTATTGATGCCCATAGGACTTAGAGAGCTCAGGTCGGAATTAGCACGTTGCAGTGCCTGAAAATCACCGACTGTTCTTATTTGCTGCGCAGCCATCCCAAAACTAGGTGGCCGTTGTGATTGTTGCCTGATAGCAATAGCATTTGCGTTCATGTTCGGATTGATGCCGCTTACAGAACTCACAAACGGCTGGTTGCCTATAACATTAGTCAAGCTTGAGGACTGATCTAGAGACTGGCCGCCTAGTCCTATGTTGGAAGGTGTTGAGATGCCATGGCTCATACGCGACTGTATTGTCGTATTGCTAGTAAGATTTTGGCTCAGTCCCTGAAGTATAGACATGGATGGGCGATGCTGCTGTGGATGCTGCTGTGCGAAATGCTGCTGTGGAAAATGTTGAGACAATTGCTGTTGGTGGGGAAGTTGCAGTTGTGACAACTGTTGTTGATGAGATTGTTGTTGTTTATGTGCCTGTTGTGACTGAGACTGAAGCATCTGCATTGGCTGCTGTAATTCTGGTGACTGCCGCTGAGACTGCTGGGGTATCTGCACGGGTACCTGAGACTGGAGCTGAGGTTGTATATGCTGGGAATTGTTTTGAATTCCGCTTCCGGGAGATAGCGATGAGATGCTATTACCCACGATAGGATGATGCATGACTACGTCAGAAATAGGAGTAAAATCTGTCTGGAGACCATGAGAGAAGTCCATTCCGGGCGATAGGATAGGTGGAGAGGATACGAAGGGCGAATTAACGTCTTGTATGGATGCCGCACCACCAGTAGAACTAGACCCATCGGTTTTGTATTCATCCATGGCAAAATACGACGGTTGGGCCATGCCTGCATTGCCAAAGCCGTCGAAGATGTCCATCTCGGGTGTATTGTCTGGAGCGCTCTGCAACATCGGATTGGCCAGTCGAGGGAGAACTTCGTGCACCTTTACTAAAAGCAAAGGGGTAAAGCGGTGCTCTCCAATGCGAAGCATTGCTAGAATATTCGCCAGTTGATGCAAGTGATCTCGAGAGCTCACAGTAAATGGATTGCCCGATGACGGCATCATCGACAGCACTTCTGTGAGGTCGCTGGTAATGGTGAGAAGAGCTTCGATCTGGACAGTAAGTAAATGTAGGTTAGCAATACCAGAAATACACTCGGCGTTGAAAGTCCTAGACACAGTACATAAAGCAGAAAAAGGAGTATCATACCAATCCCGTGTTGAGCAGATCAGAGCAACCTTGGGAAGAGAAGGAAGCGGCCAAAGGCATCATCTCGCGCGATATATCCATGACAGGATATTGATAGTTAGCTATATCGGCTGCATTGGATAGAGCCTTCCCGTTGGCAATGTTTATCTGCCAGGAAATATTCTGAACCCATTGTTGATTGCGCGCAACATCACCTAGTTGAGGATCGGCACCAGCGAGAGCGCCAATCACATCATTCTGCTGCTTCTGAAGGGTAGCTACAAGAGACGATGAGCAATCGCCACGCGTCTTGTTCCAAAGGTCAATAAAAGCACCATCAAATGGACGAAATAAAGACACGAGACGACAGAATCCAGTAATCTGACTGGAAAGTGGGTCGGTAGGATCATCACTAGGTGCAGGAGGATTGACAGTAGCTTTCAGTGACAGAGGCCGGTCGTGTTGAAGGGCATAGGCGCGTTCAGTGGCATACAGGAGCCAGTAGAGACGACGACGGCGGGTGGCTTCAACTTTGTCCCAGACCTGATAGGACTCCTCTTTATTCATGCGGATAAGGTGGACCATGGTGGTGGCCTCACGAATATTGAACCAAGCTTTGTCCTGAAGATCCAAGCCATAATGACAAGCAAACAGAAAATAGCTCGTCGCGAGGGTATAGAGGGTGGGGTTCTGAAGATAATCGTAACCTTTCCGAACGCGTAATGCTTCTTCCAATAGCAAGGTGGCAGTGATGATTGTAGCTCCTGGGAGATTCTCAGGACTGTAGGGGTCAGACGAAGGGACAGACATGCCTGGCTGCAACATCATGAAGGCGCTCAGTGAACATAAAAGGCAGTAAGTGTCGAGAGTGGTATCCATGGACATGGCATCCTGCTCGAGACGCTGGCGGGACAAAATGGGCATCATCGGGTACATGTTGGCGAAGAAAAATTCGATTGAGGCTTTAACCATTTCGTTGGTCAATAGGCCAGGCATAGGGGCGAGCGAAGCGATGGTTGGGTTCGTTACTCCGTTCATTCTATTTTGGATCTTCGCTGATAGACTTGACTGCCGCTGGGTCTCGCGCAACTCGCTTATGACTTTGGCACGAGAGCCCTTCGGACCCTTTTTCTGTGGAATGGCATTATAAGTGCAGGCGAGTTGCGCGGAAGAGCAGTTGCGGCATGGATTGATACCATCGCATTTGACCTTGCGGCGGTGGCAGGCATCACAGGCTCGTTTGACAGCAGTCGACATGTTGACAAATGAAGATGCTCAGTCTTCTGAAAATCGATAGGTTTTAGTTGAGTTGAATAATAACGCCTTTCTGAAGAGAGCGATCACACGCAAATGAGGCCATCAATTTTAGGTTGCCAGTTCGGTAGGAAAGATCCTCAGATGTTATCAAGGAAATTTCGACTGTGAGGAAAAAGGCGATGGCGACGACCAAGACCTGAGAGAGGTCGAGGAAACCATACAGATCAAATGAAAATCGGATCAGTTTCTCACGAACTCCAAAAATAAACAGCACGATATGTAGACAGGCAGGAGAATCCAAGGAGAGAAATCTCGGATTTGGGTAAGAGGAAGCGTAAGACCACCGAGTCTCGCACGGAAAGTGATGACGGTAGTTAAGTGTTAGTGGTTGGAAACGAGAAGAGACAACGAAGAGGAAAGAGAGAGAAGAGAGATGTGATGGGATGGCAATCACGATAATGGAAAGAATAATACTCGTGTGAGAGGCGAAAAGGGGGGAGAGTCAGCGTTTGGAGGAGTGCAGCAGAGATGTCACGTCTAGTGCAGGGTTAGAAAATCCAGAGGGAGAACACGAGAGGGCGGCATACAGGGGGGAAGACGAACTGCAATAAACAGGCAAAAGAATGCACAACCCGAAAAAGTCAGAGGACAAAGCAGGGGGTTGTGGAGGGCCTAGAGATTGTGGAAATTAGGTGAAAGGGGAAATGAAGTGTGGGCACAGCCGGGGTGGCAGAGGAAAGAGCCTGGGCAAGACGCTGATAGGTCCGTCAAATATAAAAGTGGAACCAGGAGCCATCGGCATTGTCGACATGGGGAGAATTTGCTGGGCCAATTTAGGTTGGGAAAGAGGGACAGGTTAAGATGAGGAGCGAGACTCGCGAGAGCAGGTAAGGGAGGGAAGTCCCCAGGCAGAGCCACACAAGAGACGCAGAGAAGAAAAATGAATAGTAAAGGACGCTAAGACGCTAAGATTACTAGTGCATGACAGTGAGTACTCCACAGGTAAACTTTCACGTATCTTTTCGTACCCCACACAATACAGGTGCATTCCAAAGCCTAAACAGAGTCGCCTTGGATACTCTGAGCTACTCATCCGGCGTTGCCTATGAGTACTCGTACTCACGCCAGCGAGCATGCTCCACCTATGTACATTTCACCAATCAATTTACGCGGCGATGATGCCCCGAGAAAAGTTGTGTGGGCTGAGCACTGCGTCTGCCATTGGGTGTGTGAGTCGAGGGTTAGAGCACCAGGCGATGCGTACCAAATCAAAACGTCCTCTCTCACTGAAATTGTTGCAAATTCTCCAGAGAAAATGAGAAGAGAAAAAAGGTGTGAGAAGGGGGCACACACACACATACACACACACACACACACACACACACACACACTCCATATACACAGATAGAGGCAGAAGCAGAGAAAGAGCAGAGTGAGGTCTTTAGCGAATGTGGGTGTGGGCCAGTACGCTTTGATACGAGAGCAGGTCGCATCTCATGTACACAGGTACACACACGTATGTACATACACACCGCTTTCAAAATACTGCTATAACTAGATACTGGCTTGTGAAGATACTCGTACGCTCTGCTAAGGTCAGGCCTGTCCAATCTATCTACCCCAGAGCCACACTAACGATAACGGCTCTAGCGGGGTGCAACCGTACCGCCTCGGTCCGATTCTCGTAGTGAAAGAGATGGGGAAGTGTGTACTCCTTCAGAGCACTTGAACATAGGTGGAAAGAGAACGGCGCTGAAAGCACATTGAGGAGTACGACTACTCCATAGATACGTGGAAAAGCAAAGAAGAAGAGAGTTTGAGTCGTGTAAGCTTAAGCACAGGCAAACATTGTATCATATAACGCACATAACGACGCATTATCACTAACACACAACCAAAGGTATGCCTACCCCCGGAAGGTATGTGATGTGCGCGCTGAGAATTTGCAATCAATACTCCGCCTACAGAGACATCGTGGATCTGCATGAAGGCATGTGGCTGTGGGTGCCTCGTCACTGGGTTACGATTATGTGAGATGTTACTCCGTAACGCGAAGAGCGTCATGGGCACCCTTCTCTCTGCTCTACCTTGTGCTTACAACCTCCCACTGTCTCTATGTGCGCCAATATTTGGATCTTGTAAAATTTCACGCCAGTCCGATGCTGTGCGATGCAGCTTACGGAAATACGGTACTACCCAATTCATAAACGAACTCTTCCCAGAAGAGGTTGCTATAAGCTATCTTCCTCCATATGTTTAGACAATCAGCAGAAAACAAATGGCAGTCTGGCGGCTGCGACTTTCTGTGAGGTAGTTCTATTACGTGGTTAGGTAACTATGCTGGACTAATATGTATTCGTCCTCGGTTGTATCCGCTTTTGGGTCAATCCTTTGAAAGAATCACCACTACGACTCTGTAATCATATTCTCTAGCCCGATACAGTCACTCAGCTGCGCAGCACTAACCAGCCACCGCTAAGCCGTTCAAGAACCTTTTTGATGTCCCCTAATGGATAATGTCTTGTCATGCTTGATCGTATGCCCGTCCGCCCTCCCGCAACAGCGCCGCGTATGTATCGAGCATCCCGAACAGCTTTGTCGCCCGCAAAAAGCAGTTGGCTACCTCTATGTCCGTGCGGTAACTGATCTCGTAGCAAGCGGGCGCCAAGGTGTTTATACCGGTTGCGTGTTTGTTGTATTTGTGCGACCACGGATGTGCATTGTTGCCGCGGTCTGCTACCCACTGGTATATGTAGGACAAAAGCTCATCCTGGTCAAATTGCCGCAGCATGTCTGTGATATCAACAGAACGCAGCGCCAGGGAACAGAACTGTTCATACGAGCCATCACAATTGCCTGGCCTATTGCATACAGAAAATCGCAAATAAATTTGATGTGGGAAGTGGACTTGCGACTAGAAAGAAACGGAGCTCATCACAATCCGTGAAGAGTCCAATCTTCTTCGGAGCCGCTAGCGAACACTTCCCGACCCCAGGACTGTGTCAGAGGCACCCACCCACCGGGATGCAAAAAACAGCGAGTGTCAGCTGTCGGGGGTCTATTGTAGCAGCTCTTAGAGCCATAGATCCGACACAGTAGAGCTCTGCTCAGCGTGACGTACAAGTTCCTGTCCCGAAAAACGGTGCCGGTACATCGAGAACATCAGAAACCTCTATAGTAGACCCCGGCTCGAGGCCGTTAAGAGGAGAGACTGCGACAGAAAACACGATGCATACGCGAAGTCCGGGGTGCCATCTGATAGAATGGCACTGGGAGATGCCGTTGGCAATGGCACAAATGTTGATACTGTTCCAATATGAGTAGAAAGTTATCAGGCTAATATCAGTGGCACTGACAGATTTTATTTTTGTAGCAGGTTGTATTAATTTGTTTGAGCACCAATATTTGTTGTTTCAACCCCTATTATTGGTTGAACCCACTCCACCGACTTCAAATGGGCATATGTGTATGCTGTTCATGCTCTTGCTGAATGCATTCATGTATAGCAATCTAGAGATTTCACTAAACATACTTGTGCTGGAGAGGGCTGTTGCTTCTGGCTGCCCCTGCGGCTAGCTTCCGTCTTCGAATCCTCTGTTTAGTTCAACTTTGAGGAGAGCCATTAATCAGAAAGCAAACGCCAGTCCCTGTACAACCAGAAGGATGGACCAGCGGGCCCTTCACAAATAAAAGGATATAGGATGTAAGAGTACATAGGATGCAGTTAATGCAGGGTACGTCAGCTTGCCTGGGGATTAAAATGACCGCGCAGTACTCCGTATCTCAACTATATCTACTCAAATATTACCTACTCAAGGCGGATTGCACGTGTCGTGCAATAAGTTGTAGTCAGCCGATTGCAGTATTGATTGATTAATATTGAGATGCTGTCAACTCTGGGCCCTTAATCAATTGAAGTTTTCTCTTGTCCATCTACAGGCCGCAGTTGGGTTGGGCAGCTCATACCGCTACGGCATCAAACCCGACCAATATCTATAACTTCACCATTACTAACTAGCGTGTTCATAACACCAAGAGCGATGTTGAAACCTCTGGCAGCATGACCAATGACAACCACATATAATCACGCGGCATGCATTTCTTCAACTCTAGTCTTCTAGAAAAAAAAGTTTGTTTCCTTTTCAAGATCTAGTGTGGGACTAGGAGAAGTTGTGAGTACTTTCACTCGTTAACAGTAGACGACAGACGAACCAACCGCCTTTATACACGAGCAGAGCAGTGTTGCCAGTCCCATTCCTCTGCCATGCTTCCTTTCGGATGATACACCTTTGTAATTATAACAGAACTAGGTTATGTCTCCATTTGACTGCTTATGGATTCGAGAGCAGCAACAAGGAAATGAAGGCGTACGGGTCTCTGATTGCGTATTTTCGTAATAGGTTGCAGTGTGCCGTGGCAAGACATCTTAACCGCCAAAAGATTGACACGCATCAAGAGAAAGGCCGAACAGGTTTTGCTCTTTGGGGGGACGTGTTTTCTGGGCCAAGATGTTTGATCTTAGTATCCTCATATAAGCATAGAGGCATACTATCGCCCTAGTGGGCTATGGAGCTATCCATGTAGACACTGGTGACTAATTACAACATGCACTTCAGTGCTTCGTCTTCCTCATGGTATAATTGCCCGCAGGCGTGGTCTGTATACTAGTGAAACCACCAAAAAAGGTTTTTAGCATCCACGTATATGCTGCTTGATCTGTTAATGAAATTTCACAGCAGGAACAAGCTGAGTGAGACGAGCTGCATAGGGCAAGGTGCTTAGTAAAGCCTGGATATCTACACAATTGATTTTCCCTCAATTACCTGGCAAGCAAGTCTGACCATGTTGGTCACCGTCTCGAGATGGTCAACAGAAAAGACATTGTAATGATTGCCAGGGATATCAAGTATCCGAATGAACATGTCACGTCTATAATTGCCCCAGCCAAGGTAGGGGTCGTTACGATATAGATCCACCATGAGTCCGCCGTCAGGTACAGGAACTGGGTCGCGAGAACGGAGAAGGACAACTGGTGGTAGCCGTTCTTTGGAATTTGTTGTGGCATCTTCCTTCTCGTCCTCGGCGCCATTATAGCTTGCCTCGGCCTGTCGTTGCTGTTGCCATATTGCAGGCAAAGCCCACTGTCTAACCATCCTGTGTGCTTCGCGAAAGCACCATTCTACAGAGTCCTTCGTTTCGGGCTTTGTTGTCTCTGGCCAATCTATGCGTCGTTCCACCACATGTGTCCAAGCATCTCCCCAACCTCCCAGTGGTGGTATCGGACAGACGCTATCAATCATGATCAAGCCCGCCACGGCGATTTCTGGGTAGACTTCGAAGAAGACGTGAGCTACTTCCAAAGCCAGTAGACCACCTAACGACCAGCCGCCGAGTATCACCGGGCCCGAGTCGATGGCGTTTGTAACCAGCGCTGCGTATGAAATTGCCATTTCACGCAAACCACCCGACCATGGCACTCTCGTTTTGAAGCGTGGGTTCGCGATTCCGAACAGGCTTCGCCCAATATCATCAAGCAGGTAATAGCTGTAAATGGTGCCTCCGCCGTCGTGAAACAATATCAAAGGCGTCGCCCCATATCGCGCTCGCCACCTCGAGCCATCTTGAATAAGGTTTGGATTAGTGTCAAACATGATTACGGAGAAACGTGAGTGGCTTGCGTTGTGTGCATCTTTTTTTGTGACTTCTTGCGCTTTTCAAGTTGAGATTTTACCACGATCTGATTCAGTTTAGTATGATAGTACACGTACATATATCTCGGGCTAAATAGTTCCACCGATGGCTTCTATTGGCTCTGGATCTTTAAGTGCCAAAGCCAAAAAGTGGCTTATATAATGATATCCCTGTGTCTGAAATCCCCAGGAAACAAACAATCAGCTCTGAAACTACTATGATAATTATTCCCATTCCTTCATATGTCTCCAGCGTGATGCCTCCCATTGACAACTGGATTAATGGTTGAGAATTAAATTTCAGTCTCAAGTAGCGAACTAACAGCGAAAGGAAAGCCAACCTATAGACTGAAGAGAAAGCCCATTCGAAGACAATATTCAATTCAGACAATTGAATCAAAAGAATTTGGATAATGGTGCCATAACAAGCCCATTTTTGCTTCTCTGCAGGTTCCAATTGTCAGTTCAATATGCTGGAACATGTCTTTCTAGGAATAAGACGAACAACGGGAAATTATCGCGAAAACTTGCCGTTCCTATCTGCCTATTAATCTATAGTGGCCTCTCCGTCACATCAGCAGAAGCGCCAATAGATGAGATGTGAAACGCAGGCGGTATAGTAAGGCAGGCTGGTTGGGGAGAATTTTCCGCTTGGGCCAGGAAATGGGCTGCAGTTTATTCTCCCCTCGAGTTCTTTTTTTTTTTCACGCGAATGACTTAATCCCTCTATATTAATTAGAGCGCCCCCAGCATACATCCTAGAGGTAGCGGGACAATAAGATCTCGCTTCACATTGTACATAGTGAGAGAAGTTAGCTCAGCCTCAGAGAATTGCTGATACTTCTCTTGGTTTCTCACTATCTATCGCACCATTACCCCTTCTATCTCTCCCCCATGGATATCCTGCAAGAGAAAGTCGCTGCGGCGCAGTTGCAAAACTGGCCGACCACGGTGATCACCCTCCTCTTCATAGCATCGGGGATGCTGCTGGTCTCTACAGTTCCACGCCCTTCCTTCTCCCAGACAGCCCCCAAGCTGATAGAGGGCGAAGGCTATCCTCTACTGGGAATGCTTCGGTTCTTCTCGGAACGTCGAAACTTCAACCGCGATGCTGCTCGAGCCAGTAAATCAGGACATTACAGCTTCCACTTTGGGCGACTCCCGATTGTTGGGGTATCTGGTCTCGAGGGCCGCCGCACCTTCTTCGAGTCCAAAGACTTGAACATGTCTGAAGGCTATGCAGCTCTCTTCGCCATCGCTCCGCAGGTCGGTGGTGGTAGAGAGGGTGAAGATTCCCTCTCCCTGAACAAATATTTCTCTCAAACCATTATTGCTTTGATGCGCAAGGAGAATTTCATACGGAACTTACCACTGCTTATCAGCGATACACTTGGGCAACTGTCGTCTCTGGTCGCTCGCAATGGCGACAGTCGCACTGGTGTTTTCGATCCTTTTGACGACATCAATCGTATCGTTTACCAGCTGACGATGCGTACCGTCGGCGCTGATGACATTGCAGATTCCCCTCAGTTGCTCAGAACTACACTGGCACAGTTTGAGACAATTGAATCCTCCAGTTCCCCTGCTCGTATCATCTTTCCTTGGCTACCAACACTAGGCCACATCAGGCGCACAGTTGCGGGCCTGCGACTTTACATGGTCTTCTAGGGAATTATCGATGACCGCAAAAAGTCTGGCAAGAAGGGCAAAGACACTCTGCAGTTCCTTTTGGACCGTGGCGACAGCATGGTAAAGATTCTAATGGTATGTTACACGTAGAAATAATGGACTTATCGCGTCCGTCTTCCAAATGCTGACTTAATCGTCTTTTGCGCCTGTTTACCTCGCAGTTTGTCCTCAGCGCACTCTTTGCCGGCCAGATTAACAGCGGTGTCAATGCAGCTTGGCTATTTGTTTACCTGGCCTGCGATCCGTACTGGTATGGTCGTGTGCGTAATGAAGTTGATGAGGCCATCCACCGCCATCGGATTTCTTCTTCACAATCGGCTGGCGACATTTTGGGCTCACTGACTCTCGAGGATTGGGAAAGCGAGTTCCCACTTATTGACATTTGTCTCCGAGAATGTATCCGCCTCCAGCTCGTGGGTACTGCATTCCGCAAAAATATCAGTAATAAGGATGTGCCTATCGGCAAGTCAGGAGAAGTTGTACCGAAAGGCGCCTTTGCTGTCTACCTGGTTGACGACGTACATATGAACCCGGACATTTACCCCAACCCTGAACGCTGGGACCCAGGTCGCTACTTGCCTGGGAGAGCTGAAGACAGAAAAGCACCTCTGAATTATGTAGGCTGGGGTACTGGCCGTCATCCTTGCCTTGGCATGCGCTTTGCCAGGTTGGAAGTGGGCATCATTGCCGCTATATTTGTATCCGCATTTGACTTTGAGCTCTTAGACGACAAGGGGGAGAAGCTCAACTCTGCACCGCTGCCAAATCGGAACTCATTGTCGGCAAGCAAGCTAGAACAGTCTATCCGAATCCGCTACACCATCAGGCAACAGTAAGCTGTTGGAGGGGTTATGTCGTCTTAGGTATATTGAGATGATCGCATGCGGACGAAGCATATCAGCTAATTTTCTTAACACAAAAGAAAATAATATTGTGTTTTCTGGCTGGCTGGTCTCATAGATTCTGTTATTTTCTTTCGGGGTATCACAAAGCTAGCGGGAAGCACATAGTCCAGTGCAAGCGTGGTCTTGTAAGAACACATAAATCCCATTACACAGCCTCCCAGTCCATAGCTTCCACAATGAAGTCCCACTGGTCCTCTTCCGTAGTGTCTGGGTCCATGTCCATAAGCCGTAAGTCGTCGTGGGTGTCATGCGTGCGACTGTTGGCTGTGAGTGCAGGTTCCGTATTCACGAAGTCAGCGGCAATAATAAAGGCGCGATCGAGACCCTCGTGGATTGCTGCTAACATACTTGCCAGGTCGTACGAAGCCAGAGGCGATGTATTTATCCTGCTGTTCTGATTGCTAGTCACTTTACTACTGTCGTCATCGGCGTTTTTCCAGCGGTTTCGAAGATCCTTGGCCCTGGCAAGCTGCCTCCGCACATCGCCCTTTCCTAAAACTTCATGTAATGGGTTGTCTTGGCTGTCTAAGGATTCTATGACATTTGCATGGTATCGGTGTGTGGGTGCGTCTTTGACGCTGCCAGTGGCCGATAGGGTCACCCCTGAAGCAAAGTCTCGTGTGATAGTGATACCAAAGACACCTTGAAGGTGCACGAGAGCACGTTCGCATAACATATAGTACTCGAAAAAGTCAAGCTTGAACATAAGCTCCGCCTCAGGCTCATTAGAATTGTTCTCGTATGAGGATGTAGCTCGGCAGTAGGCAATATCTAGGAAGGGAAGCTTCCACTTCATACGTCGGACAATTTTAGAATATCGAGCTAACTCGGCTGCCGCGGAACCCCCACAGTTTGGTGAACGGTCAAGATGCACAGCTGTGCTCTCGCTTATTATAGAACTGAGATTTTTCTTGATGCGACTGGCAGGAGCCGGTTCTAAACTAGAGCGCCCATCTTTTGTTGCCCATCGCGAATTTGCAAGGCCTTGCATTTTGTTATTGGCTATCTTTGCAGAGACAACATCGGGTAAATGAAATATAAGGCGTAATATCTAATTATGCTATTGGCTATGTAGATTGGTGTGTTAAAGTAGGCTTGAAGTTGATAATTTGAGAGAGAGTATAGCATCCTCTATCACATATTGTGGTAAAGCCACCGAGGACCATGAACACTAGATTATGGAAGACGGAGTATGTCTGATAGGAAGAATATGTCGTTAGACTCGAGATAGTGTTGTACGCGCTAAAATAGCGACTTAGATTTCGAACGTGAGTGGTGTGGAAATTTTTTTGAGACTGATTGGAAGATTGAGGTAAGGAATAGGAGAACGGCTGCGCCACAGAGCTAAAAGCTTAGCCACTGCCTGGCGGGGCAATGGGGTAGGTAAGCGAGGTAAGGTGGTAAGATATCTTTTAAACGACTAGAGAGTACATGTCGAATAACGCCAATAAATTCTGTTTAATACGCACATAGGTCTTCTGGGGCTTCGAATTCGAAAACGTCTAATAATGGCGACCATTTATGCTGCTGAAAAATTGATATATTCAATAAGAATCTAGAATAAAAACTGTGTAGTTTAGGCTGATTTTGGCATTCCCGATATTATAGGCCAGCGTCTCACTACCTATGGCTCTCAAACAGGTTCGCTGGACACCCTTCATAGCTCGTTGCGGCACCTGAGTGAGGTCGATACATCCTTTCCCCGAAGACCTTGTGAACTTATGGACAGAGATGTAGACGGTGACGTTTACGATGTCGTATGGCGCTTGTAAAACACAGGACGCGGTAGTCCTTCAGACAGCAAACACAACGTCTTTATTCTGAGTTGTGTTTTTATATTGGCCTGGGACACGCAGTCAAACTAATGCAACCCGCAATTGTCACAAAACGGTAAGAAAATGTCCTCGGTTACTAATCATAACGGACTCGCCGGGTCGCGAATACTCCCAGCACTCCCACTCCCGCTGCGAATGCTGCTAGCAGAACCAGAGCCAGAACCGGAACCAGAGCTGCCCCGCATACGGGTAAAGCTGAAACCCGGAGGGCCGCGAATTATTGCAGTTTGGGAAGCAGAGCCAGCGAGTGCAGCAGCCGTGTTCGACGCACCTGGCGTGTCACTAACGAGAGGTACAATACTATCATCGTCGGCAGCGCTTGACTGTGTGAACCCAGAGACGTCACTAAGCATCGAAGAAGAGCGGCCTCGCATTTTCAGTGGCTGCGGGAGGGGGCTAGAATGAAGTTGTGGCATTTGCATATATGGTGTTACTGGGGCGATGCTAGATGGAACCGGGGACGGTCCAGACGTAGGTATCGTAGACATAGCAGGCCACCAGGAGCCGGGGGAATAAATCGCACTAGATGGCACCTGGTGGGTCGCTGTAGGCCACGCTCCTGGTGCAGATAAAGACACCGCACTTGATATCGGGACTGTCGGGGCCGAACTAGCTGCATAGCGGTCTTCGTAAGGGCGCTCACTGTCAAAGGACGAATAGAAAGAACGCATAGTCTCGTGCATAACGTTAATAGTATTAACTTTCCTCTCATTGCTTGATTGGATTTTTGCAATGCGCTCGAGATAACTTTTGTCAGCCCGTATGATATCGGCTTCAATGGCAGCGCGTTCCTGGCGACGGCGCTCAGCCTCATCCAAGCCTCGAGCATTAGCATCCATAATGCGCGCAAGGTCACTGTCCGCCTTAGCGATACGGGATGCGATCTTATTTCGCTTGGCCTGAAAGCTGGCCTGTTCCTCCTCTAGCGACCGGATCTCGTTATCAACTGAACTTTTGAAACTTTTGAACGAGGCAACGGCACCATCAAATTGAGCCTTCTCACGGTCCCATTCACTTTTCTTATTTCGGTGCTGGCTTAAAAGGTCCTCTGGCATGATACTGATTTCTCGGAGTTCGGCCTCAAGGCTGTCGATAACTTGCTCTGCTTGCTTCTGCTGGACATTGTTCTGAGTGATTTTCTGCTTCAGCTTCTCGTCATTCCCGCCTGCAGACTGGACGGACGAAGTAAGTCGATCAATTTCCTTCTTGAGAAGATTAACGCGGCGATTATTATCCTTTCGCAACATCTTGAACCTGGCCTTCTCGTCGTTGAGCTTTGCTTCCTGGGTCGCAATAGAAGCCTTGATAGTGGTGGCAGGAGATTCGTGAGGACGCAGCTGACTTGGTAGCGCCGGCTTTACAGCTGCAACATCGGCGCTCCTCAACGGAGCTGCGGCCGTCCTGACACTAGTGCTGAAGATAACCTTTCCAGTACGCGTGCTGACAAATTCGCACTCATAACTAGACAAGGGCGTGAGTCCATAGATGTCTCCTGTCCAGCGGGTTCCAGCAGCAAGCTGGCTGCTCACGCTACCTGCTTCAGGGCCGCCAGTCCCTTCATCATCAACTCCGCTTCTGATTGGAGTGATACGGGTGGGTTGCCAAGTAGCATTGTTGATCCTGACGTAGAAAGGTTTCGTGGTATCAATATAGGAAGAGTTTGGGGGAGTTGACTGATTCGACTGCTTCTGATCCGGCTCGTCTTCAGGAAAGATGCTGGTACTGAAACAGACCTCATCATGACCCACATAGCAAATCCAAATTTGACCAGGCTGAGAATAGAATGGTGCATTGCCGAGGTTGTCGACGTCAGTAGCCTCAGCGCCAGCAGACTCAGAAGCAGCCTGTGAAAGTTCATATTCTTTTATCATGACAATTTTAGTGCTGGCAAGAGCTGCCCATAGCGGTTGACGCAACCGCACCAAAGCACTCTGCTTCCTCTTTTTCTTGGTGGATATATGCCCCGTACTTGGGGGACTATTGCTGGGGTTTGGACCGCTGACAAAGCCCGCGCTGTCCAAGTCCTGAGGACCGGAGCCTGTCCCTAGTCCCGCCATTGCGTTGCTGGCTATGCCGACACCGCTGGGTACTGCGGTACCGTGGGCTGCAGTACTGTGACCTAAGCTATTTGTGCTGCCGCTGTAGATGTTGCTATTACTGCTACTAGGACCAGTAATACTGCCACTACTTGCACCGGTATTCGGGGTGTTGTCGTTCTCCGCTGTGCTGTTGAAGATAGCTTCCATAGGGGTTTCTACAGTGTAGGTACCTTTCCCAGCCTCGGGATCTGTTACGTTGTGCGCAACGGAGTCGCGCTTTTCTCTCCGAAGATACCATTCTCTTATATATCGAACAATGCCCTGAGTGAGAATGTGAATTGCGAAGATGTTCCGGACCCATGAGGTGCCACCTACGCGGCGAGCAAAGAGTTTGGAGGTTGGCTGGAATGGGAACTGGCGATCAGCGGAAACGGACGTGTGCTCAGCGGCAAGGAGAGGACCTAGGTGGGGTAGTTTTTGCAGACTCGGAACTTGGCTAAAATGCGAAAAGATAACAATGGCCAAACAGACAAATATGTTGTTCGCCGAACCTTGACGCGAGCTGCCTCCGTTGCAACCCCCACCTAGAGTGAGAGCAATGACGACCTGGGCGAAGTCAAGAATGAGAAGTTGCAGGGGGCCCCACAAAAATAGCCACAATAGTAGAAAGCCAACATCCATGCAGATGACTGTGGCGAGAGCAGGCGTACCGAGTGTACCTTCAAAGATCTCGGTTAGGCTAAGTCCCGAGCTGGTTGTAACGGGTGGGACAAAGGTTAAAACTGTAAACAACATATAGATGCTGGAGAGAGCGACAGGAGAAAGCTGCATCAGGATAATAAGGATAGCGATGGTGTCATAGAGGGGACAAGAGCGGAGGACAGTCAAGGCGAGATCGAAAGGTCCGGTGTCTCGGTGGACGTTCACGTTCTTTGTGGCGTTGACGTCGATGCGGCGGTGTAAATCGTCAAAGGAGGCTGACGGAGGTGGAGATATTGAAGTCAAGGTGGTGGCATGGGGGGACAAAGCCGAATTTGAGGAGGTAAGAGGAGCTACTAGAGAGTCGGTGGAAGACGACATGGGTGCATGGTCTAGAGGCGGATTGCGGTCAGAGTAGGGTCGTCGAGTGCCACCGCCTGCGTCGGATTGACGGTGGCGCTGCTGCTGGTGAGAAGCGGACATGGTGTCGGGGTCTCTTGTGTAGCCATTCGCAGCAGCAGCAGTAGCAGCAGCAGCAGTAGCAGGTAGAGGGGGTGGTGGAGACGAAGCAAGTGCTGTCAAGGCGGCAGATGGTCCACTTGAAGCAAGGCCGTCAGTGCCGATGGGTAGTTGACCTATACCATCGCCACCCGATGAAGAAGTCGATGATGTATACGTAGTCTTTTGCTGCTGTTTAATTATGCGCTTTCCTTGTCCCCCGAGCACGTTCTCATAGTGTCGAGTGTCTCGTTGGCTTGCCGCTCCCGGCTGTCGTTTGGCCGAGGGCGAGGCGCGAGGCATACAGGAGAAGCCGGCTCGGAAGCAGACTTTTGAGCAAGCGCGAATAGGAGAGAGCTGTATATTGCGGGGAGTGAGAATTTAGTTAATTGGCACTTCAATTTACTCTCCTTCTCCTAAGGGCCTCTGTGCACCTTTGATGCCTAGGCTGGAGTCGTCGCTTTTCAAGAGGAGTGAAATGGAAATAGCAAGCACATCGGATTTCTTTTAAAAGAGGAAGTGTGAACACTTTTATTTGCGTAAATGGCCGGTTCGCAGAATTAGAGATACGATCGACTGTTGTGGCGAAAGCGAATCAGTGGATATGAAGACTTTTGTTGGAAAAAGTAGAAGTGGTAGAAATGATGCTATTTTGAAAGAGGGAAGAGAAGAGCGAGAAAACTTCAGGTCGGAAAATTTAGCGAGGCCATATAATGTGGTGCAGAGTGTTACCTACTATGACGCTTATAAGCATAGAGGAAAGTCATAGTTTAGTTACCTGCTTCTGTGTTGATAGGCGAAGTAGCCAAGTGCACTAAGAACAAAGGAAAAGGGAGAAAAAGGCCGGGTTGTAATGGTGTACAAAAAGATTGGGGTAGTCAAAGGTACCAGGCTACTTTTTCGAATTCGAGTAATAAACAAGAAGGTAGCGAGGGGTCTCTATGGTGGGGACCATGTAGCGACAGAATTTGCCGCTGAGGACCACCAGAGACCAGAAATATGCACATTGCAGCGGAGATCGAGGAACGCACAGTCTAAAGCATAATGCTTAAGCAGCTCACCTAATATAAGTGGGCATAGTAAAAGGGGCGCGTAATAAGCACTCCACTTGAATTGAAGGCTTGAGAGTATTAGTGGAAATCTCAAAAGAAGCGCATAGCATGCAGAGTAATAGTTGCCTTGCTCTTCAGAGTGCAATGGATGGAGACATAACAACTTGATGAACGTGGCGAGCGTAGCGCGATAATGTCTAGTGTACTAAGCATGCGAAACGCTGCACGTTGGTGTCGAGACCCTGCCGCGAACCTAAGAGCAAAAAGACCAAAGGTGACTGCTGTTTCGCTTTGGAAAAGAATAAGCCTACGAGCACATGACCGAACTCACATAGTACATGCTTGGTGACATTGTGGTGAGCCAATTAACTACTTAACCAACGAAGCCTGAAATTGCTTGCGATCGGCGGGCACGTTCAGTGGCGTATCAATACATTGTCCAGGGGAAATTAAAAGATGAAAAGATCGGGTGTAGAACATATTCAGAGTATCAACAAAGGGATATAAACAACTGCAAGATTTGCGTCTTGTCGTGTCAATTCCAACAACAAGTTTAATATCGCTCTTGGGGAAATTGTAGTAAAAAGATGAATTTTTGTAGCCTATTTGAGCAGTATCTTGAATGTCTTTCACTCTTGAATTCTCCTCATGATATGTGACTCCGGTCCCTCCTACTCATGCCAATGGCATATTCCCTGTCTCGTCAGACAGGCTATGATTACTTCCTGTATATGTTAGCTATTATTCTACTTGAGTTGTCGAACTCTTACCTACTGACATGATAAGTGGAAGCATTACGCTCTACTTGAACATTCAACCACACTTTTTTAACAGAGAGCTAAGCAATAAGCGGAAAGGCAGCGTCGATCTCTTCGGCATTTGACCCTCCCCTCCTAACTATCTAATGCACACTAATTCCTTTCGGCGAGATTGGCATTACTATTAACTCTTACCATTTGTCTGTCTACGTCGCTGTAATACGCACACATTAAGTCGCTACTCATAAAGACAACTAAACTCATTATACTCCGTACATACGGAGTATACAATGTACTCCATACACGTATCACTCGTACTCTTCCTGCACGGCACCATCCCCGCTCTTCCAGTCTCGTCTGTACTAAATCCTTCTCAGAGATCATCCACAAGCTACATCGGTATTTACGATGCTTTCTTCCCGCCTCTCCGGAATAACCCTTTTGACTATTCACAGTTTTCTAAAGTAAACCCCACGCCATTTTTCTCCTTCGCCCACCGTCTACCACCTTCGTACAACATCCTGTGCGCAAATGCGCAAACTGGCTGACAGAGAAGGCGAGGGCGAGAGAGAAAGAGGAACAGGAACTCCGCTTTTACCTATTTCGTGATCCAACGCCTCATTCCTTAATTAATTGCTGCTTTGGGGTGTAAAACACAACCTTCCTCCATTCTTCTCCACTTTCCCGCTTGCTTAATGCCTCGATCTTGCACTCTCTCTGGTCAGATGCCTCGAAATAGGCCAGCCACGAGACAACAGTGTTTATTATCCCTTATTCTATTCCAAGCATGCTGCAGCGTGCTTCTGGTTGTCACCTACAACTTGTTCTTATCCGAGGTCCTTCCGAGATATACTGAATCCTTGGCACTCGTTCGTCCGTCCGTGTCTTTCAGCTCCGCATTTCCTAGCTTGTCCCGCTGCTGTGTATTCCGTTATATCCAGACCTGCGGTTGCGCGCAGCATATCATAGATCACTCGTCGAACGACCAGCTTCGGAACAAGTGCTGAGCCAATGGCAATCAACATTGCGTATGTTGCAAGTTAAACAATTAAAGTCTACCTGCAATAATCCTGCGAATAAAGTAAAATAAAACATACTCTCGCCCAGATACCTGGTGGTTCAGTAACAAGTGGTATACATATAACTTTTTTAACGCTATCTACTGCTACCGATATCTTCTGTGGCGCCCACCCGATCCCAAGTTTGCTTCTCCAGCTGCTCGACAGCTGCTGTCAACTCTCGAATCCGTGAACGGGCACGTACCGTCTCTGCTTCCTGCTGTTCCCATACGTCCATCAGCACCTCGCGCACGAACGTTGGGACCTTTGTTTTCGCCGCGACCCTATAGTCGTAGACGGTGATGTCTTCGTATGTTCTGGCCGCAATTCTCTGGTGGTTATGGGACAGGATCACGCAATCAAGGAAGAGAGATGTTGCTTCCGGGTTAGCTAAAGGTGATACTCTCAACTTGTGATACGCTGAAATTGTATCTGGGTAGGTCATGGGCTGCAAATGTTGTTAATCTCCTTTGTTCCTATCTTTTGTTTTCCTTTTCCCATACTCCCTTCTTCTCAGCTCTTCTTGCTGAGATGGTAACCTACAAACTTGAACTCTGTCGTCAGGCTCTTCATAATCAACCCAACAGACCGCGGGGTCATTAGCTCTTCCCATTGTCGCCGCCGTGGCAAGTTTGTATGCATGGCAAAACTGGTTACCCAGTTCACTCGTGACGATTCCGCATATCTGGCGTAGATGACATTATTGACATGACCCTGACAAGATAAGAATTCTTGAGTCAGCACACGTCCAAAGCAAACGAAAAACTAGAGAGACGAATTTGTTTTTCCTCATCTTGTTAAGACGTACAAACGAGTCCATTTCGCCCCAGACGACTCTCTGCCCTTCTAGCCCTCGCCGGTCGCCGGTCAGAAAACCCTCGCTGCCCGCCGTCAGCTCTCGCCACTCAGTCGCTAGCGCTCGGAGTACGACAGCTGCCTTAGACACTTGATCTGGCGTGCAACCAAAAATAATACACTTGCCTATCCGAGCACGTAGGTCGCTGAGCCAGCGCGGTGATGGCAGAGGCGAGATTTCTGGCTTGCCAGACTTCACAGAAGCAGACGGTCTGGCTGTATGTTCCATCACCGGCGATGTGGATATAAACCGATCTTGGACATTAGTGAAGTATTTTGCTCTTTGCCGTCCATGGATGACGTATTCCACAAGGCTATTGCACTGAGCAATGGCTGGCCAAACACTCAAACGTAGCTGAGCCATTTAGTCTAGGACGCCGTTCAGCGGGTTTGCAAAACCAATTGACAGTCTTCAGTCTCTTGTTCGTCCAACACAGTTCGTCTGCCCGCTGCCGCCTTCTCGTTTCGTTGCCAGCTGAATAGTGTACGTGTTGAGGTCGGAGTTTTAAGAGTGCGGCCGGCCTCGGCTCAAGAAAGCCTTGTTTAACGCGAATCCATTGAGGGGTTCGACTTTAGCGGGCGGTCCCGGTAAAAAATATCACTTACCGACAACAAAATATGGAAATAGTGAATGGTCCCTGTGCAAAAACGCAGTCAATTACGTTAAACCTAAAGAACTCAACAGTACGCTCTATGACACGGAGACGACTAGGATACGCTTCGAAGGTGGCATAAACACATAAATATAGTGCGTTTTATCATCCTCTAGTAGACAGCATGTCGCCGCCTGTGAATTTAGAGCTCCGGAGGCAGGTCATCAATGTATACAAAGGTGTGATTACAAGACTCGCTGGCGTGACCCGCTTCGGCAATATTCATCTCTCTTTTTGATTTTCACTACTGCAATTGTGATCTGCTCGATTGATGGGCCCTGACAGACAAAACATAGAACTTCTCAATCTCGGCAAGGATTACCCACAAGGCCAAGATTATTTCCGGCGTCGTCTGCATGCTGCTTTTGCGGCAAATGCCCAGCTGCGAGACAATGATGCCATTCGTCGCGGTATCGCGCGTGCCCAATTTGTGCGGAAAGGTAAGTATGCTCTCTTTTCTTTATCCCTGCCAGCTACTGTTTGCCTTGCTAATGTCGAGCAGAAATCGAAACACTGTAAGTTGATCTTAATGCTGGCTACGCGATGCAATCTCCTAAATAGTCCAATTTAGAACACATAAAAAGGAAAGACACCAAAAGTCTACGTATGGTAGTATTGGGCAAAGAAGAAGAGAAAGCTGACCATGAGGCTATGCCCTAGGTATTATCTCAAACGATACCGCACGCTGAGGAAGAGATACAACGGAGCGTAATGAAAACAGGACAGGAAATGGACCAAAGCACCGAAATATAGAATGTAGGTTTAAACAAGGCTGGAGCCTAAGTGCGATTTGCAGGCTAGGAAGAATAAGACGAATGGATACATGAGAAGGGTATAGCAAACTACCGCAAAGAGACAACTATGTGAAAATAACTGCACTTTTCGTTTCTGGCCGTAAATAACAGCCAGATTTTATTTCACATTTTCTGTGCCCACCAAGCTCCAATCTCCAGACACTCACCCCAAAATGTGCCGTTCTCTTTCATCAGGTCGTTCATCATCTTACCAGACCAGCCGTCCCATTCGTCCTGGCTCTTCCCGTTGATGTCTCGTAGTACGGGTTCTAGGCTCTGAATCATCTGCACTACTGTCAGTAGGGCTGTGCGACGAAGTGCGCTCTGCGCAAGGGTGATTGTTCTTTGGTTCTGTTCCGCATCGCGGCCTTTCCCTTTCGTCTTCGCCTTTCCTTTGGTTTCAATGTAGGTTTTGCCGTCTTTAGTGACGACACCACCGACGCCCTCACGCTCCCAGCGCATTTCGGATAACGGCACAGCTAGGCGCCGCGAAGATGAGTTTGTTAGAGAGTCGGCTTCTTGAAGAAACATAGCACCAGTGAGCGCACATGGCGCAAATGGCAGCGAGCGGGCTTCAAGCGCTTTCACAAGCCATGAATTGTACTCAACAATGTAAGTATTTAGAGGAGCAGAGAGCGGAGTGTTCGACGTAAGAACGTAGGCACCAGCGCTTGTGGCGGCGTCATACTCATCTTCTTCATCGGGTGAAAGTGCTGACGGCTCGGGCACATGTGGGCGTAGCATGCGGATAGTGTGGTCCGAGTCCCACACCTCCAGGGTGCCGCCTGGCTGTAGGAGGCGGATACACTCATCGATGACTATCTGGTAGGTTTCTGTGCGTACGGCCAAGGATATGTCTTTGATCATGATCAGATCAAATTCTTCTGCAGCAAATGGCCAAGGCATCCGCCGAATATCGTGCTGCACAAAACGCCAATTTATGCTGCTGCCGCTAGCATTCTTTTCTTTCTCAGACGACGAGTAGCTAGTGCGATTCCTGCTACCTGCACTATTCGCTCCGAGGGCAATGGGTGCTACATCGATGCCGGTGAATGAGATTCCACGGTGGCCCTGACGCGTGTAGTACTGATTGCACATGATACTCCAAAACGCCGATCCGCAGCCGACTTCGAGGACACGTGTCGGCGGCTTGTTAGTGAAGGCTGGCGAGCACACAGGCCCGCCAAAAAGTTGGAATAAGAGCAGCGATCGCAAAGACTGGCGGTGTAGTTCGGTAAGGTCCACCGGAAGAGGGTATGGTAGTGAAGTGTCGGCAAGATAAGTTCGGCCATTGCGAACGACAAACGGTTTTAACTGGTTGGAAGCTGTAGATAGAAGCAGTGATTGTGATGAACCTCCGCCATCTGCACTAGAGGGCGGCTCGCTTGAGAGCATGGTCTTGGTACTCAAGGCCGTGAGGCCAGAGTTGCTCGAGGTGCTTTCGGTCCGAGCAATCTGGTGACCAGTAGGTATAGAGGTGAAGGTAGAACTGTGTCTCGCAGGGCTGGAGGGTCCTGCTGCATGGTGAAATTGCTGCTGCTGTTGCTCTTCTGGTGCGGCAGATGCCGTTTTACCCTTATGGCCGAATGGGTGTGATGGCAGAGTAGGCGCTGGGACAGATGACGGGAGGGAAGAAGGTAAAGCTACGGCAGCGTAGAAGATTGCGCCGAGGCCTGGAGATATGGACGGGGGAGACGGTGATGATGAGAGTTTTGGGCCAAAATCGAGCTCTCTGAGGAGCGGTGGCTGGGGGAGCTGCTTGTTGCGATGGACAGCCGAGACCGGTCCCCGGAGAGGGGTGACTTGGTGCAGCTGTGGCTGTCGGTTTAGGTCGCCGTCAGGATATTGTTGGGCTGGGCTACGCGAGAGCGATGATGGCGATGGCGGTGACGCAATGTCGCGTGTCGAAGGATTTCTTGTGCTGTCGCTCGAATTGGTTCGTCTGTGACCTCCTGGAAAGAGTGACTTTTTTGTAGTCGGCGTCACTTTAGTCGAATTAGACCGTTGCGGCGGCGGCGGCCTTCGCAGGTAATGGGCGGGTGGGGGATTGTTGGCGGCGACATATCCCAAATACTCCATATTGGCGAGATCTTAAGGAAAAAAAGGGTGAAAACAGTCCCCTATTCGTTTAGGCCTTTTCCTTTCGCCCCTATTAATTATGGGGAGATTCGTTAGCGGCAGCCTTGTTGGGAAGGTCGGTCAGGCGGTTTGCCTAATCCTGTTCTTCAGCGGAAGTTCCACCATCAGCACGAATCGCTTCTTTGTTTCCTTGTTTATTAGCTCGCAGGTCACCCATACAAAGCTCCCTTGAATGTCTCCCACGAGTTTTGGAAAGAGATTATGTGCATGAAAGTATATTGCGTAGTATTGCATGTAAGAAATGTCTCTGGGTGGTGGCGGTGTCGAATTCTGCAAACTGAAACAAGCAAGGAGGAATCGATTGCGAAAGAATATGAAAACAAGGGGCAAAGTAGTGGAAGGGGAAAGGCAAGAAGGAAAAGGAAATGGTGAAAAGAGAGGCCTGGCACGGACGCAAAGAGAAAAAGGAAGATGAAGAAAAAAAATGCGACAAGAAAGTAATTCACACAACACCATCGCCGGGTCGTCGTCCTTCCTATATAGAACTCTAATTATTAACTGCATAGGCTAGATCGACCTAGAGAGCTGAAATAGAATATGTCTTGCGGGTCTTACTTATACAGAGATGGTCCTCACCTCCACATTGTATTCTATTCTGTCTGCAATGTCCAGAATTCATGCTTGGTTCTATCGCGGCAGCCAGGAACATCACATACATCACAAGAGCACAACTCGCACACAATTGCTCCGTAGTCTGCTGCAGGCTTCCCCGCTTGCAACCGCCTCAACGGGTTGGCGGCTGCAGTATCCCGTTTGTCTGCCTATCGCTTTCTTTTCCTTGCAGATTCTTGTTATTTCGCCTTAACAAACGCCAGCCATCAGTTCGCCCGTTTTGTAGTGCATTAAGAAACACGGCCCGTCGTCGGCTGAATTGAAAATAGAGGATTTTCGTCAACGGTTAACTCATTTCCTAATCAGTAAGTAGATTCAATCTTTGACCGCTTCAACAATTTCTGCCAATGATCACTGGTGATTCAGACTAGCTATCATTCATCCCTATTCACCATCTTCCCAATCCAAGCATATCCACTCTTAAGCTGCCCGTTGTTGCCGATGCTTTTAAGAGAGGTAGCCGCTGCCGTCGTCCCTAGTGGCACTAGCAGCCTTCCCTCCCCTAGATGAAATACCACATAATTAGCAATGGATGTTTTTTTGCTTTCGTCTCTATTGTACCTACGCACATCACTCTTACGACTAGACATAAAAGTCTGTGAGTTGCTCTTCTTTTGCGCAGTCCAACTAGCCTTGACTGTGGGCTAGCATATTCGCAAAGGTAATTACTGTCAAGAGAATAGGTAACTGCGTCTTGCTTGCTGCTCCCTATATATGAGCAATATGGTGCTAGAAGTGAAGATGTATGTGCTCTGCTCCAATTTTCTCACTCCAAACTTGCCTTTCCCAGAGTAGACTGTAACATCCTATAAACCACCTGCCACCGCGGAGCAACACACGCCATCTACCATGTTAACTCGCTAATAATGCAAGTAGGCAATAAGAGCCTAGCGGGCCTAGGCTTTTGTGCCTGATGCTGAGTTGAGTGCAAGTGTGGCTGTGTACCCCTCATATTTTAAACATACATAACTAGTGGCTGACTGTAAACAGAAGTTTCCAGTGGTCTGTTGATCTTTCGACAGATCACGTGGATAAAATTAACTAAGCATGACTTTGCTCCCGTGACTTTCATACTAGGCTTGTTCAGCGTCCACCACAACAAGCTGTCGCAAAACTCAAATGACATCGTCTTGCTTGTGCAACATCGCCACTACCCAACACCATCGTCGGTCTGATATAATTCCACCAAATATCTCTTCACTACTGTCTACATTCACTGGCTCTGCGAAGTCATTCTCTGCCAGGTTCGTTTAGCCCCGCTTGGCTACCAATGTTTGTGTGCCAACCCCTTGTCTCCCCACCAGCCTCTTTTTCGTCTTTCTCCTTCTTTTTTTCCTCCAACCATCGTTTCTCTCTTTGCCATTCTTTGCCTGTATCTGCTCTCCCAAGCTCAGCATTCATTGTCATTCTCATGTACTCTTCTTCAAATGTCATGGCCTTCGTGCCAATCCTGTCTGAGATTTGCTAACCGTGCTCTACATTACGACAGCAGAACACATCATATTTTACAGCATATCAACCGAATCATAGCCAAAAGAAAAAGCGTCGTTAACCGGAAAGACCCAAGAGAATTTCTCTATTAAAGGATAAAAGGAAAGAAGAGAAAGAAAGAAAGAACATAGAGAACCTTTTCTTGCTTTGTACGAGTTTTCCTATCTAGCTTTTACATCGCAGTGGCTGGTTTTCTTATCCACATTGTTGATGGCTGGCTGAGCGGCTCGTCACGAACAGCCAACTTTCTCCTTTGCTCTGATCCTAACGCATCGATGCAAACAGAACGGGCCCTTAGATCCTATGCGCCACATCCGTTCTTCCTACCACGCAGAAACACGACTTCGATTCGTGCAAACGATAATTGCTACAGGCTCGACTGCTGCGAAGACTCCTTTAGACTTACGTCTTTCTATTGACGCAACCCAGGCACCACAGCAGTCGTCGTAGCTTCTCCTTCCTTAGGTGCTATCCATGACAACTAGATGGCAGATGGTTATCGTTATTTGCAGCAGGCTGGAAACCTATTCTATCTATCACATCAATTCACGAATTCTGCCTCGCCGCTTTCTTCCGAGTCCAACCTAAACAATATCCTCGGCCAGTTCCTGGCTGAGCCTACGTCACCTACCAAATCGCCCGACCCTACCCCCCGAGGTCAGTCGACCACTTCCCTCGGTATGTACAATCAAAGTCACCAGCAGGGCCATGCTTCCCGAATCAATGGCAACCCCGCAGGCCGCGGGATGCCCATGCTCTATAACTTCCAACAACCTGGGGCCCACCAGCATCAGCAAACCATACCACAGCACCATCAGGTTCTACAGTCTAGCGAGCAAGCGAGCCACAATGCCACTTCTTCTGGACTAGCTCACCATTCTGCATACTCCGGCGGAGTTCTGGCTAACACCAGTCCATTCTCTAATGGCCTTCAGAATGGTCACAATGCTTCTTTGCGTGCTGCTCAGCAGCAGCCTATAAACGAACACTGGGCCGAGCAGCTGCGCATGCACAAAGAAGCTGAAGCCGCAAACATTGCTATGGTCGAGCAAAATCAAGCCAACTATTACGCCCGGCTGAAGGCAAGCGAGAACAAGGGCATCAGTGGTCCGTCTCCTGTCTTGAACAACTCTACGCTTGCTGATGGCGAATCAGAAGACATCCGTAGACCTTGGGCAGTTGAAAAATTCAATCGACGGCAAGATTGGCACAACCTTGACCTTAGCGGTCAAGGTCTGCGTGCCCTATCTCCCCAGTTGTTCTGCTATGATTTTCTGCAGGAGCTGTACATCGCCTCTAACAAACTGACTGTTTTGCCCGCTGCTATTGGGAGCCTACGCCAGCTGAGACTTCTGGAGGCGTCTAACAACCAAATTGGTGAACTACCTCCGGAACTTGGTATGTGCACCTTTCTGAAGCAGCTGCTACTTTTCAACAACAATATTCGTACTCTACCTTGCGAGTTGGGCTCACTTCATATGCTCGAGATGCTTGGCATTGAGGGAAATCCTCTTGATCCAGATTTAAAAAAGGAAATTGTTGAGAAAGGCACAAAGTCTTTGATCACTTTCTTGCGTGAACAACCGCCAAGTACGTTCTCATTCCCCACCTGCATTACTATTTTCCCTTTCCTGAGTTCTACTTTTATCCTCGAAGCCGATCAGCGTCGACTAGACATAGACTAACCGCTTCCCATTTTAGTTCCTCTACCGCCTAATGACCGAAAGCTCATCGTCATTCAAGAAGACGTTTCGCCGTCTCTTGAGCGTGTGAAAGTGTTTTCATGGAACATCTTGGGTGAGAGGTATGCGACATCCCAGGTTTATGGCTACACGCCATCTGGAGCACTCTCCTGGGACTACCGGAAGGAAAAGATACTAGAGGAGATCCGCCGCCGGGATGCAGACTTTCTGTGTCTCCAAGAAGTTACGACCGACGCTTTACGTGAAACCTTCGGACCTGAGCTCGCTCATGATGACTACAAGGCCATCCATTTCCCCCGCTCAAAGGCAAGGACGATGTCGGAGAAAGACGCATCGTCTGTGGATGGTTGTGCTATATTTTATAAGGGCAGCAAGTTTATCCTGCTCGATAAACAGCTCATCGATTTTACAGCCGTCGCAATCAACCGACCAGACATGAAATCGCAGCATGACATCTTCAACCGTGTCATGCCAAAGGATAACATTGCTATCGTCGGTTTCTTTGAGAGTCGCCGAACGGGTGCTCGCATGATCGTCGTCAACGCTCATCTGGCCTGGGAGGGCTCCCTTGCAGACGTCAAGATTGTTCAGACTGCCTTGATTATGGAATTCGTGACCAAGCAAGCTGAGAAGTATGCTCGGTGGCCCGCCGTCAAGGACAAGAAGATGATTGAGATCCCAGGTGATGATAAAGAACCAGCACAAGTGGAATGCGCACCCTCACAAGAGTATCGCAGCAATACTGATATTCCGCTTTTCGTCTGTGGGGACTACAACTCCACCGCCGAAAGTGGAGTTACGGAGCTGCTCCGTATGGGTCGCTTGCCCCCAGATCATCCTGAGATTGTCAAGTTCCAGTACGGTAACTTCACTCGAGATGGCATCGAGCATCCTTTTAGCCTCAAATCGGCCTACCAGCATCTCAATGGCACACCAGACGAACTGCCATTCACCAACTACACTCCGGGATTTGCCAATGTAATTGATTATATTTGGTATTCTACAAATTCTCTGGAGGTTGTCGACTTGCTTGGTCCCCCCGACGCGGAGTATCTGAAGCGGGTGCCAGGCTTCCCGTATTACCATTTCCCTGCCGACCACATACAGATTATGGCTGAGTTCGTGATCAAACCTCGGAAAGAGAAGAAGAGTGGCTCTTCGGCGGCTTGATCGTTAATATAATGAATAGGGCCAAAGACAGACGGGAAGTAAAACGGGACGGAGGGAGAACTTCAGAAAGTAAATAAGAGTAGATAGAAATGCGTTGCTGGTTCTTATGCTTTGTGCAAAAAAGAGGCAGTGGTGCATGTTATCCCGCTCTCCTTCTTCATTTTCTTGATTTTCTGGATTGCGTTCAGTTTCAGCGTTAGGAATATGGTGTTAAGGGACTGGGAATGGAACTGCCTCCTATTTATGGTGATGGACGAACAGTTCAATACAGCTGTTGGATGCACCCACCTACCAAGATGAACAAGCTGACGGTGACGATACTTTTTACAGCAAAGTGCTTTCTCTGTTCTGCAAATTGGTGGTGTTCGTCTAATGTTCCAGAACTTTGTCCTGGCATTGACTCAGCTGGGTAGGCTTTCGATGGCGAGTTTGGGAAGGAAAACTGGTTTTGGAGTTTTATAAGTTTATCAGGCTTTTGGAGGGAGCGGGTCTTTTCATATAAATGGAAAACAAACGGAAGGGAAAGGAGCTGCTGAAGAGCGTTGAAGAACTTGGGGAAGGGGGAGGAAGCAACATACGTGGCTGGACATAGAACAAGTTGGAATAAGTATGGCCGTTTTGGTAGGGGTGTGTGTTTGTCAGTTGAAGCTTGGATATCGTGGCTGTGGAGGGGCATGTTTGTAATATTATCGAGCGCTTGGTTGGTTTTTAGTTGTTTTTGGGGAAAGGTTTCGTTTACTTATCTTGGGATAACTGCTAATTTATTCTGTCTCTTCATTCTCGCTTCACCATTGGCACTGGTCTCTGCGACGCACGCAAGGTTTGACTTGAGCCCGCAGAGTTACGGCATATTGGCATAAGGCAACCAAGAAAGCAAAAGTTTAGGGTGACTCTCCTAGAGACTAAAAGACGAACGAATACGGATGAGGAAAATTCTAATCTTGAAAGAGTATCATTGAATTATTCCTATTCTACGCTTAGTTTACAAATCCTCTCCAACGATATGCCGCGACACAGGGACAGACACTAGTAAATTGCATATTTAAACCGCCTACATCCTTGGGAGGCAAACGAAGCAAATAAACCGCTTCTTGAGGACTGCCAGCCGTCCTTGGTGGATGCTTCGTTGATATATCAGCTATATTGCTCCAAATATCCTGGATGGTTCGGACAGCTATCCAAGGAGCATCGCTGCACCTCTATACTCTCAACTACAGTATCATTTCATCCCATGGGCGGTCGTACGACTAGGGCTTCTATACCAATGTTTCTGCGAAGTCTGAAGAGAAGTGAGAGGATCCTTTGATCCAGTTGTTCGTCGGGGCAATGATGTTTTTTGTAAGAACAGCCTTCTTGATTGGTCATTTGACCTACTCGGTGATTTTATAGGTGTGTTATTCCATCGTCGCTTTTGGAATTTGCAATGTACCGAGTACGTTGACACCATGATCAGAGCGCACCCGACGTAGATAGTCTAGGCGGAGGGATATTATGATATGAAAGACACAGTATGAGACAAAGATATGAAACAATACAATGAGCACCGAATCTCTAGGAATCTCCCTACTTGGTTTAACGGGTGGACACCGTGAAGCTGTAGATGCAGTCTATGAATAAAAGACAAAGTGACTATAGAAGGTAATAGAATGAAAGAGATTTTCACCGGTCATCATTACTGCCCAGTTAATTTCAAGCAAACCGCACCTCATCGAAGAGCCCAGCTCTTGCTTGGAGTAATGCCGCCATCTCAAACAAGAATGACTGCAAAATTACAGTGTTGGTAAGAACATGAGACACAGTGACAGTCTTCTCTTCAATGAGGGATGCTTCGTCACCATTTTCTGACGGTAACGCGCTGCTTCCTGCTTCACTGCTCTCTCTATGCTGTGCATTTTCAGGCTGTTCGTTTAGTTCGCTGGGGGGTGGCTTCTTGTTAAAACTAAGAGGGATTGGCTCCACAGATTTCTTTGTGGATGGGAGGCCGACTTGGCGTGCAAGAATCTTTCGATCTACAGCTTGGAAGGCAGCCATTTGACTTGCCACCGTGTTATCCTGACCATCCCAAGATGACGGCTCAACCAGCTGGTTATTTGGCGAGTATGATCTAGCTACAACATCATTCCCTTTGGCCGGTGTACCGACTCTCTCAAAGTTGAGTGGAAATTCCTTTGGAGCAGTAGGAATGGGTTTTGTGGAAGTTGGCGTAGCGAAACCATATCCGCCAGACACGGCTCCAATACCACTATTACTGACCCCGCCGGCTGTGGGCGTGGAGAAGGGGCCCCGAGTAGACTCTTTCTTTCCTCGTGGGCTGGCTGACCGACTAGGAGTGCCAAGTTCCGACAAAATCCGTTGTGCCAAGCCTTCGAGTGCAGATGGACGGGCGGGAGATTCGCTCCGCATGTCATCGATATTTGTGCGATCCGGATTTGGAGTGCCCGGTTTGTTCCCTAGCGTGTTTCTGTGCCGTAGCGGCAGAGAAGGCGGAGGGGCCGAATCGGCTGTTTGAAAAGCTTCGCGCCTTTGCTGCAGGAGATCGTTGAAACGAGGAATCGACTGCCGGTAAGCGATAACCTGACCTGAAAGCATATGCAGCAAGGTCAAAAGCCGTGGCAAGCCGGTCCATCTTGGCCTGCGCCGGCACATTTTCATCGAAGCAGCCACCTGGAATTCTGTGCCTTCGTACATGTTTACACTATCGGTCTCCAAGGTGGTATTGGATACGGAAGGCTGGATCGATGGTGTCGCATCGTCATCTTCCTCGTCAAAAATATAACTATCAGGATGGCGAAGTGCCCAGCCTTCTAAAGATGCAAAGCCACATGTACCTAAGTCAAGAATAGCTTCAGTTACCGCAAGATTTGTATCAACAGGGTTGATGAAAAATGTTTCAAGTCGGTCCAGCATTGTGACTAATAAAGGATCGTCGGGCCGGATCGTGTGGCTAGGGACATCTCTAGGCGCACCAGGAAGGGTGTCTGGGATAGCAGGAAGCTCATGGTTGTTGGTTGACACCTTTGGAGCGATAAGTTTAAGAGAACATGGATGGCTTTCCAACCGGACCACCATATCCCTGAGAATGTTATCATATACTTCGTCAAAATTGTCTTGGCCACCAATGACACTGGCGGTTGACATGAAAAATTCGACTTCCTGTTGGTGCGCCCCAATGGTACGGTGGGTGTTAGTACTCAAGATGGGCCCGGTGCGAAGCAGTGTCATGACAGCATAGCGGTGATGTCGCCGGAGTATAACAGAAACAAGCTGAAGGGTGACATATATAGTCTGCTGGCTGTGAGATTTAAGGCAAGCAAGGATCAAATCAACTAGATTGAAAAGTAGCGGCGTTGCAGTCACTTCCGCCTTGGCTGCCATCATTGTGGCGAGATCCATGGACTTGCGCTTCCTTGCAGCGCTCACCGCATTCTTAGAAACAGAAGGCTCGGGGTTCGTGACATCCGGAAGAGCAAGAAGGTAATGCAGGATCAGGTTGATCATGTCGGGGTGGTCCAGAGATTCGAGTATACGCCGTAAGTAAGTCAAAACAGCAACCGAAGAGCCGCCGTCAATGTCAGAGGACTCCAAGAGGGAAGGATACCTGAGGTTCAGCAGTTAGCCAAAATCACAAGCAGGGAAGAGAGCGATCGAGACGGGTAAGTTAGAACTTACAGAAGCTGCTGTAAAAAGATGACCTGGAAATGCTCAAGCAACGTCGATTTCACTTCGACAGAGCGACAATGGTTCAGAACGTCCTGCCAGAAAAGGAGATGGGAGAGGAAAGTCTCTAATTGGGTTTGAAAATCAGGTGAACAAGAGCTAACCACTTCGAAGACTGGGCGCGGATGCTCGTAATCAGATAATGCAAGAACTGGAGGGAGATTGTATGACGGATGGTCAATGATAAGCTTCCGACTCAATTGACTATAGAGTGCCCCGAGTCCTGTAGCCATGAGGGTGCTGAGATCACTTTCGACAATCCACTGTTCCAGAGAAACTGAGGCCATAGCAGAGGCTGACTCAATGATATAAAGCAGACCCGTTCGCGCAAAATCACCGACCTTGCCTTCTGCATGGATATAGTCCATCAAAATATAGAAAAGCGGAAAGTCTTGTCGCTGGGTTTTGCCCTTGAACCGCTCGTGGCTCTCAGATTCTTTCTCCGCCGGGACATCTTGATGCTCACTTTGTTGTTGCAGTTGCTGTAGTTGAGGTTGGCCCTGGCGTGCTTTGAACCACGCGGGTAGAATATCTGGGCGTAGACGAATCTTAGTGGTAATGTTAAAGGCAAGTTCGACGACCTTGGTCTCTGTCTCAAGGTCAAGGCGGATACTGTTAGCGCCGGTGATGCGCACAAGCAAATTGGTCAAACTCGAAGCAAAGATCTCGTTCTCGACGAATGCATCATCCTCGCTCTCAATCAGTGTTCCGAAGAAGTAGACGGCTTCCTTCACGATGTATAAGTTATAGGATGTAGTGGCGATCTTGCCGATAGGCACATAAATCTGCTTCTCAGAAGCAAAATTGAGGCAGGTATGGGGGAGCGGTCTACGGGACTCATCGATGAGAATATCGGTCAGTTCTTGGATACGGAGCTCGATGGTATCGGCAGCGCCTATATCCGTGACGAGGTTCGAGGAGTTGCGCCATGTTTGCTGGATGAAGAGAAGAGCCGCGTCAGCTATGATGTGTCCTGGAAACTTCGAATATCCCAAAAAGAAGGGCCTTACTAGGAGCTGTCCGTATTCCTTTTCAAAACGGTGCCGCCGGCGCAGCGGATCTTTTGCAGCTTCCTTCCTCGAATTGCCAGTCGAGAGAGGCGTGTGGCTTAACAATCGCGACCACTATTGAAGTAAAAAGAAAAGAGAAAAACAAAAAGGTTAGCTGGTGATTGTTGACACAGGCCCATCATCCATTTTTTTCCCCTTGTTTTTATCTTGCGTTCTACCCCAATATCTCATCATTGTGCACGCCACCAGGCGCCCAGCAAACGTACAAAGTCCATGACAGCTTCTTAGGTCATCTCGGTAATTCTTGAGATAAATGAATGTTGAGGTTCATGACAGTAGAAGGCCTGTTATCGAGTAGCTTTGGCGTTTTTTTTTTTCGTGCATTTATGAAGTATGCACTGGTACTGTTTGCCTTTGCAACAAATTCCCCTTTTTTTGCGTTAACGTCGAAGTGCCTAACGTTGAAGGGGCATTTTTATTTCGCATGAATGAGCTTGCAGGATGTTTGGCGTTGCAGATCTGCCGGCAAAATTGATTAGGTCTCCGTATCAAGCTGTGGGGTTCGTTGGTGGGACTATTGCAGCGTGCTTTACCATATGCCGTAAGTTGCCTGGCCTGCAAATAAGCCTCCAGCCCCGTATACGTTGCTAACTGACAATGCACGAAGGCAGTAGCATCCACTTTGCACCAAGTCAATGGGTCCTCACCTACAGAATTGGTACCGACCTATTAGAACCTCTGCCTCTTCTGGGTGATGCTGGTCCTCACAATCTTTTCGAGACATCCCAGACTATTAGCGTTTAAAAATAAACGCATAGCCTATCGCTGGCTCGCTCTGAGTTTGTAACAACACATTCCTTCTATGTGGAAATGTTTCTGTGTTTACCTCTGCTTCACCTTGTCTTGGCCTAGTGCTACATCTGAAATCTGCTGTTCGTGCTGCCGTGTGCAACTGGACCGTGCTGTTACTTTCAATAGCGTCTCCTTTTATGCCGTTTTTTTTTCTTTTTGGATATTTTCGAAATGTTGTATCTGTGCTGTGACCTTTGATTATTTCTTTTTCGACAACGTGGTGACTTGGTCATGCGTCCGTGTATATTTTACTGTTTGAGGAATGTACAGCCCAATGCAGCACACGACTGGCGAATACCAAGTGAGCTCTTCAGACGCAAGATTGCACCGTGTGGTTCTAATCTCAAGGGGCTGTCGCAAAGGAGAGGCATACATATACTTCGCAACTTCAAAGGCTGTGTTCCATGCCAAGGCGTGGCGTGAGACCAAGGAGATGAGTAGAAAGACTTGATGTACGGAAACAAAGCATTATACTGAGCGTGTCCATTCCCTGGGAGTAGGATACTTAACTAGGGCATGCTATCAAGCACCCACCGCCCCAGCTGTGTCTTCGTCGTCTCTACGTGGGAAGTGCAAAGCCAGCATTTACTTGATCTTGAAACTATGGGCATCCCCGAGTCGAGGCGAATGCGGCCACAGAGGTCTCCAACATGCTGCAAGAAATGCTATTGTTGCCCTCTGCAGAAGTTTCTCAAGCTACTAGCCAGTCTGGGATATTCTTTGAGCTTCTTATGTAGTTATGTCGAAAGCCGATATATACTTCGGTGTGGTCGCTTGTTGGACCCCCTGCATCACACTGCCTTAGTGGAAGTGGCTGCTATCGAATTGGCGCCAGCCGAAGCGGCGAGGTTGGCTCTGAGTGGTCAACGACTAGCGAATTAAATCTTTAAACTAGGGATCTCTCGAAGCAACAGATGCAAAAACAGACACAGCCTCACATGAACAAAATGCGGGCCAACCATTAGTAGCGGAAGAATGCTAATTCGTCTTTCGGAAGCAAATACGCCTTAGGAATTTCGCGGGCATTACGCTATTATCACACATTGTCCTAAATGTAGCGAAGTAGACCCAGCTTTGCCCCGATCGTAGTTGATCATGTCAAAAAACAATTGCCCGTCTTCTTAAGCGAGAGAATGATCTTATGAAACTTTTGTGATTACCAGCGACTCCTCCTTTCCTACATGTGTATACTCAACCATCTCCACCTAGAAAACTGCGCACTCGCTTTTCTTATCTCCAAAGTCAGCCTCTGGTAAGCGCAACAGGGCTCAGACTCAAAACCTATCCAACATATCGTGATTGACCTCAGCTACGATCTCCGTGGCTCAATGTGTTCGTCGAATAGTCTGCTTAGCCGTCATTCACGATATCATGAAGCTCTTTAGCTCCACTGGGAGAAAGAAGGGACCTCTTCACGACGAGCTGATGCCGGGATGCCATAATTCACAATCATCAAGGCCATCATGCTACACTGATTCGACATCCCAAGGTTTGATTCTTGAGCAATATGGACTCAATGGTATAGTGGCTGAGACAGTTAGCTATTTACCTCCTCCATCAGGTTGGCCCCCCGGTGCTGGCGGTATGGCTTCTCCGGAGGCAATGCCACTTTCTCCGTCGGATCGTCTCCCATCCATATATCTGCCTCCGAGTATTGTGGTAAATCAGCACTACTATGTAGCTTCCGTTCCCCCTTTTCATTATCCCGAGAGTGGCTGGGAGAAGAAACCGACCGTCAATGGAGCAACAGCCGTCGGTAAACTTAATTTGACCTCCGTTATCAACTCGGCCACAGATCTTCTGCCGATGAACGTCCCGCACTTTTTTGACGATGGCCTTCCTTCCTGGCACGCCTCTGGATCAACTTTTCTTAACCAGGGAGCTGCTCTCTGTGACCAGCTCTCATCCAAATTTAACAGGGCTCTCACGCTGATCGACTCTGATCGGTATATTGGTAGCGAATATGATTTTTCTTTACACGGGCCCGGTTTAATTCCCCAGCCGGCGTCACAAAGCCAGATGGAATCCACCAAGTCAAACCACGCCAAAGCAGACAGCACGAAGCGAGAATGTCAAGAGGGCCAAAATACGGGTGCTGCGGCGTCTTTTATACCGGGCACCTATTTGTTAAAGGTGGAGATGTATGCTAACTCGAGATTGCCCTCAAAATTACCTCCCATGAAGCTGTAGGTCTCACTTCTCTGCCTCTCTCTTCTATTTAGGCCCGGCTGATTCCATTCTTTTTTAGATATATAGCTACATATCCACTTCTTAGCCTCGCTGCGAAATACTCTGATAGCGTGTATCAGCAGCCACAAGGTGCTGAAAAGTTCACTCATATTGACGCTGATTGGCGTGCTGGGACGAAGGCCATGGTAATCAAGTCCGTTTCAATGGATTATGCGGATACTATTGTCTTCGCCATCCGGGGCACTGCAAACTTCATGGATTGGGCCGTTAACTTGAACACGGCACCGACGTCTCCTAGCGGGTTTCTCGATGATCTGGGCAATTTCTGCCATGCCGGCTTTCTGTCCGTGGCCCGTAAAATGATTCGTCCGGTTGCGGCCCGGTTGCGCCAATTGCTCGAGGAAGATCCGCGTCGCACCTCTCATTCGTTGCTCATTACCGGCCACTCGGCGGGTGGCGCGGTTGCCGCACTTCTATACTCCCACATGCTTTCTACCTCCGAACAAGCACGATCAGAGCTGAACAACCTTACGGGCTGCTTCCGCCGCGTTCATTGCGTCACCTTTGGTGCACCACCAGTGTCACTCCTGCCATTGTCCAAGCCGGGTCGGAAGGACTTGAAGAATAGTCTCTTCCTCAGCTTTGTGAATGAGGGAGACCCCGTCGTCCGTGCTGACAAGGCGTATGTCAGGAGCTTAATCGACTTATTTTTAACCTCTACGCCTGCAACACCAATAGTTAGTTCTAGCCATCCGAGGGACGGGAACAAGGTACCGAGAAAGGAGTCTTCTAAAGCGTCGCTGCAATCTCACAAGTCACCTAAGTCTTCAAAGCCTTCCAATGCACGCTGTGAAAACGGCAAGATGAGGCATGTTAGCAACCGAGATTATAGTAGCCACAGTTCTAGTGGCAATTTGCCGAGGCCAGTATGGAACGTACCCCCAGCTGTTCTCAGTAATGCTGGCCGTATCATTGTTCTGAGGCCGGGCGATCCCCACGCATGCTCTTCAGGCAAGAAGACAATTGAAGAAAGGCTAGACGAAGGAGTTGTGGCACAGGTTACAACAGATGAGCAGTTACGCGGCGTCATCTGGGGTGACCCGGTGTGCCATGTCATGAAGCTATATGCGGGCCGTATTGAAACGCTGGCTGTTGGCGCGCTAATAGCAGAGACATAGGTGCTTCTTCGATTCTGACTTACGTCACTATTCAAATTGCATCAAATGCACATGGAGAAGTAGCTAGGCATCGGTAAATTCATGATATTGCTATGTGGTGATTTTGTTTCTGCAGGTGGTATAGTTCATGGTCGTTTCTGTTGTATTCTAACTGGCATCCTAAACTCCGTTGTGGTGCGAAATGCAGCATCCAATATCTAACACTTAAAGATAATGAAAATGAAATTCATAATGTCATACACGTCGCAGCCTTTCTTAATTCTGATGTAAAACCATCGTTATGCTATGCATAAAGTGAGCTCTTACACCAAACTATCTCGTGGTTTAGATCAAGGCGCTCAAACTTCTTGGAGTTGGCCTTCATCCCAGTCAGTCCATCGCCTTATAATCCCGTCTATATTCATTACCGCATTTCGTGTTGCTTCGACCTGAAACCACTCGCGGTGTTCTCTGCCACAAGCATCACATTTTTGGCCGCCCATGATGCGTAGTCCAAGTCCCGCAAATTCGATGTGGATTAGTCGTTCAACCTTGTGACTGTGTGGTATTTTGCGAGGCACTAGTCTGGCGGAAACCGTGCTGCCACTGCCAGAGCTCGATGGGATGTACGGGTAGTAGCGGATCAGCGATAGATTGTATCCACATTGCCGGTTCCATTGATTGAGCCGCCGTTGGACATTGCTAGCCCGGCCAATCTTGAGAAGGAGAGTGCGTTTCCCGTTATCACTATTATTGCTGCTGTTCCAACCATGATCAGCTCCAATACTAGACGCCCGGCCTCTCTCATATGCTTCTACATCACTCGTAGCGAATGAGGAAACCGCATCACCAGCGCGGTATTTGGCGGCGGTTCCTGCTGAAGAACGCGAGGGAGGTACTAAAAGGGAGCGCGCCGCCTCAGCCGGTGGTATAGTTTGCTGGGATTCGGAGGTCAGCCAGAACATGTAAATGTAACCCGGCTCATCTAACTGAGAGATTGGTTTTGCAAGTTCTGCCATTAGCGCAGATGCCGTCTGAGGAGACGCGGTCGGTGGAATTAATGATAGATACTGCGCTGTTTGGGAGGCCGTTCTCGCCCGCTGTGCGCTGTGAAGTTGCGTTGGAAGGTTCTGACACTGGCCTTGCATGATCCTTGATGATTGCAATGACATTAAGCGGACGTGTGCTTCTTCTACGACTGTATGCTGCTTATTGCTGCTTGTCTGTGCGAATCTCGGTGGTGACAAGGAGGGGTGGATAACATCTAACCGCGGCTTGGGATGAGGCGGTGCCGAAGGAGGCTCGTCAAGAGGAATTTGGAAGAAGCAGCAGAACAGAACCGATGCCCGAGATTGGGCTGTCTTATGTTGTTTCTTGTACTTTGTTGGAGAGGACGTCGACCCGGGTAACGGCTTTAAAAATTTGGCGTGATCTCTTTGGTTACGAGATGAGTTCACGCCCAGCAGTCCCAAACGATCAGCTAGTGTATCTATACTTGTTCGTTCCTCGAATATGGGCGTGATGGCAGTCTGCGGACCGGGACTTGAACGCGCCGACATGCTCGCCTGCTCCTTGTGCTGCCAACAATACAAGGTATCATCGCGCGGGTCGTCCACACGGAGCCTGCCATTGAAGGCTCTCCTCAAACCAAAGCTCCCTTGTGGGGAATTGATTGCAGACAGAGGTCGTCGGCATGGCCGCCCGCTGGATGTAATGCCACGACATGTCGTCGCTGGGTTTTTGGAGTCTGAGCGAGCAACGAGCGATTCGGGGGTATTGGCGATAAAGGGCATGTGTGCGGTGTAGTTTTGTTCGTGGGAAGAAGTCGATATGAGAAGGAAAGAGTTTTAAAAGATATTGTGAAATGATGGAAGAACAAAGGTTATTCAGACATAGTGAACAACGAGAAGGAATGCCAACAAGGCAGCAAAGCCACCAGGTGGCAGGTGATTGCCTATCGTAGGTTCCCTCCGCGCCTCAGCCTACTCATAGCCGCCATTGAGACAAGCGGAGAGGGGCTGTGGAACCATTGGCTATGAGAGCACCAAATTTATGGACGAGACTTATGCACCGTCCGCGTGCGATTCCAGACCAAAGCCTTTCAGCTTAAGCTCAGAAACACATGAGCATAGTGGCTGGGGTTGGTGCCCTGAATTCACTTTGACGGGGCACGAGCCAGGATCGTAAGCCTAGTTGATGAGAGTGCACTGGAATACCATCCAGATTTCGCTGTCTTAAAATACGCGGTTAGCCCTACGTCTCTTGTGGAAAGATTAAAAACGAAAATCAAAAAGCAGCAGGCTAGAAGTTCCTAACTGCTATGTTTGATACTAAACTAAAATCATTTCCTCTTCTGTATCTACTCTACCAATTGTGATTAAGAAAAGCTAGGGAGTTAGATAAGTCAGATTGGCTAATTGTGCATAATGGTGACCGTCGAAGTTTGATGGCTAAGACAGAGAACAGATATTAGCATAGGCCGAGGTCACCTCATGAGATCTAGAGAAAAAGATCGACTTGTCAAAAGTCAAGGTGGGAGTGTATTGTTTCGTACGCTGGCATGTTTTGCGCATGCCTCCCAAAGGACAAAATAACAGGTGGAGTTGTGTTTCACGAGCAGTCCCGGTAGTAACCTGGAATATCGAGTTAGTCTAGGTCAAATAGAAAGCTAGCCTCCAACGCCGTCCACGCCAACTTATAGACATTGAGAGGAAGAAGGTATTCAAGGGAAAAGGAAACACAAAAAAGGAGAGGCGGGTAACGTGAACCAAGAGAAGATATTATTTTAAAAACAGAGACAAGCATGGAGCGACATATTGGCGTTAAGACACGGACCGATTCGCGCGGCAGGACTGCATATTAATCCACAAAAGGAAAGCTTCATATATTCAGAGATGCTCCTTCTTTCGAAGTAACAAATCCTAGCGTATATTGGTCAACAACATGCTGTAAATGGCAAGGCAGCCAATGTGCTTAAGCAAGATAATAAGCGAGCTGCCCGCAGGTGGCCCCCACAAAGGTAGAAAAAAACCTGTTATTGCGCAATTCTACCCACTTAAGACGTTCGAGCCGACTCTCAGCGCTCTGGGCATCTTGTAGCGTAACAGTTTGCTGCAGGGCTGCCAATCAGCACCTGGGACCAAAATAGGGATCTAGCAGAGTAATGAAATGGAGCTATGAAGTACGATGCTACTGCGCAATTTGGGGATTGCACTTCCCTTCCGGAGTATACTTGTACGATGTAGTACTTGTCGCCTGCCCCATATATCTCATGCTGACGTAGAAACGATTACAAGTAAGTATACTACTAAGGCAGATTTACAGCTAATCTTTGAGTGGGTTTGTTTGGTACCCGAAAGGTGCTGAGGGCAGTTTAGCAACAGGTACGAGTAACAATTCTTAAATGCCGCACTAGAAAAATCGTCAAGTATTGACGTCACCCAAGAAAAACTGGAACGCACTCATCTTTGTCTTTGTCTTTTTTTTTCCCTTCTTTTTATTTTCTCTTCGAAATCATTTGGCCGCCCTTTCTCCTTTGCCCCTGCTTCAATTGTCCCTCAAGCTAAGAATGGCATAATCAGTTGAATATCTTATTACAACGCACCTAAGTTCAATCGCATGGTGCCTTTCATCACTATCTCGATCCGTAAAAAGCTTACATGAAATGTCATCCTCTGGCACGCTATACTAATTGATTGGAATGCAAGCAATACTTTTGAGTTACTTGTGAAACCGCTTTGTTCTTCCATACCTGGCTCCCTAATGACGAACTGCTCGGGTACGCCGAATAGAACGAAACAAAGAACGCAGTATCCCGCGATAGATCATAGTCTCATGAAAAGAACGAATCACACCTATGTTGCACGCATAAAAAGAAAAAGCAGTATACCCACCCCACTAGGTAATCTCACTGACATCACGTTGCCCGGTATCAAGGCTACCAAAAAGGCAGAAGATCCTCCACGCCATCGACAATCAGGGGTGCTTTCGCCATTTCAGTGTTGAATTTCAACCTTTTTCTTTCTTGTATGTAGTTAGTAAATCTTTTAATATCCTACGGGGGCTGCAGAGTCGAGGAAAAATATGAAGACATAGCAGAGCGGCAACAAACTAGACCAATCAGACCCATCGCGCTTTGTCGTGGAAACTGGCCTACAATCCTATCAATACAACTCTAGTGACCCCCATTGATGCCTGTGCAGCTCCCTCCACGGCGGCACCGCTTTTGGCATCCTATTCGCATGTACCTAGAAGCGCGAAGAGACTTCTCTAGCGTTTTGATTCGACTTAGTTAAAAGAAGTTGATCCGCTGCAGGGTTCCTCTGCTCTTTAGTTCAAGAGAGATCAACTACAAGCATCCTGCAGACATCGATCTCTCAAAATTAAGCCTAGTTACTTTCACACGTTGCATTATTTTAGCGGGGAACTTGCGTTGTACATGGAACTGGAAAAGACGCCAAGTAGGCTCATGCAGGTTATCCAACTTTTGTTCCTTCTACTTCCTATCATAAGCTACTATAACTATTTACTCTTCTCACATATTTTTCGTATCATTTATCTTACTTTTTCCCCCCTGTTTCTTTCACTTTTTAATTTCAGTTTTTTTTCTCTTAACTTTGCTGTTCTTCTCTTTGATAAGCACATCGTACGGGTTTCTCGTTATTGCGCCTTAAGTCTTATTTCTTCAAGCTTTGGATTTGGATACTTTTCTTTTATTCTTTCTACCCCCACCACTTTTAACCTAGATATCCTTTTCAGTGCTTGGCACGCGACAAACTGCCGGAAGTATGACACAGTCACCCAAGAATGAAAAAATACCTGATAATGTCGTCGACATTGACTCGGAGGCGGCCATCACCAAGGGCCGCTCAGCCTGGTTCAGCGGCAACGGCATTAAAATCGGGCCCCGCATCGGCCCCATAATCACTACCATAAGTGTCGACTCCGATAGCGAGGAAAATAGTGCTGCGATCCTGGAGAAACAGTTTGCGCAGGAAGACGGCTGCGCTATTCAGTATCGCACGTGCAGCTGGCAGAAGACCGCTGCACTGCTCTTCTCCGAGTACATCTGTCTAGCTATGATGAGTTTCCCATGGTCTTACAGCATCCTTGGTCTCGTTCCTGGATTGATTCTCACCATTGTCGTGGCTGTTTTTGTACTTTATACGTCTCTTGTCCTCTGGGAGTTTTGCCTGCGCCATCCTGAGGTCCGCGACGTATGCGACATTGGCCAGATGCTATTCTGGAACCAGAAGTGGGCGTGGTATGCCACGGCCGTTATGTTTATTTTAAATAATACAGTATGTCTCCATCTATGCATGCTGCCCGTGACGCCTATATTTTCTATTTTAAAAATACTAACGATCTGGTTCTCTGTAGTTTATTCAGGTTGGCATCTACACGAGGGAGCAATTTTGAATGTTTTTCTCGTCTCTGCCGGCGACTAACTCCTTTCTGTACTCCAGGGTCTTCATGTTCTAGTCGGTGCAAAGTACCTCAATACAATGACTGCCTCTGACGATGGCATCGGCTGTCGTACTGTGAGTTTTGGCGTTGTTATGTTCATCATATGCTGGGTTTCCTCCTTGCCCCGTACATTTAGCATGCTGTCAAAGCTTGGGACGGCCTCAGCCTTCTTTACTTTCATCTCTGTGCTCCTGGCCACTATTTTTGCAGGCATTCAAGCACACCCCGCCGGTTACAACCCTAACTCGACGTTTGTGACGGATGGTGTGACATCAGTGGGAGGCAATCCGATTGTTACAGCGATCCCCGTCGCTGGCACCACGTTTGTTGCCGCTCTCAATGCTTTTATGAATATCAGCTACACTTTCATCGGCCAGATTACCCTTCCTAGCTTCATTGCTGAAATGAAAGATCCTCGAGAGTTTCCCAAAGCGCTCTGGGCTTGCACTGTTGCCGAGATCATTCTCTTCAGCATCGTCGGTGGTATCGTTTATGCCTACGTCGGCAATCAATACATGACGGCCCCCGCATTTGGCTCCCTGGAGCCTCTCTATAAGAAAGTCTCTTTCTCCTTTATGATTCCAACTCTGATCTTCCTTGGCGTCCTTTACGCCTCCGTATCAGCTCGCTTTATCTTCTTCCGCGTCTTCGACAATTCTCGCCATAAGAATGAGCACACCATTGTGGGTTGGTCTACTTGGACACTTATCTTGTGTATGTCCTTCTGCGATTTAGTCTCATATACTCTATCTTGATCTTATAAACATTGCTAATATGGGGCAGTGGCGACATGGATTCTTGCCTTTATTATTGCTGAAGTCATTCCATTCTTCTCTGATCGTGAGTTTTCTCTCTCCCAGCCTGCTATTGCCATACCGAGATAATTTTTCCAGCTTGCTGATTTCTGTTCTCTCAAGTTTTATCTCTGATGTCGTCACTATTCGACAGTTTCTTTGGTTTTATCTTCTGGGGTGTTGCGTACTTCCGCATGCGCAAGGTTGATGGCGGCTTTGAACTCATCAAAAAGGGCAACGTGAAAGCCATTCTAATGGCCATCCTCAACGCCGCCATTATCATCATCGGTCTTTTCTTCCTCACTGCAGGCACATATGCTAGCGTGCAGAGCATTGTTGATGCCTTTGACAGTGGCGAGGTGGGAGGTGTTTTCTCTTGTGCTAGCAACGGTCTGTAATTTGACTTGCTACAAGAACTGTTAACTAGAAAGCGATGACATGGGAAGGGGAGAACAAACAGAATTCTGGCTGAAAGATAATCGCTACATAGGATAGTTGTTGGTTCATACCCTTATGAGATTTTTCAAAAGAATTTTCAAGGCTTAAGGAGTACATTTAGATTTTGACTTGGTTCGTTGTATTATATGTGTCAGAACAGACATGGGGAGATACCCTTTCTGAAAAGGAAATCTATAAAGAACTTTGAACCAATTTAGTATTTTAACACAGCTGGCTTCAGACGGAGATAATTCTCTGTCTTTCATATATCTAATGTCCTACTGTCAGTTTTGGGTATTACATCCCGCTTTTGTATGTTCAAAATAGAGTAACCTTTTTCGTGGTCAAATTGAAGTACGAGTAATGCTGTAGCGTTATCTTTCAGAAAACAATATCGACCTCAATCCATGTATCTCCCACCAAGGAAAACTACGGGACGTCTGAACATCAATAGTTTCACGCGCAAATAACCGAAGAAGCAGCATTTCAACGGCCGCCCTGAACTTATTTTTGTCCTTTTGCTCTCGTATTTGATATTTCAAAGTGAAGAAAAAAGTCAGCTTTTTTTCTTGGGGAAGTAGCTTCGAAGATGGATACAGAAACTATTCGTGAAGGTGCCTCGATGTTATCGGCCTGCGTCTTTTGCATCTTCTGTTATCTACATTGCAGAGGTATAATTTGCTAATAAGATGCCGACCTATAAGCGATCCACAGCCTTCTGACGAGACAGCACTTAATGTCCTCCACAGCATTGACTCTCATTCGTGACCGACTTCTGTATACTTTCTATTTCTTCCTCCCGAGGACTATTCTATTCTGCTTTGCGCTACGCAACATCAGAAAACACCAACTAGTATATTTTCAAATAAACAGCTCTTTTCTTCAGAGACAAAATAGAAATTTAATTAACTTGACTTGCTAAGGATGAACTAAACAAAGTTCCCAACTATTACAGACAGTAAGACGTGGCCAAAAAGGAAAACTATGAATATAAGCGAAAAGGAATGCTGCGAAGTAAATAGACCAAAGTAAGGTGTATAAAACGGGGAGTATAAAAAAACCAGATACAAAAAAAACCCCTCCAAAGTTTACTTTGCTTTCATTTTCTTGCCTTTCTTTCCCATGCCACGACTAAACTAGAGATGGTGCTCAAAGAATATCACTACCTGCGCTCTTTCCAGCACTATTACACCAGTATTTTGGTTCCATATCTCCCATATAGACGGACAAAAAGACGTACGAGAAAACTGCATCACCTTACAACATTATCATGCCAGCGCCTGTGGCCATAGCAACGAGCACGTAGAGACCTACAGACAACTCGCCGAGGGTGAACATGCTCTGCATTGAAACAGGCACGGCAGCGTTCTTGGAGCTGCTAGGCTTGGAGGAGGAAGACGAGCCAGCAGCTGTGGCAGTGGCAGCAAAGCTATTGGAAGCACTGGCTGACGATAATAAAGCCGAGCATGAGGATGCAGGCTTAGCGGCTTTGACCACCTGGGCCTGGCCGTTCCAGTCACAAGCACTCGATGCGGCATTCTGATTTTGGTAATACTGGTCGAGAACGTAGCCAAGCTGCTCGGTCGTATCGCACATGACGTAAGCACCAAAAACACCAGTTTTTGTGTTGGCAGTGATACCAGCGCAAGCGCTGGCGTCAGAGCCGCAGATGCTGCCGAAAAGAGCACCATAATCACTCGTGTTCAAGCCGCTGGCTGGCACACATGCAAGCGATTGGAACATGCAAGCACAGGTAGCATTGTCCGGAGTCGGCGGGAGGTTGTCAGAGGCGGCCCAGGCGCTGCCAATCACAGGGCATGCAGCTGGGCTGTTCGTCGGGCTATAAGCGCTCATAGCCGTCGAGCTGGGGCTGACTTTGGCAATGACGGTCTTGAGAGTATCATAATCAGCCAAGGTGGAGGCTTTGTTATTGACGACACTAACCAGACCTAGTTATTTTTGTTAATGGATGATCTTGCTAGGCGGAACTAGTAAAAACTTACCATAGTCGTTCGCCTCCTCGAAGTACATGTAGACAATTCCGCCAGCAATAACGTTGCTCATCTGACTCGAGTACAGAGCAGTAGTTTCCTCCCAGATGCGGCCCTTGGCACCGTTGGGCTTGTTGCAGCCATACTCTGCGAAAAAGACGGGTACTGAATAGTTGGAGAAGAAATCGACAACCTCAGAATAACCTGAGCCTGTAAATGTGTTCTGGCCGCACCATTCGTAGATGTTATAGCCCCAGAAGTCGATCGCATTTTCTTGCTCGCCGCAGTTGAAGTAGTGGGCCATGTTGTCACGGATGTCGGCATCGTCGTTGGCAGCATAGCCTACGCCCATCCAGCGGTTAACAGTTGAGTTGATGTAGGCTTTGGTGTCACGCACAGCGGCTTTGACGAAGGCTGATGCGTCGGTATTGGTATTGTTGTTGGTGACTTCATTGCCTGCAAAGAAGCCGATGACATTCTCGTACTTGCTCATCTCATCAACGACGGCCTTGTACCGAGTGAAAAGTGCCGTGTTCCAGGCCGGGTTGTCGCGGTTGATCGACATAGACGGCTCGCCTAAGTCAGAGATAACGTAAATGCCGGCTTGCTGCAGGAGCTGCATACACGCAGAATGGTCTTTCGAGGGATCAATGGCATAGGTGCGGATGACATTAGTGTTGAGAGCCTGCAACAGGGGAACATCACGCGTGCAGATTGTCGCATCGGAAAGGGGGTCGATGTAGGTGCTACCAGTGGTGGTGCCGGCAGCGCCGGTGTCTTGCTGGTAGGCAACGCCTTTGATGAAGAACTGCGTGCCATTTTGATAGAAGAACTTATTACCCTGGTGAAATAAATGCATTAGAAAAGGAAACAGGAGAAAAGCGCTAGACAGGAATAAAGAGCCCTTAGTTGTCATACGCACCTTCGCGACCACGGGCTCAACAGAGCTCGCGGCCACAGCTGAGCCCACCATGAGGAGGGAGGTAAGAATAGAGGACCTGAAGCTCATTTTGTCGAAATAGCCCTCGCCCTTATTGATAGAGGAAAGAAGACGGACAAAAAAGAATGCAGTTAATAGTGAGATATTGGGAGCTGCAAGATGGACAGTTTGTTGACGAAATCACACAAAATGTTTGTCCGACTGTCTGCCTTTGAAAAGATGAAGAATAGGAGTCAATGAGAGTACGAATTGCAAAGTGTTTAAACGAGAGAAAACGAAAACAAAAAAGGCAGTGAAGGAAAATTGGAAACAAGAGTTTCCCTCGTCTTTTCGCTGGTCAAGGAAGAATGAAAACGAGATGGTTAAGAAGAAGAAATCTGAAGCGAGCGAATCTTGTGCAAAAGAGAGTAAGATAATAGAAGGGGATAATAGATGTAGAAAACCGTTCGAAAGAAGCAAACAGGAAAAAGCAAGTAGCGAAAAGTGAGAAATAGAAAGTGAAAAGGAGAAAGTTGCGCGCTCTGGTGATGGGAGGTGGAACCAGTGGAGCTGAGTTAGTGGCACTGGATCGCCGGCCGTTCCATGAACAGAAGCAAAAGGGACAAAAACGGACTAGTGGCAGTGAGCGAAGCTTGGCACCACGGATTCCCAGGGGAGATTTGATGCGAGGCGCAGCATATCATTATTCGTATCCCTGAAAGGGGACTGGTGGGGAGAAGGAAGTTAGACGGAGTAGGAAAAGTGGAGCACGTGCATGCGTACGTGTAGGCTTATTACACACTGTATCTTGTCTGTAGACAAACACATCGATAGACATGAAAAGCGGCTCGCTTCCGAGGATGACCTTGATGAGCGCCACCACCAAAGATATTTGCAAGTGCTGATATAAGACAAAAATATGCAGAGAACATGCGCTGATGGTTCACACGCAAGTGATTAACGACAAGATGCATCACGCCGGACACTGGTTTTGCGGCTGAAGGGCAGCGAGGTTCGTGTCGGGGTTTTGACCAATAGAAGCACAGTGCTACATGACTTGAATACTGTGGTCTAATTTTGGGACTTGTGGAAACCTACGACGTTTGCGTGTCAAGATATGCGGAGTACATACAATGGGTACAAGGTATGAAGTACGAATTACGCATTTGTTTGTTACTTGCCAACGGGGAACTACGAGTAGTAATAGAAAAAAAATCATGTTTTTTTAAGATTCGCACCGGTAACAATATGCGTATGATATTAGCTCACCTTCCTTAACGAAATTATATGAATAGCTACAGTTGTGCAGTTAGCGCCTTTTGTCCACTGGTTTTCCTCTCCCTGGGCAGCCGAATTACCCTGCTCCGCACGAGTACTCGTACTGGACACCGTTGTAATCCACAAAAGGCGCCGGTCCAAAAAGGAACAAAAACAGCAAAAGAGGAAATGGAAAGAATCCACACGACACCGGCAAAACAGCTCTAAAGAATGCCAAAAGAGACATTTCTCTCTTGAAGCCGTTCGCTGGGTAGGTGAGCCATATCTAACGAACCCAAAATCCAACAACGGTTTTCAGCATCCATAATGCCCAAATAGCCCACCAGGCACCCCCTAGACAATCCTCAAGCACTACAAATAGCGCGCCAATGAACATAACCACCTGCCTGTCGGCATGCTTGTTGTGACACGAGTCATGTGCTTAATATGGGAGTTCGCTATGGATCCGAACTCCGAGTTGTTTACGGAGTGCTGGCCACTCAGATACAAACAAGAAAAGCATATTTGTAGCTTATGTCGCCTTTTGAAAGCAAAGACGACTCGAGCTGACAAGAAGCTCTTTTTCCGAGGGAAGTCTGGATGCGATAGCCCGAGGGCTGATCGCACCACTTTTCTTTCTTGTTCCAGAGTCCTTCTATGACCACTGGAAGTGCGTGTATACGTGTACTTGTGTTTCTCACTGGCTGGCGAGATAGTGATGTGCATGGGAAGATAATCTACTACCAAATAAATATCGTTTGCGGAAGGAACAGCGGCCGGAGACGGGGCATATTTGGTGAGGATGGCTCTCTTGGCGGAGACTCTTCGGACATTGAGATATGGAGTATCGCGTCATCAAGATTGCTGCTCGGTTTTATGTACGGCTCTCTCGCCTCTCCTTATTGTATGTAGCCATGGTTGTGGCCGTTGCTATGGTTGTGACTACTCTGTTGGTCTTGGTCGTGACTGTGATCGTATCTATGGACGTGGTTATGGCCGTGGTTATGATCGTGGTTATGGTCATGGTTATGGTCGTGGCTATGGTTGTGACTATGGATGTGGCCTCGACTTTGGTTGCGGTCGTGGCTGTGGCTGGTGAATTGCCTCGTTTCTCGAATGTCTTTCTCCCTACGCCGACCCTGTTTCAAATCAGCACAAGCTCCGGATTCTGCCACTCCACTCATTCCTTTGTCTCGGCAAGTATTGTTTGACATACTCTGGAAAATATGGTGCCAATTCCGAGGAGAGCAGCATCCCACAGATCATACACCTCTTCCCACAAAGTTCGGAACGGACTGCACATAGTGTGTTGTCCAATAAGCTGGTCTTCTATGACGATATTTATTAGGAGCTAAAATATATGCGTCCTTATTTGCTTCTCTTTTTGATAATATATGCGCGGATTAGGTATGGTTTTCAAAATTCGTGCCCTTCTGTCTCGAGATGACGGGCTCCAGGCAGGTTATATGTTGACTCGCCCCTCTCTAATCTCGTCTCATATGACCCCAATTCCCTCAGCCTCGAGTCATACCCACCCTGAAGTCTTGGCACGTAGTTGAGATGATGGGGCCTTGGCATTTTAACCGCTCTTGGCAATATGTAGCCTGCTCTAATTTGTGCCCTAAGCCTGTCTACACATGTCTCTTCGACGAATCCATTTGAGAGGGGAAGGCTGAGCCCAGCAGAAAATGTCCGATTTGAGTATTACTTAGACTTTCAATTAGGCACGCAACGCTTCATTCACATCGACGGACGTGAACACTAGGCATGAGACCAAGAGTTTTCTTTCCCCATACTTGCACAGACGTTCTTCGATATTTCTGCACAGTTGTGCTCTAATCACCATAATACACAACCTTCCTTCCGAATTCTTGGTAATCTCCGGAATGTGAACCGTACATGTCTTGATTTAAAGTTTTTCTAGGCGCCTCAGCCTTATAAAGTTCCTTTACTGCGATTCTGTGAATCTATTTATTGGTCTACCCATCTAAAGATAAAGATAAACCATACACAGCCATTACCCACCTCAGCGATGATTTGGCGTCTTACAACTTATGTCATTTTATCATAGTCAAAATCATCGTGCGGTGGCGGTTACAACAGTAAAGTCGCTCCTTGACCCATTCCATATATTGGGATTGGTTGATTGACTGGAAAAGGCGCTAAGATGGGCAGAAAGACGGACTGTGGAGGACAGGTAAGAATACACCACACCAAACATGAAAAGATACACCTGAGCCGTCCGCTGCCGCAAGATTTGTAATCTATGTCCATAGACTACAAGGTTATATATACCATCTTTAATCTTTCGGTAAATTCTATGTACGTTTTTCTTATGCATCAAGGTTGGCCATGACACCTCGTGAAGCACTGCCGTGCTGGCCTCTGTTGTTTTGCACTGAAGGACTCGTATATAAAAAGTCGTGCAACTTGGTCTTTTCTCGAATGATACCATTGTTTATAACCCCAGCAACAGCGTATAGTTACTATTACTGTTATTGTTAATGCGGTATTGGTCACTGATTCCCAATAGCTGGTGGCACTTAGGAATTATGCGTGGTAGTGATGGAACGGAGCGAAAATGAGGAAAAGGTGGAGGACGATGCTAATAAGAGACAATGACCACAAAGACAGTAGAGCTGTACCAACAAGAAGTCGCTGAAGGTTAACCGACTAGCGTTGGATATATTACTGCTGCTGCTTGTATGGTCGCTACTGCCGCCCCGCGGAAATATGAATATGTTGAGTGAGGTCGTACCTGAAGGAGATAGATTGCCGCTACTTCTGTTTCTGACGCTATAGGTAGAGTTGTTTGACGCTAGGCTGTCTCTGAGACCAGCGGAAGTAGACGACGTCAACAACTTGGGCTGGGTAACCGTATAGCCATTCCTAGACGTAGGCTCATATGAAGAAGAAGCGAATGCAGAGGCATGAGCAGACAATTGGCGTATTTTTAGAGCCGATGAAACGTAGCGGGCACATCCCAGACTACAGCCTAACTACCAGGATCAAAGAAATCGAAGAAGGTAGCGAAGAAGCGGAGACGTTAAGGAGGTCACTATACATCTGTTTACTACCAGCACTACTTATTTTCGCCACTATTTACTGTAATTATTTGCAACTCTGTACAATTATCACTTACAGCTAGAACATATGCATTTTCTGTCTCAAGAGGGTTCCATTTAATAGAGCACACATGGTCAGAATTGACTAATAAGTACAATTAAACCAAAGAACCGACGGCTATGAGTATAAGAGAAGACTCGAATATGATTACTGTAGTCGCGGTACCTGAAGTTCTCAAGCCAACTAATAGACCGATGATGCTACTGGCCGATGGTGGAGAGGGTTTTTGCCCATGGCCACTGAAGTTATCAGAGTTTTGCTGTAGCGTCCAGAAATGAAGAATTCGTTCGTATCGTGAGCTGGAGGCTGTGTGCAACAGATAGGCGCAAAGAAGGAACAATGCTGGATTCGGTGCTGGTACTAATTTTGTATCTATAGTTGCTATGGAAATAGGGAGCGTCGTTGCATGATTTCTTGCTGCACCTCTTGTACTTCACACTATTATATGTCATAAAATAACAATCCTATTTTGATATTCTGAGCGCCGTCTGTCAAAATGTCATGATAGGTTCTCTACGAATTATAGTCGGTTCGCTATCAAACTGCCTGCTTAAGCGTATCAAAAAGGTTGGCAACTGCTGACCGCTTGGACAGAAGGTGAGTAGCTGATATTTTCAACTAAGCTCATAGTAGTGAGCAAATGATCAATGAGTACACAATGCTTTAGAATACGAACCATCTTAAAGGTCATATCAAATAAGATTCAGATTAATCGCCGAGTGTCAAGCCGCGCAAACGAACTCCGTCTGAGCCAGAGCGCAAAGGCAACGGGTACCTGTTTCTGCTGCACTTTGATGCTCTGCTTTACTTGTACTTTTGGATTCATAGTATCTTCTACATTCTTTAGATTTACTGATATGAGTAGAAATAGAAACGGTTGTCAAATAGACCTAGTCGGATTAGGCTACTTAATTTATGTAATACTCTAAACCGAGCAGCTAAACAGGAGTTGTTGAGTTTTCTGTTTGGTAAAGCTGCTAAGACTGAGATCCTATTACAGTTACTACAAGTATAGAATTCATAGAAGGGAAATTGCAATATTTTCTGGTAGCCTTTGTGTGGAAAAGCCTCAAGAAGAATAATCGTGTTATCTCAAAATAATACGTCATTGACGTAATTGGGGGTAACGCCTTAACAGGGTTTCGCTCTAGTTGTGTTACCTTGAAAGCTTTCCTTCTATATGCTAGCCAATGTTGACATTTTTCAAGTTTGAGGCGTGACTTATATGCACTCCTGTCCTGCCTGGTGGTTATGGTTAATCAAATAGCCGCACTGATCATTGTCGCAGCATCAGCTAGTCCACTCAAGTATCGTGCCTCGGCTGTCTTCCAATTGATAATCTTCCATATGTTGTCGACGTATGCAGCTTTGCCATTTAGGTACTGAATACAATTTAGTTTTAAGCGGAAAAGGACACAATGCCATTCGTGATATTGCAATTCTCACCTGAAGGTAGTAGGCATGCTCCCACATGTCCACGCCAATGATTGGCACCTCGCCACTGACAGGAGGATCCTGGTCTTTGGTCGTGATAATGCGTAAGCCAGTTGCTGGATCTCTCACTAGCCAACCCCAGCCACTTCCCTTAATACCCAAGAGAGATGTAGCAAAAGTGTTCTTAAAGTTATCGAGGCTTCCCCATGTCTGTGTGATGTCCTTAGTCAACTCGGGCGCCGCCGCACCGTTTGGTTCCGACTCCGGCCGACCGGCTGGTGCAAGGTTACGCCAAAATAGCGAGTGATTGATGTGACCACCGCCATTAAAACGGATAGCTTCCTGAAGAGATACTTGGGTGGCAATATCGCCGCTAATAATGGAGGTTGTGAGAGACTGCAGTGCTTTGTTCAGGTTGTCGACATAAGCTTTATGGTGCCGTTTATGATGAAGCTCCATGATCTGAGCTGAGATGCTTGGCTCGAGAGCCTCGGAGGCTGTGAGTATTACTACTATCCATGCTATAGCTATCATTCTGTAGCGGGAGAATGCAAATACATACATCGTAAGCATAAGGAAGCGCCGGGAGAGTGTAGACTTTTGCAGACATAGTTCGTGTTTGCTGGATGATGATAAAGTCAGACAGAATTGAACAAAAAAAATCATAGAATTATGTAGAACAGAGCAGTTATCGAATAAAAGAAGGTCGGATTTTCTCTCCATTTACTTTGTTTCCCCGCCTGGTTCAGCTGCTATTCAAGTGACCAAGAAGGTTCTCATCGACTTCTAACACTGTATGCATATCCCATGCACCTCTTTGGGCACATCTACGTGTACGAGATCAAATCACTGGAACCATGCTTGTGTTGTGAAAAAACTTGCTCATATCTTTGTAGATATGGTCACTTAGCTCATTTGCGTTTAGTGATACAGTGAATGCTTTCCCACGCAATCTTGCTCAAATAGTCTCGAGAATGGCCCCTTTCTGTTTGATACATAAAGAGGACTGCACAGAAAATTATGAAAAATATATAATTTTAAAACAAATAAATAAATCTTAGACGCTTAGTTATAAATTGCTTTGGCAAATGCGACCTAAAACATGTTTGTGGAAGCCTATGATCTTAAGTATTAAGAAAGGCTGTCAACGAAGGAAAAGCAAAACTTACAGAGTCACCTAAGGGCGTCTAGTAATACCTATTCTATTGGCATATAAAAATCAATTTTAAGGACAACCGGAAGCGGCAACGCCCTTTTTACCTCAAAAAGTCGAAAGTATAGAAAGCTGAAGTTCTAGCCTTCAAGCTCTATGTACTGATCTCAGAAGTGGTTCGCATACCAATAAAACGACAGGATGTGTTGAGAAGCACTTCCTGTGCGTATTCGAGACGCTGGCGGCACTCAGCTCAACGCCTCTTCAGATTCTTTATGACACAGTCTAGAATTAACATAGGAGCTGCCTAGCGGAGTTACCTTTTTTAATAGGTGGCAAAGAATGCCAATAAGCTGCATACGTTCCTTTCTCTCTACTAACGCTAGATACAGCGAAATGCTGTTCTTGTTTGTTAATATCTAGTACAGTTCCTCTAGTCTAGTAGACTACAAAGATGTATTCTGATTGGTATTTTTCATAGGGTATGGGGTTTTTTATCTGGATACTAGTGGTTGATGTTATCCAGCATCTCTGCCGAGAATTTTATGGTAGGCTGCGGACTCTACGCGCATGGAACCCACAAGTTTTGCGACCCAGCAGAGCTCCGTTCTCCAACAGCTGAAAAATCACCTTATTTTCGTGTTGCAGACGATCATCACAGAAACAAAAGTATTGTTGGTGAACGAATCACAATGCGCCATGCAGCATCATTAAACTGCCTGTCTCCGGGAACTATTATTGTGGAAAGTATTCCGGGATTTAAGTTTCTCGCAGCAGCACGGAACTCACTATCTTCTTGGCCTTAGTAAGATCGTATATTGAAGCGGACGTCCTTTGAACTGTTCTTCCTTTTCGAAGTCCTCGACGAGAGAAGACGCGTTCAGAAGATGAGAGCATAGCATAACACAGCCAATAACTGCTCGATATTATGACCGAGCCGCACTACCCAATTAAGGCAAACAAATGACAAGCAGGCGGAGGCGCCGTGTAGCTGCATACTTGATGATAATTAAATTTGCACAAAGATCATGCACGGTCTACGTCATCTTTCCTTTTATACTATCTGATATTTCGACTGACATGATGTCTTCCTCGTCCTTAGTGATGTCTGCTCTGGATAGCTCTTTGAATTGATCCCCATTATGGATTTTAGTTCAAGCACGTTCCTGATATCAACCGGGCACTTTTCCCGCTACCCGTATAAATGGACCGTCTCACGAAAGCCATGCGAGTTGGTTAGCGAGGATCGTCTTTCCTTCTTTTTCTCCCATATTTTGCAGTTACGATCTTCTCGTCTTTGTTGATCTAATGCCCATTTGTTTTGTTTTCTAGAAATCACTCTAGCTCTTTCTCTCCAGTACAACATTGAGAATCGCTAATATTTGAGGGCAAGAAGAGTCAAGGCATGCAACAAAGGAGAAGATATGCAAGGTGATAATTACCATCGTGTCCATATATCTGTGACGGAGTATAGCCTGCCACATTGCATGTTCATAATATTATTCCTTTTTAACCTTATGGACGGATCCCCAAGCGTAATGTCTTTGTCCGGGTCACCGAAAAATGGAAACGGGATTAGGTAGAAAACAACCGAGGATTTCATTTATGTCAATGTAAGCAATGCAAACATTGAAATCTCCTCCCCCGGCCTCTCCCCCAACAACTCGCTACGATGATTAATACAATGTATGTATACCTATATAATTAACGAGACCGCATTCTAGCTTGGCACGAAAATGAAGTTGCAGATTGCTGGTGTTGTTGGCGTAGTAGATGCGATACCATAGCCCTTCTGTTGGGTTTTTCTAAACTGTCGAGCAACTTCATTTTATATTCTCTCAGGGCGCTATGAAGCTGTCTATTGGCATCTTGGCCATCTTTGTGGCAGGTGTTTGGGCATCACCACACATCAGACGCGACAACCAGACTACATGCAAGTGCTATCCGGATGAACCATGCTGGCCAGCTGACTCGCGGTGGAAGGCTCTGAATCAAGCAGTACAGGGCAGGCTGACAACATTCACACCGGCGGCTGCTGCTTGCTATCCTGCTTACAACAATGCTTCTACAGCCAACACTGAAAAATGTGACGCCATCAAAGCGAACTGGACGAATGCCAACTGGATGTAGGTTACATTCTCGACGCACTTTTTCATGCATTGTCTCGCTGACAATTTCTTATTCAGTGTCGATCAGCCAGTCCAGAGCTTTTCCAACTTCTGGAACAATGACTCGTGCAGCGCCGTAGCCAAGTGCGGTGGTTCTTGCACACAGGGTCTCTCACCGCAAATGGTCGTCACGGCTAACAACCAATTCGATGTCCAAGTGAGCGTTAACTTTGCGCGCATCCAGAATCTGCGTCTGGTCATTCGCAACACCGGTCATGACTATCTCGGCCGCTCCTCCGGCTATGGTGCCTTAGCGCTTAATACACATCACTTAAATAATATCCAGTTTATCAAAAATTACAGTGGCCCTGGAAACTACACAGGAAGTGCTGTCAAGGTCGGGGCAGGTGTCATGTTCCGAGATCTCTATGCGGCTGCAAAGAAAGAAGGTGTTGATGTCGTCGGTGGCGAATGTCCTACCGTGGGTATCGCTGGTGGCTATGTCCAAGGCGGTGGGCATAGTCCCCTTAGTGGGCTCTATGGTCTTGCGTCCGACAATGTCCTGGATTTCGATGGTATCCTGGCATCTGGCAAGCAGGTCCAAATTAATAGTGATAACAACCCAGACTTATTCTGGGCACTGAAAGGTGGCGGTCCCGGTAACTTCGCCGCCATTACCGCAGTCACCGTCAAGACGTATCCGACGGTTCCTGTAACGGGTGCGTCGCTCAATATCACATATAGCCAACCTAATTTCTGGAAAGCAGTCTCTGCTTTCCATGACAGCGCAGGAGCATTTGCAGATGCCGGCTTCTATGTCTGGTATGTTGTTTCCAAGACCGCTGGGCTCAATGTACAGCCGTTTGTCGCCCCCAACACCACGGTCGACCAATTCAACAAAGTTCTAGCTCCTTTCTTAGCTCAGCTGGCTACTCTTAACGTCACTTACAAAATAGACAAACCAGAAACATACCCAACATTTGACGACCTATATCACGCACTCTTCTCGCTGACAGATGATGTTGGGGGAGGTAACACGTTGCTGGGTGGGCGACTCTTTAGCAAGGAAGATGTGGCCAAAAACGGCGATGCCATAAATAGCGCCATCCAGGCACTCGTTGATGGTGGTAACCATTTTGGAGGTCATATAGTCAACCCAGGCCACGCAGTATCTGATCCTGATTCATCTATTAGCTCAGTGCACCCGGTTTGGCGCCACGCAGCCGACTCTAGCCTTTTCGTTTACGAACCCGACCTCTGTCTCAGCAACGCCGGCCGGCTTGAGGCTCTTAAGAAAGTCACACAACTTGGTGATGCGTTGCGAAAGGCTTCACCAATGAGCGCTGTCTACGTCAATGAAGGCGATGTCAACGAACCCAACTGGCAGCAGGCGTTCTGGGGTCCCAACTACAAAAAGTTATACGACATCAAAAACAAGTACGACCCAGACGGAATATTCTGGTCGCCGTCCACTCCCGGTTCAGAGCTGTGGACGCTGAAAGACCAGACACGGCTGTGCAAGACGACATAGGTGATTTAGCTTATATTCTCTGAAATAGTTTATAAAGATGCGTTGAAAGTGACACAAGAAGAACAAAAGCGAGTAATCCAACACGCAATTCTGAGCACTATTGACATTTATAATAACTCCGTATGTTTATTGATGGTTGCTGTACCGATTAATTTAACTTTCGTCTGCGAATCGAGAAGAAGAAAAAATAATTTACGGGTTTTGATTAGATATTAGATTAGATATTAGGAAGCATTTTTGCCCTGAATCAGCAAAAAAAAAAAAATTTCAAGAGTTATCAACTTAGCTATTGTAACAGGATATTTCAATCTGAAGGAAGCCAAGGATTGCTTCCAGGTACAGAGAAACGAATTCATAAATCGGACCGTTTTCCTTTAGTCCTTATTTCCGTTTGCCGATGTGATCGTGTTCAAACGACTATTTACTCTATGGTGTATACCGTGTCGAACATAATACAGAGTTCAAAACATACCCATTTCGACTTTGATTGCTTGTGATTCACTCCGTTGTTGAATGAGTACACAGCAACACCGTCCTTATTTAGAACCTGCATTTCCCGAAAAACCAAAAGAAAGTATGATCAATACCACCATCGACATGGATTCGCCGGGCCCGAGATTCTCTGTTGACGACGCGGTGATTGCTGCAGAGGCGGAAATCCGTTTTCTAAGCCGCGTAAAAAATGAATGGACACCAGAGCTGCAAAAGATATGTGACCAGCACGACATATACATGCAACCAGCGTGTGCTTTACTTCGCCAACATATTCTTGACTTCCAAAAGGAAAAGGCCGCGCTCTTTGCCACCATAGCTAAAGTAGAGGGTGAAGTGAACGCGCGGAGAGCGTTCAATTTGAGCCTAGACGATATGATGCCACTAGGCCTACGACAGATGATAGTGCTCGCTGGAATTACTGGCACACCTATTCCGGAGATACATGTGACGATGCCACGATATTCGGCACCAACGCCTCCTACATCCACTGCCGCCTTTGTACCACAAAATGTTCGTCATGACGCATATCTAGACGATATGCCGAACTCTTTAACTTACACGCCAGCCTGCGTAGGCCTACAGAGCAAATTAGCGTTCACCAGAACCGCAGATGAACCAGAAATCAGTAACTACACGGCTACGTCTAGTACACATAACGACGTTAGGACCGCGTCTATCAATTCCAAAACGTTGGCGGCACCTACTGAAGACGTGCACAAACCACAAGGGCATTTACGACTGATGGCTTCATTTTTATCTCCCAACAGTTCGAATTTGTTCAAGACATCCCGGAAGGAAGCCAGAGGTAGCCTCCAGGAAATTTCGGTAAGTTTTAGTATAGCCTCTCGAGATAAAATAGCTTTTTATTTTGTTATTAATGTCAGCCGTAGTCGACATGCGATAACAATGTGCCCTTGAAGAAAGAAGCCACAGTTCTTCAGCAGGCTCCTCGGCTGGAATTGAACTCGCCGACTATTAGCACATGGGAAGTCGATGGTGAGGAATATATCTTCCATTACCCGCCATTTGGTCCTGGCTGGTTTGTTCTTCGCTGTCAACGTGGCAGTGAAGTTAGGCCCGTCACTTTCGACGAACATCCGCTAGAGACAGGCCAAGGTATGCAGCATTTCAACGGGTCTACTTGCAAGTACCACGACCAATCGAGAGATTACAGCCAAGAGGACATGATGAAGTTATTTGCTCAACGAGGTGCGTAAATTTATAGGCATCTGTTGGTGTATTCGTCCAGCAAATAATTAGACTTTTGCGATGTTAATATTGTTACAGTTGTTGACGAAGGTGGTGATGATATCACGAGCGAGTGGGCGAAGGACTCCAATGAAATGCTCGAAAATAAGAAAACGACCAGAAGGACTAAGCGGAATGCCTACCCTAAGGCGAGGAACAGCAAGACACGCAAACAGCCAATAGACTCTGTGACATCACTTTTCACAAGAGATGAAGTCGAAACGAGCCTCTCTTTGTCTGACGATGCGGATTAGCTGCCGGCTGGATAAATAAGCTTCTGTGTGCTACTAGGTTTATTCTGGCTCTAAAATACCCACGAGGTAGGAATCTTGCTTTGTGTTTGCTATAATAGATAGCTTCGCTGATAGACTTTAATCTACGAAGGCGATTATAATAATGGGAAGCATAGTGATCTCGAGCATTACGTCTCCCAAGTCATATCAATGTCAAGTATGGAAATACAAACATGTAAAGCCGGAGTTTTCATGCCGTATAGATGCAACAATATTTAAATTTTCTCGTCTTCGACTACTAATACACGCACTCCTTGGAACTGCACGACGCCTGCTGCGTCTTCTTGTTGCATGCAGATAACTTTGCCAAAAGCTTGCGCAAAACTATACGCCGGATGCTTGCTGTCCCAACCCAGCTTCTCCAGGTCGAACACTTCATGGTAAACATGACCAACGCCCCAAAAAACATCTGGTGCCCGGCGCCGTTTGTCGTTGTGACGGTCATCCATGTGATTTTGGAGATTGGAATACAAAGCCCCTTGGGCTAGCAAGTCATTGGCGCGGAGTCCTCCTCGGAAGCACTGCTGACATTGGCCGGGGCAATAGTCAACTAAATATAGCACTTCCAAGCCCTGATGTAATGTGCACGCGAGCATGGCGAGCTCTTCGGCAGCAATGGGTCCATTCATGTCCACGAGACAAGGGGCATCATTTGCATCAATAGCAATGCGGCGCGCAGTTCGTAAAGTTTCCGCCATCTCACCACTCCACTCGACATCCAGGAGACTGGTATTCTCATCGCCGTTGATGCTTCTAGTTGTTGCCATTGGTGAATGACCTTGTTTGTAACATGAGTAAGAAGAGCAGAAGAACGTTGTAGAAGAGGTGGAATTTGTCAAAGAAGTGCGGCTCAGTTGCGATGGGAAGTGGAGTTGTAGGATGTCTGTTTGGTTATTATATTGAACATAGCGGTTTGGCCCTGGAAGGTAGACGGAGTTGACTTCTTTTGTAAAAATATTTTTAGGTACGACCAGAGAGTCGAACACTGTCCGCTCGTCAAAGTTATTGGTCAGGAAGGGTATTGCTGCTGCTATATACGAGTCAACGCAGATAGACTCGAGAGCCATCCTCCATCTGTACATAGAAGGATCCGAGAAACAACCGTTTATTTGATTCTCGCCGGGATTACGATGGACGTCGAGGAAGATGGTATCTTTGAATTTTGCGTATCTCTCTTCTTTTTCTTTTCCTTTTGCACCATTTATAGAGACTCCACCAAATGCTATTTGTGCTCGGTCTGCATGTTCTAGACCCGGGGGGACAATTGCAGGACGGCAGATATCAAAAACATGGATCGATGGGGTAGAACACGCCGCTTTCCACACAGAGAGCTGTAGTTCTGGCGGTAGATAAATAAACTTTGGGAAGCCTGTAGTGGTTCTCAGCTCCATATTGAAGCTGACTTGTACCTGTGAAGGAAAGCAGAAACAAAATCTAGAAGTTGTGTACGTAGGCTAACGTGGAGTGAGAGGGGATAGAAACAGATATGAATGCCAGCCAAAACAAAGTTACATTTTATCACGATGGGTGGAAGAAGTGTCTTACCTATATACCAGGTTGCGCCAGAATAATGCGTGAGAGCTTCATAGATCTACGGTCATGCTGTACGGATCATTGTGATTGAGAAAAATGTTCAAGTGTGAAGACCAAGTGTGAGCAATGGAATATATGCAGGTAAGCCCCAGAACGCGAAAACTTCGGGAAATTTGTGAACTAGGAGAAGCCAAATGAATTTATTTACCACGGTATATTGAACGTTACTTTTCTAGTTTACAAAGTCCAGACCTGATGGAGGATGAGAGACAAATTCGGTTGACTCAAGTCTTCCCTGAGCAAAAGCCTCCTGGTATTCTTTGCTCCGACACAGAGATTTAGCTCCGATACTTGGTTTTTCCTTGCACGATGCGGGCCTTGGTAGTAGTGGGCGAGAAAAGCTATCGCCCAATGAAAGGGAGACGAAGTATGAAAGTGAGATCAGCACTGCCATTGATGTTCAGCTCGTGAGAGCAACTGCTGGGCCAATAACTCAAAGCCGCTGACGAGTCGATAAATAGGATCGAACCTAGATCCGGAAATTTTGTGAAGCTACTACGGCAACGCCGTCTTATAATAACAGAGCCACGCAGAATGTGAGAATGAGTTTTATAAGAAGGCTTGGCGAGGTGAGATATCGCCTTGTTATATCGTCGTTATTTGAAGGGAGACCTCGACTTGTTTTGCTTTCTCGTGCTACTTTCACGTAGCTAGAATCTTCCACTGTTTCAACAACTCGATGTGTGGAACTGAATCTCCGACCAGCCTTTACGAGGATTACTGCCCCAAATGGCTTTATTGCCGACGAATAATATGTGAGCATTGAAGAAAAAGGTAGATGTTGGGTGAATGTCAGATTTGCACTCGGCATTTCTCGCATCAGCATGAAGGTAAAAGAAAGGGAGGCGGATACAGCAAGGTGAAAAGTGATAGCAGATAAAAGCTATGAGTGTCTTGGGGATTTGGGAACGGGGAGGAATGCATAAACGCAATGCTTACGATAGACCGACCTGCCGACTCTGCTACATGAGATAGATAATGTAGTGTGTGACCATGCACAACGCAAAAATGCTCTTGATATTTTCTAGGAACGCCACCCCATAAACCCCTGTCGATGTCATAGAACGCTAAAGATGCCCAATATTAAAACTAGGTTTCGAAACGAAGCAGTAGCCTCTCGTACGGGCCTCACGCTCCCGCAACACCTACGCCGCTTTGTGATCCTCCGCCACCCCCACTCGGACCTAGGGCCATGGCAACTAGCTCCTTGATGCCCGGCTGTGGCCCTATTGTCGTAGTTGCAATCCCGTCTGGGTTGCCCCCACGTGCGGTGATTTCCATCTTCGCCACCATGACCGCAGCATCCAGAAAGCTGGCGGTCTCGGTGAGCTCGGCTGTTCCTAACGTTTGCTCTAACGATGTACGGATATTCTGCCAGCGTTCTACCACCAGGTTGGGGTTGAACTGCGCAAGGTCATTACCGCTACCGCTGTGAATCCAGAAACCGAGAACCGGGGTCCTCGTCTGCGCAGATACGTGCTGCTGCTGCTGCTGCTGACCATCGGCTCCAGCCCCTTCTTTGGCGTTCTCACCCCCACCCTCTTCGATGCGCAGTGTAATGAGATCCGCCGTTACCTCCGCGACATCTACTTTGGCTAGGTCTACCACCACATTCATTAGGCCTTTCCGATTCAGCACGAACACGCACGCCCGAGGCAGCACGTACGGCTCCACCACCAGAGGCTCCTGTTCGCACAGGAACAGTGTGCCCTCGACCTGCGGCTCAGGCTTCTCCCAGCCACCGGTCTCATAGTTGAGCACGTAGACTACGGTGCTGGCGGCGGTGGCCAGAATTGTCCGGATCGTGGGCTCATAGCGCCGCAGCACGTGCAGGTTCATGTCGGTCAGCGACTCGGTACCGCGGTGGACCCCTAGGCTCGGATCGTCCGTGCTATTGGGAATATGGCCGTCGCTGCTATTACCGAAACCGCTTGCATTGCTCCCCGGTGTCGCCGTCGAGTGAATATCGGCTAGGTTCGCGTGTTGTACTTGCTGTTGCTGATGCTGGTGTTGTGATGGTTGTCTTCGATGGCCGCCACCGCTAACACCTCCGACTCCTCCTCCGGCACTGGGATTTTGCTGATGGCGCGCCTTGCGCGGCGTTTGCCGACTCATGGCTGAGAAGCGAAGATGCGAGCTCCAGACGACGGCGTATTAGTCAAAATGGGGCCTCTCCTGTTCGCCGCAAGAGCTGGATGACTCGCTCAGTTGCGCTGAGTAGAAGCTCTTTCTAGAGCCTGTTCGTTGCCCGTATACTAGGTCTGCGCGAGGTTTTTGTTACTCTCGGATATATTTCAGATGGAAGTAATCGTAACAAAAGCAAACAGCTGTACGGAGTACGGAGTACGCATCCAATCGGCTATATTGCTTCTCGAGTTTCTTGTTTGGACGAGTTTGATGTCTCCATTTGGTGGGGTTAGGTTCGCGCGGTCTGTCCGTTCAGCACTAAGCATAGTTTGGTGACGACCGCGCGATAAGCCGTTTATCGCTACAGTGTCAATTACAGTATAATTTTGCATGACGCTAGTCGCTCATAGTGACGTCCGCTTCGTTTGGCACGATTCTGCATACTAGAGACACTAGTTCTGTCCATTTCGGGAGCGTGCTATTATTACATACTTGGTTTTATCAAAGCCTACCTACATGAGCTTATGATATTTTGACTTAGCTTTCCAGTTTTGGGGATCTACTTTACTATAATTCCGCTCTTACTTTTGCCTCTTTCTGATTTAGATCCACCCTCTTTTCCGAGCTCTCAAGATCTATGCTACTCTAATGATCGACGGCAGCAACCGCGTAGCATAATAAGAAGAGGAAGAAGCAACGGACGCAGCGACCAAGCAGCTCTTCCGAATGGCGTCGAACATGTTTGACGCGCATACGCCCAGAGCAGCTGTTCACATGTCGATGATCTAACGGCTTCCAGTCACTTCGCCTCACTTAAAGGTTGCTGTGTTGCGAGCCCTATGATTCTTCCGCTCCCAAATACTGATTCTCCAGCACATCATTGCTAACTGCTCTTTATGCCCGGTCCAGATCGTTCTCTAAACAACGTGGGCCTTTTTTTTTTTTTTTTTTCAAATCCTATCATTTCGCAGCGTCCCTTTCTCAATCCCTGCTCGTCTTTCTGCGCCTTTCCTTCGCCCTGCCGAAGTTTGCAGCTGTACCATATGCAGTGAGCCACAATGGCGACCTCAAAAGACCCCGCTGCGGAACCACCTGCGTCGTCTTCACCTTCCTCTGAACCAGTCGACGTTGCCTCAACGCCATATTCCCTCCACAGTGCTGTGTACGCCCGACGGTCCGAATACACGCGACCCCATCGAGTCCGCGTAAAAATTGGCACCTGGAATGTGGCCGCGTGCCCCGGTACAGACCATGACCTGGCCAGGTGGTTCGTGTCCGGCAAGGGCGTCGACCGCCGGCTGGCCAACATCGACTTGGCTAGCAACCCCGCCATTGAGCGGGATACGTCGAATGTCAGCTATGCCGACGAGGCGGAGGAAGACCCTAATGCCATCCGCCTATTAGGGGGCGATAAGATTGGTCTCTACGTCCTGGGACTTCAGGAAGTGGTCGATCTTAACGTCGCCAGCCAGTATATGAGCCGTGTTTACGTAGATGCGGCCGCGCCGGCTTTGGATAAGTGGAAGCTGGCGTTAGAATTGGCATTGCCTAAGGACTACCAACTTGTGGTGACTGACCAGATGTCCGGCATGTTGCTGCTAGCGTACGCATCTCCCGAGATTGTGCCTCTTGTCAGTCACGTTAGTACCTCAGCCGTGGGGACTGGCCTGCTTGGCATGCTGGGCAACAAAGGAGCAGTCTCAGCGAATATTGTCCTAGGTGAGACGACAAGAATGACATTTATTAATTGCCACTTAGCCAGTGGCAACGACCCTTCGCATGTGGAACGCCGCTGCTGGGACGTCTCCCAGATTGAAAGCCGCACACAATTCAAGCCATATAACTGCCTTGGCGCACCAGAAGTTACCGAGCCGGAGAGAATTGGTGATGTGGATTTCGCCTTCTGGTTTGGTGATCTAAATTTTCGTCTAGATGACCTGCCAGGCCAAGACATTCGGCGGCTTCTTACTCTACACGCCCGGGGCGAGTATGATTTGAGCCAAAAGCCACCGAGCAATGTGGATGGCATTAGACATAGCCCTCTGGCTGGAGAGGACGCTATTGTCTTGCAGCGCCCGGCGTCCGACGATAGCCAGTCCAGCCGAGCTTCGGCAACGACGAAGTCGCTTGCAGGTTCTTCTTCACCAAACTCGACTGCCTTCACAGACGAGGACGAAGAGGATGCGGCTGAGCATTTGAAAGCCCTTCCTCCTTTGCCAGATCCCGATGATTTCCTTCCCGACCCATCAGAAGACCCTGCATCCCTCCAGGCGACGCTAGACTCATTACTTCCTCATGACCAGCTGCGACGAATGATAAAAGAGCGCAAAGCATTCCACGACGGATGGAGAGAAGGGCGCATTACCTTTCTGCCGTCTTACAAGTATGATGTGGGCACGATAGGGCTATTTGATTCAAGCGAAAAACAGCGCGCGCCTAGTTGGTGCGATCGCATCTTATACCGTACTAAATTGGACAAAGAGGGGTACGAGCGGCGCATGAAGGACGAGGAAGATGCAAAAAAGAGAGACGAAGAGATGAAGGCCCGTGGATTAGACCATGCTGGCGACGATGATGAAGTCCTATTTGAGTACCAACCTGATACGGATGGTGATCGGAATCATAATCAATATGGCCATACATCGTCTTCTAGTCTGGACTATGATGAGTACGATGATGGCGAGGATAATGAAGCTGAGACTGAGGATATGGCTCCTCGAGATATATCAACTGCGGATTGCATCCAACTCGACATTTACACATCACACCAGCGCATCCAATCGTCTGACCACAAGCCGATTGTGTCTGTATTTACTGTTGAGTTTGATGCCGTGGATGCCAATCTCAAAGCTAGGGTACACTCTGAAGTTGCCAAGGAGCTTGATCGAGCCGAGAATGAGGGTCGACCAGGCGTAACAATTGTCATCGACAGCCATGTGTCGTTGGCTGGTGCTAAGCAAGCATCAGAGTCAGACGAGATCGTCGATTTTGGCCCGGTCGCATTTCTGCGTAAGAACGTCGCCTCGTTGACCATTGCCAATACAGGACGCGTTCCAGCCACATTTTCTTTTGTGGAGAAACCGACAACTGAAGATATCTCAAGCAGCAATTCTATTGCTGCCCCATATCAATGGCTTGCGACTTCTTTTATGGCCCAAGATAAACGAATGGACGATGAAGACGTACTTGATATTGGCAAAGAATGCACGCTCGAACCTGGTGAAACGGTCAATGCTCTTCTTGAGGTTCTCATAGACAGCCTAGCATTTGCACGCTCCCTTAATGATGGGGTGAGTTCGTTAGAAGATGTGTTGGTGCTCAGGGTCGTGGATGGACGAGATCATTTTATCCCAGTTCGCGGAAGCTGGTCTCCAACATGCATAGGCAGGTCGGTGGAAGAGCTCGTGCGCGTTCCAGATGGTGGGATTCGCCCGTTTCTTATGTCTCGTCTTGAAAACATAGCCGAGGGCGAAGGCAGCAAAAGCGGCATTGCCGGCTCAATCCCTTATGATCTCGAAGTCCGCTGCTCAGCACCAAAAGAACTCTTTAAGTTGACTGAAACAATCGAGAATCTGACGGATCGCGTCATTGCTGACGAGCAGATGCTCGAGCAGTACAAGATCCCCAATGATAAAGCTGGATGGCCATTTGAAAATCTAACACAAGAGCCTGATAGTGAACATATCGTCGCTATTATCAACGCCCTCGACAATGATCGGCCGATCTTGGACGCTTTTGAACCGGAAATCCCATCCCTGTTACGGTTGGAAGCGGTAAGCCAAGTCCTTCTTCTCTTCCTTGAAGGACTAACGGACGGCATCATTACGATTCCGTTGTGGTCTCGTATCGACCAAGCGCCACTGTTGTCGGTTGGCAACGGCTCGAAGAACGCCGGCAATAATGCCAGCAGCAACAGCAACAATCCACTGGCCCGTGACCCCAACAGCGAAACCGATAAGAACACCATACTCGACGTGTTATCATCTGCGCCGCACCACAATATTTCCTTTGTCTTCTTGACTGCCACGCTATCTCGTGTCTTAAGTGAACTCTCGCCCCTAAGCCTAGCTGATCTGGACGCCTTGCGTTCCATCAGTCGCAGTACCAGCAGTGGACTAGGGGCAGCCATTGGGGGTATCGGTAGTTTTGGCCGTCGCTCAATCAGCAGCTTTAGGAAGACTGGAGCAAATTTGATGGCTGGTGCCGCGCTCGAAGCTCTGGATCGACGACAGGCACGAGAGAAGCGGTACGCTGAGATCTTTAGTAAAGTCATGTGTAGGGCAGCTGAGCCAGCAAAGGACAAAGACAGGAAAGTGCTGGAAGACAACCAGCGTGCCGTTGTGGAACTGTTCCTGCGGCGGTCCAGAGAAGAGCTAAATTGAATTCTAGCCAAGTATGTACGATATACTGCATAGAAACATTTGAGAATACGCCTGATACCATAACTCCTTCGGTGACTTGGGAACATACACATATAATGAAACGCTATTGGGGTTGAGTGCAAGACGCTGGACTAAAGCTTACAACAAAACACTGACATAAGATGGGCTAATGCACAAGAAGGACTTCAATTTGAAATTATATGAAAAGCCTAAGTATGTGGCAAGTGCAAAATGGCTGGGAGCTCAAAGAAGCTGCGCAAACGTAGCTAATCACTGAAATTTTTCTACGTGCACCAAAGCAGCGATGCCGAAAGCAGCTACTCTTGAAAGCGCAAGCATACGACTTGACTTAATTGTCTCCGTCTACTCTTTACAATATATACTCTCAACTTGGTGCAGAACGTAGTTTCCACAAAGAGCTGAAAATCGCAATGAATGCTACAGCGTGTGTGAACACGGTAACCGTTTGCAGGATTTATCACACCTCTTGATGTCCTAACTTCCTCACGTCCAAAGGCGCCCCGCTGAAATTTTTCTCAGATTTTGCTTCATCATAGTGTAACAGGACTTTATTTTGGATTGTAGTCACCAGAACAACCGCAAACTCACATCTGCTTTTCTGTCCGTGGACAACGGTCGCTTTCAAAGGACGGTAATTCCTATAAGCGCATGGCGGCCTGGAACGATCATACCATTAAGATACTCACCATATGGACTGCATCACCTTCTTCCCTCTGTGTCCTCCGCCACCTTCTGGGCTCTATTCCTAAGCTAGCACAAAGGCGGACACTGTACGCTACCCTTCCTCCTTTCGAGTCAGGCCTCAACTGCATTCTATGTTGCATGTCCACACCTTATTCCACAAAGAAACATGTCTATATACCATCGTTATGCTCTATATCATAACTCCCGCCGATACTTAGACGACGTTGAAAAGGTGAAAGAGATCATCATTGCCGGCTGCGATATTACCCATGACAGCTCTGATTGCAGGATACAACACAGCTCTACCCTAGCAGCACTGGCCACAAAAAATGGCGAAATATCAACTACGAGTAAACTGAGTATTCCAGAAACAACAAAAGAAGAGTGCAAAGTCGGAAACTATCAAAGAAGTAGAGGATATCTACCAGCGGATAGGCGCAAGAAAAAAGATACCAACTCAGATATTGCTGTTACATGTTCTGCTGCCAGAAAGCATACCAACGTCACAGGCGAGCATCGATTCATCAACTGTACTGATTCAACCTTTTCTTTTTTAAACAGCGGCAACGACAGCCGTTGCGAAGATGCCAGCAGTTACAACGGCAGAGACTATAATCGTTGCTCTGCTAAAATGAGTAGTAGTCATAACGATAATAGCAGCGGACATGTGCCATGCATGGGCAACTTCATCAATTTCCACAACCGGAAAATCCAACTAGACCACTTCCTCGTATTTCACGACGCTCTCCAGCGCATTGTAGCGGCCCTTTTGCATAACATTCATCGTGTTGAGATAGACGAAGACGAAGCTGCCGCAGAACTCATCAGCCACCTGTGGTACGAGGCGACACAGCTCAACGGCACTGAGCGAGTCAAATCGCCAAGAATGAGGAAGAAGCAGTTCGCATGCTCAGACTGGTGGGGTGATAATAACGAGAACTCAGACGAGATGAGAGATGACGGCAAAAGCACCGGCAAGAGTGAAAATGTGTGTGCATTTGGGATGAATACCTTTGGAAATGCAAAGAAGGAGTTTGTGCAACAGCGCCAATCGAGCTCCCTCATTATGACATTCTCTGCAGAAGACCTAATTTGGGAAGAACAGGTGCGGGACTGGGAACTAGATTTGGGTCGGCTGTTGGATGACAAAGGTCGGCGGCAATTAAAGATTTGATAGTTGGGCTGGGTTATCGAGTTTTATTACTTGGAGCTTCTAGCTTTATGATTAGAGATACCTTTCAGAAGAAAGAATAATAGAGTAGACAGAGCAGCAGCCCTATTATATTAAGAAACAGCATGGACATGGAGTCAAAAAAAAATAAAAAATAAAAAAATAAAAAATAATAAAAAACTAGCCATTTCAGACCTACATATTTTTGGATTTGGATTTGATTTTATTATCCCTGCTAACAATATAACAATCATATCAAACAAAAAGGAAATAGGGGACCAAAAGTAGAAGGCTGTTCCTATATACATGAATCATATCTCGAGAAGCATTCTGCATAATTGCATATGGTTTCCGCTGCAAAGCCGCTTAGTTCTTGGTCATGGAAGTAGCCTGCAAAGCAAGTAGGCCAATATCAGCTACTATAGCGAGCTCCCACTGACTGGTTAATTATGTACTTACATTTTCGGAGCTATAAAAGGCGCCTTGGCTGGTAGATTCGCACATTCTTAGGACCATGGATTTAGTAACAAGGCATGCAGACCACCAGTGAATCTGGATAACCAAGAGCGTATTGCTTCGTTTCTTGATAATGAGTCGCCCGCGAGATTCATACTTGACCTAACACGGCATTACTCATCCCCAAAGACTAAAGGCGAAGAGGGGAAATCCACCTAATAGAGTGAGTCTGAATTATTTGTGCGCTGAGCATAACAATCGCAAGCGCGATTCAATAAAGAGTCTAGCAACTCTCAAAAAGGCGTGTTGTTTGTCTGTTTGCCCAGATCATTTCAAAAAAAAAAAAAAAAAGGCTGTGTTTGGTTTATAACTGGTGAGGATTATGAGGAAATGATAAAAAAAAATGCGCGGCCACCTTGAGATGACACTTTCATCCGTGAGCAATGTCCAAAGAAAGTTTTTGTCTTGTTGAACGTGGTTACTTTCTCTTGCGATGCTAACTTGGAGTTCGTGAAGAGGACCGAAAGAAAATAATGCCGACAGAGAGTTCATTACAGGTGTTCAGCAATTGGATGCATTTACAACCATTAACTACATCACCTAATAATATAACGTGATGTTTGCCAGCCGACAAACAAGCGAGTCATTACTCGCCCAGCATAAGTGGTTCCTTGTGCAGGCCACGGCCCTCATAGAAAGAGATATGGTTGATGATAAGAAAGCCCCATATAGAAATTTCCTCGAGATGCTCCTGCAACGCCTGAGATCCCATCAGGCGTGGTTGCTAAATAGGACAAAGGGCACAACTCACAAGAAGAGTGGCCAAGTCCAGTGGGAATCCATCAACACGTTATATGAATCTCGGAGCGCCGGGAATGGCCCTGCTATCATACGAATTGATGGTCCGACAGATGGAGATGCACATATAGTTGTTCTCGAGAGTGAATTGTCAGTAGCCTTGATGGTAAGTTTCTTTCCTCTCTTTGCCTTCATACCCTCTTCTACATGCGATGATCCTAGAAGGATAACCGAGGCCTTTTGTACAGGAGACGGACCTTAAGCAATACGACAAGTTGGTATGCTGATCGCTGCACCTGCATTTATCTCTAGATTTTTTATCAGACCTGACCATCTTAGGGCAAGAGTCTTGCTAGGGCAGGCAACCAGGTATCAGCTTTCCATCAGCTACAAAATTTAAAGGAGGCCACCACGAACAATTCCGATGCCATACAGATTGCCCGCCTCAAAGAATATAATGACCTCCGTGATGTTGCTCAGCAACTCATCGGCATAATTGCCGACAACAAAGAAGTGCCGGTTCGGTCGTTGTATGCGGATGGAAGCTTTGGTGTGGGACCGGATGATTAGTTGGATCTCTACTCGATTGACCTCAAAAACACACTGTTCGGTGGATTGTCCTTTTCCGTCCCTTATACCACTACTCTACAATAGGATCCTTCCTTTATCGCCGAAGTTCATAGAAGTAGCGTCCTCTGTTTAATTTTTATGAAGTTTTTTTTAATATCTGTTTTACTTCAAGTATAGTAGACAGGTGGTGTCGAGTAATAGTAAAAAACCTTTTAAAACCCCATGAAACCAGTTTTAGTCTTTTTCTTTTTTTTAGGTTGTTGTAACTGTGTGTTGTGTGCTGCCCTTCCCTAAAATTCACAAGTGATGGCATCGACGGCCCATCACTAAGTTGGTATATGGAAGTTTTGCTTGTTCATCATCGAACCTCCTTGGTTCACACTCCACATCCCACAATCCAGAGAGAACAAGAAACAAAAGTGCTCCTAGTGCTGCAAAAGTAAAGGAGGCTCATTGTTGCAAGAATGCAAGGCGTGTGCAAACGAGCAAGAAGAGCGTTACAAAGGAGGAAAGGAGATGCCTAGATGCAAAGCTTTTCTTCCCTTCTCCTTTCGCAACAACCCCTTCGGTTTCGGCGGCTTCGGCGGCAGTCATTCTCTCCTATTCTCTCCTTTTTGTTCCACTCCCTCTCCACCGACCACCGTAGCCCAAACCCTCGCGCTTAGTAGCCGAAGGCCTCGAGAGCCTTTGTCGTCTTCGTGTCGACCTTGGCGTTCTTCTTGGCCTCTGACAGTTGCCGCGCCGCAACCTTCTTGCGCTCGTAATAAGCAGCACCCTTCGCTTTTCTCCGCTCCTCGAGTCTGTGGAACACCAGTTAGCAGGACATTCTTCCCCTTCCCTAGTCCGCAACCCGTCAACTCCAAAGACCAATACGTACCTGGCAACAACATCCTGATACTTCCAGCCAACCTCGTGGCTCAACCGACCGACGGTGCAGTACTTCCGGCCAGGCTGCAGTCTCAGGACACGCAGGGCCTGGGGAACGACAACCTTCTTCTGCTTATCGTACGGGGGCGGGACACCCTCGAAAACCTTGAGACGCTCAAGGGCAGCAGCACCGCGGGCGGTCTTGTGGGGGATCATGCCGCGGACAGCCTTGTAGAAGATGCGCGATGGCGCACGGAAGTGGAAGGGACCACCGCGAGTAGGATTGTAGCGAGTCATCTTGCGGAGGTACGAGTGGTACTTGACTGCATGCTGTTAGAATCAGGCGTTTCACATAATGCACAGACCCGAACCGGTCGCTATGGCCGAAAATACATCTCGAAGTCACATTGTAATTTGTAGCGGGAATGGAGTCGACATACGCTTGGCACGGAAGAACTCTCCAGAGATGTTAAGTGCTTCGCAGCGGACAATGACGATCTTCTGGCCGCTGAGAAGCTGCTTGGCGACAATGCTGGCCAGACGGCCCAGCAGGTGGCCCTTGCCATCAATGACGATCTGTGACAGACAAAAATAGCTGGTTAGCTCTCTATCCAGTTCTCGTCCGTGAAACTTTCCAATTCTATTGAGCGGGTAGGCATCTCCCATAATGCTGGCTGAGAGGTGTTTGTTTTAAACTATGGCCAACCATGACTTGGCGACCAAAACTCTTCGGCTGACTCTTTCCCACGACAATGCACACCAGCCGCCAGACGAATTACGTATTGCGATATTGCATGGGAACTGCAGGTAGAGATGGCCTTCAAAAAGGAACCAGGGGAAGAGGCAAACAAAGAGAAAAGTGCAAACTCACAACAGTCTCGAAGCTCGACATCTTGTGTTTGCTGGTGGTGATCGGCCGCAGTCAAGCGGGCGTGTCGGGAGATGTAAGAAGGTGAAAGAAAAAAAGAACAGACTGGCGAAAATCTGTCTGCTTTTCTTTGTGTTTGACGATCTGTCGACACTCGACACTTCTATTGTCCTCCGGTCGGTGGACTTCGGATCGTTGTTGTCGAAGGGTTGTTTCGTGGGTGGTTGTTGATTATCGCGAATGTCTGAGAGAGAGAGGGAGGAGAAAAGAAAAGGGTAAGAGGGCAATTAGAATAGAGGTGGAGGAGGGCTAGGAAAAAAAAATACCGAAAATACCAAGCACCACCAATAGAAAAATATTAATCCCAAAATCTCTGCGCAGACGTTTGGGTCCTTGGTGTGGCCTATTTTTCCAGACTAGGGCTGGTCTGGGGGCTTCAGTGAACCACAGGAGCGGACTGACAGCAAGTAAAGCGACCCACTTTATTTCTGCAGTCTTAGGGTTCCAAGAACCTTGTCATGTGATGATACCAAAAAAGAGTCAGCTTTCATGACTAAGCTTATCTTTAAATACACAGTACATAGGTAGTTATGTACAAACACGTATTACAAAAGTGGGATGTATTGCAGTCTACAAATGAGCTTCGTTGGTCTAATGGCTCAAATTTAAGAACATCAGTTGCATTTCAAGAATAAAGCTCTCGGCCGTTGAGTTGTTTCTTTTTTTACTTTCTTCTGTTGGATTGTCTGTGATTATTTAACATATATATGCTTTCTTAGTCTATATTTCAAGCGAGCTGCCTTCAAACGGCTCATTAACTTTCTTCGCGATGAAGAAATAGAGTTGAGCGGCATGTAAAGATGCGATGTGAGTTGATGCAAATGGTGAGAAAGGAATCATTTCCCTAAGGTACAAGGGCCGTAGCCTAACGTAGGCGAAAGAAATGACTATATGCGAAAATGATAACAGTAATGATAAACAATACGCCAACAAGAGCGTTTATCTAGAGAAGAAAATATAGCAAAAAAGGAAAGAGACATGAGAATAGAAGAAACAAAAGATGCATGCTGTCTACAGCCATCTGAGACTGATGAGCGAAGGCGTCACTGCAACATCATCTCGCATTCTTTAGTTTTCCATCCATATTCCTGAGGACTTCCTGCACATGGTTGACCAGCTCTTTCCGCCGGGCCCTTGTAGCGTCGTTGCCGCCTGTGTCCACCTCGTCAAGCTTTAAGATCACTTGCTGCATGACTGTTTCTGAAATTCTACGGTGGTCATCTTCTCGTTTCTTTGACTCTGAAGGCGTCTTTGCAACGAACTGCTCACAGAGCGGTAGCAGCTTAGTTTCAAAATGCTGCGCGATGATATTCAGCTTCTCCATGGGGCTACCAGGGACGGCAGGCGGTGGGCTGATATTCGAAATGCCGGAAACACCAGATGCTGCGGACGGGGCTCGGCTGGATGATCCACTCTTCTGATCAGGACGGCCGCGCTGCGGCACCTCCAGATTCCCAGAAGACGACGGGCCCGGCTTTGTAGGGCTGTGTTCTGTCCTCTGTGCCTTGGTACCCTTTTTGGATCCCTTCGGTTTGCCACCGTTGCCTCTAGCCGGTGCCCCGCCTCCACCGTCATTGCTAGAAGTGCTGTCCGCATCCCCCTCCGGAAGCACTACCATGATTTCACTATTGTTTTTCACACCATTCTTGCACACCGGTTCATCCTCGGTTTTCAATAATTTACCCTTGTAGTACAGCTTGGCCCGCTTCGTCTGAGCATCGGAGAGTTTGTAGACCAGCTGGACTCGGTCCCGCACGTCGCTCGTGAACAACTTGCCATCTCCAATAGAGTAGGCAGGAAAGTACTCTTTGTCGATGCGATTATTATTCCGAAACAGCAAGACATCTTCTTGCGGGATATCATCCAGATCGTCTTCATCTATTGGACGGAAATAGGAGCCGTCTGAGCGGCTACCCGTGGGACCATAGTCGAAGGTTGAGGCCCGCGTATCATAATCGCGGTTACGAAGATCATCGGACGTGATGTACTCATAGTCTCTGTCGGTGACGTCGGGCACGCCATCCTGGCTCAGCGACGTTGTGTATGGAGATAGGTTTGGGCGGTCAGTTGCCCAGCCGTAGCGGCGCATATCTTCTGCGTTATTTTTGCTCTTGGCCTTCTTGCCAGCCCTCTTTTTCTTGCTTTTGGCGGATTTTGGTGCAGTGGTTGAGGCCGGGGCCGTTTCACGTCGAGCCGGCGCACCTTTCTTGGCCACAACGGTACGGACGGCTCCTAGAACAAGTGCGCCGGCAACCGTGCTGTAGAGGACAGTTGGAGAAAGACCAGTCGTAGATTGGATGTAGGAAGTAGAGTTCACAAGGAGACTAGAGACGCTGTCAATCGAGGAGTCGAGGTAAGTTTGCACCGCAGGTGGCAACTTTGGCAGCAGTGCTGACGTGAGGTTGGCAAGGCTGGCAAATGGAGCACCCAAGGATGCCACGGCAACTGGACCGGAAGCCACTTTGGCGGGTGTTTCGGTCCCTGGTGAGGACACGACACACCGAGTGGAGAGAGAAGGGGAGGGGATTCGACGGCCAAAGGGACGTTAAGGTACAGAGGGCGAGACAGCAGGATGACCCAGAAGCAGGATTTAATCCGCTTTTAGAGTCTTTTTGGGCAGCAGCTGATTCTAAGCAAGTGGGCGAATGATAGGGAAGCAGATGATGTGGCACGCGTCAAGCCCCACGTGAGGTCAGTTCGCTAAAGGAAAGTTCAGGTTTGTCGCATGCAAGAAAATGGTAATCATTTGAGCAGAGAATCGCCGGAAGAGGCAATAAGAGGTCCGATGAAAGGCAAGGTCGGAGCAGCTGGCAGAGTGCAGAATTATTCTTTGAGCTGCGAATCTCCTGACGTTTGTCGACAACTCAGTGCCCTTGGTTGAGGTGACAAAAAGGGAGGCGACGAGGCTCTGCGTGTGTTCCTTGTTTGGACTCTTTGGCTGTCAGACGAAAAATGAAGGAGTGCAGGAAATTGGCCACCGAAGCCGCTTGGTTGTTATTAAGGTTGGCAGTTGGCTCTAGGACGGTAAAATTGGGCGATATTAGTTCTCCTATTTCAGAAGGAGGGCTTATCTTATCGCAAAATACTCTTCAAAGCGGTATTGGTCTTAAGCTAGCTGTGAGCGGTTGCCAGTATCTCCCTTTTTCCCCTGCCGTCCTTCCTTTGTCCATTTCTTTCTTTTTTTCTTTTCTTTTCTTTTCTTTTCCCTTTAAACATATTGACTTCTTGTTTTTCTATTTACAATATCTTGTATCAGCAGATACCTCTCTAATATCTACTTGTACATGTTCGTCTTCTCCATGTCGTGGTTGTTTTCCTGTTATATGCATATATATTTTGCGCTGCATTTGGTGGTCTAGACGTCACAAATGGTGTCAGCAGTGTCTGGCCCCTTCAAATACCGTTGAGTGCTCAATGGCTTGCGCTAGCACCTAGAGAGATCTAAGCAATAGGATACGGCCTGAAAGATTTTATAGTACTCTGCAATATCATTGCTTTGCCCCAGCTTGCTCAAGATCCATCGTCATGACTACCTTTTGCATATTCCCACTTTTCTGGACATTGTGTGACGAACGGAACTGTATTATTTGAAAATTTTCTGCCGTGCAGATCTCTTGGTCGCAAATGTAGACGGTGAGCATCTGGTCATGCATATTATACATGCGACCCTTGAATGCATGGAAAGCGCAGAGCTTTCCGCAATAATTGCGTCACAGTACAGCAAAAACACTAGTCAAGAAATTCGTTAATTATAAATAAATGTACGAGTACAAGTTTTGTAGTCGTACTTACGGCATTCATTGCCTTCAGGGCCAAATGCCTATCCTCGTAATTATGTTTTGGCCATCGCAAAAAGGAAATAAAAGTGTTGACAAATCACATTTTTGCCTTTTCCAGCTTAGTACTGTATCTGCTTAGTAGATTTGCTTTTCGTTTGCCATATTTCAAACATGCGAAGCCCTTCTGCCGAAGCACGCAACAGCACAATCCAAGTCAAACCTGGCAAACAACCCTGAAGCTCTATTTCTAGTGGCTTAGCAATCCGGCCTTTGTGTTGCGGAAAGAGGCGAAACTTGCTGCTTTAGTTGCCGCTTATGTCTGTGAGAGTGCCACGGAGCACTCTGCTACAACTCAGAGGCACGCAGCTCTATATAAGAAACCCCTCTTTTTGCCCCCCATTGCGTCTTTCAGCTTCGGTTCCGGCTTCATCTACCTTTGGCTCCTCTATTATTTTCAAACAAACTCCGTCCACGCTTCAGATGTCCTTTTTGTTCCGTCTTTTCTCATCATCTGTCAACAACGCCGACATGTCTGCCGCGCAGAAAAAAGCCCAGCAGCTCATTGACGACAATGCTGCTGTCGTCTTTAGCAAGTCCTACTGCCCCTACTGCCGCAATACTAAGCGCAAGCTGGATAGCTTAGGCGCCAAATACTACGCCATTGAGCTTGATCAAGAGGGTATGCTTGCCCAGTCCTACTGCCTGGCTGCGTAACTGCCTTTTGAATATGTTCATACTGATCATTGACTAACATAAATTTAGAGGATGGTGCTGCTATTCAGGCCGCGCTCGCCGAGCTGACAGGCCAGAGAACCGTCCCTAACATCTTCATCGGCAAGGAGCACATTGGCGGGAACTCAGATTTAGAGGCGCTGAAGAGCAAGGATCTCACCGAGCGCCTGACAAGAGCTGGTGCCATTGCTGCATAGGTGCGGACTGATGGTAGCAAGAAGGCAGATTAAAAGCTGTCGCAGATAGATTTCCGATAATCATAGACTATACGGCATAAATCATATTGTAGTTCCTAGCGTCAGAGAGGCACAGAATTTCTGAAGTCGACAGTTTGCGTCTATGAATATTTTTAGTCTTTGCTCGGCCTATCCGAAGTAGGATGATAAATATAGATATAGAAGTGAAATATTACAAATTAGATGAGCCGTGATGTGCATATTATACCCAATACATTCCCACCTGGGCCGAAGCTTCTCTTGGACGAGAGAAAGTTGTCAGACAACCTGCGTTGCTACGGTCCCGACCGGCCGCTCAGCGAACTCGATAATGCCATTTACAATGCTTTGCCGCGCGGGCTCACTGGCTACCTTGCTGCCTCCAAGGTAATTCAGCCACAGCGCACGAGACAACCGCTCATCGGTTACCGACCCCAGGAATTGGCGGCCGAATGACCTTCCGTCGTTGTAGACCACGCTGAGCGTGCCGCCATCGCCACGGATCATAAGCAGCTCCTTCTGCTTGGGTGCCTTGCCGCGATTGAAGACCAGGCGGAACTGGCGTACAGAATCGCCAAAGTCTTGGCTGTCTGAGGTGGGAGCGATGCCCGCGTTCGTCTCTGCCGCTTGTTCCTGTTCCTTCTGCAAGATTCTAGGTGCGCGAGCCTGGATGGCACGCACAAAGCCGTCCCGCAGGTGATGGAAATCAGTGTCTCGCACAGGCACGATGCGGAAGAGCGACCGCGCGGGGATGTCCTCCTGCAGCAGTGCTTCCCAGACAGCCTCGCTCTCGGCGGGGTCGAGCAGCGCCTTGCGCAGCGCTTCCTTCTCATCGGGGACCAGAGTGGTCGCAATCGGGTTGACTCGCTTGATCAGACGGTTCTGGAGGGCAGCTATGTCAGCCGTCGCGACATAGAAGCCGACGACGTAGACCTGGATGCCGAGAAAACTGACGGTGCGCGTGCCCAGGCCGACGAGGGTGTATTCCGTTGTGGGGCCAGTCGCTTCCTGCTGAGGGTGGACAACGGTGTTCGTGGCTGACGGTGCGGGAGAAGGCGGAGAAGAAGGAGAAGATGTGCGAGGCGGGCCTTGGACAGTCTGCAAGGGTAGATCGAGTGTTCGAGGGAACTCCGGCACGGTGCTGTTGCCTGTAGCGACGATTTCGCGGCCGTCCTTGTCGTGGACGACCACTTTCCGCGGCGCAAGTGCGTCGTTCGGTGTCCCCGTGGCGTCCAGCTTTTTGGGATTCTGCTCTAGCACCTTCTTCAGCTGCCACGCCGTATAGCCCATGGCGATGAGCCCGGCCACTGACCCCGTCGCAAGGAAGATGAGCCGAGTGCGCTCGTAGTCGCGACGCTCGCGCGCAAGGCGCTCAACATTGAGCGAGTCATATGATGCGCTCCCGAGACCGCTGTCGCGGGGGCGCAAAAATGAGCGTCGCTGGACGGCAACCGGATTGACAAAATGGGCGAACGAGCGGTCCGGAAGCCACCGGCGGCCGCGCGCTGCCCGGGCTGCGACTTTTTGCAGCATTTTGGGAGGCGTTCACTATGCGCTAGGTTTAAATCCCAAACGGTATGATTCCAATTCAATTCCTTGTCGTGCTTGAGGTCCCTCGGGACGCTAGGCTGATCTTTGGAGAGTGGTGGGCTGAACGTAAGCACGAAGCATACGGTGGTCTGTTGTTCAAAATCCGGCGTTTTAGCTAAAAATTATTAAACAATGCCGTGTGGAGAATAAAGACGTCATTGCATGTATGTGCTCGTAATGAGGACTGCACAAGAGACAATCTGCCTAATGCATACAGGTAGAGCTTTGCAAGCATATAGCAGAACAGGACCATGCTTCTATTTGAGCGACTAAATGAAATCCACGTTATTATTTGTTTTTAGAGTATTAGCGCTTTATTGTGAGGTCGATGGATATTTTGAAGTAGAAGTCTCTCCTTCGTGCCTCTAGCCCAATCTTTTTTGCTTTCATGACACCAATCAGCTCAAGCTTGAGATAAGTTGGTCGAAGCTCTTTGTTTTCTATAGCTAACTTCGCGACTTCACTGCAAAAATTCTGGTTTCTCGTCCGGGTGGTCATTTATTTTACAGCATACGGGCCTCCTTGCGGCATCAAGCAGTAGGGCTCTCACCATTGAATGCATAGCGTTGGCAGAAAGCTCTCCGTTCATAAGCAGATACCTGAAAGTGCTAGTTTTTCTATGGTCTTTTCACTGTATCTGATTAATTATGTCCGTAACAACCGCCACACGTATTTCCAGTCTTTGCCCGTGTTTCTATTTCGCATCGGATTATTGGAGATAGATGATTTGAACGAAGCCTAAAATAGGCCAATATTAAAAGAAGACACGAAGAATTGCAATGGAAGGGAAGGCAACAAAAGTTAAAATTGGAATTAAATTCATATCCTGTGCAACAAGGAATATGGCATCTGTGGCCGGATTCGTGGCCATCTTGCACCGCCTCACGCGGACCGACGCAGCAGCGGCTCGTTGAAACCGATAGAGAAAGAGGAATAGAATATTGTACTCGAGGTGATTGAAGACGTGCGCACGCATAAGAACATACAAAATAATTAGTGCTTACAATCGCATTGGCGGGCCAAGATGAGCGAGAGCAAGTGAGAAGCGCCTCTAAGCGCCGAACAAAATGTCGTCAAATGAGATCCCCCTCTCAAGGTCGAATGGGAGGCGATCCTTCCACTGGTCTAGTTTGTTTACACCGTCGAATGAGATGCGTCGTCTGGCAACCCCTTTGGAGCGCGATGGCAAGGTGATGGAAATAGTGATTTCTTCATCTGTGCGTATGTGCAGCCTCTGCGTGTGCTCAACTCTTTCTGGTTCTGCCGAGTGATGAGTAGGTCTGTTGAACATGGCAAGTGACTTGTCTGTTAGAGACAGACCGCCCCAATCCACATGTCACATGCAGCAAATTTACGTCTGTTGAATAATAATGTCGGATCGTAAAGAGTATTCGCTCTATTATAGAAATGCCAATTTGATCAGACTCACTTGGAATTTCAATGGAGTGGACTGCCCCCTTTTTCCGTTTTGACGTTTGCGGCGTCTAGGCTTATGCAGACATCTCTATAAAAGGTAGGAATGGCTGGCGTTGCTGGGGCAAGACCCGCTATTTTGCATCTTTGGGTGGTTGTTTTTCGCTGTGATCGCAGGACTCTAGTGCGCTGGCAAGGCTGAGAAGTCCCCACTATCTCGCCCTTGTCCCCTTGCCAGACTTGTGCTTAGCCCTGAAAACATCCTGTACGTACAGCCGTTCAGAGCCAGAATAGTAAGCCGAGCTCACTAAAATAAGCCCTTCTTCCTCTGAAATATAGGGGGTATAGCCTGTCTTGCTTGCTCTGGCGCCACGTTCCCTCTCGCCCTACCAGGTACGAGTACTGGTTCGCTGCGCAGTGCAGCGAAGGCAAGCCATACCTACCCAAAACAGGGATCGAAACAAAACTCGCCGCATGGTGACGACGGGCCAGAAAAGCCTAAGGGCGGAACTTGTTCCATCTCCATCACCGTTTGCCGCCTTTTTACATTTTTAATCATCCAGCTTCACCTTTGTGACCCAACTCCACATCTCACATTCATCCACCCCCTTCATCTTGTTTCCACCCTCTCTACTTCTCGACGCATTAGCGACAGCGCGCAAGCTACTTCTTCGCTTGGGCAACTGGTTGCTTTGTTACTTTTGTCTTTTTCGTTGCGCTAACTCGAGCACGCCGCTTGTAATCTTTTTCTCTCTTTCGAATATTCTTTCTTTCATCTACCCCTCCTCGTCTCGGAGACTGCGACATCGCGAAGCCGACATATTCTATCGTTTTGTTCTCCGCTCCCTTGGGGGCATTCCTGTCCTCCCTTGTCAATACATCCAGAACTAGCTAGGTGTCGCAGGAGGAGGTGTGTGACGAAGGCGAGCAGGCGCCACTATATTCGTTTTGATTTCTTCTCACGTTCTCCTTAGCGACCGCGTATACGACTGCGCACTCTCGAGGCAAAGGAAACTAGTCAAAGCCTTGAGGTATATTTTCAGATTGGCCTGAGCATGACTTCCACACAATCGGGCGGCCACCGTCCGAGTGGTGCCTCGAGCCGACGACAGCAGGCGCCGTCACTCGACGTTATGGCTGCTCAGTCCTCCGCAACAGCTGCTCTCCAGACGGAAGACTCTGAATCCACCGCTGTCTCGGCAATGCAAGAATCCCGCTCATCGTCTTCAACGAATTCGCCTGCGCCAAATGACAACGAAGAGTCCGACTTCTTTCTCGTTGCCAACGACTCCGAATCATCGCTAGGCGTTCCGAATCTTCAGGACATGCAGGTTAACGACGATACCGACGATGATCCGTGCATCCCGCCGGTAAATAGACTGCCAAACGAGATTCTCATTTCGATTTTTGCCAAACTGAGCTCGTCATCCGACCTACTACACTGCATGCTCACTTGCAAGCGTTGGGCACGCAACGCTGTCGATCTACTTTGGCACCGACCCGCTTGCACAAACTGGACCAGACACGAATCAATTTGCCAAACTCTCAGTGTCGAGACGCCTTACTTTTCGTACAAGGATTTCATCAAGCGCCTGAACCTTGCTTCTATTGCTGATAAAGTCAACGATGGAAGTGTCATGCCTCTGGCTGTATGCAACCGCATAGAGCGGCTTACATTAACAAATTGCAAACGCCTAACCGATACGGGTCTGATCCCACTTGTTGAAAATAGCCACCACCTGCTTGCCCTCGACATCTCAGGTGACGACCAGATCACAGAGGCTACTATCTTTGCTATAGCAGAGCACTGCAGGAGATTGCAAGGCTTGAATGTCTCTAACTGCACAAAAATCTCTAACGAGGGCTTCATCAAGCTGGCAGAGAGCTGCAAATACATCAAAAGGGTATGTTAGCGGTCTTTTCCCTGCCTTGTTTTAGGTTTCTTTGTCGCACTGTTTTTCTGTCTCACTAGAAACTAATGGCTGGCCCGACCAGATCAAATTAAACGACTGTAATCAGCTCACGGATGATGCTGTTCTGGCCTTTGCTCAGTACTGTCCAAATATTCTCGAAATCGATCTACATCAGTGTCGGCTGATCTCAAACCAACCCGTCACAAATCTCCTAGCGCAGGGCCAAGCGTTGCGCGAACTCCGTCTCACCAACTGTGAACTTATCGACGATGGGGCTTTTCTTTCCCTTCCTGACGAACGCATGTATGAACATCTGCGTATTCTCGATCTAACATCCTGTGCCCGATTGACGGACCGCGCCGTGGAACGAATCATCGACGTCGCCCCCCGCTTGCGGAACCTTGTTCTGGCGAAATGCCGGAATATTACCGATGCAGCCGTCCATTCGATTGCTCGACTAGGGAAGAACTTGCATTACGTGCATCTTGGCCATTGCAGTCAGATCACCGACGAGGCCGTCAAAAAACTTGTTCATAGTTGCAACCGTATTCGCTACATCGATCTCGGCTGTTGTATCCATCTTACAGATGACTCCGTGACCCGGCTTGCTACTTTGCCAAAGCTGAAGCGTATCGGCTTGGTCAAGTGCAGCAATATCACCGACGAAAGCGTATACGCTCTTGCGAGGGCAAATCAAAGACATCGGCAGCGAAGAGACGCCGAAGGAAATGTGATAGAGAATCAGTACTATAGCCACAGCAGCTTGGAACGCGTACACCTAAGCTACTGCACTCATTTGAGCATAAGAGTTAGTTCACCCTGTCACAGCCTTTTCTCTTCCTGCGTCCAGATTCGGACTTACTAACTCTGCTGTATCGCATTTAGAGCATCATCCGCCTTCTCAACGCATGTCACCGACTTACACATCTCAGCTTAACTGGCGTTCCGGCATTCCTTAGGGAGGATTTGGGCCGATTTTGCCGCAGTCCTCCACAAGGTACGCAACAAACAAGGGGTTACTAGAAGTGTATTTTCATTATGAATGGTGCTGACTTAGATGTAGAATTTACGATGCATCAACGCGAAGTATTTTGTGTCTTTTCGGGTGAAGGCGTTTCTGGCTTGCGGGAACACTTGAACACGCAACCTGGCTATGCCAGTTTCCGTGACCGCCCGGGAGCTATAACTACATTGCCGACCCATCACCGGAATCTAACAGACTTCCCAGACGGTGCCCCTGATATAACAAACGCTCACATGCTCAATTTCGACGAGGTGGATGGTGATGTTCCTGACGATGACGATGGCCTAGAAGAAGGAAGCGAAATGCTTATTGATCCACAGCTGCCTAATCACGGACCGGTCATTGTGGATGGCGGTCATCCCATACCTCCTCCACCACCACCGATCCCCGAGCCAATCGCGATGGGTGCTTCTACTCTGGTTCCCACAGCGCCGCCATTTTTGCCTGGAGCTTTCATCCAATCTGCAGTATTTCCACCGGCTGCACACCTGCTTCAACAACAGATACCCCAGCCAATAGGGCATGATACCGCGTCTAATGCAGTCGACGAAGCTGGGGGAAGCGACGGCATTTCGCACCCGATGACGCAGGCGCATTCGGCTGCTAGCACAGCTCCCCTCAGTATGCCCTTTGCCAGGGAAGACACGCAAGCACGGTCGAGCAGGGCATCAGGCCTGGGTCTAGGGCGCATCAGGCACTCTGTTAACGGTGTCATAATTCCAGCGGCTGTAAATGGCTCGGGAGCAAGCACCGCATCATTAACAGGCCCGAGCAATATCCAAAATGGCGCAGCTGGCCCATCGAGCACGATCAATGAAGACACGAATCCTTAATGGCCGAAGAGAGGAGTCCACTTTAAGCTGTTAGAGTGGGCCAATTCTGAAGACAGCTTATGGATTGAGTTCGAGTCCAGCGAGTTAATGACAAAAGTAAAGAGATGAAGATGTGCACGCCGTAACGAAGAGATTGGATATTTTTCCGCAAATGTAGCGGTTAGACAGCACTGTTCTCGCCTCTTTTATACCATTGGAAGCAGCACTGTGTTCAATATGTTTCCTAGAAGGCGATGAACAAACTTTCTGTCATGAGACCGAAAGCCTCCAGACGACGGTGCATTTCTTATACATACCGATTCCCATCTGTTCGTCTGATTTTCATCGTATTGATTCATAGCATTGTCGGGTAGCACGACACGAGGGCATGGCGACTGGGAGCCTGTTTTATTCATTTTATGTATGCGATTTTTGTTCACTCTGAAAGGAAGAAGTCCTGGAAACGAAGCTTTATGGGATAGGGATGAAATAGAGGGTTACCCGGAATTTTTTTTACACTGTTTCTCTTAGGTTTGTTATTCTATGCATGCCATAATTTAAATTCGGAAGCATCGCGCAAGAGTGCTGGTTTTTGATTACACGCAATGACAAGTTGTTTTCAGAATTGAGTTGTATCGGTCACAGAGCTAATAACCTCTGTAAAACCCTGATACACAGTGAAGAGATTATTTGCGAAACTTTATCTCATCTGTTATCCATTCCATGAAATTTAAAAGCATAATGTGAGCAGTTTCCACATAAAAGTTACGATATGCATAACAAGAGTCTCTGTATTAGCCTCAGCAGACAAACTCGACGCCGTTTGTATGGGGGAGTATGGTATTAGCCAATATACGAACTTGCTGTGCCTAGGACTTTTTTTTTTTTTCAAAAAAAAGGCCGATTCAGTTTCTTCATCAATCTAACAAGCATTCGTTTATACCTACTTTCTATGATTGACATGGAAGGAAACGTTCACGATAATTACATTTAGTTCTCCTTTTATACTGGAACTGTCTTATTACGTATTTGTAGACAACCTTCTTACTGTTATTCCGCTGCGGCTAACCTCTGCTTTGTCTAAAATCACGTGGTATACCAACATACAATTGGCTCTAATCAACCTTGCCCTTATCCCGTGCCCCAACTAACCAGTTTTGGTCCCACCAACAAATTAGCGTCAGTGGGATGAGGGACGGAAAAAAAAAAAAAGATTCACGATCGCGTAGGCTCATTCCTCTTCCCACCACTTTATTCTTTAACCACAAGTATCTCCGTCATCACTTTGCCGCAGCGCTGAGCGTTCTCGAGTCGTGACGGTACTTAGAATTTACCAAAGAAAACTTGTTTCTCTTTTTTCTTTTTCAAGATCCTCTTATCCCAACCAGCAAACATGTCTTTCCAGAAGGGCGAGAAGGACTTCGGCGAGCAGCCCAAGGCTCACCGTATCCGCATTACTCTGTCGAGCCGCAAGGTGCAGTCTCTGGAGCGCGTCTGCTCGGAGCTGATCGAGCGTGCGCGCTCCAAGGACCTTACTGTTAAGGGCCCCGTCCGCCTGCCGGTGCGTTCCCCTCTTGTCGCCTAAAAGTGCACTACCATCAAGGAATAAGGAAGCCTCCTAGAAGAACCTCAAGAACAACCGCTGACAGAATCCTTTTTCCCTTGTGTACAGACCAAGAACCTCAAGATCACCACCCGCAAGACCCCTTGCGGTGAGGGTTCCAAGACCTGGGACATGTACGAGCTGCGCATCCACAAGCGTCTGATCGATCTGCACGCCCCGACCGAGGTTGTCAAGTCTGTCATTGTCAACAGTATGTCCTTAGTTAATACTTCAATGGATATGAACGGAGTTGAAACAAACATAATATGGCCAATGCTAACTCTCTACCCACAGTCGAGGCCGGCGTTGAGGTCGAGGTCACCATTGCGGCTTAAGAAGGAGATTCTTTGAGAATCTACCGGTATGCTGTAGAAATTAGAGCATCTCCTTACCTGCAGCACCTGTGTTGCGGGCACCACTGATTGCATGCTTGTCGAAGATTTTCGGTATCAGATGGGGGTTCGAGCACAGCAAAGGATGAAAGGCCTCATATATGTCTCCCGCTGCTCGCTCGGCTTCAAATTTGCGCCAAATGGATCGGGCGAACGGCATGAAGCGGTGATTTGCAGAGTCTGCTGTGGAAAGGGTTTGCGAAAATAGAGTAAAGCAAAAAGTGCCATCTTGAGATGCGCCTTGAAAAAAAAAAAAATCAAAATTTCAAATGCAAAAATAGCACTGCTGTTCTGATAATTTTTGTGACTTGACTGCCGTTGGGGACGCTCACATGCGGCCTGATGAGAATGCTTTACGATTTGCCTTTCAACTTAAGCATGCTCCGTAGGTGGACAATGCTTGGGGTGCACTATAGAAGCAGCTGGCCCCGCATTGTGTCCGCCAAGGCAGTAAATACAAGTACTTCCATCCGATCTAAAGATGGAGTTTGACATTTGGATCAGGAAAAGAATACGGATGCCTAAAGTGCTTAGATCGGGTAAGACTTACAGTGTCGCATTGTTGGAGTTATAATTAGCGATTGCAAAGACACGCAGAGGGGGTTGACAAGGTGGCCTGGCGCATGTTCCAGAAGGTCCTTAGAGGTAGCCAGGCAGCTGAACTCTCCGCCAACTAAATGCCTGGAAGCTTGCGCCGCACAACCTGCCTACGACATCCGTTTTGGAGGGGCGGTAATAGAGATACCATTAAGCTTGGTCTAGGCCTAGTTAAGCTTTCGTCGTACGGACAGTCGGGGCTTGTACCCATCCCTCGGACTTTTGCAACTGCGTTCGCACTACAGAAAAACTCGACTACAAGCTCAGCCACGCATGCGTCGTAGACGTGAAGGCGCATGTGGGCTTGGTGATTGGGGGACGGAGGCGTCACTAGTCCCGAGCATTGCACGAGAGCTGCTGGTCGTTAAATGCTATTGTGGTTTTCGGCATTTTGTAACTTATATGAAGACCATCGCCAAGAGCGACTGGATGAAATTGTAACAAGAGAGCATCAAGTTTAGACATAGTGGCCAGTATCACCATAGACACTAGGATCACTAGGATCACCGGGATTGCTAGGATCACTAGAATCAGTGACTAAAACACTTGTTGTTATCTCATATTCGCCCTTTTTTTTTCTTGCCCTTCCTTGCGTTATCTCTTCGCAATGGCTCCCAAACCAATTAAGCCGATCCAGCACAACAACCCGGACTACTATGCGGAAACCGCTAGCCTCTACGGAACGCCGCCTCTGCCGCCCAGAGGGCAAGAACAACAACAACAACAACAACCATACCCGCAGCAGCCGAACCAGCAACCGCCATACCAGCAGCCGCAGTACCAGCAGCAGCAGTACCAGCAGCCACAATACCAGCAGCCACAATACCAGCAGCCGCCGTATCAGCAACCACAATATCCGCCACCGCAGTACCAGCAGCAGGCGCCGCAGTTCGCGCCTCCACCGACGTATGCGGGTCCCGGCTATGCTCCGCAGGCAAACTCTCCTCCTTCCTCTTCTGCCGCCGCATCCTCCACCCCGCCGGCTAAGCCCGGTATGCGCGAGCGCCTCTATCAGCTGAGCGTCAAGGTCGGCGACCCCATCAACCGGCTGACAAACAAGCTGGGCTCCGAGGCTTTCTGGCCGACGTCGCTCGATCTCGAGTGCGACAAGGCCGCGCGCATTCTCAACTCCTTCTGTCGTTAGTAGATCTCCTGTTGGCTCTCCGAGAGCACCTTCCATTTGTTTTCTCTTTTCATCTGTCCCCGTGCAAGCACCTGCTGACACAAGACGCACAGACGACGGCTTCTACACCGCGGCGCCCGCGGCGCCGGTGGCCTCGGGCTCGTCTGCGGCGGCGGCGGCGGGCCCTAAGAGCAAGCCAGCCAAGGCGCTGGTCAAGATCCCGCCGCAGGTGATCCAGTCGGCAGCGGGGCTCGCCATCTTCACCACATTCCGCACCGGCCTGCACATCTCGGGCGCGGGCGGCTCGGGCGTGGTCGTGGCCCGCCTGCCCGACGGCAGCTGGTCCCCGCCTGCGGGCTTCCTCGTACACACGCTGGGCGCGGGCTTCCTCGTGGGGCTGGACATCTACGACTGCGTCTGCGTGCTGCGCACCCAGAAGGCTGTCGAGGCGTTCACGCGCCCGCGCGTGTCGCTCGGCGGTGAGGTTGGGCTAGTCGCAGGGCCCGTGGGCGCCGGCGCCTCTGTGGAGGCAGCGCTCCTGGCCAAGTCTGGCCCCTCCGCCACGCCCATCTGGAGCTACATGAAGAGCCGCGGCTTCTATGCCGGCGTGCAGGCGGACGGCACCATCATCGTGGGGCGGCCGGACGCCAACGGCGAGCTCTACCGCCGAAAGGGCATCTCCGTCGAGCAGATCTTGCGAGGCCAGGTGCCACCGCCGTCGCCCAACTTCCCGAGCAGCAGCGGCAGCAAAATCCCGCCATGGCCCGTGGCCACTCGACGCCTGATGGAGGTGCTCAAGGCCGCTGAGGGCCGGCAGGACGTGGATCGGTCGGTGCTGCACGAGGTGAGCGGTGCGCGGACACCTGGCGATCTGACCGACGCGGAGCGCGAGGCGCAGTATTCAGAGAAGGATACGAAGGCATAGAGACGGTACTATGACGGGTGGGCTGATATTGCTTTTTCTGGGAAGAATGACTATATGTTGTGCTATACTACTCGACATAGACAGGAATAGGTTGCCTTTGGATTGGAGCACACTTGGATGACTCTGCTTTTGGATGGCTCTGCTTTTTCATGCCACGGACATAGAACTGCTTTTTTGTTACATTTATCTTTTTGTGGCTTCAATTCACAAGAGGAATTTTACGCAGTACCAATAAATTGTATATTATTGATCTATCTCAGGCCTGCTGCCCTCTTCCTGATCTTCCAATCTAACCGATCATGTGCAAAAAAAGAGAAGCAAGGACGCGAGAGGTAAAAAAGAAGCGTGTGGCTGTATGAATGACGGATGGACAGTGACGTGTTGATGATGCCAGAACGGGTGCGTTGAAGATAGATGTGGTGATGATAGTTTGCAATAGTTGTACAATGTCGGCTAGCCAGTTTAGATTTTTACAAATACAAGCCCTCGGGCTCACCTTCCTGCTTCGTACGCAGAACCCGCTCCCGGGCGGCCCGGAAGTCAGCCATCTGTACGCGCATTCTCCGCTCGCGAAGAGCCATCAGACCGGCCTCGGAGCAGATCGCCTTGATGTCGGCGCCGGACAAGTCATCTTTCTGCGAGATGAACTCTTCCAGGTCGACATCCTCATTCAAGGACATCTTGGATGTATGTAGCGTGAAGATTTTGCGCTTCGTGTTCTGGTCCGGATTCTCGAAGAGGATCTTGCGGTCAATACGGCCGGGTCGGATCAGCGCCGGATCCAGCGTCTCGATCTTGTTCGTGGCCATGATCACCTTCACATCACCCCGGTCGTCGAAACCGTCTAATTGGTTCAACAGTTCCAGCATGGTACGCTGTACCTCGCGCTCGCCGCCAGATGTCGAATCATACCGCTTCGTGCCGATAGCATCGATTTCGTCAATGAAGACAATTGATGGCGCATTTTCCGCGGCAACCTAGTAACAAAGGAAATTTGATTAGTAGATGACGTGAGGGGGGAGCTGGAAAGTTGGAATGGAGCTAAGGACAGCGTCTCCTGCTTACCTGGAAGAGCTGGCGAACGAGCCGTGGGCCGTCACCAAGATATTTCTGAATCAGTTCACTGCCCACGATACGCAAGAACGTCGCCGACGTCTGGTTGGCTACCGCCTTAGCCAGCAATGTCTTTCCGGTGCCTGGTGCGCCATAGAGAATGACACCCTTCGGCGGCTTGATACCCATCTCTTCGTAGAGCTCAGGGTGCAGCAGCGGCAGCTCGACAGACTCGCGAACCTCCTGGATCTGCTGCTCCAGACCACCAATATCCGCGTACGACTCTGTGGGAGCCTTGTCCAGCTTCATGACGCTGACAGATGGATCGGTGTCGTCAGCCAAGACGCCAACGATGCTCACGCTCTTGTGGTGCAACAGCACGCTGGCACCGGGTTCCAGCAAGTCTTTGTCGACAAAGCTCATGATGCTGACATAATATTCGGGGCCGGTAGTGCTAGAAACAATAGCGTGGTCGTCGTCAATCATCTCTTCGAGGGTGCCGACGCCCATGGGGCTGCCACGCATGTCGTCCACTCGGCTGCGCTCGTCGGCCAACCGGTCGCCACCGCCACCGCCAGCATCGAGGTCGGAAGTCGGTGCGTTGCTGTCCTTGGCCGCCTTGGCTTTCCGCAGGCGCTCTTGGTTCTCAACGTACTCTTCTTCGAGCAACAAGTGGTCGTGGATACGCTGCATACGCAACAGTCGCAGCTTGCAGCGACTGGTTGGGAAAACGGCCGGCAGCTTGGCGGCTGCGCTGGAGCCGCCAGTCTTTCTCTTCTTGCGCCCGACGCGGGTAGTTGGCCGTGGAGGGGGCTCATACTTAGGCTTGTCCTTCTGTTGTTTGGGTGAGAATGTAGTTAGCAAGCGTGCGTGCCTCATCACTAGCAATTTTCTTCGGTCGATGCCTTCATGTGACAGAACCAAGCATAGTTCCGACAGCGAAGCTAAAAACAACCAGATCAGAGAAGATCAGCTTACCTTCTTGTCCTTATCATCTCGGCCGTCACCGGGACCTCCACCTCCCATTCCAGATTGATTTTGACCCTGTCGAGGTATCGTCGTTAGCAGGCTGCTTCATCAGCGCGCGTGCTGTGCTTGAAATGTCATCAAAACATACCATTTTCTATCTCTCTCTTATGCTTGACAGATAGTTTAATTGGGGATCCTCCGTTGAATGCAATATTTGCTGAATTGTTGTGTTAGGGTGTAGAAGCAGTGAAGTTGAGTGATGGCCGAAGACAACAAGCAAGAAAGCTCAGCGTAGCTTGGGGGCGAAACAAGAGAGTGCACATCCCGTCCTCCAGGCGCCAGGGGAAACGCGACAGCAACTCTGCCTTCCACACTAAGCGACGCTAACGTAAGCAATATAGTCACGTGTGACGACTATTAGACGCTTCTAGACGGTGCTGACGCACGGACTTGCAAGCCGACGCAAGGCTCTCTAAAGTGCTTCGGGGCAACGCAGGCGGGGCTCTTTTCGGCGGGGCTGTCGCCCTTTGGCTGCCCGTAGTGAGGAAGATATAGTACATAATTATAGGCCTTATGAAAAGTACAGAGGGTATACTTTACGCAGGCGTGTATGAGAAGGAGAGCCTCCGAAAAGCAACTCACTTTCTTTTCTTCCAAGACGAAACTCTGCCCTAGGCAAACTATATTCTCCACCTCCACTTCTCTGTTTTCTCTTTACTGCCTAGATCTCCTTTTCGAAGTTTTCTATTCTTGCCGCCTGGGTGCTGTTCTAAGCAGCTGTCCAAGTCTCCCTACTTTCTCCGGCATTCGCTGTTCTAAAAGCTCTCGTTGCCGCTCTCAACTTCCTGTCGACGCCAACTCAAGCCCAACGTTGGGATCCTCGTCTTCTTTGTGCACTCCGCCTGCAAAGTTTCCTAGAGCGACTACGTCACATAGACCTTTCGTTTGACACAGCAGCCTTTCTGTCGATACGCTCCTGTCTTTCTTTGTGCTTCGCTCACTATTTCTTGGGCACGAAGAGACACGTGATCAAGTCCTGGTTCCCTGACGAACAAGCCAGACATCTCTGTACGAGACGCAGAGGCGAGCTTTTCCTCACCTATCTTGTCTTTTGCCAATATCTCTAGTGTTAGAGATCAGCAGCAGATCGTGCATAGCCCGTATAGAACAGAATCACAAGCGCTTGTCGTTCTGGCCACCCTTGATTTCTCGAAGTACACGATCGAAAGCGAGACACGTGGTACCGAAGTCGTCTGTGTTGAAGCTCGTGGCTATTGTTCGCCTTCATAGCGCTGCTGAAAGGCAATCCTAAGAATTCACGCAACGTCCTCTACGATACGGTCCCGAGGGTCCGTGCTATTGGCGAGAAAATCATACCATCCGGTCCCATATCACTTGTACCTACGGTCGAATTTGCACGCCATCATCTTCCCCGAGAATCGTTCCCCCTCACCGCATTGACAACGCCTCTCAAACCTGCGCAGCCAACATGACTTCGACCCGAGACCGCCGCGTGGCAAAAGAGCTCAAGGACATCGAACTGGATAAGGACAACTCAGGCGTCTACGCATGCTCGGCCGACGGCATCAGCCTAGAACACTTGAAGGGATCGTTTCCTGCCCCGCCAGATACACCGTACTCTGGTGGCACATACACAGTGGACATTCAGATTCCTAAGCAATATCCTTTCAAGTCTCCAGTAATGAAATTCGACACTCACATATGGCATCCTAACATCAGCAGCCAGACGGTGAGCCCATCCAGTGAAGCTCTAGCTCTTTTCATTCTCGTTTCAGAAAGCTAACTGTTCCTCTCTTTAGGGTGCCATTTGCCTTGATACGCTGGGGAGCAGTTGGTCACCTGTAGGTACGATCAAAACGGCACTGCTCTCGCTACGGATGCTTCTCGAGACGCCGAATCCGAAAGACCCCCAAGATGCGCAAGTTGCCAAGATGATGCTTGAGGACCCCGAATACTTCAACGTTATGGCGCACGACTGGGCTGTTCGGTATGCGGGCGCAAAGCGGAGGATTCCGCCGCCATCAGAATTTACAAGGAAAGCGGTCGAAGTGAAGAAGCCTGAGGAAGATCCGAGCAGGTGCGCAAAGCGATTGTTTTCCTACCATCCCTGCTTGTTCCGTCATTGCCAATTCGTTGTTTTATATGACCCACCAAGCAATAAGATTTTTCATACGCTGACACGACTGACACGTATTCTAGATACCAAGGTTACAATAAAGACCTGATCGACCGTTTTGTCAACATGGGATTTGAGCTGGATGCGGTGGTCGCAGCATTCATTCATGTCGGCATTGAACGACGCGGAGGCATGGACTACGAGATGGAAGAGGCGTATATAGGAGACATCACAGCATACCTCTTTGGTGAACAATGAGCCTTCGCTGAAATAAATGCACTGGAAGATAATATCGTGCAGATTATGTGGAAGGGGGGGCTGCATAGAGCCGTTTGGAATTCATGAGTTGCGTCTTTCTTTATGGTTGACTATCACTCTTTCATGTTTGGTTTCTCATCAGGATTGGCTTTTGGAGTACTGGTCCATATTTCATTTTCGACTCTACAGCGTACTCTGTTCTCCATTCTTCGTTTTTGGCTTCCGTTTTCTTTGCGGAGCTCTTCCTCGATGAGATATACAACATATATTCTTCTCATGTTGAGGCTACCGAGCCCAAGAGAACGTTTCAAAGCATTTTCAGACGGCATTGCATTCTTCAGGCTGTTGTGCGAAGGTAGTCATATAGTACCAGATAGAATGACAGTTAACTGAAGTGACTTGACAAAAAAGCTTTAGAGAAAAGTATGTTCGACTGCGCCCAATTTCACCACGCACATGAAACAATGGGGCGTGAACCAATGCACACATATTGAATTAGAAATGGTTTGCAAATCAATCCATCCGTCCATTCCATCCACCCATCCAGTCTATGTGAATATACATAAAGGAAATATGGTGTGCGTCTGTTCATGATCACAGGCTGGGATACAAGGGGGTCCGCCAACCATTTCTGTGCTTTAGAATCTCATATACAACGTGCTTCCTTGATGAAGGCGACGGCGTCAATGCTAGCAGACGAGCAAATGGCAGTGCTTACTACAGCATTTGAGATGGCCTGTTTCCTTTCCCTCTGGTCTGGTAGCCTCCTCCCTCTGTCTCTCTTTTTTTTTTTTTTGGATGTTTTCATTGTGTTTGTCGTAATTCTATATAAGAATAAAAAAGGAAAAAAAAAACTGAGGTCAAATGCGTTGCTAGCAGCGGACGATTATTTATTCCTTTATAGCAGGTCACGGCGCACGAACTCGTCGCGGAGGGCCTTGCCCAGGCCAGCCGGGGAGCGCTCGACCACGACGCCGGCGGCCTCGAGGGCCTTGATCTTGGAGTCGGCACCGCCCTTGCCGCCAGAGACGATGGCGCCAGCGTGGCCCATGCGGCGGCCGGGGGGCGCGGAGATGCCGGCGATGAAGGACACGACGGGCTTGCCGCCGTTGACGGTGTTGTTGGCGCGCAGGAACTCGGCGGCGTCCTCCTCAGCAGAGCCACCGATCTCGCCGATCATGATGATGCCGTCGGTCTCCTCGTCGGCAAGGAAGACCTTCAGGCAGTCGATGAAGTTGGTGCCGCTGAAGGGGTCACCGCCGATGCCGACGACGAGGGACTGGCCCAGACCAGCCTGGGTGGTCTGGTTGACGGCCTCGTAGGTCAAGGTGCCAGAGCGGCTGACGATGCCGATGCGGCCACGCTTGTGGATGAAGCCAGGCATGATGCCGATCTTGCATTGGCCGGGGGCGATGATGCCAGGGCAGTTGGGGCCAACGAGGCGGGTCTTGGACTGAGTCTTGAGCATGTTGGTGATACGGAGCATGTCTGCGGGTGCTCGCGTCAGAAAGAGAAGGGTGCAAATTTTGTGCTGCGCCGGAACTACTAGAAAAGGATGGGAGGCTTACCATGCTGGGGAATGCCCTCGGTGATGCAGACAACGAGGGGGATCTCGGCGTTGAGGGCCTCCTCGATACCGCTGGCAGCCAGGGGTGGGCTAAGAGAAGGTCAGAATCGAAATCCCAAAGCAGGTCTCGTCACGTCTTCTTCTCCCTTCTCTCTTCTCTTTCGTCGCATCTTGGGTCTCGCTTACGGGACAAAAATTGCGGTGGCAGTGGCGCCGGTCTCCTTGACAGCATCAGTGACGTTGGCAAAGACGGGCAGGTCGAGATGTGTCGAGCCGGCCTTCTTGGGATTTGTACCGCCGACGACCTTGGTGCCTAGCGATTGGTGTCTGGTGTGAGCATATCGCGATCTGCAAGAGGCAAGAGGTGGGTTTTGCATGCGATTTTGGCTTACCATAGTCAATGGCCTGTTGGGCGTGGAAGCTATGCAAAAGGAGGAGAAAATATTAGCATTGATGTCACCGCCGTTTACTCCATTGCACTAAGACACTATGCTCCTCTTGCTCTGCCGCCTTCTGCAGTTCATATTGCACAAATATGCATTCTGTTTCTTGTCGCTAAATGCCAATGTTCCCGTAACTTACGTTCCCTGCTTGCCGGTGAAACCCTGGAAGATCACTTTTGTGTCCTTGTTGATGCGGAGGTTGTTGATGGTCGCCGCATAGGGACTCGCCTCTGAGCTGTATGCTCGACGGGCGACCTGCCGCAGCAGCGATGGCCGGGCACACCGCGCAAATGACTGCATTTTCGAATGGTGTGTTTTATAAACGAAGAAGGACGTCGGCTCGAAAGGGGGGAGGACAAGAGTTGGAGGAGAAAAGCGAAAATCACTCTCTTCGCGATGGAGGGGAAGAACACGGCGAAAAAAAGCGATCTAGATAGACGCAGTAGATAGATAGGACAGATAGAGACAACAGCTTCTTTAGCTTCGCTGTTCAAGGGGCATTGAAAAGCTGACGAAAACCAACGGGCCTAGGCAAAGAGAAAACGGCGCACAAAGCTGCACAGCTGTTCGGCGAAACTCCGGTGGACTTTCTAGCGCTGCGTTCGCTCAAGAAAAAGAAAAGGACGCTCTGGTGCGAAGGAGTGTACTCGAAATGCAGAAAAGTGTAGCCCCAAGAAAACTTAAAAAAAACCTCGCGCTTGGTCACAGCGCTCGAAATTCCAAAACAGCGGCCAAACCAGGGCCGAAGCTTTTCTCTGCTGCCAACTATCGGTAAAGCCAGCAGAGCCAACGGAAAAGCACGGGTTGCAATCTAGCACCGCACCGCCACTAGGCGCCATAGGGGGAGGGGACTGAGCCATACATGTACATAGATGCGGCATAGATGCGGGTTCCAAGAGAGCTAAAGCCGAAGCTGCGACGTATATACAGGGAAGTTAGAGCAGTTACGTCGTAGAGCCGTGCGGTATCCACTATAATTGTCCACTGTTGCGTATGCGTATGACAGTCCCTGAGCTCCTATCTATGTAATAAGGGATTGGATTTGCTTCCTGTGTCTTGTTTTAAATAGCACCTGCTGATTGGTTCACTTTGTGGGGTTCTGATTCGATGGGAGGAAGTCGAGCCCCACCAAAAAGTTCAAAAATTATTTTTTTGCTAGTAGCATGCATGTGTAATTGCATACTGCGTAATGCTGGGAGACTGCAGAAACTTTGCTTCCGACTGACTCTTCACCAAATATGTGAAGCCCCGTTCTACGGAAGCATACTTGCGGGCTCGGAAGGCCATACAACGGAAACGACGGGAAGACGAGAACAACACGGAATATACGAGTAGAGAAGCAAAGGCTGAACCGAGGCGTTTACTCGACGTTGGTCCATATCCTTGCAAGATGGCTACCGCCACGATCACCGCGACCTCGACCGCGACGTCGACGTCGAGGCGGGGCAAAGAAACCCTGCCGCCCGAAAATGAGCGGTTTCTGCGGTGCTGCGCCGACATTGCCAAGGCGCTGATCGACGAATTCGAAGAGGCGTCGAAAGACCCCAAGCGACCCAAGCGTGACACCAACCTCAACAGTCTGCGGTCCCGATATGCACGCAAGCACAAGGTCAACGGCATGCCGCCGCTTACGGCCATCATTGCGGCGGTGCCTGAGCATTATAAGAAATACATCCTACCCAAGCTGGTAGCTAAGCCGATTCGTAAGTCCTTGCCTGTGAAGATGAAGCACTGCTCAAAAGAAAATAGAGCCGAGTGATCAAGCTGTCTAACCAGATCGGACGCTAGGCACCTCCTCTGGCATCGCCGTGGTCGCCGTCATGTGCAAGCCGCACCGCTGCCCCCACATCGCGTATACCGGAAACATCTGCGTATACTGTCCCGGCGGGCCCGACTCCGACTTCGAATACAGCACCCAGTCCTACACAGGCTACGAGCCCACTTCGATGCGCGCCATCCGCGCGCGGTACGACCCGTTCGAGCAGGCCCGCGGGCGCGTCGACCAGCTCAAGGCGCTAGGCCACTCGGTCGACAAAGTTGAGTACATTATCATGGGCGGCACATTCATGTCGCTGCCCGAGACGTACCGCGAGACGTTTATCGCGCAGCTGCACAACGCGCTGAGCGGCTACCAGACGTCCAACGTGGACGAGGCCGTGGCAGCTGGCGAGATGAGCAGCACCAAGTGCGTGGGCATCACCATCGAGACGCGGCCCGACTACTGTCTGCAGCCGCATCTGTCGAGCATGCTGCGGTACGGCTGCACGCGGCTGGAGGTTGGTGTGCAGTCGCTGTACGAGGACGTGGCGCGCGACACCAATCGCGGCCACACGGTGGCCGCCGTGGCCGAGACCTTCTGCCTGGCCAAGGATGCCGGCTACAAGGTTGTCAGCCACATGATGCCTGACCTGCCCAACGTCGGCATGGAGCGCGACCTCGACCAGTTCCGCGAGTACTTTGCCAACCCCGCCTTCCGCACCGACGGGCTCAAGATCTACCCCACCCTCGTCATCCGCGGCACCGGGCTCTACGAGCTGTGGCGCACGGGGCGCTACCAGAACTATACGCCAAACGGCCTGATCGACCTGGTCGCCCGCATCCTGGCCCTGGTGCCGCCTTGGACGCGCATCTACCGCGTGCAGCGCGACATCCCCATGCCTCTGGTCACCTCGGGTGTCGAGAACGGCAACCTGCGCGAGCTGGCCCTGGCCCGCATGCGCGACTTCGGCACCACCTGCCGCGACGTGCGCACGCGCGAGGTCGGCATCAACGAGGTGAAGCACAAGGTGCGCCCCAACCAGGTCGAGCTGGTCCGCCGCGACTACACCGCCAACGGCGGCTGGGAGACCTTCCTCGCCTACGAGGACCCCAAGCAGGACATCCTCGTCGGCCTGCTGCGGCTGCGCCGCTGCTCCGAAAAGTACACCTTCCGCGAAGAGCTCGTCGGTCAGCCCACCAGCCTGGTGCGCGAGCTCCACGTCTACGGCACCGCCGTGCCCGTGCACGCCCGCGACCCCAAGAAGTTCCAGCACCAGGGCTTCGGCACGCTGCTCATGGAGGAGGCCGAGCGCATCGCCCGCGACGAGCACGGCAGCGACAAGATCAGCGTCATCTCCGGCGTCGGCGTGCGAAGCTACTACGCCAAGCTGGGCTACTGGCTCGACGGCCCCTACATGAGCAAGTGGCTGGACGGCCGGTCGGGGCCGGCACCGGAGGTCTGAGAAGTCTCGGTCGGCGCAATGGAATCCTTGCGTTTATATTTGTCCAACGAGATTTAGGGCCGATGACCAAAGCGACTCCGAGGCCAAGACAGAGCGATAGAGACACCTGAGGAGCGAACCTGCACTGTTCGGCGGGGCTCTTGACCACACCACTGCAAACTGCGGCCGACTACCTGCTCGGGTGTAGAGAAGATGCTCGTGCTGCCGCCCAAACTCGCCGGCGAATACTTTAGGAGACGACGAAGTCTTTGCCACCTACGCGGAGCCAAGATTTCATCGCCGTAAACTGAAGGGGATCTGTCATATTGACACTGCCCTTTCTGGATCTTGTTCTCTTTGATCGAAATCCCCTTCTAGAAATAGGAGGTGCACGTTGCAGTGCGGGCCATAAGCAATGCTAGGGAGAGAGGCGAACAGAGAAAAAGAGACACGTATATTATATCTTACTATGTGGTGCTTTCTATAGTTATCTTGGATGGCATAGAGTCGCCGGAATGTTAGGTAGATATGGGCATGCGAGAGAGGTGATATCCTTGAGATGTATTACTGTGACCGATAGATGTCTCGGAGACTTGTCTCTCTGTTGTATATAATTTTAATTTAAAGAACCGCTGTAGTTCAGATCTTTCCAATCAACAAGGCTTTACGTCTCGGCCGTCCGAATCGGCACCGATGACAAAAAACCTATGGTGAGCGAAGGCTTCTCTAACTATGACGTCCTCTAGATGTGCATTGCTGCTTTGTCAACTTCAGGCTCTGTCAGATTCTCACCATCCCGACTAGCTGTGACACTTTCTGCGTCTTCTCCTGTCTATCTTGTCTCATCGTGCCTAGTCTGCTTTCGAGCTAATACAGCAGAGAAAAGAATACCCAAAAATGATGAAAGCCCCCCAACTTGGCGGCCTTGGGCAAATTGGTGAAAGACGATTCGTTCGCTCCCAGTAATCGCTCGTTCGACTCATTCTACGGCTACATCGCGTCATACAATGGATGCAATGGATGGCTTTTTTTTCTTCCCCCAATTAGCCCCTGTCCGCGTTTCTATATCCCCAGAGAATTGCCCTACGCTATGCCGTAACTCAAAATTGCGATGGTAATGTCAAAAGCTTGAATGCAAATGATTTCGCTTCCCGTCCCCCACCGCTTTTCTCACCCATCCTTTGGACACTGTACTGAGCTATTAGTTCAAGCTACGTATATGACAAATATTGGTGCCTTTTCCCTTTATCTCCATGAACCCTTCCGCCTTTCGGACATCTCGCATAGCCAGCCTCAAAACTAGAACTCTCCCCCCCAACTCACGAACTCCCCTCCTTCGGTTTTGTAGTTGCGATTCTGGCTTCTTTGCCACTGTATCTTTTCTTCTTTTTCCCACAACACAATTGAACTCCCAGGAGTCATTTAAACCGCGTGCCTCTTGCTTCCCTAATGGACTCGGTTGACAACGTACCCCCTTCAGTCTCACTCTCTGTCAGCATCCACATAGACAATAAGGACAACTCTACCAGAACCAGCAGCAAGACCAATACCGGCAACATGACGGCCACCACTCTGTCTACCTCCGCATCCACGTCCGTCCCCAATAAGAACCTGAACGGCCACCTCTTGCTTATCACCGGCCCCAAGGAGCCCTCTCAAGCCTGGAAGGACCGTATCCAGGCTAGCTTTCCAGGCCTGCACATCCTCTACCGCGAGCTGCATTGGGGCCAGAAACTCGCCGCCGATGCGCTGACTGAGGAGGACTGGCACAATGTTACCATTCTGCTAACGACAGGCCAGGCACTGCCTGAGCCAGCCGCCGTGCCACGCCTGCGTTATGTGCAGCTCTTCAGCGCTGGTGCCAACCTGATCATCAAGCAGCCGCTGTTTGCCGACACAGACATTGTCTTTGCGACAGCCAATGGAGTGCATGGGTAAGCTAAGTTGTTCTCTTCAACTTGTTGTCGTAGAACTCTCCGCTAAAGATAACAGGCCTCAAATTTCAGAGTGGATCATTGCGACTTTCCTCGCATTCAACCACAGAAGTATGTCTTGTCCAGCATATATCATCTCGACACCATGAAAGACAGAGTTGCTAATCTGTCTTTTACCAGTTCCTGGTTATCTGGAGGCGCAGAAGGAGGGCAAATGGAGACGGCAGACGACCGAGACGGAGGACTCTCTTGGTCAGCGAGTGTATGTTTTCTTCTCTTTAGACCATTTGCTGCTGCGGGCTCTCTTTCTCTAACTTCAAAGGTAGAGGCATCCTCGGCTACGGCAGTATTGGCCGCCAGACCGCCCGTGTGGCAACTGCCCTTGGCGCAGAGGTCTACGCCTATACTCTGCACCCGCGTGACACTCCAGAGTCGCGCCGCGACGACGGCTATGCGCCGCCCGGCACGGGTGACCCAGAGGGCATTTTCCCGACACGCTGGTTCTCAGGCGGGTCCAAGGAGGACCTGCATGCTTTCTTGGGGTCTGGCATCGACCTGCTCGTTGTTGCCACCCCGCTGACCGACAGCACGACCCACCTGCTGGGTGCAGAGGAACTCAAGCTGCTGGGCCGCACTCGTGAAGATGGTACGTGGCGAGCCGGCTTCCTCAGCAATATCGCCCGCGGGCCCGTCGTCGACACGGACGCCCTGATCGAAGCCCTCGACAAGGGTGTGCTGCGGGGTGCCGCGCTCGACGTGACGGACCCGGAGCCCCTCCCAGATCACCACCCGCTCTGGTCCGCCAAGAACGTCATCGTCACACCCCACATCAGCGGCAGCTCCACCCAGTACAGCGAGCGCGTGTTGGCCATTCTGGAGGACAACCTGAAGCGGTTGAGCGAGGACCGGCCGCTAGCGAACCGGGTGAGTCGTCGGGAGGGGTATTGAGTGTGATCAGAGATACGGGTAAAAGGAGAATAGAAAGAAATGTACAAGGGGGTTGGTCTGGAGGTGCATAATGTCCATTGCTATTACTTTCTAGAAGATGGTACAAGACTAGATTTTTGGTGCTTAAACGAAGGTTATTTGCTATATGCAATAAATTTGGAACACTGTCTCTCCTTGCCTCCCCCGCCATCTATTCTTTGCTTTACGCCTGCCACTGATGCGGCAACCGCTCCTTACGCCCAAACAGAGCAGCTGTCCGCTGCCTCCTCCGAGCAGCAGGTGATAGTGCCGCGGTCGTCGCTGCACACTCGCTCGCGTTGTAGTGGCTGAGCAGCGCAGCAGCCAGCGTGCCCAGCTCCAGCTCAGGCTCCCACCGCGTGGCGCTCGCGTTGGCCGCCGTCACGGGGCCGTACAGCACCCACGATGTCAGCGGCGTCAATGTTCCGTGCTGCCGCGGATCGACGCCGAACGTCATGTTGGCCCACTGCGCCCACGTCTGGTTGTGGCTGTCCCTGCCAGAGCCGTCGTCGGATTCTTCCCATGGCATCACGATGGCGGGACCTGTGGCGTTGCTGCTGCCGCTGCTGCTGTTGCCGCTCTGCATGCTGCCCCTTGCGGCGGCTATCCGGGTGCGGTTGAGCGCTTCCACGTACCCCACCGGCGCACCCGCATCGATGCGCTTGCCGAGCGGGCCGCCCACGGCGAGCACCTCGTACTGATCGGTGTCATTCCAGCGCGGGAGCACAAAGGACGCGCGCCCGTATGACACGGGCAGCGTCCGCAGGTCCACGGTCGGATATGTGACGCCGTCCAGCGTCGTCGTCTTGACACGCCCGGCCGGCGGGACCTCGCGCCCGTACGGCTTGCCGTCGGCATCCCAGAAGTAAAAGGCCGTGATCCAGCCCGAGAGGTTGAAGCTGGGTCCGTTGCTGCCGCTGCCGGTGCAGCTCGCCGGTGCGGCCGCGGAGGGAGGCGCCGACGCCTTCGTGGCGGCAAAGGACGCCTTGGGCGCCTCCTGAGCGACGACGATGGCGTTCCAGAACGCCTTGACAGCCGGGTCGTCTGGCGCGTCAAACGTCGCCACAAACCGCCGGACAACGGGCAGCAGCCGCTGGCCGTACGCGGCCGCCTCGGGTCCGAACAACGCCAGCTGCTCCACGCGCCACGCGACGCCCGCCCAGTCCTGGCGCGTGCCTGTCAGCGTCACCGAGGGCAGCCCGCACAGGAGGGCGCTGCCGTCGGAGGGGAGAGGAGTATGCAAGTACGCGCGCGTTTGTGCCAGCATGAGAATGTGTGCGGCCATGACGTGGTCGTCTGTCGAGGTCGTGAAGTTGGGCGACACGAAGTAGTGGTGCAGCCAGTCGAACTTGGTCCGGTCGGTTACCGCGCCGTACAGGGCCGCGATTATTGTGTACCAATCCGGATACCCGTCCACCGTCACCGTCTGATTGGGCCGCAGGTCGTACGCGGTTGCCGCTACCTCCGCGGTGTGAGCGTTCACGTAGAAGTTGACCTGCGCCAGCACCGTCAGCCAGACCTCGTCTGGGCCCAGAACCAGGTGCAGGTGCTCGCCCCACGCCTGCAGCGCGCCGCGCACGAAGCCGTCAGCCGACGGCAGCACCTGGTAGTTGTCTTGCGTGAAGTACTCTTGGTTGTCGCGGTTCGACATGAAGATCTCCAAGTTGCTGCGGTTGGCGAACTCGTTGGCTGCGCTCTGCGTATAGAAATCATATGGCGTCGGCACGCCTGCCGGACCGCGGTATGGCTTAGGCACGCCGCCAGGCAGCACCGTCACTGCGGACACGAGTGCCACCCATCCTGTCGCTGCAGCTGCCTGTAGAAGGTGACCTCTCATGATGGAGTCCCTTCGCTTCAGCCAGGTGAGCTGAAAGCACAGCTCCCTTGAAGTCCTTTTAATGCCAGATCGATAGGAGGTCTTCCTACATGTATGGCCAAAAGGTAATAGAAGATGAAGAGGTAAAAGAAAAGGGGAGTATAAGAAGCGAGGCCCAGTGATGGATCAGGCTTCTTCCCCAGATCGTGCGCAAGAATACCCAGATACAACCCCATTTTCTTTACTCTATTTGCCTTTTCTCATTCACTTTTCCCTTTGTCTCTCTATTTTTGTCTTCGCATTGAGTGTCGCTTCTCGCCGGTAGTGTACGCTTTTTTGGGGTAATATCTGAGCACTATGTATGCTGCCTTTTAGCCGCCACCTTGGCATGTCAACTACGTCGCACTCGAAGTTTGCTTCTCGGCAGCCAATTTATGTACACTGGCAAGAGAGCGGGGCTAAGACAGCATGAAGAGGACAAGCCATGGTCGTAAGTAAGTCGTGGTTTGAAGAATGGCATGGTTTGATCTTGGACATAGGTGATGATAGCTAGTAGATAGACTTTCTTTCAAATAGTAAAAATTAAGGATATGCAGCTAATAAAAGACACATTCTCATTAACCAACTAGAAATATGGACGAAATCGGATAATTTGGATTGCTGTCATATGAATCATGATCGGATTCTGAGTGAAGCCATAGTTGAAATGCTCTAAATTTATTGGTCTTGATGGGAGGATAAGAGAGCATCTGAGCGTGTTCATAGAGAAGAATGGAAAAACCAAAGCAAGCGAGATTCAAGATGCCATGGCATTCTCTTGAGCTTCTCCAAAACGCTGTCCCCCCACCCATGATCGTCTGGTGCGGAGGACCATAGGCTGACTATGTGTCTCCATGCACAGCTCTAACCTTCTTATATCGGCAGTGCTTCTTTTGTTCTGTCGTCTCCAACTCTCCGCTTCGGATCTATACGGCCTCCTCCACATCAGTTCGGATGCATACCCGTGAGAGGGGAATGGTACCATCAACTTCAGTCGCTGAGGCTCGCCGCTGTTCAATATTAAGATGAAGTAAAAGAGCATACCTAGGAAATCAAAACGTAAACTATAAGCGACAACGACAATATAGCTCTTATTTCAAAGATAGTGATAAATTGAAGAATTGCTGTATCGCGCCGTGCAATTTTACTCACAGTATGGCTGATTCATCTTCTTCACCCCCAACTGCAAAACCATTCCATGTCGCCATTGTTGGCGGCGGCATTACGGGCTTGGCTTTGGCTATTGCCCTGCACAAGCGTCGTGTACCATTCACCATTTATGAACAGGCTCCAGCTTTCGGCGAAATTGGTGCCGGTGTAGGCGTACACTCCAACGCCGTGCGGGCCATGCGCATCTGTGACGAGGCAATGTTAGCCGGCTTCGAACGTGTTGCCACCCGTAACGCTTGGCCGTCCAAGCGAGCCGTTTGGTTTGACGTTCTCGATGGCACATCCGAAACGCCGGCACCAGAGTTGAAGCCTCTATTCACACTGATCGGCCACGAGGATGGCCACGCTGCCTGCCATCGAGCACGGCTCCTAGACGAACTGGTCCCGCTGCTGCCGCTAGATGCCGCCAAATTTGGAAAGCGGCTGAAGAGCATCGAGGCTGGGAAAGACAACGCTGGTGGTCCCGACGGGAAGGTGACTTTGTTCTTTGACGACGGCACCTCGGCCCAGGCTGACGCCGTCATCGGCTGCGATGGCATCAAGTCGCGCACGCGGGAGCTACTTGTGGGCGGCAGTGACCAACCAGAGGCCAAACCAAGCTACAGCTACAAGTTTGTGTACCGCGGGTTGATTCCCATGGACGATGCTATTGCCGCGCTGGGGGAGGAGAAGGCAGTCAATGCCATGCTCTGGGTGCGATTTGCAGACATCCTTTTTCTTCTTCTGCGATTTGCTGACTGGCTGTCTCTGTTAGATGGGCCCCGATCGGCATGCTCTGACGTTCCCGGTCAACCATGGAAAGACATTAAATCTAGTGGCTTTTGTGACAACCACCGAAGACTGGCCCAGCCAGACCCAGCTCACCTTGCCCGCCACCCGCGACGCGGCGCTGCGCGACTTTGATGGCTTCGGACCGAACGTGATCGGCCTGCTCAAGATGACGAGCCCCCAGCTTGAGCGCTGGGGCCTGTTCGACCTTGCCGACCACCCGCTGAAGGCTTTCTACCTTGGCCGCGCCTGCGTCGTTGGTGATGCCGCGCACGCGAGCACCCCACACCACGGCGCCGGCGCTGCGCTCTGCATCGAAGACGCAGCGGTATTGGCCGAGCTGCTGGGCGATCCGGCCTTAGACGATGTCGACCCGGCAATCGGCCTGCCTTCTGTATTTGCCGCATTCGACGGCAACCGCCGCGCCCGCGACCAGTGGCTGGTGCAGAGCAGCCGGCGCGCGGCCAACTTGTACGAGTGGCGGGCGAGAGGCCGTGACCTTGTAGCCATCGCAGACGAGGTACGCCAGCGACAGTCGTACGTTTGGGATATTGACCTGGATGCGGCCATAGCCGCCGCCCGGGCGGACCTGGCCCGCCGGCTAAAACTAGGCCTACCGGCCGCTGTGGAACCAGACCCATCAGTACCCTCTCCGCCGGATTTGGACTGGCATCTCAAGGGTGGCAATTAGAGTAATAGCGCTTCTTATGCAAGTCATTGTCGCTTGTAGGCTGCGCGAAAGAATAGGGAGAAAAAAAAAGAAACATCAATGCCTACATAAAGGATCGACTAAGAATGACATGCACTTTTTTTTTGTGTATTTCGCTGCCCCGTATGAAAAACAATGCTAAAAATCAAACCCAAAAACATGCTGCTAATCCCTCTCCTATCACTAGAATTGCCCGTGTTTAAGTTTCCCAGCTAAGGTGTTTTCTGTGTCTTTTTTCGATTTGGTGATATGGCACGGCCGCTGCCTATGCCATTAATGCTGTTGATTATTATAATACTGAGATTGCGGTTGGCGGCGTGATGGTGTGGATGATGGGTTGGGTGACTGGTTATATCGCTGCTCACAGGAGAGCCGAGAGGAGAAGCAGTGCCGGTGGCCGATGCCGCAATGGCATCGTCGTCGTCGCCAGGATCATCATCGTCTCCTCCATCACCGTCATCCCCACCATCGTTACCATTATTGCCATCGCCGTCCCCAGTACCATTGCCTCCACTACCGCCATTGCCACCGCTGCCACCGGCGCCACCGTTCCCGTATCCTCCGGCAAAGATTACTGGGCATCGTTTTGTGCATACAGACGGCACCCCGTCTCCGAAACAGTCGATTGTCGTGCAATACCATCCGTCTGCACAGTCGTCGGATGTTGTGCACGCATTGTCCCGCTCGTAGTCCCCCAACGTGCATTGTGCGGTGCCCTCGGTCGTCAGCGCACACGAGCAGGCAATCTGCCCTACGTGATCGGTGCCACAGTTATACGGATGGAAGTCATTGAAACAGTTGGGGAACGTAGGTTGGCCGCCCGGACGACATGTTGGCGCCCCTTGCACTACAGTGATGGTGGCAGTAGTAGTGGGCGGCACTTGGCTGGAGGAGAAACATGCACACGCGCTGGTGATGTCTGTAGCAGTGGGCTGCAGATCGTCCAGACACTCTAGGGATGTTTTCGGGGTGTGCCGCGCGGCCCGCAAGAAACGCAAAGGGGTCGTCGGAGTGGGCGTATTGTATGTGCCATTACTGAGAATGCTGTTATTGCTATTGCCTTGAGCAGTAGCTGTAATGGTACTGAGAACGCTGACACTAATTGTGTGGATCACTGTATCAGTAGTGGTCTGTGTTTGCGTATGTTCTAGTGTAATTGTGCTGGTCTCCGTTTGGACAAGCGTATCTGTGGATGTCTGGGTGACTGTGACAGTCGCTCGGGGCGGAACACTGCTTCTGTGATGTGCTGGTTAACCAAAGTGTCGGGATGCTAAAAATAGAGACTGCTTACATTATTGGTGGCGCTGGATCATCTGGTGCTACTGACGGAGCTGAGGATGTCGAAGCTGCTGATGCTGGTAGTTGTGACGCCGGAGAGGACGAGAATGTGGATGCTGTGGACAATAACGGAGGTATGGTCACAGTCGAATAAATCGTGATTGGCGTTGGATAGATGCCGACAGACCAGCTACAGAATGTATAAGCTAATACTGGGCTGCGAATGAGGCAGCGGAGGAGATTGTCGTGGGGGCAGTGGTTTGCATGATCGACGTTGTCGACGTTGCGAGCCTCGGGGACACGGGCACTGCGCTGGTTCCTAGAATCGTCGAGAGCTGCTCCCATTGCAACGGGAATAACAGTGCCGGCAAGCAGCGCGACAAGCGGCCGGTAACGCATCTTCTTGCTGTCGCCTTTCGCCCATGCTTCGACTAAGCCTCTGCTACCGATCTCTCAGTTCGCAGGCTGCGTTGTTGAATTGATCGTGGCGAATTAACAAAGGGACAAAATAAAATAGAACCAAACTGAACCTGTAGCCCTTGCTCAAGAAAATAGCAAACGTAAGTCTACGGAGTGGAGGTTGTGCCCAGCCAAAGGCGGGCCAGGCTGTGGAAGGGAATATTGGGAGGGTATAGGATCTTCTCTTTCTATTTAGTCCTTTTCTCTGGCCTCCGTAAAATCAAGTCATGGCTCGTATGAACAGCATGTCGTTGTCTTTGCCCCACGGGCGCATTTGTTCACCTCTGGTTTCGCCGTCCGCGTTCAGTACTGCCTCCTTTAAACCTTACCATTACATTTTACTTGTTTTCCATTTTCCAAGCGACTTTATGGACAGAGTGATTTAGAAAGGAACGTCCTTCGTGGAAGAAGGGAAGGGAAGAATAAGATGGAGACCAAAAAAGCTGGATTCAGCCTTTACTTGAACGCAATATATCGCGGATGAACTGGGATGAGGTAAAGCCGCAGCCACTGGAAAGCCCCCGAAAATATTAGACGTGAAGAGCCGTATAGATTGAGCACGTCTTCCGTTGTTCTCTCCCATTTTATCTGTTCTTCAACAGCTGACAGCGTCACCTTGTGTTCAATCTCTGACTGCTAGGTACCTTTGACACTTAAAGGCTGACTGCTACACGCCATTTTGAGGCTGCCTTTGACAAGTGTCTTAGGCGGAGTGTAATAGGAAGGGGAAAAGGTGAGAGCCGAGATTGGAACTGGTCTAGAACATGCTTTCTGTGCACCTTTTGGGCAAAAACAGTATCACAATTAAGTTACCGTGATGATGTAAGTATGCTCAATTTTGGAAAAAGATTCACCTAGAACAAACATACTTTCTATACTAAATCAAGCAAAAAAGGAAGTCAAAAGATAGAAGAGAAAGGCCAGAGCATATTCTTTGCAGTCAACTGAGGTGCTGCATGACCGCTAGAATGGAGTTTAGCAAAAGAAAGCTCTCGCATGAGACAGGCTCCATGTCGAAATACGTAAAAGCTGCGTAAATGTAGTCACTTGCTGCTCACTGGGCAGCCCAGTCTGGTTTGCAGTCCCCCTCTATCGTATACATAGCCCCGGATTACCAATCTCGGGGACAACTTGACCCAACATCGGAATCGGACTGCTTTTACCCCATAGACTTAACTGATCGACCGGAGAATTTTCCATACTCTTTCCGTCCCAATGTGAATGAGATGGGGTAGCTAGATGGTCTTTCGTTAGTTCCTGTCTATCTGACCAAACGGTACGTCTCAGCCAATATTGCATTACACAGATGTTTCTGATATGCGAGTGGAAGGACAAGTAGTCAGTATTGATGGTAAAGTGGAAAATCATCTCTACATCATAATTTATGAGGCGGACAAGTCGTTACGTACGAAGAGGCGAGAAAGAGAGCAAAATAGGATGAATAGCAAAAGTTTCGTCGGGTATAGCTGCCATCACGGAGTTGACTTGTGCTTTCTAACAAAATAAAATCGGGAATCTTACCTTTTACCTCTCTTCACTACAGATGCTAAGATATTATTTAGCCTTCAACTTAATCTCTCAAAGAATACGAATCATGTAAAGAAAAGCGAATACTAGAGGAAAAACACTACGAACAAATGCTAGGATAAAACAATGGTTATTAAACTTGAGGGGAAACAAGGCAAAGGTGAAGCAATTGAATGCTGTGACGAACAAACGGAGGACTTAGCCTACACTCAATAAAGCTGCGACAGATGGAGATTCATCCTTTTCTCTCAAATGTTTTTATGTTGGTTTTATTTTTTAGAGTAAAATAAACGCAAGAACGCATTGTTTCGTTTTCTCTTCTAGAAAGAGTTGTATGGTAGAGTCTGCGGCTTGGCGAACTCCAGTGCTCCAGTGCTTCAATTAAGAACATCAACAAGCTTTGCCAAGACAAAAATGTAGCGCGAGAGCAATTATTTGCAAATATAGACAGTAACAATAGAAGCAATATTAAAAGATGAGGAATTTTCAAAAGATTGGGCATGATGCACCCTTGTGCTCTATGCGTTTGATCCTCACCGTCTGGGGACCTTGGCCGAAACACAGCGCAATTTTACCGACTACGCTGGCAAGATAAAACACTAGGACGGTAGAAGAAAAAAAATGCAAGAAAATGCAGAGAAACCGAACCCAGATATAGAAAAAGTGCAGATGATGATACATTTGTGCCTTTATTGTATGGAGAAGAGGCGAAAACGGCACCACATTTGCTGTCTAGCTGTGCGGCTCCATGCAGCCCCAACAACCCCTTTTCCATCGCCGAGCTTAACAAATCGGACTGCCGGCACTATTTTTAAACGAGAGTATGAATTATTGACAATGAGACAAAGAGGAAATGAATCAGGCCAATTGGAAATCCATTTGAGGGTATTTATTGTCACTTTATGTTATTTCTATCTACTTGGAACGTGACTCCTAGACAACAAAAAGATGAAACGCGGCTCTAGGAAAATCCAGCATCTTGGCGTTGAGACAATAGAGACAGCGTACAGAAGACCAGAGAAAACACTGTTAAACAACCCGGCCATATGATTGTAGACTGTGAAATCCGAAAATCCTCCGTATCTAACAACCCACACGGTCCAAAGACTACGGCTTTCTGGGTCGCAGTAATCCGATCGAAGTGTTGTTTGAGAGAATCGTGAGTGAAGGGGCATTTGTAAGGAAAGAGACATAGTAAGAAACGGAGAGAAGACGAGATGCCACATAAACGATGATGCCGCCTCTTTTTTATTTTATTTCATGATATTTTTCAAAAGAAACGATGCGCTACTCGTCTGGAGAATAGTGTCTCCTTTCCTTTCCTTTTATCTTGAGTTCACGTCACTCATTATTTTTTCGTGATAAAAGCTTGCATTTTCTTTCTTTCTTTCTTTTTAAATTAATCTAAGCTATGAGTCGCCTGTCGTCCCTCGTTTTATCAGGGCTGCTGGTCAGCGCCTCTTCGCTCGTTTCTGCGCAGTCATATGGTTCATATGGCTCTGCTTCGTCGGGTTCTTCTGGGACGTCAGCTTCAGCTGCTGGTGCAGCACCTCCGGCCGCATCTGGTGCATCGACAGGATCCACGATCGACTTGACTGCAATTGGTCTGCACACGCTAGCTGTAGCTAACGGGAAGCTGTTCTTTGGCACGGCCACCGACACAAACCTCTTTAACGACTCCGCATACATGCAGATTGTCAACGATCGCAACGAATTTGGCCTGCTCGTCCCAGAAAACAGTCAGAAATGGCAACCAACAGAGCCGACGCAGGACGATTTTATTTTCAACAACCCAGACCGTGTTCGCAGCCTCTCACGCTCGAACCAGCAAATGTTCCGCTGCCACACCTTGACTTGGTTCCAGCAATTGCCAAAATTCAGTACGTATTCGGGATGAAGAAGAGAGGCGAAGACAGAAGGGGAGATATTTGCTTGAGGAAAGGGGGGAGAGAACGGTTTCTCAGAGGCGAAAGCTAACGTCATAGTCTCTACGACGGCATGGACGCGCCAAACTCTGACGGCTGCTATCCAAACTCACATCTCCAACGTAGTCGGGCATTTCAAGGGCCAGTGCTATAGCTGGGACGTAGTAAACGAGGCGCTGAACGACAACGGCACGTTCCGCAACTCAGTCTTCTTTAACACCCTTGGCACTGATTTTATTCCCATTTCATTCTTCGCTGCGGCGGCTGCTGACCCCAACGCACGTCTCTACTACAACGACTTCAACCTCGAGTTTAACCAAAACAAAACCAACTCTGCCCTTGCCATTGTGAATCTTGTCCGCCAAGCCGGGGCGCGCATCGACGGCGTCGGCTTCCAGGGCCACATGACTACGGGCCAGACACCCAGCCGCCAGCAAATGGCTAGCGTGCTTAGCCGGTTCACAGCACTAAACCTCGAAGTAGCTATCACTGAGCTAGACGTGCGCCAGACGACTCTGCCACCTTCGGCCGCCGAGATTCAGCAGCAATCGACGGATTACGCCAGCATGGTTGGCGCCTGCTTGGACGTCCCACAGTGCGTTGGCATTGTAGCCTGGGAGTTCACTGACAAGTACAGCTGGATCCCAAGCACGTTCCCTGGCACGGGCTCCGCCTGTCTCTTCGACGAAAACCTACAGCCAAAGCCTGCCTACACTGCTGTAGTTAGCGCCCTAGCTGCTAAGGCAACAGGATTGCCCCCAGGAGCTACAATTGCTGGCATTGGGAACAACAACAGCAACAATAACAACAACGCTGGCGCCGCTAGTAGTGGAAGCCGCGCAGGCTCCTATGGCTCTGGGTCAACGAGCGGTAGCGCTAGCACTAGTGCTGGCAACGACGGCAATGGTGCCGAGTTTAATGGAAATTTTGGTGGCACTCCCGGCCAAATTCCGACCGCCGATGCTGGCAGTAGCAACAGCAACGCTGCTGGGACTGAAATGACAACTGGCAGCAGCATGATGAGCTCTAGCAACATGGGGTCGCCTTCTTATGGCTCAGATAGCGCTGATTCGTCTTCTTACGGTTCTGACTCGACGGCTAGCAGCACCGGCAATAGCGACGATAACGGCGAGGAATTCATTGGAAATTTTGGTGGCAGCCCTGGTCAGATCTCAGCTGCCGAAGCAGATGCAAGCAAAAATAATGCTGTCAATGTAGAGACATCCAGTAGCGACACTATGGCCGACCCCGCTGGAATGACTACAATGGACATGGATAGCATGGATATGAGCGGAATGGATATGAGCAGCATGAATATGAATAGCCCGACTCCAGTTGTGGCCAGCGCGTCACAAGGCATATCTAGTGCAGGGAAAAATCTCCACAGCCGGGGGAGCTGCATTGCTGCTCTTGGCTTTGCTGCTGCTGCTTTTGTGATGTATTAGCAGCCTCAGGTATCCTCGCCGCAAGCAATTTGCTTGCTCACGCACGAGTCATCTTAGCCTGGGTTTCTTGTTCGTTTTTTTTTATTCGTCTTGGTTTTTCTATTAACTTATTTTTTCTTTGTCACTTTTTTGTCCTAATCTTTTTTTTTTATCTCGCCTCAGATTTTTCTGTCTATCTCAGTTCATACCCCTATTGTGTAAATAGTACTTGTCTTGAACCGAAAAGAAATATTGTCGTGGTGTGACGAAAGGACTGTGTAAAAATCATCTCCCTACGAAGTGGATACTTAACTTCCTGGGTAAGACACATAAGCCTGGGAAAAGCGCAACGTCGCCTTCCAGCTCTATCGCAAGGACCCCTAGGCTTATACAAAATCAATATCTTCTAGTCACTTTGTTGGGCAAGCCAACGCCAGGACTTTCAGGTGTGACACATATCTGGATCAAATGCATTAATAGGATTTTACTTTGGGAGCTTGTTTTTGCTCCACGGCTTTACAGCGCCGCAGCAACAATTACACCGCAGACTCCCCACACAAAGAACTAAGGGTTCGGTGTTGCTCCGGATCCGAAGAATGTATGTTTCGGTTTTTCGTCTTAAACCTTGTTTTTAAACTCCATCTGACAACATGTTAGTCGCCTAATATCGCGTCTGCACCGTTTTCAAGCTACGGATATTTTGGTCTATATAAGTCATAAGCGAGAGTGATCTGCGAGTGCAGTGGACCGGTCTTCAATGGCGTCTCCTGCGCCTTTTTGCCCTAAGAATGAAGTAGCTAAAACGGCAGAAACAGGGACACAGTGTCTAGGCGTATTAAGATCACAAATGGTACTTGCGGAGCCAGAGTGGATATGGGAAACTCGTACTCGTACAATTTTGTGGCTTGTGCCCACTCGTCGGTCCCCTTCTCCTAGTTACTGTCGCTAGCACTGTCTCAGATAGGGCTGGACTGATTTGCTAAATTCCCTTACGGTAACGTTCTACTTGATTCCAAAAGTGCATTAGCATACGGCTGGTGTACCCAATATGTGCGTAACTAAGCAAGCCAAGCTTATGGGCGGGCACCTGTGCGGAAGAAATTGCATGGGTTTCCCCTGGACGGAAATGAAGTTTATCAATCTATTGATGTTTTTAGAGTTCCTTTGCGTTATCACGCTCTTACCTATCTCTACCCTTCAGTCTTGACATCGTTTTCTCTTTTATTCTATTTCCTCGCTGTTTATGGTCGAAAACCGAGGCCGTTTTAATGGCGAGTAAGCACGGGTCGATAGACATATAGTCCTCCTTATCTGATCGCGATCGACAACCACACCTCGCAAACAGTTCCACTCAAGTATTTCCTTCTCAATCCATCTAAATAATCGATCTGAAGCAGACACAGTGCCTCCTAAGTGAATGTTCTGTACCTGCAGTTTGTTATCTAGAATGGAATGGAAATCGTGATCTAAAGAAGGCCGGTGACCTATTTCCATGATTTACCAACCGGAACACAAACAAGACACGATTACCGACTATCTCCTATCAAGACAGGGTTTCTCTGCCTTTGGCGTTCTGGGCGCCATGCCACTAGGAGACGAGGTCTTGTGTTCTATTTCGCTCTTGGTTCATCACACAACCCGAAATACAGCGACCAGCGACGCCTTCCTCAGATCCTCGCCAGGCGGCGATGTAATGTATCAACACGCGTTTATTTATGCAGGTTTTGCCACGCTATTCAGAAAGCTGCGATAGAATTTGACAACAAAAGCGCCGCTAATACGGACTGTTCACCCACACTCGCTGATCGGAGAGAATCGCAACCCATCACCATAGCAGTCGTTTGCCCATCATCTTCTGCACATGGCGGCCATCACTCTTTTTGCTATTTTGCGTAGATGGAAAGAAGCCTGATTTCGGAAGATATCACCATTGCATTACATGCTGCTTTGTTTTCGCGATCGTTGCACGAGCAATTTATACAACATGAGACGGCTTCAATCCTTATCCACCAAGAAATTGCATTAGATACGATGCATCATATTTTCCAGAGGCTTTCATATCCTTGTCGGTGTTCGTCATTTCATTTAGTAGAAAGTGTTTGGGAATCTAACCTCGACTGATTGCTAGAAATTCTGCGAAATGTTTCGTCTTTATTACCAGATGTGGTTCAGCTAATATCAGTACTCGGTCCGCACATAAGGAATGTCGAACGTCGTTTCTGCAGCTAAGTCGCCAAGTGAGGTATATGATTTACTGAATCACAAACTCCTGCATCGAAACAAAATCAGTGCGGAAATCGACGCGCCTATCCTGCTAAAGCTGATCTGTCCCAGCCGAGCACACATCACGCCGATGCCCTGAAAGAAAGGCTGCAAAATGTGGCATAATACAATCCGATAATAGAATCAACCGAGGGCTATGCTCCAATCTAAATCTATTGTTTCACTTAGAGCTGAGGAGGTTGCCGACTGTGGAAGGTAGCAAAGGACGTAAAGATGCTCACGCTGACTTCTTGCAAAGAGGCGAGCTCTGTGACTCGTAGTCTGCTGTCTACTGTTTCTACCTCCTTGGAAGTTGACCACAGAGAGGTATCTATCTTCTTAGACGCCTATATTGTCTTTAGAGGGCAGTTCGGACCACGGCAAGCGCTCTACGGATCAGAGCTTCTCTGACAACAAATGAGCCATAGTTGTTCATGCTCAGTCAGGCGAAATTGCTTCAGAGATTCTCTAAGTTGATGACTTCATGTCCTTCATGTGCTACTTTCGAATTCTTTGAGTATAATAAAGTCTACGGACAAGAACAAGAAACAGTAATAAGTTCCTTAGCAGGCTGGCCTTCACAGAATCAAATCTGAACAAGCAGGATTTCGCGTGATGACGGACAGACAAAAGATCGCATAAATGATTTTTTGTCTTTTTTTTCTTCCTCTAGCTTTCTCAAAGCTTGCCATATATATGCCGCATTGTGTCACCGTCCGGGCTTATCCATGTAGCCTTATGAAGCAGCTGGACAATTTTACAGGAATTATCGATAGCATTGCAATATGCTCAAGGTTCGTCTACGCCATACTACTACCTCTCCTTTTATTATACTAACCACTAATCGTTAGTTTGCTATCGTCTCATGCCACACTCATGAATCAAGCCTATGCAACCGTATTGGTACGACGTACAGCGGTGCGGACTTGTAGGCACGAGATGGAGAGTTACTAGAATGCATTAGATTCTCCTCGATTATACTTTTATGTAGAAGGACCTATGCATTACTATAGTTGCTACGCGGTGGCCTCACCAAAAGACGTACATTAGATGTACGTGTCAAGCTGCTTATATCCTGCATCGGATGAATTTATCTCTGTCCTTTGCCATGAACATGACTGTTTGCGTAGATGCTTTGAGTATGTGATGAAAGATATGTTGCTTTCCATACTCACACTGCCATCCTATTCATTCTGTGAGGGCCACGCGATAAGTCTTGTACCAGAAAAATCAAATAGGATATAAATTCTCGCCATAGCATTGATGCATGGAACGAGAATATCAGTAGTCTCATTTTTAGTCATCTTTCGTAGCCATATCATCTCTAAAAGGCAATAATTACAGGGTATTTAGCTGTTATTCTTCATACCTAGTCCTCCTTTGCTCGCTATTTCTATGACGTGACGCTCCTGTTCCTCATCCGTGTGCTGTAATTAGTCTGGTTAGTTGTATTTGTTGGCATCGGCATGTCAAGCTTTGTCTCCTGACTGCAACTATGAAATCTCTAGATTTCATTTCTTAACCTGGGAGATAAAACAGTTTGACAGTGTAAAGAGGGAGGCGAGTAATTCTTGTCTCGCCTTCACCTTAAATTGCCTCTATTTCGGGTTGCCTCTGAAAACACTCCTCATGCCTGTCTTCATCTTAGAGCAGGTAGATTCTAATTCATTCGATGGGAAATTTTGTGACAATATAGCGCATCCGTTTCACTCTGTGGGACTGTCTCTTTGAAAAACCAAAGGAAAATTCTTTCTTACGGACACTCTAGAGAAATAGAAACGAAGCGATTTGGTGCTATATCCTATGAGAGAGCATTGCCAAATAATAGAAATACACGTAAAAGAGGACTGAAGCAGCGAATGAGTTAAAACAGAGACCGCTTGCATCTTGCATATTATCTATTTCTCTATTCTAGCTTAGTTGTATCGACTTGTTCTTGAAAATTGTAACAGAGGTTTAATGAAGTTGATGGCGTTGTCAATGTCTTACTCCACGGCCACTTATGCCTGAATAGTCGATGAATTACCACCCAATCCGCCATAAACTTTTCCACTTTCTTTTGTGCTGTCTTGAAAATTGCAAACCCTTTCAAAAGTATATTATGATTTCGCTCTGATAAATCGTGAGTGTCTTCATCCAAGCAACCTCGTTAACCAGCCAAAAGCGTCTTAACCCGAGTGCGAGTACGTATGCTGCTATCACCACTGAGGACAAAGGTGGGAATGGTTAAGAATGCAAACAGAGTATTGTGAGAAAAGAAGACCATTCTTATCTTTTCTCCGTTTCTATTTCGATATATGAGTTTTTGGTGATACATGGAATCTTGGCTATCTCGTCTTTTGAGTGTTAAATCATCTACTGCTGGTTTTTTCCGGCATATTGTTTGTTTCCTTACCCCTTTTTTCTGCTCATTGGCTTTCTTTCTTTCGTTTAAAGTATGCTCTCATGTGTTCGTCTACTGAGACACAGAAGAATAGTTCTGTGCTTGTCTGTCTGTTTGCATATCTGCATCATCTTCGATAGCACGTCTTGATACACGTGAGAGAGAGACAATTCTGCAAAAGAGGAATCTGTGTAACGGGGGGTTCTATGAATGTATAGATTTCATTTTGGCAACTATTGCGTAGCATATAGCCGTCCACATCTCTTCCAGAAGTGAACCACTGTAGTACAAGCCAGGGGCCAAATATTCCAAAGGGGCAACGAAAACAAACAAACGCTTCTAACAAGACTGAGCCTAGTATTGAACCAACCAGCGTACTTCCCTGTATTCATGTATGGCAGTGTCTCAAGACGCGACCCTCTCCTTTTTTTCCTTAAAAGAGGGTTATCTTTCATTTGTATCTTTATATCTGGGTCGCCGCTTTGGTCCCTGAGCAAACCGAAATCTACGACGAAGATGATTTCTTTGATCCGATGATACTAGCCTTAGATAGGCCGCCTCACCGACTTGCTCCGTTTGCATGTTCAACAAGAAATTATGAAAGAGCAAGATATCCGCGATTTGTCCTACAGATGATCATACTAACATCGCCTTTCATAACCATTCCTGTTCCGTTTTCGCAAGATTACTGCTCTTTTTGTTTGGACTACTGTCAATACCCGTATTCAGTGACACGCCGTTAAAGAGGGCAACAAACAATATGACCAAGCCCTGCGAGTCGAAAGAAGCATACACATGTCTTCCGCCACCGGATCGACGTGTCTCTAGGCATGATGCCAAACGCAAAGTCAGAGGATGGGTTTTCTGTGACAACAACTCATTTGTTTCCCTGACTTGGGATGTGAGGGGCATCAAAGAAAATACGAAGAACCAGATAGAAAGGAAGACATGCAGACTGATGCAGCAACTGGAGTTTCTTTGATTCTTTGTTTCCCTGCATATAAAGGCCCTGAAAGAGTCGCTTTGTCTAAAAGCAAAATCCCCATTACTACTTGAATCTTTAATAGAGAAAGCTTTTCTTATAGATCAATCATGATAGTCCTACTGTGCTGAGCTAGAGTCTTAAGCCTCCAAGTCTTTTATTAACAATGTGTTATGGTCATCCACACCACCACTCGTGCAGTCACCAGTCAGTCAAATGGCACTATTGCCCACGGGCAAAAATCGATGTTAAGACAGGACATGCGACTATCTGCAACAAGACGACATATGCCGCTTCCCAGCCCTCGGAGGCACATTGTCCATTGGAACACTGCTATTTCAAAGAGCTCGGCGGCGTTTGGGACTGTTGCAAGTGTAAGCAGGGACCGAATACGTTGGGATGGTGCACGTTTTCAAATCCGACTTGGAAGAAAAACTACCAAAACGACGAATACGAATGGGTTGAGACGTGTAGCCACGGGTGCTGTAAGGACTGTACGCGGAGCGGTTAGTTCTCTCACCATTTGCCTTCCTCTCTTATGCTTTCTTCTTTTCGTCTTGTTGAAATCTTTTTTCTATCTCGCTAAACTTCTACTCGGTATAGAGAGTGCTGGTCCAATGCCTGGACCCCAATCCCCCAAAAAGAAGAAATCTAAAAAAGACAAGTAGTTGCAAAGCAGTCGTTGGTCAACATCTACGGGGCTAGCTACTGCTGGAGAAGGCCACAGCGGTTACCCATATGGACAATATGCATCAATGCATTTTAGCAGCCATAATAGCGGTGATTCGATTTGTGGTTCTGATATTCGTCAATGCGATTTGGACATGATCAAGCTCCTGGGCTGTTGTTCCACAGCAAGAGCTAGAGACAAAAGACAGCTGAGAAGATGAGGAAGAACAGACAAGATATGACAAGCAATATCTAAACAAAAAAAAGGCGAAATAAATCGTGCTCAAGCGTAAAGGAGAGGAAGGTTGGGTAGCATGCCTTGGGATATCTATGAAATTTGTCGTTGTCCAACCTGGACAAGGCTACGAATGAAAATGGTGTTAATTGGCGATGCAACACGGAATTATTGTATCGACGTTCTTGGTCAGTTACATAGATATTACCCAAATCCTTGCATAAAGAAAGAAACGAAACGAGTGAAGTGCAACTAGCAGGGATTGAAAGAGTACCGCTGAAGCGCGAGTCTTGGAAGTCGGGTATTTAATAGGTAGTGTTGTTTTATGAAACAGGTACTCCGTATGTTAGGAGGCGGTGGATGTTTCCATGGCTCACGTGCTGTTGTAGTGGTAGACTATGTGGTACTTTATGGTTGTTTTCTTTTCCCTTTGGTTGAAGAAAGGAGGTACAGGCGAGAGGGCAACAGACATTCATGTTGAACACACACCGCCAGCTATGCATTGTGGCCAGAATGTACTCCGTAGCGTTTGAAGGGTGACGAGAGAACGAGCATCTGCTGCTACTCCGTATACTCTACAAATACCTAGCGTAATAACAAGTAGGCATGGGACCTTAACAACTGCTATTGGCGGTGGGTACCTGCCATGCTGCCAAGGATGGGCCACGTTGAAAACATGAGAGTCCATTGCCGAATCCACCGCCACTGCGACGGTGATAGTGATTGAGTGACAGCGCCAGCAGCCACGAGAAGCTTGCGAGAGAAAAAGGTTAAGCGGCGTTTCGGAGTGAAGAGCTTGCATATGCGTGTAGTCGTCCGTACGGAATAAGAATGCCTGGAATATGACTACCTTGTTGTCGTATGCTTCAACTGAAGTCACAGTGAGTCAAATAAACTTTGTGTATGTGAGTCTGCTCTCGCTAAACAGGCTCCTCGCGGCTGGTGCCTTTGTCATGGACAGGCGGCCTGCATTCTCGTGGCTTGTATTCTCTCCCCCTCCCCCCTCCCCCCTCCCTCCCTTTTTATTTTTATTTTGGCTTTTACGGAGTAGTCATTTTGTCGCTACGTTGTTAGTCTTTTCATTCTCTCTTTCCGCCTCTAAATCCCTTCTCCTCTTCTTAATTTTTATGTTTCTCTATTTGATTCTTTGTACATTTCTGTCCGTCAGCCAGTGGCGCGGTGTTCGAACGTCCACACGAAACGAATTGTCGATCATGTGCCATCCCAAAGTAATAGAAGACCTATCGCAAATGGCTGACGACCTCGATTTCATGGACTTTGCCTGCCACGTGTTGAGCATGTGGGAAACGGTACGGCTAATTTTCCCGTGTTGCAGGGGAGCAAGGGGTCGAGATGCATCAACCAAGGACGAGTAGAGTCGCAGAAGGCTCTTCACAGGACTCATACTACGCTGCAAGAGTGTGCAGGCAAGATGCACTGTTTTTGCTCGAATGAGAAATAAAGTACTTGTCAATGTGGCTACAGGAACAAAGGTACAGGGCGAAACAGGACTAGCCGGCTCTCAGCTTTCTAGCATCTCTCTATCATCACCAGATGGAACTCACGTGCGGGGTTTAACCCAGGCGCCTGATCTTCCTCATTCGCAAATGCGTATTTAGCGAGTACGAGTACATATCTCACACGGCTTCGTATCCAACGCTGCCCCTTCTCTTTCTGCTAGGAGTTGCTCAGGTCAGGTTGTTTGCTTGGGCAAGAGGCGCAGCCAATTTTGTGGCTCGCAACATCTCGTAAATTAATTGCCCTTGCACTCAGAAAAACAAAACAAAAATGACAGTATGGGCTTGCTGGCGTATGGCATTGGCCTTAGCTTCTATATGCAGACTGCATATTGATTGTCATAACAACACCTTCCTCTCGGACGGGTGAATGCAGCGAAGGATTTCCTCATATTTATTTTTATCATTTATTACTTTATTGTTTTATTTGGGCAGGTGGCCCCGAAGATACCCCAGGCCCGGAAGGATCCCAGCTGTTTCCAGGTATGACGCTGGCTGGCCACAATTCGAAAGGTACATGGTCCGGGCATATGCATATGTACAATTGGCATGGCCTTTTGCTTTTTGGAGCACTGTTTAATTCACCCAAAGACGCCTGCTAAAGCAACTTTTGTCAACACTAAAGAGACAGGCTGACTTGATCGACAAAAAACTGCACCAATGTGCCTTGGCTGGTAGGAATAATAGTGGGCTTTGCCATGAGTCTACTCACAACAATGGAATGGAGCGAAAACCGCAAACACATGTTATTATTATTATTATTACCTAGGGAGCCAGGGAAGGGACAAGGATTGCATGGCGTCGCTCTTTTATTTTACATTCGTCGTGTTTAAAAAAAAAAAAAAAAAAAAAAAAAAGGGTAGAGAAACTAAGATGAGCTTAACTGGCAATGGCGCCATTCTTGCCGGAGCAAAAATAGGATGGAAGGAATTGAGAAGGCTTCGATCAGGACACCCGACTTGCAGGAACTGCATTGCCTTACCCGAAAAAAAACGTGGAAAACACGCAAAGGTATGTATGCGTAAAATTGGAAAGTGCAACGTAAAAAGGAGACGAAAAGAATTCGAGCGAGTCTTCGAGTACGGAGTACAGAGTACACACTAGACGAAAACACGGTTGTCAGATGCTGAGCGACCCTCCGAGGGCGAACCTGGCCTGGTCTGGCCCCTTGTTGTTTGAGATTGTGCCCCGCCTCCAAAAGGAAAATACTCCCCTTAAGTTGTACCTCGTCCCCGTTCTCATTGGAACTGTAAGTACCCAGGCTCCTAGGCACCCTAGCAGCCTACCTGGCAAATACCACCGAATCCAAACACAGGCAGACACGAAATACCTAGGGAGGGAGGAGCGACAAAGACAAGTAAAGAAAAAGGGCAAGTGCCAGGAAAAACGTGTGACGGGGTCGGCCGCCCGCGTTTCCTAGTGGAGGCGAACATGTCGAGTACTTGCTCCGTACTTTCCCCAAAGCGTGCCAGTGAAGGGGCATTTTCTTGGTTTTCGTTTTCTTCGTTTCTTTCCTGATTTTCGGCTCTCCTCTAGTAACCGCCATCTTGGCCGTTTTATCTACATCCTTCCACCTCATCTTCTTCGTCTCTCCCTCTGTTTTTTTTTTTTTTTTGTTTTGTTTTGTTTACCACAACCAGTCCTCTCTGCAACAAGAATTTTTTTCGCTGTGACGCAGTCGGCTCGATTATTCCAAACTCCCGACGAACCAGCTTTGGCAGACGCCAAAACACAACCTGAGCCAATCGTGCCGCATCTAATTGACGAATCGTTCGAGAGAATCGACCGCGAACGACAGCGACGAAAGAAAGGACCAGCAGACAGGAAATCTACACTTCCCTCGCGCCCTCTCTCCAAGAAACAATAACATCACCATGCCTACCTCCCTAGAATCTGCTCGGCCCATCATGGCGCCATCGGTACGTATCAGTAAAGCCAAAGAAATTTCTTGGCCGCGGAACCTTGGAAAGTTGCCATCTGCTGACGCTGTGATCTCCTCCCGCAGGCACACACTTCGGTCCGCTTCAGCACCTACAGCATGGCACCTTCGTATGCAGCAACTGTCCGGACCACCGACTCCGTGACTGCCGAGATCCAGACCATCGAGCATGGCCTCGACCGCATGGAGAACAAGGCACTGCAGCAGCAGCGTGTGGTGCTCAACGAAGAGAAGACGGCTGTGTTCCAAAAGCTGGCGCTCGGCGCGAAGCTGGAGCGTGCGCTCGACCGCCGCATGACGAGTCAAGATGCCGTTATGCGGCCACCACGGACCAAGAAGACGGAGACGCTCAGCGAAAAGGAGAAGAACTAGATGGCGTCGAGCAATCGAGCCAACTGCCTACGATTTATGAGCGGAGAGACAGATGAGAGAAATGGCCTCATACCGCAAGAGCCTTCCCGCGAGGCTGTGTTCCTGAGATCATGCTAGATGGGTCTTGTTTCCTCATGATATACCAAACGGTCGGCGTATGACCTCTGTGATGGGATTTGGTTTGCGCTTTACCTTTCGGTGCCTGGCAGATGACGTCGTGAAACCAGAGCGTTGCAGATATATGTTATTGTTTCCTTGTTTCCTGGCGCACCATTGTTCTTATAATGCCCCTTTTCTCTTCCTCGGACAACCTTGCATTGTTGTTTTCTGGTTTTGCTGTGTGGATCTCTATGCCTTAGTTTGTTGGATATTGTCTTTGCCGAGATGCGATCTTCTTTTTTGACTTTTCTTTGTCGATCTTTGTCGATAATCTACGATAGATATGTGACAGCAATATGCAATCTCCACCATCTTGAGCTCTCATTGTAATGCTCCATCTTGGCTGCGGAATTACGGATGTGAATAGAGGACGCAACTTGTGTTCCTTTTCGAAGCCGTTCTCTCACGGCGAGTAGCATTTTGAACTCCCTGAAATAAATTCAACCATGTAATGACGAGTATGCCCTTTGCTGACGCAAGCTAAGAAAACACGAAAACTAGACTGTGCCTTCAACTCCACCTCTCCAGCACAGCTACCCTCTATCTGTTTCACAGTGCCTCTTCCGCCTTATCGAGGCGGCTCTGGATTTCCGTCCGCAGTGCCAAGAGTTCGTGCTCCTCACCCTCCATCTCGAGACCCCGGCGCACCCACTCCGCCGCTTCCTCCAGCCGGCCCATCTCCAGCAGGCACTTGCCCCGCCGCCACCAGGCCTTGGCGTTGCCCGTCTTCTTCGCCTCCACGCTTGCCTCGGCGTCCACCGCGCCCTCCGCCCACCCCTGCGTCGCCATGTGCGCCTGCGCTCGGTTGGCGTACAGCGCCGCCACGTCCTCGTGCACCAGCTGCGGCAGCTCCCACACGGGGCGCGTCAGCGCCATCTGCAGGCCCAGCGAGTAGAACCGGATCGCGTCCGCGTAGCGGCCCTTGCGGAACTCGGCATTGCCCGAGTCCCGCAGCTTGTTGACGTTTGCCGTCCGCTTCGGGTTGACGGGGATCGGCGGCGGCGGCACGCCGGCCGCCAGGCTGCTGCCCTCCACGCCCGTCACCAGCGCCCGGTGCAGCTGGTTGAGCGCCGTGAGCTCGGCCTCTAGCGCCCGCAACGACGCCGAGGACGACGGCAGCGAGGGGTCGGCGCTGCTGAGCGCTTTGGTCTGCGGGTCGATCCGCAGCGGATAGAAGGTGAATGTGTCGAGCTCAGACATGGCCGGCGATTGAAGGGAGGAGAAGATGGGGGGAGTATGGGATGAAGAGCCAAAAGAAAAAAAATAAAAAAAATAAAAATAAAGCGAGAAGCAAAGATTGCTTCTCAAGAAATCTTGGGGAGCCCTCCGGTACAAGGACGTCTGTCCTGTTAAAGAGCTTTTGACCCTCCTTCTCTCAAGCTCTTTAGTTATTCTCTCTCCGGCTAGGACGCTTGCTGGTGAAGTCAAAACTTTTCAAATAAGTCTTCCTCGTACGTAGTTGGAAATTCTGGTTCGGCGGTCCAGCCAGATTGGCTTGTAATTGTTTCAAAGTTATGGTGGACCAGGAAGTGAAAACCGACGTGCTATTGTCGCAGAAAGCGGCGACGGGATCAAAAAGCCAGCTATGAAGAATCGCGACCCGGTTATGGGCTTATCGCAGAGCCTTTTGAAAGCTATCGATAACGCATAGAAGCATGCACTGAAATATGCAACAAAGAGATTGCGAAATTGCCCGGCAAATGAGACGGTAGACAACTCCATATTACAGGTTTTGCTGAGCGTTTCTAATCTATTTTGCATGCGAAAGTGAAATCCCACACTATTACATCGCATTTATTTATTTATTTTCAAGGTGACACAGGCTGTGTAAGTTGACCAAGGCCGCTGATTGGAAGAATAAAGCAGTCGTGATTCACGCCATGCTTGAATATCTTCCGCCGAAATAGGGCTTTCTCCGAAAAGAGTTCCACAATAACGATGCTCCCAGGCTAGCTTTCGGCTTTTCATAGAGCCTTGTTCTGATTTTCTACTAGTCGTCTTCTTGTGAGAGTGATGGTTCTCCACGACGCTAACCGTAACATGCGGACTAGACCCGAAGAGATGCATTGCTACTAGTCCAAACCACTCGGGGGATGTCTATATTTATGAAGGGCACCAGAAAGAAGGGGAAATACAGAGGGAAATGAAGTGATCTCATGCGAACTGGTGCATGAGACGCACGTCTGTAGCAGTGTAAGCCGCACATCCAAGGCGGATGCGGGTGTCTAAAATCAGACATTTTCCTCCACCGAATTCTCGCTCGCCGGTGGGCGAGAATGAGAAAATTGAAATGAGTTTAAACGAACCCCAGCTCATTAGCACCATCGAGTCATTCCGTAATTTCTAATACAGGTTTCTGTGATGATTCACTGTATGTTTCTCGGATCTCCCAGCCCCTCACATACATCTGGGACACGAAAAACAACGGATGCTCGTAGCAATCGTGGTACGGCGGCGTAGACATTAGTTTTGCTATTTTGTTCCTGTCAGCTTGTGCCCAATCCTACCACAAGTCTCATCAATGTGATTTTGGAGGATAATGGGCTCACCTGTCTCGACCATATCTCGCCAGTGGGCAGTCACAAGTGCACACTGTTCACGTGTAATGCAGACTTTCTTCTTCCCCTTGCCCTTTGCTGACTCGATTTTCAATTTGGGCCGAGGATGCGGTTCAACAATTTGGCAGAAGATATCCCATCCATCGTCAAGAGGGTCCATAGTTCTGTAATAGTGCCAATGGCAAAGAACAATATTGGCGCCAAACTGAAGGTTCTTGACGAATCTAGAAACGGTATACCTGGACTAAATTCCGGCAGCAGCTGCGTTAGCACTCTCGCAATATGGGAATTGATAGATTGCAAACCTATGGCTATGAATGAAAACACGAACATCTGTGATCCAGTTCTCTATTGCATGGCGGCGCCGATCCTGACATGAAAATGACACTTCATGGAGAAGCATGAAGGTGCAAACGTAGAGAGTGAACCAGTTATTTGGGTTGCCGGTGTGGAAAAACTTCTCAAACTCAGGGATGAGTTCCTGCGAACAAGGCCGCAGAAACCGAGAAACCATAATCGAGTCGCATTGAGCCGTGATCATTCGAGGAACGGAAATCCTGTCACCCAGAGGATAATCGGGGTCGTTCACAGGAGCGCATCCGAGCTTATTTTTGCCGCTAATGTACGATGAACCGGTTGTGAAGCCTAAGAGTATGATTAATATATGGATTTATTCGCCTGACATGGCAGGATGATGAGTTGGGCCGTGACGCACGTATGTAAAACCACATTTTAAAAAACTTCTCCAGGAAATTCTTCTCGACGTCCCCATCCTAGTCGCACAAGTCAGCTACATGTAACACAATGGCTCCTTTAAATGGTTTGCAAATAGAACGAGAACGTCCTATTCAAATCATGAAGAGCGCTTACTGGTAGACTTTTGTAGTGCTTGATAGCAGCTATGATATGGTCGCGAATGACAGGCAAGGAGTGGTTAGCTACGTTATACATTGCGAACAATGTATTTTGGTTAAAATAATCTCTCAGAGTTTCCGAAGTCTCATGTATGTCAGCGAGTGCATAAGCTGGCAGCTGAATGAAGCGATTTTCCAGCCGTGGGATACCGTCTTCAGCCATGATTCTCTTCGTCCACTTCCTCGACAAAACATCGTCAGCTTTGGGAATGAACCGGCGAACGCGCAACCTAACGGGCGCCTCGCATAGGTCATATCTATGCATGTGACTGGTGTAAAACAGCTTCATTTCGATTTCCTGAATGCTGTTGTCTGCCCAGTCTCCGACATCTTTCATATGAGTGCCGTCCCATCGCTGGGTAAGGTTCAGGCCCCCTGAGCGGTAGACCGTCATTTCGACAAGTCTCCATCGTACGCAGCGAATATCATGAAGGACCTTCTTTGAGTTGCGTGACACCATTTCGCAAGTAAGACACATGTGAAAAGGGCCGAGAGGCGATGGTATGCACTAGAGATGCCCGTAATTGTCAACATATACTGCTTCTCTTCATCTGCTGCACGACTGGAAGGCTCTATAACTCACGCGAACACGCTGGGTTTTACAGCGCAGGCATGCACCAACAGCGCGGGTTTGGCTCGTCTCATTCCGTTGCTCTATAGAAAACGTGCTCCTTTGGCGTCTCTCTGATTTACCTCTATTTCTTACTGTTGGCGGCCTAGAAGCAGCCGGGACAGCTTGGATCTCATTGCCTGTGGGTGGAGAAACGTCTGCCGGCTTCAACAGTGGGGTCTGGTCAATGGGGTGCAAGATGCTCTGGATCGGTAAAGCCGGAACTGTAGCGAGTCTTCGTGCTGTGACCTGCATGTCTGCAACGGGCACAGCTACCTCTCCAACTGAACTTGGCCAGCCATCCGCATCTGAGAGAGCGGCAAATTCAGCCTGCGGTTGCAGTGGTGGATATCCGTTATATTCGGCTATGTGATGGCCACTTCCGGAACTCACGTTGCCATGATTACTTCCCTGGCAGCCTGTATTCGGATCGGAAACCTGTATAGCGACCTGCTGTCGGCTGGTCGGAAATGTTAATTTGGCGTGCTGTTGCTGAGATGCGTTGTTACCATGATGAGTAGTGTCATAATACGCCAGTGACAGAGAAGAGATCTCGCCGGCCTGACCGCTAGAAATCGTGTCTGAGTAGGAAACGAGTTCAGGTTGTTGTGGAGACGGCAGAAGATGTGAGATGCCGCTGCTACTTAGGGTTGCATGATGCAAACCCAACGGGCTGCCGGTGAAGCTCGAGGGACTCTGGCCATGAAGAGAGGTGCGGCGAGCTCTGCCGTCGTCCCTAGCCAAACTGTAGTGGCTCGCTGTTGGAGATGGTATGGCTTGAACTCCAGTCGAATTGCCAGAGTCCCTTCTTGAGAAAGAGCTACTACCAAGCGGTGAGGCTGGAAGGGGGGACGGAAATGGCGTTGCGCGTCCAAGCGGCCCCCAGTTAGGAGGCAAGCCGTCAGAAGACGGACTGTGCGGCGCTAGTGGCGTGTGCAAAATAGAAGCTGGGAAGCGGTGAGGGGATGTGCTCCCTGTATGCCTCAAAGAGAAAGTTTTCCCAGTACCATCTTGCTCGTTTTGAAAGAGTGCGGGAGCGGTCGAGCGGGTCGGCCGAGACACAACCGAGGGGGGTGCTGGAAGAGTGGACGGTGAGGCATAAGGACTGCTGTAGCTGCTCTGATGTCGGTTACTCTGAAGAGAGTTGACCTTTTGTTTTTTCTTGGCGTGGTGATCAAATTCGCTTGCAGATCTACTCGCCACGAAACTGGAAGAGCTGCCCGGGGGACGGATACGTCCGGCACCGGAGCTAGAATATGAATAAGAATCCACCTCGTCGAAATTGTTGTGTGTCCTAGTAAACCAGGCTGTCTGCTCATCGATTCAGCATTAGCACTATACCCCTGAGAGAACTACTTAGAGTTGTGTACTGAGGTAGGATCTTCTGCACACATATCATGAAATAGAGCTCTCCATGGTGTTGTGACTGGAAGGAGGCCAGCTAGAAAAATGGCGAGCATGTCCATAGCAGCCTTGGTGCTGGCGGTGCGGATAAAAAGAGAGGTCGATTAAGGACAACCTCATACAGCAAGAAACACCATAAAAATATAATATGAAATGTGGAAAAGGGAAAGGCAAAAAGCATTTGAGCAAGAGGAAAGAAAGAAGCAGAAGATAGTTAACTAGGGGCATCAGTGAGGGGAGGGGGAATAGAAACAGAAGACGTTCGTGCACGAGAAACAAGGTGGTGAACTGGGGAACGTGATGAAATTATTAATATAAATTTGAAAGCGCGATGCGCACTTTTGTCGACTTACATCCTGGCTCGTCGCAGGAGGCACAGCGTGTTCCATTTCCACTGCGTGCACTTCGGCTGCGTGGTGCTCCTGTTCGTCAAATTAGTTGAGAGATTATGTTTTGGGCGCTTTTCTGTCCATCTGTCTTGTTCCTCTTCTTTCTTCTCATACTTCTTCTTGGAATCGTGAACTTACTCTTGGTAACGATCGCCTTGACATCGGAGGCCACATCAAAGAAAATGGCCTGGTTGAATTGGGCAGACGACGCAGCGGCAGGAAATCCCGGATAAAGATAGTAGCACAACCAACCAGGAAAAGTTCGGTGATCAGGTGCCGTTTGAGTCGGGAAGTCCAGCCCTACGAAAACCCTGCGACTCCACAGACACACGGAGACGGCAACGGGCCGCGATCGTTGTCTTTGCCAGTCGAGATGGCGATGAGGGGGAACAAAATGCAGTCGGAGAATTGAGGCGGACCCAAGGGAAACAGCAAATTGAGATCAAATTTGCGGCCCTTGATTGGGACTGGCTGGTGCAGAGCGATGGCCCCGGCGCCCTCCCTCAGCACCGCTGACCCAACACCTGCAGCAAATCGGAAAAGTAAATTATTAACCACTCACCCAACGTCCCTGATTCGCCTTCTCTCCGGTCTCTGCCGCTGCCTCGTACATACAGATGACAGGTATCCAAGCGCGCTTACAATATTAACGATGCCAGCGATATCAGATATCACGCCTATCCAAATCTATGTGCATCAACTTTCATCATTCGCCGTCAGTGTGCGTCAGAACAGCCAGTAAAATAAATCGAGCATTGCCGCCTTGGGTCTTACGAATCGTATTGGTGTTCTGCTTGATGCTGGGTCGCGTTTGAGCTAGATTGGCGAATGATTGGCTTTGCTCGGATGACGCAGCTGAGTTGTTCGACCAGATAGCGTAGATTCAAGCCACCAGCTGTTGCAGCGACGGAGCATGAAACAACTGCTGCCAAAAGCCTGTGCGTGTGTAACAACGCATGCGCGAAGGAAAACAGACAAAGAGAAAAGCGAGAAGAGATTGGAAAGAGAGATAGGAAGCAATGCAAATGAGGTAGGTCGAAAGGCTGTCCGGTGGGGAAAGCGGTCAAGAAACACAAATCTAGGTAAAGCAGAGGGAGGGAGGAAGATGCGCACGCAACTGGTCAGGTGCCCCGGTCGTGATTCCGGCTGCGGTGCGCTTGCTTGTTCACTCTCTGCGGAAGTGGTTGCCTGAGCCGAGAGGACGGATAGGTTGGGATCTGTCTGTTAATACAACCCTAGCAGATTTGGTTCTCTTTGCCAAGAATGCAAATGACTCCAACAGGAAAAAGAGGAAAAAGAGGAAAAAGAGGAAAAAGTCGACGAAGTAGGGCTTCGTCTAGACATTTGCTCAGGCACCTATCAAATATTGAGCCTATCAGATGCGAGAGCGGCAAGGCAGACTCTCTCATGACACGGAAATACACAATATTGCTAAGGGAAAGGCCGGAGAAAAGGGGGCAGTATGAGAAATGTGGCCAAAGAAGAAGGAATAAAGATTGTAAAAGAAGGAAGAACAAACAAGCTGCTGAGGGCTTAAAAAGCAGTCAATAGCAGAAATCGAAAGGATAGCACACAGAAGTCGATTGACTAGCTGAAGGTGGACTGGTCGGGAGACGAATGCGTCCCCTCACCGGTTCGAAATCGAAGGGGTCCCACACGCCCAGACAGGCATCGAGATGTTAGCCACTCAAAAATGTGCCCCTAGCTCACTGACAGGGCGCCCAGCCAGCCAGGCGGCCATGGCTCTGGTAAGTACGGAGTAGAAGAATTTTCTTCTCTGCGAGACATGTCGGCGAATTCCATGCTCCAATGGTTGTAGTCATTGGCTGACTTTTTTGCGTGGCTTTGCTTCACGTTTCTTTTTCTTGGCTTCCCGGCAGCAAAGTGGTCGCCGTGCTCTAGGACACGATTAAACTGGTACGCCATACAAATCTAAGAGGGTAGCACGGCGGGAAGAACCAGCCAGCTCCTTTACGCATGCACCCAAAGGCTAGAAATGTCTCGAAACACAAGCGCATCTGATAGAAAAACATGGTGATGCGAAAATGGCGATACGCCGAAGCATCAGCATTGCCAGCAACCAGAGGGATCGACCGCACATTGTTTACGGCAGAGAAGCACGCAGTTCACCTAATTACTCCGATTCTCACCTTGCTTCTTCGTGGGGTAAGACGGTGCCGGATCCTTACGTTTTCATGCAGACGCAAGCTAAGGCTATTGAAGTAGCGTTAAAATGTCATTGGTGTTCTCAACAGTTCTGAAATACCTCCATCTTTTGTGAGAATGGGTGTGTCTTTTGGTCGGATTGCAGCCGAAAATGACAACATCATGAAGATGGCAATTTGCATCTCTTGCATGCCTTTTCTTTTTTTTTTTTTTTTTTTTTTTTTTTTTTTTTGGCAGATGGCCGTTCATCTTCTTTTCTTATTTCCCTTGGATCAGCTACACTCTGCAGGACTGCAAATCATGCCCCTGTCTTGTCAGACGCCACAAAGCAAGGGAGGATTTTTGCTCTAATTTTCTCTCTTCTTTTCTGTCCCTTTTCACTTTTCCTCTTTTTTCTTAACACATTCCAAATTTGAACCAGCGCTTTACGTGGGGGCATCCCACAACATCCCATAATTGCTGAGTCTGACGGTACACAGGTGATTTGTGCATGCGCACAACAGTCAACCACACAAAAAACCACAAGAAAAAAAAAAAAAAGTACTTTGCATTGCACTGCCGACGACTTAGATGCGGAGAGATGACGGCGGAAAGGAGGCTAGATGGGAGGGTTCGCACACCGCCAGAAAGGATCCTCGTTTCCCCGTCGCTGGTTGCACCCCAGGGCAAAGAAACAGATCAGGTATGCAAGGGCGATGTTTCCGGAGCCTTGCATTGCTTATCTTCTGTGTCAATACCGCAATTCCTTCTTCTCTTGCTCTGACATCACCTACGAGACCAATGCTACAAGCTCACAAACCGCAAAAAGATTAGGGGAGAGAAGCTAGCGCATTTACACGATGCGCTATCACGGCACAGTGCGGTGGCACGACGTCTCGGAGAATCGGCTGAGGTGGCGTCTAGTTGGGAGGAGGGCCGAGCCGAGTAGTTGATCTGGTGTCGTTGGAGAACTCGAGAGGGATTCTGGACTGTGGGTTCGAGAGCATGTTCCTCTTAGCTGAAGGGAGACAGTGGTCTGGCATGTAGGTGAACCATCCAGTTTGTTATACGCATGCGCATATGACTTGTCGACCGGCAACCCCAGCCGGAGGTACAGGGGGCAAGACACGCAAGGGGGTCAGAGCTGTTTCTGCCGTTCTCCACATCCGAGACGGAACCATCTCTCTCAGCGGGATTTTCACTCCTGATACCGAGTTCAACGGAGAATTACTCGTATTGAAAAACTAGCTAACTAAATAGAATAAATAATAATAGGTATTGAAAAGTGTACCAGGAATCCGTCTGCTGGGTCTGCTTCGGCTCTGCAAACTAGCATAAGCAGGTCCAATCAAGTTTAATTCTGTATATTTTGCCATCAACACAAATCCTACTCTTTTCTAGATTGGAGGCGGCAACGAAACGAAGGAAAATACATTGATGGCTTGGCTTCCTGACCACGAAATTTTTGTTTACAGAGGCTTTCAATGCGTTTTGGAAATTTGGCCACGGAACGATTAAGCTAACCAGTCTCGTTCAAGTTCCCAAAATTCCACACGTCCTTCGCTTGTCGGTACCGTTCAAGGACTAGAAGAGGGCCAGGGCCGAGGCTTTCGATTATCATCAAAGACACAATACTCCGTGCTCACCGGTAGACCATCGCCTCGCCGGTACGACTACCACACTAAGTGGAACATTGCGCTTATACATTAGTATGTACTGTCCATATTCAATTGTTTGGCCACCATCGCGTATGAGGCATGTTGATTTTTTTCGAGAACGCCATGTGCAAATCGTATGAATGCCAAGGAAAGAAAGAAAAACAAGGGAGGTGAATGGGAGATTAACAAAACTGAGAAGGAAAAAGAGTAAAGAGTAGAGAAAATGAATAAGACGAGGCACTTTTTTTTTTCAATTTTCTTCTCTCATGCTTTCTCTCTGACGTCTTTTTTCTTCCATTTCCCTCTGCATCTTACATATTGTGGTTTTTTTTCTTTTTCCCAGTTCCTCTACTTCACTGCTCCCGGCGCAATAATTTTCTAGGACTGTGCTTTTGATTCCTTCCTCTGTATCGCATCTTTCCCACACCACTCACGTCATACCACAGAGCAAGCTCGCTTTCTCCGGTCTCTGGGCCAGGAAAAGGCGAAAAGCGACTAAAAGGGAGAAAAGATGTATGCAGCCAACTGAGTCCAAAACACTAAATCGTTCATTGAACCCACTTGAACCCAAATTCTCCAAGATCTATCCGTCTATCGGCTAGCATTTAAAAAAAAAAAAAAAGAGACGCATCAGGCAGGGTGACAAAATGGGCAAAGTATCGAATAGTAGCGATTGACACCATCAAGCTCTTAACTCCTTTGTAAGAGTAATCTTCGATAAAACACAATACAAGCGCAACAGAAGTGGCCCTTTACTATCGCCAAAAGCTCACTGTTCTTTCGGTCCTTTTTAGCCGCGCTCTGCGCACCGCGGCTGTCGTTGTTCAAAAGATAACATCGAGGCTTGACACAATTTGCAAGGACTTTCTGAGCTCGTGGATTTCTTCTATTCTTATTTTGTCCGATCTTTCCAGAACAGCATTTCATTATACAAAAGGCTTTACTAAATGAAAACAAAAGGTGAGAATACTTACCTCTGCTCTTCCTCGTCTCTCGCGCTTTACAATCAACAACACTTCAGCCCTCGCCATAGCTTCAAATGATTCCTTCAATAAACACCTATATCACTCAATCATTCAGCCTTGCCCATATTGGTCATTTCCATTGCTTCACCTCGCTTTCATTCCCCGCGTCTCCCGCTCTTTTCTTGATGCGGTGCTTCATCAGCTGCCCCTGAAAAGAAGCTTCTCGGAGCCAATACATTTTGCATCTGAAAAACTGTTAAAAGCCCCATGCATCTTGAGTTTCTAAGCGAGCTGGACTTTTGGTGTTCACCTCATGCCTACTCTTCTATATCTCCCCTCTCTGTACTTGTTCATCGCGGGTTCCAATATCCTCTCTTCACCTCATTTTTCGGCCAGCTTCTCGCCCCAATAAAATGCCGCGGAAGATGGACTGTCTTGCAATAGCAATATTTCTGTATGACAAGGTGGAACGAGTCGACAATACCGCTCTTTTGTTTTCCAGCTATGTGTTACAGCAGAACCTTGAAAATTAGAGAGACACACGATCATGTATCTTAAGACGGTTTAAAAGGGAGTGAATGTAGGGGCCAGAGTCGATGACGGTTTCAGTTAGTCTGCAGGGTTTGGGGCAACATGTTATTTTCCAGCCCTCTTCAGATCTAACATCACGCCTGCGCGCTCGGAACTCTGCATCCTGCATATTTGCACCTGCATGTCTGCGTGTGAAATTTTGTTTGGTCGGTATCTGATGCGACAGAACAGTTACGGACGCGGATGTGAAGAAGGCAGCAAGACAAAGGAGCAGCGGGCGAGAGGATGATGCACACGCCGAATGTCGCACACACTAGACAGGAGGGTACACACACGCAGGCGCACACGCACAGAGAGAGAGAGAGAGAGAAGGAGACAGAGGATGTGAGAAATACACATGTGCAAACAAGCCAGAGAGATGAAAGAACGAATGAGGGATTCAACTGAAGCGAGCTGGCGTGACAAAGCAAATCAGTTGCAACAGAAGGATAGCGTTCACGCTGGCAACATTAGCTCGCTGATCTGGCCGTGTAGATCTTCTATCTACGTGCCGGGTTTTCTCTTTCAATTCTCTCCGTTCTCTGAGTTTCCTACCCGTTTTTTTCGCACGCACTTCCCGCTCTCTTCCCCCGTCTGTGGCAGAAACAATGAGAGCACCGAGTAACTTCATCAGGCTTTAGTCTGTTGAAGTCCAATCTCGAGCCCATACACACCACCTTTTTGAATTATCCTCTCCAGCCCTCCTTCTACGTTTTCTGCCCTTTCAGGCTGCACTTATTCCTGAGTGGTTCACTGCACCTTCTTTACATATTCAATTCTCCTATAACCTGACCCCCAACGTGTCTGAGCCATTAAACACGCAGTTTTGGAACCAAGATTAGAGACCACTCTACCGCGAGACGCGATGAAACTATATTTCTAACAGTGTATAGGAAAACTACCAGTGAAGAAATACCCCCCCCCTCTTCCCCTTCAAAAAAGAAAAGAAAGAGAAGAAACAGATACAAAGTTTTTTGGGGGAGGCGTCAGGATCAACAGAAAGAGAATGTGATACAGAATAACAGAGTAGAAAGGACGAAAACGGTACTCGGTAAATCAGGAAAGAACACAAAATTTGGTAAAAAAGGGGGGTGATGATCGAATCGTCCCTTAGCTCTTACCTGCCTAACAATCGCCATACGCCTTCACATATTTTAAAGTCCTTGGAAGCAAAGGTCGGCTTCCAAGCCATAAAAAAACAAACCCGCCTTCCTTATTTTGTTCTAAGCTCTGGTTTCCGGCTCTTTTTTCACCGAATTCCATTCCGCCGCCCCTGCCAGCCAAGGTTCTTTCACTTGCCAATATTAAATCGATACCAAAGTTCACTCGTCTGCATGGCCACGCAGCCATTCAATCATTTCAACCACTTTAATCGCTCTATCTGATCATTTGACGACTTGATCAGTGACTATTGCTGTTGTCTACATATATCAAGAGGAGATCATCCCGGCCTTCTTTGTTTCTTTGCTCTTTTTTTCGCTTTTTTCATTTTCTCTCCTTCTTATTATGTTTTACCTCCTCATCTCTCCTCGCATTTAGCTTCTTTCTTAAGTATTGAAAGCTTACAGTGCGCTTTGTGATTTGCCTATACACTCTATTTATCGTCTTCCGTCTTCAGATTCTTTTCAGCAGAATTCGTTGGCACAGCCTCCACAAACACAACGTCATTGAATTGTCCAGGTACATAGACACGCTCAAGTTTTGTTGGTCGCTTGGACGCGGAACCCACATCTAAGAAACGCACCAAGCGCGGGACAGCTGCGTAAGTGAGGCAAACTGAGTCTTAAGGCACCTAACAAATATGCCGCCTGCCGAAAACTACCTCCAGAAGGAGGATCAGTTCCAGTCGCTACAAGACACTGTTCTGCAGCCAAGGAATGTCAACGGGAATAGCTCAGCCGACCCACAATTGCTCATGAGTCTACCATATCAGCTGAAGGGTTCTCTCGTTCATCTGGGTCCTGATAGTCCTGATATTCATCAAGTGAACTTAGATGCCTTCGACATTCGCGCTATTGAAGAAGCCATCACTTCATTTAAAAGTACGAAACGCGACTATATCCTTGATCCTTTTGTTTGTTTGTTTGTGTTTCCTTGTTAGCTATTCTGCTAGTGATTCTCGTCACAGCTTGGTCTCCACTGGCTATTTTTCTTATTCTTTCAGCTCTTCCTCATTCCCATTCCAGCTAATTACAGCATGAGTTGCTTTCCACTTATCTTGGACTCACTTCAATGGAGCTATTTTGGAATCAAATAAACTAACAATTCAATATAGCACTTGAAGTCGATGGTCAGGAGATCAACAAGAACAATTTCCAACTTCCTCCTGAAGTCTGTGACAAGCTGCTGAAGGCAACTATAGCAGTCCATCAAGGATGCGGAGTATGTGTGATCAAAGGGCTCAATCCCAAGCATTATTCGGACGCCGATAATCTGCTTCTGTTTCTCGGGCTCTCCAACTACATTGGGGACAAGCATGGCATCCAGGATAAGAAAGGCAATGTGATTTGTAAGTTGTACAGCGCAACCAACGCGGCAAAAAATATGCGCTAAATACTTTCCTCTTTCTCTCCCGTCTCACACTTTATCAATTGAGCCTTGTTCTGATGCTAATCTTACTTAGCCCATATCACTGACGCGAAGAGCTGGTCCGTTCCTTACGAGAAGCGCCATGGAGTTCATACAAACCAGCCCCTTGTAAGAGTTTATCAAGCTTTCGTTCTCTGCCAAAATATACTTAATAAATGATTCGCTCAAGATCTTGTCTAGTGACTAACAGAAATCCAGGCGTGGCATTGCGATATGGGCACTGATATTCTTGCACTGCAAGTGCGCCAAGTTGCTGCAGAAGGCGGAGCGACTATGGTGGCCTCTTCGTGGAAGGTCTATAACGATTTGGTTGTCGAACGGCCCGACGTGATTCGGGTCCTTGCTGATTGCGATTGGCCAGTGCATGTGTAAGTGCAGTGTATATGTGATTCCTGAATGCATCTGTTAAACCTTGCGACTGACGAAGCGGATCGGTTTTGTTGCCCTTTATAATTAGCTCTGACCGAAAGTCTCGCTACGCCCTTGCACCTCTCTTAGCCTTCCATGACGACAAGCTCATGGTGAATTTTGATCCAAGTCGTCTGGGCACCCCCCCGGCTGTGAAGTGTAGGCGCCCATCGCACGCTGCCGCCATTCCGGCGCTCACAGAGGCACAACGCGAGGCACTTACTGTAGTCTCTGCTGTTGCCGGGAAGAACGGTGTCGAACTCCAGACTGCTCCCGGCGACCTTGTTTACATCAATAATTGGGCGATCATGCACGCACGCAATGCGTATATAGATGATAATGATAAACCTAACGCGGTAGGTGCATCACGTCGCCACCTCCTTCGCTTATGGCTTCGTAACTCGGATTTCGGCTGGAAGGTTCCAGCTAGTCTCCGGGCTCCCTGGGAGGCGGCTTTTGGTTATACAGACGAAGGTTACATTTCGGGCGAACAGAATCAAGCCGTGCCTCAACTCAAATACGCCGTTATGCCGCAGTCGAATTACAAGCCAGCCAGATATGCAACTGGATCTGCAGCTTTTGTTATTGATGATAGCGACGATGACGAGGAAGAATATTGAGCCAACTCGTTTCTAACAATTTGTCTTTCTTATTTTTTTTTTCTACCACTCTTCCTTCTTTCACCCCTACAGTTCGCTTACCTCTTGGTCCTTCATGAGAACATTTTTGCAGTACGACGAAGTGCCTAAGCTTGTAATATGCTAGAGGATCTGTCTCGATTTTTTTTTCTTTATAAACGTACGCATACATTTATTCGATACGGAAATATTGCCTCCCTAAGAAATGGAATGCAGTTCGACAAATTTGCTTTCGTGCCTGCGGATCTTTCTGTTGTGTTCTTCTGCTTGGAAACTTATACAAACATGTTTCTGGATTTGGATTTCTTCTGTCCAATTCACAATTTTGGAAACTTACGACTGCGAAAACTCGGTTATGTTCTTATTAATCTTGACGATTTATTTCTCGCGTGAATTGCCAGTTTTGTTCACATCATAACATGATACCAAAATGTGCGCAACCATTTAAATACGGTGCATCTGTGTACAAGATAGTACTCATAATGGTTTAGCAATGAATGCAAGACTTGCTATGTTCTTCCTGGGACAAATATGGATATTACTAGGCTTCAGTCACTTCTATGTCCTCAATGTCGGACGGGTCACCCTTTTTTTTCACATATTCGGTCCATGTCTTTGGATGGATGGCTATTGGAGCAGGTTTAGGATACACCGGAGATTCAAGCCTTTTGTTTTCTACTTCTGGCTGTATATGAGAGCTTTTGTACTAAAGGCCACCAAAGATCTAAGTCTCTGTTTCTATCTCGGTGTATCCATATCGGGAAGAAATTAGCGAAGGTGTACATCTAAGCAACGTCCGATAATGTGTACAGTTATCAAGCACTGAAGTAGAGAATCAAATACGGGGCGGGTCGAGAGGAGACAAAGAAAGAAAACGATGAAAGAAAGAAAGAAAGGGAAGGTAGGAACGAAGCGGCCTGAAGCCAATATTCTGGCCATCAGATACCCTTCGGTGGAGGATCATGTTTCCTTCTGTTATTAAAGAAGGTTGCTATTAGATCGACACGAAATATAATATACAAAATAATACATTATTCTTTGGACAGTCAAGCGCTAATAGCCTTCTGTCAGGGAATGCGCTAATATCGCTGCGCTACTGCAAGACGAACCTACGCTGGCCCCTATTCTGGAATAGGCGTTTTAGACTGTTCCCAAGATATTCCTGAGTCATCTGAAGTACCAATTACATACGCACAACTGGCGCATAGATAGGCATGCAAGTGGAGTATTTGGTACGTACTTTTGTACAGTATATTAATACCGCACAGACACGGAGTACATGATATAGAGATTACCTTGTCTCTTATCGCAGAGGCGATCCAAAAATCAGAGACTGGGATATGGCGATATTGAAGTCATTGACTCAAAGACATAACCGCAACGTGTTGCAAAGCAAAAATCGGATCTAGAAGTTTACATTCGCCTGCAGTTTCAGCATCGCCTCTGGACGCCAATTTATGCTCACTGAAAAGATTCAGCAGAACGAGCCGTGCGGCATCTGTTTTATGGTTGGTGCATTCGTATTCAAAGATAGCATTGCACGCACCGAGGCATCTGATGGCTGCTTTTTCTATCAACGTCGCAGTTCTGCCCTTGATCTCTTTAATTTTGTAGAGTTTTAATGCCATTGTTGCCTCCTCTTTATTTCTTTGTTCTGAGGGAGGTTTGAAATCTCATTTAGAATTTTAGACTAATACTACTTAGCGCCTTTGTGCACGCAGTTATTGCGGGGAGAAAGGAAGTACTGTGAGTAAGAAGGTATATGGTGTTGGGAACCAACCAGGTTTGTTCAACGTACGGCGCTCGTCGAGTTCGCTTCGCCGACTATCGGATGAAAATTTTCAAACCAAAAATACGACGTTTTGATAACGGATGCCCAAAGGCTGTACGGAGTACAATCCATCTAAAAGAGGGAAGACAATATGTCCCGGAGCGGGTCGAACCTTGTGATGGAGACGCTCATGAAGGTCCAGTGTATCACCAGATTGTTCGAGTTTTCTATGATTTTTTTTTTTTTTTTTTTTTTTGCGAAGACATGACCCACGCCAGCGTTTTAGTTTGTGTTCCCTTGGTGGAAACAGTGGGCTTTCCTAGCGGGAACGTCTTCGTGGGGCTGAACGCCAGCGCGGCACTGATGGCAAAAGGTCTTGGAACTATGAGCTGCGGGCCAAACACCGAGACGCTAGTCGGAGATTTAGGCGGTCACTTGCGAGACAAGTCTACAGCAGTCTTATAATTAGGCCTTCTATATCTAAGCCAGCGGGGGGTTGTCGCTGATCGCCCTTCATGCGGGGACAAACAGTTGGCGGGGAAGATGCCATTCCCCTTTTTGCAAAGGGCCGTTCAATGGATTTTTTTTTTGTTTTTTTGTTTTTTTGTTTTTCCTTTGCACTCTTCAGTTTTCCTAAAGAAGAGCCCTTGACATAGGCTCCATTCTATCACAAACTTAAGTTATCTTAGGCGTGCCCGCTACCTTTACGAAGTGCCAAGTATAGTACCTAATTTTTCCAGCAAGCCCTCTTATTATTCTCGAAACTATACACAATAGATAGTCATTTGGATTTTAGTGAATTGTTGTGATGTGTGGTGAAAGGAGCTAGCATCATATGTTGCTAATGTTGTTGTAAGCCTTACTATTTGCGTCAATCTACACAGTGCATGAGAATACACCAATCTTAATGTCTAGAAGGCCTCTCCTCTACATACTATTGAACAGCTATGACATGTGTTACTGCGGGCCTGAAAATATACGTGAATCCTCATGTTCTAGGCTCACGATTCGAGAACTGGACGCCAAGAGCAGCCGCAAACGTGAAATATTATACTTGCCTTTGTCCTGTACATTCGCTTGATTCCTACATAGAGGCGCCCGCATCTCGGTTGTTGGGGTTGAACTAAAAATAAAGGGACCGAAGAAGACGGTCATTTGGTTCGACCCAGCACCGCACAGCGTCGTACCTACGACCTTACCAGTACAAGTATGGAATGTGCTTACACATCTTACCGTCAAAGTCTGTGCTGCAATATTGGGGTACTTTTGAGCCAATGATATTGCATCAATTTCACAGAGAAGCCGGAGACCAGAAAAATCTTCAGCGTTGGGCATATATCGTGCAGCTTTTCCCTCACCTTTTCAGCTTCTACGCGTCGACGACCCAGACCCATATCACTGGCTCGGGCGAGAACGAAATAAGAAGCTGCTATTCCGACGTATTCGTATGACCAGTGGATTTCCGTGTGCTTGGTTTTGCCACGAGCACCTCAATTAAGGCATTGCTGCGTGGGCGCGCCCACGCCCTGTCCAAATGCTAGCCAGGGTACGAGTACAGACCAGCCCTCATACATAAAAGGAAAAGAAGAGAAGCTAAAGATACCAAAGCCAAAGAGCCGGTCAGAGACGGGGCGAGATTCCCGATGCGTCATTCTGCATGGCGAATGAGTGTTTTCGTTTGTGTACTCGTACGAGTATAAACTTAGCAGCGAATTTTGCTCGTTTCAAGCTAAGCATTCTCCGTGAGGCTAGGCCAGAAAAAAGCCTGTCGCTCCGAGAAATGGCTCGTCCTTTGCCCAGAGACACGGACCTCGGAAGATTGCTGTTTTTATCACGGCTTTTGTGTGGAGCTGCTAAAGTAGGAGAAAATGGCTTTTTTTTCCTTTTTTTGCCTCCCGCTAGAATGCTCGTCGTGTTATTCATTGAAGTCGCTAACCCTTTTCTTGATCAATTTTTATTTTATTTATTTTTTACATCGCGAAGAGCTCCTTAGTCAGCCTGCAATCAAAATCCACATAGTCGCTTAAATAAGTATTACACAAGCTGATACTGGGTGGAGCTGAGGCTCACCAGGCTTGGAGACAGCTCGCACATACCAGATGCCTAATTTGGAATAAGTGGAGCATATCTGGTGTGTCTGTGCACTGGCCGCCACCAACAGGAATTGACTTCAGAGCATCACGATTTGGGAGAATGGGACAAAACGATATGTTACTCTCCTAGCGGCCCTTCTCCACGACGCACCTCGCCAGGTGCCGGTGGTGTGCCTCTGTTCTTGTGTCCCTTTTCCCCTTCTCCCCCCTTAGGGCAGAATACATATTTCCGGGCCGACGCTTGAGTGGTAAAACGGCGGCGGTAAATTCCGTACCCTTCGGCCTGCTCCCCCTCCAGGCATCAGCACAAAGCGGATGCTTTGCTCAACGGACCTCTGTTACTCAGGGACATGGGGACCTCGAGTGCAGATCCTGGTGGACAGTATTTTTTTTCGAATATGTACCCACAAATACTGTCTCTCCTTCCACAGTACACCATATCCGAGGACCTACCACATTTGCTACGTCACTCTGTTCCTTCGTTCTTAGTGCTTCAGCCCCGAACTCTCCCCAGTATGCTTAGACGCTCCCCAGTAGACCATGCAAAACCTTACGAGATGGATTTTCTTTGTTCTGTGACGACAACTCTCAGCATCTGTGGGATATTACAGCGTACTGCCTGTGCCGCTTATGTCGCGTGTGTCTTCCGGAGAACGAATATACCACACAATGTACACTTACGGAATCCTGAGACTGGCATGGACATATAAGAGTAAAGTACTGCTCTCTCTGCGAATTCACAACAGTGGCAGAGCTAGACTGACAGTGTATCGAGCTGCCAGCGGGGGGGGCGTACTAGGAGGAGAACTACAGTTGCAAATCCGTCCCCCGTTCTTAGCAGCGCCGTTCATACACTGCAGTATCCATTGTGGCAACTCCACATGCGTTATTACACCATAGCTCTCTTTTGATGCGTGAGGAGCTCCGCCTTCCTCGCCGCCTCTCGATCCGCCCCTCCCTCCTCTTCTTTCCCCTCCCTTTCCGCCATTCCGAGCCGGTCTTTCACTCGTTTTCCCTTTTTACGCCACCATATATCTTGTTGTCCGTCACAGTCTCCACGCTAAATATTAGATCTGCTTGGAGGCACATATGCAGTAACGAATCTCTTTCCCAGCTCCGTTGTGCCCGTTCAAATTTGATTACCCCAGAGCTTCTTCCGTTGCTAATGACTCCTCTTGTCATTTCTGGCCGGCTCTTCGACTAGTCGCTCCTAGGTCGCACTCAACGAGAGGAGAACTAGGACCATTCTTGGTTGCTTATATATACGTATGTATTCGTCATTTGAACGAATCAGACAGAATCAGGTGAAGCAAGCAGAATAAGGAAGGTAATGTGATAGAGTGGAGACTAGGAGAGTTGCCGTTTTGGAGCAAGTACGGTCCACTAGATGGAAGAGCCTGATACGAGGTGACAGCACTATGAAAAAAGTACTTATCTCCCGAGGATCTTGGAGCGTGATTGGGAAGCCGACTAAGGAACAGTAAAGGAAAAAAAAAGAAGAACACAGCTAAAAAGGTAAGAGCAGGGCGGATGCACGCTAATACGATGTGGAAGCACTGTTGGCATCGGTTTCCTTGTTTTCTCTTATTGTGCGTCTTCGGTTGGCGCACTAGCATGCAGAGCCACTCTGTCTTGCTTCCTCCATAGCGTATCATGTCCATTTGCCTCGCTCTAGCAGCTTACGGCGTGCCCTCTGTGGTCAGCCGGTGTAGGGCCACGGCCATTTTCTCAGAATGAAACTAAGGGCTACAGTGGCACAGTAGTCTGAGGAGGCCGAGGCACCGTTGGCTTCTGGCGGCATGTGCGGCGTATCTATTGGCTCGGCGAGTATTAGGGGCAAGAAAGGTTCTGGTGCGTGGCGTACAGTGGTGCTGTGAGAACTAATTCTTGGGTGGGCGTTAGGTGTGTGTTTGTGGGTGGGTGGGCTCAGTTCATCTGCCTCACCGGTTGAAACGAAATGAATATAACAAATCAACAAAAGGCGCAAGACCACAGTTGCAGGACACCAATGTAAAATACAAGCTGTCGCAATCCCTGCTCCGTGTCTACCTGAAATACGGCACTGTAAAGTTTTGCTATACTCCGTATTCTAGTGAAGGATTCTCTATTGTTGTTAGCGGAGACATTGGTTGGTTAGAGGCCGTATAAATAATTTTAATAAAAGTCTCCGAGGGTTAGAAAGAAAAGGTCAAATGCGAGCCTGCAGGGTCCATTTCTCATCTATAGATACATCGATGTTATATCGCCCTATCACATATATGATAGATTCAAGGCAGCTAGTAACAAGCACTGACCCGGATCGGCTGGCTTGCATTGAAAAGAGAAATGCAGCAGACTGGACAATGCAGATTCCTCGAGATGATGCCATTCACACGTTGTACAGATTAATACACGCATTTGTCCGAGTTGACTTTGCTTGGCGGAGACAGTCTTGCCTCCACGAGCTAGATCCATGCTTTTTGGAACCACACATCCCGTTTGTGATGTTCTCAGCTTTACACACTCCCCCCCCCCCCAGTTTTCTTCTTTTTTCTTTCTGCAGGTCTAATATCAGACCTTGCTTCCTTAGAGCCATCTACATACACACACCATCGTCGTCATTCGTTCTGCCGAGATCTCCCCAACATCTAAATGTCACTCTTCCAACCACCAACCGCGATTTAAGCATACTGCCGCCGTTCACGCGCAGGTTCTTCGCCCGTGGGGTTTCGACAAGAAACTTAGTTCTTAGTCCTTTGAAAATATCCTTGCGAATCACACCGCCATATGCAAGAACCTCCGTAGATAGTTTCTGGCTCTGCGGGCGGCAGCTTGTCGCTAAAAGTCGCTATGATGATTCCGTGACGTTCCAGTCGTATCGGCGCAAATATGCTCCTCTCTCACGCTGGGCATTATCTCTGTATCTTTACGACGTACAGCGGTTGCACCTCGCCACATTGTAGCACCCCATGCAACCGCTCGGTTGTCCACTCTTCTCATTTGCCATCCATTTGATTTCTTTCTTTCTTCTTGCTCTTGGCAACCGAAGAGATACAAGAGGGGGGGGGGAGGGTAGAATTTCAGGAGCGAAGATGACAATAATTAACAAAAACACTACCTTTCGCCGACGGAAAGCGACCTATCACCTTTCGAAGGAATTCTCTCTGCAACCCACTGACCCGTGCCTGTTCTCCTTTCTTTGTAGCTGTTCCAGCGCCTCTCTTCCTCCCACACCAAGCACACGTCTCTTTTTATTTGTGCAGCTAGATGTGGTTTTCTGTGGCGGATGAAGGCTCGACTTCTCGACCTATCGCCTTACGTCCATGCAATACTCCCACTCCTTTGCGCGCTGGCTATCGGCATGACCAATGTGCATATCTTTTTTTTCTGTATGTTATTGTCCCTTTTGGGGATTTGAATATGCATAATGTGACGATCGATGAGAACATACATGGCTGAAAGAGGATGCACGATGCAAAGAACCATGCAGAAACGGGCATGTGCATTGATCTCGAGAGAGACAGGGACAGAGAAAGAAAAACGAAGAAAGAGGCGCGAGACGCCGGCAGAGAGGTAGAAGCATGATGCCTGAGACAAGTATAAGGGATTATCAAAAAGAAGGCGAGGACGAAAATGGCGAAAGTTCATGATTTCAAAGCGAGTACAGTCCCCGATGTTGCTCTGCAACAACCCTCACCTGCCTCTCTCTTCGCTGTTTCATCAGTCCGACAGCCTTTGCATCTTCCACCTTGCTCCTGAGCCCTTACGCCTTTCCCTGCGAACACGATACCACCGCCCACTTGCCATTCCACGCCCACTTTCGCGCGCCAGAGTCGCCGCCGCTGCCGCCGCCGTCTGCCTGCTTCAGCTCCTCATCCTTGCCTGCCGGCAAGCCCACGACGACATCGGCCTTGCACGTTCTCAGGGCCAATACATTGACGCCCGAGCCACGACCAAGCGGACCAATCGCTTCGACAAAGGGCGTAGTTGGATCCCAGTCGACCTAAGAGAAAGAAGAAAAGAAGTCGGTGTCAGAAGCAGTGCTCCGTTCTGAGGAGAGCTTAATGGAAAAGGGAAACAACGCGGAGCAGCGATGACAAAAAGAAAAAAATAGCATCGACGGGGGAAGGAAAGGGAGGGGTGGAGAAGCGGAAGGGCGGAAGCGGCTGAGGGAAAGGGGGCTGGCGGAAGAAGAAAAAGCACAAGAAAGAGAAGAAGAGGGAGACGAATGGGGGGGGGGGAGGGTGGCAACACGTACATCGCCCGTCAGCTTCCTGTAGTTCAAGTCGCCCTTGAAGACGACGAGCTCGCTCGCCTGCAGGTCGGCGAGCAAGGCCGGTGCCGTGCTCGGCAGGCGCCAGTAGCTGCCCGGCTGGGTCCAGAAGATGTTGGGACGCAGGACGACCTGGCCGTCTGCGTACATCTGGCTCCACTCGGCGAAGAGGAAGGCCAGGTCGGCGCGCTCGGCGTCGGTCAGCTTGGACGGCGGCGGCGCGCCCTGCTGGACCTCCTCCTCGGAGGGCGTCTCGTAGAAGGCCTGCGGGTTCGCCAGGGCGTTGAGTAGGGCGGCGAAGTCGCTCGGCAGCACGTCGGACACGAACCAGGGGATGTTCTTGGGGTGCAGGACGACGACGGTGGCCAGGCCCGCCCGCAGCAGGTAGCCGGCCAGGATGAGGTCGACGTAGAGCTCGAAGCCGGCGTTGTCGAGGACGATGTCGACGCGGCGCTCGGCGCCTTTTGCTTTTGTCTTCTGCGCCTGCTTCAAGATCGCGTACGCCGCCGGCAGGTCGTTGACGAGGATGTTGGCCTCGGCCTTGCGCCGGGCCTCGGCGCCCTGCAGCTTCTGGATGTCCTCGTAGGTCAGGTTGGTCAGCAGCGAGAGGTCGGTGGCGTTGCCCCACAGGCAGATCTCGCACATCTCCGCGAAGAGGGTCGCCTCGGCCGCGCTGTGCTGCTGTTCGTCCCCCTCCTCCTTCCCGCCGGCCTGCTTCTCGGCCCGCATCTTGTCCAGCTGCTGCGCCAGCTCGCGGTAGCGCGCGGCCAGCTCCAGCACGGCCGGCCGCGACGAGCGAAACGTGCGGATCTTCTGGCGGGCGAAGGGGTCGTAGCGCTTCCAGTGCGTCGAGAGGCTGAAGGAGGTGCTCAGCCGCCGGAACAGATAGCACTCGGCGAAGAGCCACGACACGCTGAGCCACGAGGGCGGGCCAAGCTGCGCGAGCTCGGCATTATAGGCGGCGACGTCGGGCTCGCCGTCGTCGCGGAGGGGCCTGCGAGGAAAGAAAGAGAGAGTCAGCTTTTTTTTTTTTTTTCGTCCGAGACGTCTCCGTCCATGGGAGCGAGCAAAAATCTCACGCCCGCTGTCCCCGTCTCCTCTCGCAGCTCCCCCCGCTACTCACTCTAGTTTGCGGTCGTGCTGGACCTCGTATTTGAGCCGGGCCAGCTCCTCGACGATCGTCTTGCCCTCGGCCTCCTTGGCTGAGTCGCCGACGCACTGGTGGACCGAGCGGTAGACGTCGTCGATGGCCTGGGTCTGTTGCTGTCAGCTCCTTTTGTCTCCCAGAGTTCGTAGCTCCGACATGCCGCAGAGCCGTCCGGACGCACCAAGATTACGGGCCATCGCTCTCTCGCCGTCTGCCAGGCAAAGGACGTCTTGTCCGCCGTCGAATAGGGAGCTTGCCATTGCGTCAGCACGCTAGAAGATACGCAGTCTCTGCAGGGCGGCAAAACAAGAAGTACCCACCCTTCTTTGCGTCGAACTCCATCGTGAACAAAAGCTACTGGCGTTCGTTGAGGGTGTCCTGTTTGCTTTGCATCGACGTGTACCTTACATGGCCAGAGCTTGAGCTATCCCTCTGGCGGGGCAGCAAAGAGATGAAAAAGCCTCTGTGGTGGGGGTCGGTGACCCAGCAGGCTCGGGGGATCTTTGGCCCTAATAGATCGGCGTTAAATATGAGTACTCGTACATTAGCGAGCTCGCTTAAGACATGACAAAGCCCGGATTCACAGAGCGAAAGCTAATTGGCAAATATCGCGGAAATCATAAATAAAAAGCTGTCATTCAGACGGATGCAATGTATATGATAGATCATATTCTGTCAAAATGGCTTCCTCTGGTTACCAATTGATTGAATTTCGAAGCGAAAAAAGAAACTTAGAACCCTCCCCTAGAGCATCAAATCGCTCTAGGCTACACCTTGCCGGTCTTGCCATCTCTTCCTCCCACACACACCTTATAGTTGTCCCTGTCGCCACTGGCGTCCCTGTTTCGTCTCCTTGTTCGCTTGTTCTCACCCGGGCTTGCTTCATGCAGTCATGTCTGGCGGCGCATACACATAGCAGTAAGGAGCCCCGCCTACGGTGTCCATGGTCTCCTTCAGCGACCGCTTCACCGGCTGCACCGGCGACAGGTCCATCTGCTGCTCCAGCGTCGCGTTGGCCGAGGGCGGGCTGTCCATCATTGTGTTTGTGCCCGCGATCGTCTGCCGGTTTTCCCAGTCCAGGTTCTGCCAGATAAAGTGCATGCGGTCGATCGCGGCGTGGTGCAGGTAGAAGCCCGGCTCCAGGGGGGAGAAGTAAAAGTCGCCGCCCGGGTCGCCGCTGATGGCGTAGTGTCCGCCGCCGTGCACGGCCAGCCCGAGCATGCGCGACTCCTTGTAGCGCCCGTCGGCCTGCAGCACGGCCTGGAAGATCTCGATGTTGGGGCTGTCGAGGATGGGGTCCGTCGTGTTGCGCAGCGACGCCCACCTGGCGCAGATGTCCGTGTTGAGGTCGCGCTTGAGGCAGCGCGGGTTGTACGACAGCGGGTCAGGCGCCTCAAAGGGGCCCAGATGCACCGTGTAGTTGCTAAAGGGCCCGCTCTTGACGCAGCCGCCGCCCGAGCCGCCCTTGGACCCGAACCCGATCTGCGACCGGTGCTTGCCAATGTACTCGCCGTTGCCGCCCAGCGACGTCTCTGAGCCGTCAAACACGGGCGACTTGTCCATGTCTGCGGCGTCGCGGCCCCAGTCCCAGTACGGGAACGAGCCCGTGTATCCGCACTGCGTGCGGAGGGCCTCCTCGTACGACCACATGTAGTAGCGGTGGAACAGGAGGAAGGTCGCCTGGCGCGAGAAGAGCGATTAGTCTCACTGCTGCGACCACGACACAGCAGCGGCAAACTCCGCGCTCCAAGGAGAATAGGAGATCATGGCTCACCGAGTAGTGTGTGTAGGGCGTCTGCTTGTAGTGAAGAACGCCAAAGTCATCGAATAGAGACCTGGCATCTGTTAGCCTAGGCAATCCCCGGAAAGCAAATTTCTTTTCCTAGGAGAGCGGCAGATCTTACTTGGATCCGTTCACGTTCGTGTAGACCGACTTCGTCTCCATGAGGCACTCGACAGCTTTGCGATACCGGATGCGTTCCTCGCCCGGCATCTCGCGCCACTCCTTCCGAATGCGCACATTGTCTTTCGTGCAGTTTCCTGTAGTGCCAAGGCGAGCAAGAGCAGTGTTGTACGCCGTCATGCTCAGGTTGGCCAAGACTTTGCCCGAGTCGATGTCCGCCTGGGTGAAGTCCTTGGATCCAAGAGGAGGGGGCCTGGCCGGCGCCGGCAGGGCTAGAGCCGATGCTAGACCCCAGAGAATGGAAGTGGCCAGAAGAGTGGCTTTCACCATATTTGTCTTCTTTCTTTGTTCCTGTCCTGCTATATTTTCTGCACGGGGCCGTCACATCAAGGCAAAACGACCGAAGAGAATCGACCAAGCTAGGCTTATGTTATGTGATATCTCTTGTGGCGTTCAAGAAAAGAACCTTCCAAATCAAACAAGGAAATATGAATCATGTCCTCCAAGACGAAAGCATTTATACAGGAGAATTACTTCTTGATTTAACTCTATACGTAGTTTCGGGGTCATATTCCAAACAACACCCCGACGCACAATGCCATTCAGGACCACCTCTTCCTAGATTTTTTCATGTTTTCATCTCTCTTCTTCCTTTTTATAGCACGTCAACTTTGAATATATTTCATGATCTAGGAGCGTATGATTTTTGCAATCTATTATTCGAGAATTAAGTGGGTTAGGAAAATTGTATCTAGGGCAAATGCAAGCGAAATGCAGCCCTCAGCCTCTATTCATTTATTTTTAAGGTTCTTTTCTTGGATATGTCGGCAAGACGGTTGCCGAAGGAATAAGAGTGCAATAAAGAAAGAATATAAAAAAGAAGGGGAAGAAGGCAAAGAGCAACAAAAAAATAATTATTTGCTCATCCGCTGAAACGTTTCCACCGCGTATGTGTGCTAAACAGCAATAAACTGTAAACAGTAGAAGCAGGACCAATAAAGAGAGAGATAAATAAGAAATAAGATCTACGAAGTTCCTTGGACATATGATGTATGCGCCAGGTGCTATCGGATGAAAATGCTGCAATAATATTCGACCTAAGGCGAGGCAAAAATAGCCAAATAGACCACTTTTCGAGACAGGTGAAGATCATGAAAATTAGAAATACAACGGAAGAAACAAAGGTGGAAGCGAAAGCATGTTGGTTGGTTGGCTGTAGAGATTCAGATGGGAAGATCCCCTCACCTTCATTATATGTGCATCTCAGCAGAATGAAAATCTTATGAGAGATATTTTGCAGTCGACTTCTGGGGTGAGCCCCCAATTCTTAGATTGCCTCGTTCATCTGATGCTCATTGGAAGAGTCAATTCATCAGAAGAATTATCTGAAGCCGTGGTTTCCTACCATTCTGCCCTTATTCTTTTTGGCAACCAGTTGAGCTTTTGTCTAGGATGTGGATATTACATTGCACACTTGTCCTTACACGTTCCCATTCCTCCTCATTTGCTTTTCACGTTTACAATATATCTCAATAGTGAAAGTTTTAGTCAATTGAAGGCAAGGACACAGTTGGCCCAGCAGTAGTTTTTTGCTAGAGAGGTGGACACCCGTACACACTTTTATCGTTTCTCACGTATTTATTTTCTCTCTATTTATGCTTCCCGTCTGGGTAAATTTGCCCAGCAGAACATGAAGACCACAATTTATTAACAAGACTTCTCTCTTTTTTTTTTTTTTTTTTTTTTTTTTTTTTTGGCCCTACTTGGCGATATGGGGCTATCGTATTTAGCAACAACTGCCGGATAGAAGAGTCTTGCTCTAGTTTTTTTTTTTTTTCTTGTTGATTCCACCTAGCGTCCAAGCAGCTTGCTTCCAATATCCTTCTCATTGGATAAAAAGAGCATCATTGTGTCAAGATGCTTAGTTCTCGGAAGAGCGGCCAACGTCCTTCTCTCTTCTCTATTTCGCTTTGCCCTTCATTGCCTTCTCTTCGTTATGTCACGAAGCGGCATTGCGCATTAAGCACTGCCGGTCCAAGTGAAGCCTCTTCCAATGGATATTTTAGAGTAGGTCAATAGAAACGGCGCATCTCGTTGCCAATCGTCGGTCGTTATTCAGCAAGGCTGCATTGTGGCGAGAGCCTAGGGCTTAACAATGTCTCAGGGACAAAGACCGTCGATTCTGGCCTCGCGTAGCCACAAGGCATCTCGATTCCCATCTGCGAGAGGGCTCCGCACGATCGACCACTTACCCCAGCTCCGTACCTGCTGGCGAAGCTGGTCGGACTTTGCGCTGTCTAGCAACTGGCGGTGGAGGCTGAAGTTGGGTCTGCCCCCCTTTTTCATATTTTTATTTTGCCCCCTTTTCCCTTTGTATTTTGTCCCCTTTTCAGCGACAAAATTTTCAAGTCAACCCACATTCGATACGAACATGAAACTCTTATTCCCATTTATTCTTGTCCTATTTCTGTACGACGCACACTACAAGAGAGGCTTTCCTCGATCCAATTAGTTGTGCAACGTGAGTACTATAAACCGCATTGTTTAGCTTTTTTCCCGATTTTCTATTCACGATGCCGCATTCTTCGCCAACTTTGACGTGGAATACATCAACAAATAATAATCCAAATCAAATTTAAACATTCTAGCAATATTATTTAATCCAAGCTGAATACATACATGCTATAAAATGTGCGATAGACATGAAATTGGCTGAACCAAGATTCAGCTAAGGAGGTGAGATGTAAGGCTCTGCTGCGTTCACGTGGTTTTTCGAGCACCATGCTGAGCTTTTGTCTGTCTTTGCCTCGAGAGTTCCAAAACACATAAGAAAAAAAAAAAAAAAAACAAAGCCAGAACTTCTCAATAATGAGGTCATCAAAGAAGAACAGTTTCAAATACCCAACACTGCTCATATCATCACCTGTGCTCCCGATTGTCATACGCCGCCAGCCAATCCCGCCATAACCCTTGCAAGATAACCCATACCAAGAGATGCCACAATACCAAAAGACATGAAGCAATGCAACAGCAACTCCGCTAACCACATGCTGATATTGAAACATGAACAGATTCCAGGTGAAAAGTGCAACAGAAGGAATCAAACTTTCATCAATCTAGGGACACTAACCCCACCCCAAGGCTATCAGATTGCGACACCTAAATTTGCCCTTCCAAAACCTGTATCTTCAACCGATCACCCAAGATAACTAATCTTTGAGCATGGAAAAAAAAAATGCTGTGCGTAATCATTTACACGTACTTTTTTTTTTTTGTCGAGCATTAGCTATGGATTATCGCCAATACATTGTCACAAGGCGGTAGAGAATCCACAAGGTGCTGATGACTGAGAAAACCTGAAGGACTTCCCAAGGATACCGCGTCCGGACTTCCGTTTCGATGTAGGCGTCTTCTCCCTCGACGGTAGCTTGTGACGAGGCAGGCAGTCGACCGGTAGAGAGGTACGTTTCCATCATGGCATCTTTTTCGTACCATCTGTCGCGCAACCACTGGTCAAAATCTTCGGCATTTTCCAGAGGAATGTCCGCTACCCGGAACCGGCGCCAGTGGAAGTTAACAGACTTGGGTGCCCGGCCCTCAAAGTAGGTGCTGGACAAGGTAAAAAAATCCTCGCCGTATTTCCCACGACTGTGCATGGTTAGATAGATCTATGCAATTAAGGGCTAAAAGAAAGAGAAAGAAAAAGAATAAGATGGCGACCGGGGGGGGGGGGGGGGGGGGGGGGAGGAAGAAGGCGGATGTGATAACTAAAGACTATGGGGAAGAGAAACATACGGGATGCCCTCGTATGCCACGGTACAGTCGTAGACATATTCAACAGAGCCTTGAAGCTCTTTGAGGCAAAAATACATGCCCGTGCTGCGAGGTAGGAGCATGTGTTCGGGGTCTTTGTAACCCATCTTGTCGGCCCATTTGGTTGACTTCGCACGGCCATTTGCAGATGTATTCGTTCCCTCCGGGAAGAGAAGCAGCCACATAGGATCTAGGTAGGTTTGGCCCTTGGGATCAGTGTGAACTTGTCTCAGTTTTTGCAACCGGTAGGCCATGCGTGGCTGGTCAACGGCCATCTTTCGCGACATGAATATGAAACCGTAGAACATCATGCCAGGGCCAATGATGGGGATGTACTTCAGCGACTCCTTTAAGATGATGTAGATGTGCCCATGCATACGCGGGTTGTTCGCGTAGCCAACCCACCACAGGTAGAGCCAATCGGTGTAGATCTGCAAGTGTTAGATGGAGCAGCTCCCTACACTACCTCTCCCGCCCGTCGCTTTCGCTGTACGAACCTGGTGGTTGGCAATCATAACCATGCGTTCGGGAAAATCAAACTCCACTCGTCCGTCAGCCGTTTTTCGGATCTGCCCACGAACAGATTCGTCGCCGCTGATCCGGATCGTTGTCGGACCCCACCAGTACGTCATGAAAGTGACAACCAGGCCGAAAGACTGCTTTGTGACTGCCATGTAATCGTAGAAGAGGTCACGGTTGACCCAATACAGAGGACCGCCAATCCATTGCGTTAGCTGGATACTACAGGTAGCAAGAAAGTTAGCCAGGTTCACTTTGTTTGGACTTTCTAATCTCTTCGCAGCATTTTGTTGGCTCCCTTTCCAATTTGTGCAGCTCAAACATACGTTATAGCGGACGTGAAAAAGAAGATCGCAAATGAAATGCCGCGAAGAATCTGGACCAGGCGGCCATGCTTCTCCTTTCCGGAAGGGTGGGTTTTGGTATCTGCCGTCGACGTAGCTCCGGCTATGAGGGTGGGCGCAGGTACAGCATCAAAACTGGGCTTCACCCTCTGGTGAAGCTGCGCGTCCATTTCTCAGCTGTTGCTTTGTCGCTTGACCGCGTATTGCTTTTGGCAAAAACCAGAAAAGCAGCGATAGCGTGGAGAGGAGAAAGAAGGAGGGGAAGGAAGAGGTCGCCAATGACTGCAATGCTCACTGACCAAGTCGCCGCGGACAGTCAAAGGTCAAGAACAAAGCTCGCAGTTGGGAGGGGTAAGGCCGTCGTTCAGAGTGAAATCTGCTCTACAGCAGCCAAGAGCCATGAAGAGAAGAAAAGAAGGTGTCGGTCTGCAGGCAGAAAATATGAAGAGAGGATCGATATTTCAAGCCGTGCTCGAACAGGCAGATTGGGAGAACAAGCCGACAAGGCAGTATGGCCGCCTCAAAAAATGCCAGAAAGGCAGAGCTCAGCTGCAGCTTGGAAGCTAAGACCAGGTGAGAGCCTTGCCGGCAGTTGTGATACCCTTGTCACAGAACAGAAGGTCACAGACAAGGCTGTCGCAGTTGTCTCCGTTGTGCTCGCTGGCGCCTTCGTTGTTTGCGATACAGTACACCAAAGTTTGTGTTTTGTAGGAAAAGACGGAAGCTGCGACTATCGTGAAAGCTGGTACGACAGCAAGACAAGGTGGTCAGCAACCAACCTCTTCATACCGTTTTAAGCGGTTTTTGGGTGGTTTTGGGCGGTCTGACACCTTAGCTCGTGCCTGCGACCGAGCAATCCGAGCGACCTCTGGACACTGAGTTAGGCAGCTTCGACGCACGAGGAATTTGCGAGTGCCGGAAAGAGCATCAAGAGCATCAAGTGACTAGCCGGAAACAGACTAGTCCAATAAACTGCACCCCGCTAACATGTGACACACCACACAGCAACCTTATGTCATAGATGGGGAATATTTCTGGCATTTGATTGGCTAGCGGTTCTCTGAGGAGATGCTACCAAACAACTGCGGAGTAAATTACAGGGCATAGCCAACTAAAGCCACCAAAATCCACAGAATTTTGAATCGCCGGAATAGCCATACAGCAAAAACTCTTTTTCAATAGTCTCGGCCAAATGAGTTCGTTCGTGCCAGCCTTCTCATTCCCAACGACATGAGCATGTCCACGACTCCGTTCTTCGGTATCTCTAGGCTGTGAATTTTTGCAAAGCGAAGAGCGAAAATCATGCGCGAGGCTGCTGTGTTATCCGTCTCCGTATTCCGTGCTCCCGTTGCCGACAATGCTCTTTTCGTTCTCCGACTCCTTTCTCCATCTTCTCCCATTCAAGTCGACAGAATATAGGCCAATAAGCGTAGACAGGCGGAAGACAATATAGCATTCTCTGTCATGAATGCGCGGTCGGTACTCCTTAGGGCCCTGCGGCACCAGAAGCCGCCACTGTCTCAGACAGGTCGCCCGGACACCAGCCGAAGCTTTTCCAGCAGCCTGTCGCGGCGAGAGCTTCTCGATGTTGCCACCCTACCGGATCGAATTGTTCCCCGGTATGAAGAGACGCCATCCTCTTCGTTGCTCTCGCTGCACTGGCCGCAGCCGCCGCGCAACGTGCTGTTGATGCCGAAGTTACACGCTCCACATGTGACTCGATCAGCCATCGCATTCGCTCAACACCTTGCGAAGAACTACCCGGACCTGAACCTCATTTTTGAGAGCCGCATTGCGAACGACATTCACGAATCTCTCTCGTTTCCGATTTATACCGTGCAGAGTAGTGACCCGGCCACTCTCTTTCCAAAGAAGATCGACCTCATCACAACGCTCGGCGGCGATGGCACAATCCTGCGTGCCGCCAGCCTCTTCTCGCTGCAGCCGAGCGTCCCGCCCATACTGTCCTTCAGCATGGGCTCACTTGGTTTTCTAGGCGAGTGGAAATTCGATGAGTATAAGAGCGCATGGCGCGAGGTGTACATGAGCGGCAGCGGGGTAGCCGTGGACGACCTGGCAGCGCCTCACACACAGACGGCCAGCGGCCTGACTACGTCGGCATCACCCGCGATGATGGCGCAGCTAGAGTCTGGCAAAGATGGTTCAGATGCGCCAATAGCTTGGGGGAGCGTCCGTGGACAGAGTCTAGGAGTGAAACGAGTATCGCGGATGCTCCTGCGCCACCGCCTCAAGGTTGGTGTGTACGACCAGAATGGCGTCAACATCAATGACCAGTTAGTTCCCACGTCAGTAGCCGATCCCAAGCAAGAGCTGGCTGGAGGCAGTGCCGTCGCCAGAAAGACTCAGCCACCTCCTGCATTCCATGCTATTAACGAGCTGCTTATTCACCGTGGACCCCATCCACACCTAGCCATCATTGACATTTTTCTGAACAACCACTTTTTGACGGAAGCTGTGGCCGACGGCATCCTTGTGAGCACGCCGACAGGGTCTACCGCATATTCGCTCAGCGCGGGCGGCTCCATCATCCATCCGCTGGTGGGCTCGCTGTTGATCACCCCCATCTGCCCGCGAAGCCTGAGCTTCCGGCCACTGGTGCTACCTCTTAATACGAAGGTGGTCTTGCGCCTGAGCGAGCGCAACCGGGGTCGCGAGCTTGAAGTCAGCATCGACGGCAAGCGCAAGACAGGCGTGAGCATTGGCATGGAGGTTCGCGTTGAGGGCGAACATGTAGGCCCCACGGCCGACGGCAGCTGGCGTGGCGGCGTGCCTTGTGTGATTAGGGCGCCAAAGAAAGGCGATGCCAATGGGGTACTTGAAGATGACGACGGTTGGGTGGGCGGGCTTAATGGCCTGCTCAAATTCAATTATCCATTTGGAGAAGTGTTGCCCTGACTACTCCTCGCCTTTTTTTCTTTTTATGGTACATATATGTTACTATGTTAACGAGAAACCGCTATGTATTGTACGTCATTCTTACGGACATTGCATATGCTTGGCATGTTTATGACCAGCCAACGATTCTGGAGTTCGGCATTTTATGTGGGTTTGTCTGGCGTTCTTTTATTGCATGGAAGAATTGAAGTGTTCCTCCAGTATCTCTCTATTTTCAATATCTCTTCTCATAGTATTTCATTCTCTCGTCTAGTTTGATGCGATAGTAGCATTTAAATTAATGACAGCAGAAGTCTTACAAATTTCAAAAAAATTCATCTTAACAATAACCATCTCCTTGCAGAGCAAAAATTATTACGTCGTTTCGTATCAGCCTCTTTATATCTTTATAGCATTACCATTAGAACTCCTACCACTGCTGAGACGGTGAGCCACAAGCTAAGCAGATGATCGCCAGACAGGAGTCGCGCCGCGGCAACGTTCGTATTTGCGACGCCAGTCGTCGTTGGTGTTATGGTGGTGGTGGTGGCCGGGCTGGTGGTCTTCTTCGTGCTGGTGGTCGGCTTGCTAGTGGTGCTGTCGCCGCTGCCACCGTCACCAAATGTGGCCGGGGCTTCAGTGGTCGTGGAGCCGGCCAGTGGCTCGAGCGAGGTGGCGGCGGCGGGCGTGGCGGGCGTGAAGTCCGATGAAAGGGCCTTGAAGGACGACGTGGCGGCATTGGCGTCGGTCGCGGACACGCTGACAGTGGTGTAATCCGTGGTGCGTGCCGACGTGACGACGGACCGCGTCTCGTCAACCTCATACCAGAAGTAGTAGTAGTAGTAGTAGGTGATTGTGAAGTAGTAGTACTCGGTGGCAGTAGTGTGCGTGGCCGGCGGCGGCGTGGTGCGCGTCGTCGACGTCGTGCGCGTGACCGTCACGCCGCCCGTCACGTACGCCGTGCAGCTCTCGTCCGTGCAGCAGACGTCGCGCGACAGGCCGTCCACCTTGTAACAGTCGTTGCCCGCGTCGCAGTACGACTCGTCGCCGCAGCACACGGCGCCGTCCGGATAACAGTGGCTCTCGCCGCAGCAGTCGGTGCCGGCCTCGCAGGGGCCCGTGGGACAGCAGGCGTCTCCGGGCACGATGCAGTAGCCGTAGCTGCAGCACTTGTCCGTGTCCGGGCAGCAGCGGCCGAAATCTGGCAGCGCGTCAGCAAAGAGCAAGAAAAAAAAAAGTAATCGGCAAAATGTGCTGCTTATACTGGGACAACATGGAACATACTAGCGCAGTAGCCGTATCCGGCGTCGCAGGACTGCCGCCGGTTCAGGAGCATGTCCACAACGGACCGCGCCGTCAGCTCGCCGGCAGAGCCGTTGCCGCTCTTGGACTTGAACTGGCCGACGATGTTGGGCAGAATTACGTAGTGATGGTCGCCGTTGTCAAATTCGAGGACGCCCGGCTGCGACGCCGCCTCGCGCAGAACAGCCTCGCGCCGGAGCACCTTGGCCAAGGGCTCCTTAGCCCACGCCGTCGCGGCAGCCAGCAGGCCCGCAGCAAAGAAGCTAGGGCAAGCACGCATACTGAATGTATGAACAAGCGGGAAGAATTCCCCTCCAAAAAAAAAAATAGGAATTTGGTGCTTTAGCTGCAGCTGTCCTATACCAATGGCTGTGGCTTGCTTCAGAATCGCATGGGCTCTTATAACGCCTCCTCTGCGCAATGTCACAAGTTTGAAGGCGTCAAAATGGACAACGAAGGAAAATAAATTCAAAAAACAAGGCAGCTAGATAAGGTACGGGGCCAACCGCAGCTTTATTATGTACATAATACACACAATGTGCCGGGTGGGTGTTGTCAGTTAATACGGAAGATACGATTTCCTTTCAAGGTATACAGCTCGACCCCTTGTCCGTATACATGCAAGGATCACAACGGTCACGCATATCAGCTCGGAAACTAGTTGTATATTTCTATTTCTCTTGTTGTTTTCCCTCATGGACCCTGCCGAACACCTCTGCCAGGATCTCCTTTATGGTTAGGCAGCAAGTACTCCATATGTCCCATACAATGTTGAGGTGCTGCGTTCCGAGTCACGTCTCTTGGCAAAGAGCGGCTGAGCAGGAACGGGAGACTTTCTGCAAGCGAGACACAAGCGAGGAAGCTTCTTCTCCTCTTCAGACCGCAAGCGGATGTCTGCAGTTCTCATTCTCGTTGCTGGTGGAGGGTGTCAGGCTTTTTTGGTACTCTGCCAAGAGACCAACCGATAGACTGCTGCAGTCTTTCCGAGAAGCTTCCTAGAGCAGATCGCTGCAAAAGCCACAAAAACAAGAAAGGAAATGGTAGAAACGGCGGACAAGTCGAAAGAAGAATGGAAAAGATCAGCAGGATCCAAAGTTAATTCAAAGTTGCGGCCTTTGTGTGAGTGGCGCATCTGCAAGCGCTGGTCAGCTAAGCCTTTTTAGTGCCTCGCATTCGTCGTATGGTCCAGGGTACAGGTGAAAAAAGTAAGCAAATAGAACAGAAACAGAGCCGCGATATGTGCCAAGGCAGCCGATACTTTTTAGTTGCTGTTCAGCTGGCCGAGGCAGAATATGCCACAAAAAGAGGGTGGGACGATTCAAGAAAATGACGGACTGGGAGAGGCTGGCAAGAGACAGGACGTTTTGATCCGTACATACTCCGTACAACATGCCATCATCGAAGCCCAGAACGGATCTCTTGTTTCTTCTTTGTGTTAATCTGTGAGCTTAGCACAAAATAAATGACAGAAGAATCGATCGCGCCTCGAACAATACAATACTTTTAATACAGGTGTCGCATGCAGCCTAGCAGGGCTGGTCAACTATGAGCCCCGCTGCGGTCTTTATTAGCTCCTCAGGACAACAGACGAAGGATGGACAAAAACAAGGAAATCCAACTGGCACCACATGGCTAGCTCTCTCCACAGCTCTTCGGTTCGTCCAAGCAACCCACTGTTTCTGCAGTCAACCCAGTTTTCGACTGAAATAAAAATCATTTTGAGTTTTAAAGCTTTTTTAGAGGGTGGGCCATCAACGGACCACCAACTCCCAACAACACGGGGCTAGGCCATTCGAAATAGTGTATGTAAGTGACTAAGACTGCAACAGCACGTCTTGACTTTGAAGAGTACAGAAAGGACATGCTCGTTGTTATTTCTCTGCAACAAAATCCCTACTCAATCCCAAGAAATAAGGTTTGAGGTTGTTTGGTTGCTTGAAAAGAAAAGCAGCTCTACCAACAGCTTTGGTGCCCCCACCAAGACAGAAATCTTCCGGTACAAAAGGCGGCTCTTTCACTTGTCTCTCCCAAGTAAAATGAATGTCTCTGGCGTTCTCGAAATGGAGGGTACATGGCCCAATTGAAACGGATCTTCACGCAGCCACTCCGCATGGACCTGGTTGAGGCTCTCAAAAGGAAGCAAATTGTACATGCGAGTCGGGAAGCTTGCGGGATAAATAATAAATAATATTAAAGGAGACAAGAGAATGTACTACTAATATATGGTATGCAGATACAACTGGCGAGGATACGGCCTCTTTATCTTTGTAGCTATGTTGATACAAAGTTAAACATACAGTAGCCGCCTCTTCTACCTTCGCTACTCCGTATTTCTCGTCGCTGTGGCGCGCTTAGGCGGGGATTAGATTAGTCTTTCTCATTTCTGTACACCAGATCTCCACTCTCCTCCTCGCATTTCTCTTCTTTCTGGATTGCAAAGAAAACAAAACAAAGTGAAAAGCTTAGATTCATTCAATGTTTAAGAGTCAACATCGGCGGCTAACGCGCTGCGGCGTCCCCGTTCTTCTTTTTTCTTGTTTTTTCAGGGGGCAGAATACATGAAATATACTAGTGTTATGCCGCACAACGCTCACGCTTTAGTGGATTGGGCTGGTGCGGCTGAAGTAGATGTGGCCGGTGGCTTGGCAGGTGCTGTCGCAGTCGAGCCAGCTGGCAGGATACCCTGAGGATAATGGAATACGTTGTCCGAGTCCACGCTCGACTTGATGGACTGCAGTCTCTTCAGATGACTACCCCAGTAGTTGTTTTGTGCTGCAGTCTGGTTGAGCCGCGGGTCAGGGTAGTTGACATACTGGCCCCACTCGCCGGCCTTGAGCCCACTGGTGATATTAGCTGCAAATGTTTCCAAAAACGAGAAGCCGTCAGCTGGGAAGCTGCCTGTGTCTACTCGATCATAGAAGTTTGTCATAAACAGAAAATCACGATGCGCATACGACGTTGCGTTCTGCGCTATTTTGCCAACTGCGTTGTTCTTGCCGCCGTGAATGTCGATTTGTGCATACCAGTCGCGCTTAATTGACTTTCCAGTTCCATACCAGTAGTCGACAAAAGCATTGATCTGGTCGTCTGACAGCTTGTTGGTATACAAGCTTGAAGAGTAAAACGTTTCGTGCTACCGCATGTTAGCCCATCGGAAATTTTGATCGGGCTACCATCGTCTTCCTCTTCGTTTTCCACACCGCCTCTCTTCATTGGGTGCTTTGAGCCTTCTCAAGTACTTACCATGTTGTAAGGATAGGTTTGATTGAGCTCCATGCCGTTACCGAAGTGGGCGGCTTGGTCAAGCCAAGTGCCTTGCTGTGATAGCACGAGCTTTGCCCCAGTCTTGTTCAACAGCGGTGTGAGTGCATCCTTCAAGGCCGTCTTATTGCCCCAGTAAAGACCCTCAAAGTTGGCGAAATCCTTGGTGATGAACATGCGCAGGTTCAGTTCATTTGGCATGCTGTTTTCAGCAAAATCTTGGAACGCTTTGATGCCGTCTGCGGCTTTCTCCTGCTTCCAGTTGATAGCAGCTGAATAAAATGTAACCGCCTCTGGTACGACGAATGTGTTGAACTTGAACTCGGCCGCAACGCCGAAGGATGAGCCTGCACCTCGTATGGCCCAGAAGAGATCCGGGTTCTCGGTCTCGGAGACTTCTACCACTGTGGAGTTGGCTAGAACGACCTTGGCGCTAACTATAAAATCAACGGCGAGACCTTTGGTATGCGAACTCACACCGAAGCCACCGTGAAGAGAATGTCCTCCAATACCGACACTACTTTCTGTTAACTCTTTTGTCTCTCTTTTTTTTTCCTCAAAACTTGAAAACAATGCAATGGGGAAAAGCAACTTACCCGGGACAAGTTCCGTGACTGAAATCCCTCTTGCCTTGCTGATAAAGCTCAGCAATTACATGACCCAGGCGAGCACCACCTTGGATGGTCGCGACACCAGTGCTGTTGTCGAGAACAACAGAATCCATTCGATCTAGTTCAAGGACCAAGTGGCCATCCTCGCCACCAAGACCAAAGGAGGCATAACTATGACCACCACATTTTGGATTCGCTTTAACACCCAACTTGGCCGCGCAACGGACAGCTTCCTGAATCTGAGGAATGGTAGTAGGCACGGCGATGGCTATCGGCGTGTAGTTGAGTCGCAGGTTGAAAGGAGCAACGTCTTGTGCCCAGTCTGTAGTGCCGCGATCATCTATGGGCACACCGGCAGTCTTGAGGCAGTCTTCTACTGCTGCACTAACATCTAGAGGCGTAGCAGAGCTTATCGGAGTTTGGCTGAACAGCTGTAGCAGCCACAATGAAGTGGCCACGAAACGATTGTTCATTTTGACGATATGGAAACAGCTTCGAGGAACAAAATTGACAAAAAGAAAACTGAGAAGCTAGGACCGGAAGCTTTTTAAATATAAATGAGAGCGTCTAATTTATTTCTATTGCAAGCTGCTGAAGAGCTATGCGCAGATTAGCGGCGAAAACTCGGCGAGCAATGTAATATGCAAATAAGAAAAGAAGTCCAGTCGATTCTGCCCTTTCTTTCCAGGCAATATTCCGTAGCGTGTAGCAAAGTCTGCGAATTCCTTTGATGCCAGAGAAGCAGTGTTAAATGAAGGAAGTGAAGAAAAGATGTCACAGCGCACAACACAACAGTCGGGGCCAGGGAGTATAATAAGACAAGGACTAGTAGGATTAAGAGGGCTTTTGGATTAGACAAGGATTTAGGAGAGGGAAATTAGGATGTGAACTCAGAGATATATCTATTGGCATGTGGCTCTATCCGGCGCTCTGGGATCCAACTGGGAAAGATCAAGACAAATAGCAATGCCAAGCAAACCAGAGACGACGAAACAAAGTTAAAGGCTAAGGCTAGATCGCAAATTATCTTCGTCTTCCTCTGATAGATGACGGACGGCTGGTTCTCTTGTCAGACCAGGCAAGAAAATTCAGTGATGCCACTCATCGTAAGGTATGCAAAGTATGTCGGGCCATAAAAATAAACTTTGATCTTTCCCTCTTGCCAATTCCTTCGTTGTGGGCAAAGTCTATTTTCCGTAAGGGGAATAAAAAAAGGCAAACCTTAAGCAATGCTCAATATTGACCTATCTAAGAAGGGGTAGCAGACAGAGACCATGGGACAAAGAGAAGCCAAATGAGACGCATGTCAGCAAACAGAGGAACCGGGAGTAAGATTCAAGCAAAGATACACAAAAAAGTTCGGCGGCATAGACTGGGGCCGGTTCACTGAGCCGACGTCGTTAATTGTTGCTCTTCTCCCATTTAGGATACCGCCGGGAGGAAGTGCCGCTCAATTAGGGATTAATGTAGAGATCCACTGCACACAAAATAGTTCCTTTTGTTTACTTTACTTCCGGGTACCTTTGCATGCTTTCTTGAAATGATTTTCCGTCTTCCGACTTATCAGCCGTCTAACTGGATTGCTTAGAACATCCAACACGAGGCGTTGGATTTGAGTGTTCGCTAGCATGGCCACGGAGACGCCTCAACCTGGCTGTTCGGAGAGACATTTAAACAGGAGATGATCCATTGATTTTAACCTGTTGTGGATACTGAGCTTTTCACATGGGATAGCTTGTGGCTACCTTTTTGCCTTCTCGTTGCTTATCCATATGTCTGCCAGCTCTTGGCCACAAGCGGTTTGGCCCGAGTCTGTGGATGGTGTGTTAATAGCCTGTGTCAAACATCGACAAATTTCTGCAGGACAACACTATTATGTTGTAGCAGCTGTATTTATTTATTTATTCTGTCCCTTGCTCCGCACTCTGTGGTTTCATGTTGTCTTCATAGTAAAGATGTAAAATATTTCATAGAGGGCAAGGCTACGGATGTTCATCTCCATCCCCGCCTTTTCCGGTGGCAAAGAACGTCATGGGGCTCTTCTCCTTTCTCCATGCAGAGAACTCATGATAGCAGAGCAATCGACCCACGACGCACTTTCTCACAATGGAGCGAAGCCAACGCTCTTCGTTCTTCCGGGAGGGAAATCGTAATGGCTCCGTTACAAAGATTGGGTTTACTTAAGAGTGGGTGCCGTATAATTTCCTAATTCGGCAATCACGGCCTTCCATTGTCACAGATTTTATGCAAATGCCTACAAGTTGTGCACTTAGTCCAGGAAAAATTGCTATGCGAACTTGAAGAGACGACTTTAAGGTCATAAAAAATGTCGAGGCTTCACACTTTAACAGATTCTACTGAGTCGACGTAAATCTGGCTCGAAAACCTTAGCTTAGAACCAACCGGTGAGTCTTGAAGAGCTTTAGCGGGATGTACGAACAAGATGAGTGAAACCAGCGAAAAATAGGATATCCCTTATCCCCTTTCCTCTGTTTACAATTTTTTTTTAAGCTCTTCTCCATTCTCGTCTTCATTTCCCTTAAAACATCTCCTTTTAGCTCACATTCAACATTCTCTTCTCTTTATCCTTATAAATTCGCGGAATGAATACATGTTTAAGGCCTGAAGGTAGCGCGGCATGCCTGATTTATCCGGAACATTGCATAATCAGCCTTGAATGAGAGCCCCAACTAGACCAGGCAGACGGACTTCAAGATCCGTGTTTCCGCCTTCAATAAGCAATGTATAGTCATTCCATATATTATTGTTTTTATCAATGGATCAGGGACTATTCACGGCGACCAAAAATGGGGAAATCAGGAACACAAGAAGTCTATGATTTGTATCTTACACGTGGATGTCTTGGCCACGACGACAAGCCCAGGACAAAGTCGCCCTTTATCACCAATGTAAGTATGAGCAGAAATAAGAGAAGATCTCCGAACTTCCTCGCACTGGGGATTGTTTACTCTCCCAAGAAAAAAAAAGGGTAAAAACAAAAGCGTATCCGGCAGCCCGGTACCGCAAAGATCGACAACAGCTCAAGGTAACATCCAGAGTATTAGCAGCGCTTTGATCATGTCTCGCCATCAGGTTACATTCTCCTTCAAATCAATGGTTCCTATTTTATTTTACTTACCTTTCATTTCGAATATCCCTTTCAGTAATTAACCATATCGGTGCTCCTCTCATGATGCCATCGCTTGTCTCGATCTAACGACCACCCGAAGTCACCTTGGATGCAAATCTCGGTTCAAAGGGACGTCACACAGAAGAGACCTACTGGCTGTTGAGCTTTGTCATGAGGCCTCTGGGCCTTCAACATCTCTCGACAGGGTTTTCCTCTCAACACTCACTTTCTCACTTGCCACCCTTTCAATTGCGGGGAATATTAAAAAAAATCGCCCGGATAATGGAATGTACCCCGATGCCTCTCTTCTTCATCTCCCTTTTAGCCTCGTCCCTCGTCTCTGGGGATAGTAACACCCTCTTTAGCATAGGTGTGACCCTAACCTCTTCTGTTTCCTTTAAGCTCTTCCTTTTCTCCATCTGTTCCTTTCATCATATGGATGCCCTTCGTTCAGCTGTGCACATTCCCCCCGCAGCAAGGAAAACGAAGTCGCACTTTTCTCTATCCCAGGCGATGCAACGGACTGACCCCAAATAAATCACCACATCAGGAGCCGATTTATTAGCGGTCCTATCAATTTGTTTTGCACCCAACCCCACGATATTGTTCAGACACTTTCCCGGTATTGCTTCTCCGCACGAGGAACAGCAGAATCTGAAAATAATCGCTATGATATAAAGCTTTAAATGCCATTTCCATGACCTCTATATTGCCGGTTTGGCCCGTAGAGAATCGATGGGACCATCTTTCACGGTGTTTTTAATCCACCGACATGTTTCCTCTCGTTCTCCAAGACTTTCCCATATCACCTTGTTCTTCCGCCTCTCATCTGTTATAATTTCTCCTTGTCCTAAGTGGCCTGCTTTTCTTTCTATATTTCTTGCAGGGTTTATACTTTCCTGGCATAATCTGACCTGATCTGACTGAGACACGAGGCCCCCTTTCTCATCCCATCTCCAGATCCAAGCTGCAAAAGAGTAACGCCATTGCCAATCTCGCCATGGTTTCTTTCAGCTCGTCTCTATCGGCATTGCTATGCCTGTTGCCAGCCACAACCCTTGCGGCAACCGCAAACCTGCTCGTGTCACACTACAATGGGAACATCTATACACTGACACTGACAACCGGCAGTGGCACCCCATCGCTGGCCGTCTCATCGAGCGTCAAGGCCTGTGGCCAGATGCCTAGCTGGCTTACTCTGGACAAGGAGGGCGGCATGGTCTACTGCACCGATGAGAGCGGCGCCAATGTCGGTTCAAGCCTGACCGCTTTGTCTGTTGGCGACAGCGGTGTGTTGAAGGTCTCCGCTACCGACAAGACTCCTGGCGGCGAGCTGCACAGCACGCTCTTTGGAGGCAGCAATGGCAAGGGTTTTATTGCCGCCGCTGAATAGTAAGGCACTCTCCAGCTTTGGTGCTATAGCCTTGAACTATGTTTGTGAAGAGGGAGTGGAGACGCGGACTGACCAGGCGCTTCTAAAACAGCGATCCTTCGGCCATTGCCACATTCAAGCTACCTCTTGGCGGTGGTGCTACCAACTTGCAGCGCTTCCACTACACCATGTCCGGCCCAGGTCCCCGACGTGACCGCCAGGATAAGCCGCATCCGCACTCGACCTTCACGGACCCTACGGGCAAGTTCCTTCTGAGCGCTGATCTCGGCGCCGATCTGATTCGCATCTTCAGCATCAGCGCCTCTGATGGCAAGCTGACCGAATGCACGGCGGCCAAAACGGGCGCCGCCGATGGCCCCCGCCACGGCGACTGGTGGGTGCCCAAGGCCGGCTCCACTGACGGTACCATGCTGTACATTGTCAATGAGCTGGCCAATTCCGTCACTGTGTGGCAGGCGACCTATCCTGCAGACGGTGGGTGCTTGACGCTCAAGGAGACGCAGTCCTTGCCAGCATACCCGGCAGGCAAGTCTGCACCCGCCCGGAGCAAGTCAGCTGAGGTCCACACGAAGGGCAACTTTGTCTATGTGGCCAACCGCAACGACAAGACATTTGGCCCCAAGGAGGACTCGGTGGCCACCTACTCGATCGACCCCGCCAGCGGAGCGCTGACGTTTGTGGAATCGACAAACACGCACACGTGGTACCCGCGGACGTTCCAGATCAACAAGGCAGGCGATCTAGTGGCTTTCGGCGGCCAGACCTCGTCAAATGTGGCCATCGTCGAGCGCAATGTGACGACCGGCCACCTCGGCGACTTGGTAGCCTCCGTCAACGTGGGCACGCCCGGCACAGACGGCAATGAGGATGGCCTCAGTGCTGTCATCTGGGACGAGTAGACAACAGAGGTCCATAGTGGTCTAGAACCGGAAAATGAATGAAGAGCATGTTTAGTGCCACATTTGGTTAGCGTGAAGAAGTTAAAACAATGGATAGCTCAGAGACGCAAGGAAGGATATGACTGGCTGCCAATATGAGAATCTCGACGCGGGAATTTTCTTTCTTTTCCCTCTTATTCTTTGTACATATATTCTCGTGTTGTCCGCTTCGATAGCAGCTTGACAAGTCCTTCTTTTCCTTGTATATATCAAAGCTCAAGCTGCGGGGAACATTTCTGTATTTTTCCTCAGTGAAGTGAATGACAAAAGAGGGCTGAAGAGATGAAAGGACCGAAAAGGATCCCAGGTGATTATAGGTAAATATGTTCTGCTTGCAAATGTGAGGGTAAAAATATGCCTTTAAGGGTCCTCCATTGTGCATCTTCTAATTCTCTGAAATTCTCTCCACTCCATCCTTTTTAGAAGGCCCTCTGATCAAAATTTCAGCTTTTAAGATCTATCTGCCTCTGATCTCTAAAGAGACCTGAGCTCAAAATCCGTCAACTAAACGAGCCGGATGTGATTATCAATGCCAGTGTGTGCTTTTTTAGCTTCACAAAATCATATCGCCCCTCCAGTTTTTATTCGGGATAACCACGAGGAGAAAATTCAGGTAAGCCTGGTAGTCCATCCCGACGACTTGGATAGGGGTGTAGAGTTCGCGAACAAGACCAAATAACAACGAGGTGATCTAGATCTCTTTTGTAAGGTCATGCAACCCCAAACGGCAAGCAACTCGCAGTGAACCTGTCGTCTAGGGACTCCGTCACCCTTCAACCAAACATGGAAGATGCGGAGACACACCACACCTCGGTTCATGGGTATAGAAACAGTCTTCTCAGTGCACGACAAAGTATGATGAGCAAGAGTGAGGGGTACGTTTTCCGGCTCGAAAAAATTAACCGAAAGACGCAAGGCTGGAGGCCAAGGCTGTTGACCAAGGCTGGTCAGCTTGGAGAGCACGCATGAGTAAGATTGAGATAACCAACAAAGGGGACATGGAAGACGGCGAGGTTGAAGAAGATGCAAGATGCGCCAATCGCATGGCAATGTCCCTGCTAGAAATTGTAATCAGAACTCAGACGAGAATCGCCTGATGAGACGGAGTCTAAGCATGGCGCCAAGGCAGGTCTGAGCTCAGGTTCTCTCCCGGAAAACATCAACAGCGATCTCGGTACATGTACACGTGAATTACGGCGATTAGACAAAGTATGACGGCGATTGCAAGCGGTAGATGACGAAGAAATAGAAGGTAGCAGAGAGCTAATGATTCAATGCGGCATCCCATGTTGACTGCCCCGTCTTCTTCCCACACTGGCTCGCGCCTGGGTATGGGGTAAGAAGTGTGGAGGAACCGGAAGACCACTACCTGGCAAGGGGGAGACTAAATGCGGAGAGGATCAGGGAAACCTATCAGAGAGCTTGCCAAGGTAACACTGGCTGGCTCATCATTTAGGCATGCGATTTGGGGCCTTCCGCTAAACCACTTTGTTGGTATTTTCAGTCTGCCGCACTCATATGAGACTACCGGTTGGCTTCAATTACCTTCCAAATATTTTCTTAGTCAGTTTTGGTATTCTTCCCATTACAAATGCATTTTGGGGGAAGATCCCCAAATTATTTTTCTCGTGCATTTGGAGTGCCGCTCTTGCAGCTACCCCTAATTTCTATTGAAGCTCCGTTTGCTTCTCATGATAATGAGTTACGACCTAAACTCCTCACCACGATCAATTTGTCTCAGGCCCTATATGACTATTTGGCGCTTCTTCCTAGCAGGATCCGCTCTCTTGCAGCCAGCCCGCTGTTTAGAGTTTACCCACCTTAAATCTCCTTGGAAATCGTTTTCCCGTCTAAGCTAAGCTATTGTATATTCCTAGCTAGCAAAATTAACATCACTCTAATACATCCTTTATGAGCTGTTCAAAATTTGTTTAGTCGCTTCCCTAAGACTAGGCAAATCCGGGGTAAGCTCAAGGAACTTCGACTGTACGCAGTAAATACGTAGAGATTAAGAGCTAGGGCAATAAAATGCAGATAAGACAATGGCAAGAATACGTTGAGATGGCTTGCGCAGCAGTTCCCAGGTGCTTAGACGCATCTACGACGTCTGGTCCTCCGCGATGTGCTTTGTGGAGTAAGCTCCAAGCTGCCCCAGTTCTCCAAAAAAAAAAAAAAAAATGGTAGTGAACTGAAATGAAAAGAAAGGTATGCTAAAGGTCAACAAAAAAAAAAGAAGAACATTTATGCTGGTCGGTGACCGAATCCCGGAAAGGAACTTCCATAGCCATAGAGACGGCGAGAGTATAATATAGAGCTAGCTGCTACCCCAGCACCCCCTCTTTGGTTTCCTGTCATATCTGGCTCTCCAGTGTTTATTTTGTCTTTACGCCCTTATTTTCCATGTTTCGCCTGTTGGTTATACAGACAATTTCACGACTATACCGGACAATCTCTTGAAATCTTTGTGGCTTTTGGGTAGCGAACCCTTACGATCCTGGCGAGATGGTTGCCACTTCGGCATATAACCTTTCGGTATGTGAAGTAGAAAGAAGACCAGACGGTACATTTTACAAGAAAGCAAGAGAATAAACTCTAATACGTCCAGATCGTGCTGTTCGTGGCACTGAGTAGTCTGACGTATGGCTACGCCTTCTCTGTGTTCAGCACGTCTATTGGCCAGGTCGGCTTCTACGAGTACTTCGACCTGGCCACGACGGGACCACGAGCCAGTTACACGAATTCCATGCTCGGGGCTATCAATGCCCTCTTTTCGGCGGGTGCTGCTTTCGGAGCCCTCTCCATTGGCTGGCTGCCAGACTGGATGGGCCGCAAGAAGACCATCCAGCTGGCCGGTATCGTCAGTCTTGTCGGCGGCGTAAGTGTATTCAGAGTCCCATGACAAAGCGATTCGCTTTCACTAGTGGGTGAAAAAGAAGAAGGCAATAGCTCACACCGGTAGGCTCTCGTCGCTGGCTGTGCCACCATTCCCATGCTAGTTGTTGTGCGTCTGATCCAGGGTGTTGGCGTCGGTCAGTGTATCACCATCACTCCGATCTACCTGTCCGAGGTCGCGCCACCCCATCGCCGCGGCTTCCTTGCCGGCCAGAACGCTGTCGGTCTCGTCACAGGCTACTTTATCGCGAGCTGGTAGGTGACCTGGTTCAATAAGCAAGCAGTGTGAGGTCTGACAATGCCAGGGTCGGCTACGGCACGTACTACTCCACAAACGACACATTTACTTGGCGCTTTCCGCTAGCCCTCTCGTGCTTGTTCCCTCTGATTCTGCTGGTCGGATCGCCTTGGATTCCCGAATCTCCACGTTGGCGTGCGTTGTTCCCTTTTTTGGCATTCACAGATTGATTCCCCTCGTTCTCTCTGCTTACAAGCTCGGCTAGTTCTCTGGAAAGACCGGTCCGACGAGGCCTGGAAGATCGTCGAGCGCCTCCACCACGATCCCCGAGATGCGGATCAGCTGGCGGCGAAAGAGGAGTTCTACCAGATGCGCGTGCAGATCGAGTTTGACCGGACGCAGGATCTCTCCATGTGGTACATGTTCAAGAAGCCGTCTCTGCGCCGGCGCATCTTGCTCAGCTGCGGCGTGTTGTTTGGCGGCCAGGCTTGCGGTCCTCTCGTGATCAACAGTGCGTCCTTTCCTCGAAGAATCCCTTCCAGGCGTGTTTCCTCTTTTGCTGTCTTCATTGGAGAATCTGCTAATATAGTTTCGTCCAAAACCCCAGACTACAGCGTCCTCCTGTACCAAGGTCTTGGCATGACCGGCAGCATGCCGCTGCTCATGTACGCCATCTACGTCGTCGTCGGTGCCAGCGTCAACATTATTGCGGCCTTTATCATGGACAAAGTCGGGCGCCGGCCGCTTCTCTGTAGGTTCTCCACCTCTTCATCTTCTTAATGCCACACACAAGATCTCGGCAAAATCTGACCTCTCGCAGGCATCGGTTTCTTGAGCACAACCATCTCCATGGCGTGCGAGACAGCTCTGGTGGCCAAGTTCGCGGGCACAGACAACAAGGGCGGCAACGCGGCGGCGGTCTTCTTCCTCTTCCTGTTCGTGACGATGTACGGCGCCTGTGTCGACAACACGGCCTTTGTATACTGCGCCGAGGTGTATCCGACGATGTACCGGGCCAAGGGCATGGCCCTGGGACTATTTGTCTACTACGCCGGCTCCATCGCCTTCCTGACGCCTGCCGCCACCGCTCTCCAGAACATTGGGTAGGTTTCACGCAGACTCGCGTGGTCGTGCTTGGTTCCCAGACGTGAGCCTCGGCGAAGCGGTCTTGTGCTGATGCTTTTTGACAGATGGAGATTTTATCTCGTGTTCCTCTGCTGTTCATTCGTTGCCTTTATCCTGGCCTACTTTTTCGTCGTCGAGGTGAGTTTGATGTTATCGTCCTCTTTCTTGCACGAGAAAGCATCTTACAAAGATCGCATTTCATCTCGCTAACTTCTTTTAAAGACTGCCCGCCTCTCTCTCGAAGAGATCAGCTCCATCTTTGGCGACACTGTGGTCGTCAATCTCACCACGGCGACGGCCGAAGAGAAAGCTCAGATTGATGCTGCAATTGCTGAGAAAGCCGGCGATGGGCACGTTGACGTCGTGGAGCACGCATAACTGTATGCAGCCTCACTCTGCAGTGCTACACAGCGCTAGCGTCTAGTCTGGAACACCCTTGGTCCATGCCATCCTTTAAATTGACTGCAATTAGACGGTGACTGGGGGGGTCGAAATGAAATTAATGAGAAATGGGAGAAGGATAACTAATGGGAATGGGAATAAAAATGGGAATGAGAACGAGGATAAGAATGAGAAAGTATACACAGTGCTGCCTAAATATCTGGCTTAGAATCAGTGAGACAGCGGTGACTTTCTGCCCGCAATTCCCTACTTCTGACCTCTTCTTAGCTGCCTCTTGTTCTGTCTTCAAAAGTCGAAGTCATCTAGTCACGCTGCTCAACATGCATTTCTTGTTGCAATTGATGATAAAATATGCTCTGCCATTCCGCTAATAAAGCAAAAACTGGAAAATCCAAAAGGGAAGTCTCTCATCTTCTTTGGACTTGAGAAAAATGACAAAAATACACCTAGTAACGCCAGGTTTAAGAAAGAAAAAAAGGGGGAGAAAATGGAAAAAGCTAAAAAAAACCATTATCCGGTCGAATGCATCCGCCGGCCCAGACTGTTTCCTTTTGACCAAATGTACATTTATAAAGGATACCGCGACACGTCTTCGCTCTTCGAGAAGCGGAGCATATAGCGGAGCACACAAAAGCGGACCAACCCGTGTTCATACGGTGCCGCTGATGCTCAGCTCCCGGATCTCCTGCAGGACCTGCTCGACGCGGGTGTCGAGCTCGCCGTTAGCGTACTGGTCGCGGGTGTCTGCGTCGAGGTACTGCTGGACCTGTGCCATGCGGCTGTATGCCTCGGCGCAGAAGCGCAGCTGAATCTTGACGAGGGCCTCGAAGCTAGGGTCGAGGTAGGGGACGCGCAGGTCAATGAGCTGGGGCAGCTCGGTGGACAGCTGCTCGTTGAGCTGCTCGTAGGCCTGCTTGGCCATTTCGAGCTCCTTCTCGGCGCGGGGCAGCTTGGTGACGTCCTTATCGGGCTTCTCGACGAGCTTCTTGACCTTAGCGCGCAGGGCGTCGTAGTCGAGGAGCTTGTGGCCGCGTTTCTTGATGCCTGGAGAGAGGGGAGAAAGAGAGGGAGAGTCAGAAAGTCGGCCTTGGTCAGATGCAAGGGAATATGCCGGTATTACATACATTCGTTCACGTCGGGAAAGTAGTTGCAGAACTTGGAGATGGGATCAAAGACTGTCGTTCTGTATTTTTGCCAGTCAGCGCCCTGTAGGGATAAAAGGCCAAACGCTCCACCTCGTCCTACCTGTATGGGCCGTCCAACGCCTTGACCGTCTCTGAATCGAGGTCCTCCACGGCTTGCTTGTAGCTTCGGCTGACGCCGTCTTTCGCACCGGAATCGCCGTAGAACGCATCAATGGTCTCGGCAATCCGCATTTGTGAGGCAGTCATTGCTAGTGTCCCTGTCAGCTTCCTGGCCGCTCATCCCCGTCACCGCTCATGCGATCGCTGCAGCATAACGCGACTAGGGGAAGAGTCTGCCCACATACCTCGTAATGAATCCAGATAGCCTTTTGCCTCCTTTTGTAACCGATTTGCAGCTGCCTCCATTGTCCGAAATCGCCTGTAGGAAACGAGGTTACTCTTGTCAGCCTCCGCCATGGTTCCAGAGCTGTTCGTTCGGTCCGTGATCGCGCTTGCGACGCTCGGAAGAGTCGGACGCAGCAAGACGAGGATGCGGGCAATGCCTACCTCTCCTCCACCTCATAATCACGGTCGTTTGTCTTCTCAACATGGCCGGTCTTCATCATCACCTGCGTCGTGGCGCGGTTGACATTTTTCTTGAACCCTGGAGAGCAGGCGCATCTTGTTAGCAGATGAGAAGGAAAAAAAAAGGATGACTGGCAGCCAGAGCACAACAACGTCGAACTGCGAGAGAGCAGAGCGCGGAGAACAGAGTGGGCTAGACGTACCTGCCCAAGACATGATGGGCAACTGTGAGCGGCACCAAAACGATAAGCTGTAGCTATTGAGAAGGAGATGAGGAACGGAGAATCTCGAAAAGAATAGGAAAAATTGGCGATTTGACGTAGAGAGTAGAAGGATACAGAGTAATGCTGTTCAATTCGAGCAGAGAGGATTTCGATTCTTGTTGTTTTGCTGTTTAAAGTGTGTCGTTCGTTCGCTCAGTGTACGGGCGGCAAAGCAGAGGCAAGCAGGCGACCATTTGGAGGATTTTGCTTGGACGACACAAGCAAAACGCAGCCCAAGAAGATGGCGCTTGGCACTAACTTTTCTCGACGATGCGATGATGGCGGGACGTGGCAGTGCATAAGCAGCCAGTTTTCCAGTTTACTAGGCCCTGAAAGGGGACTTTAGCGGGGGGTGAAGGAAGGGGGGGGAGGGGAAGAGAGAGAGGCACTGAGAGGGAGGCAGAGAGAGGCAGAGAGAGTCTGGCGACCTACGTCAGCGACATGTGTCTGCGCCACCATAGGATAAGGCAGTCAGCAGTGATTAGTCATTGTGATCTGCGGCCTGGGTGACAGGGTCTAGTTAATGGGTACGAAAAAAGTATGCTTATATGTGCAGAGGTTCGCTCAGATACGGAGTATACGGATAGTGTACGCTGAAGAAAGAGCGCTAACCAAAAGCAAACGTCAAAGAAAAATCAAGGGACGACGTCGAGGAAGCTTAGTCGAAGGGGGGAAATCGACAGCCCTGTCCTCGCGATTGTGTCTCTTGCCGCTCTCTCTCTCCCTTCTCTCCCCATTCCCATCTTCCCCCACCTTCCCATCTCTTCTTTCCCCAGCCATGTCTGGCGGCGGCGGCGGCGTCTCGCGGGTCCTAGTGCTCAGCCTGGGCAACCCTGCTCCGTACCTAGACACGCTACACTCGGCCGGCCACCTGGCCCTGGAGGCCCTGCGCCGCGAGCTGCAGCTGCCGCCCTTTGCGCGCAGCCGGCGCCTGGGCAAGCAGGCCGCGCAGGCGACGGCCGGCCCGCGCTACACGCTGGTGCAGAGCCCGACGCTGATGAACGTGTCGGGGCCGTGGGTGGCGCGGGTGTGGCGGGACGCGCTGGCGGAGGCGCAAGCCGAGGCGCAGGCGGAGGGGAGGAGCGCGGACGGCGGCCAGGGCGCCGGCCTAGCCCTGGTGCTGGTGCACGACGACCTCGAGGAGGCGCTGGGCGCGCTGCGCACGCGGCCGTGGGCGCGCAGCCACCGCGGCCACAACGGGCTCAAGAGCGCCAACGCCAGCCTGCGCCCGGCCGACTACCCGGGCGCGCGGTGGGCCAAGCTGTCCGTCGGCATCGGCCGGCCGGACGCGCGCGACCCGGCCGCCGTCGCCGACTACGTGCTGCGGCCCATGGACGCCCACCAGCGCGCCGTGCTGGGCAGCGGCGAGACCGGGCGCGGCCTGCTGCGCGCGCTCGGCGAGCTCGAGGCGCAGTGGGCGGCTGAAGACGGCCAGGGTGCGTCCGCGCCTGCGGCAGCAGCGGCGGCGGCGTCAAAGAATGCGCCAAAACCAAGAGCGCGGTCGAAGACGAAACAGCCCTGACAGCAGCATACCAGGACGGAAAAAAATAAAAAAATAAAAATAAAAAATAAAAAATAAAAGCAAGCAACGTCTCTGTCTCAGGCCGTGTAACTCTTATGTATAGCATTTGTACAATCGATCTGTATATTACTCATAGCGAAACATATCCCAATTCATTCGAATGAAAAGAAAGAAAAGAAAACGCAGCCAAATTTACGCGATAGCATCCCACTATTTATAAAATCTCCAGGATTTCATTATAGGTTCTTCCCTCATTGCCAAGCAGTCGCCGTCATTCTTGCGTCTCTTTCACGCTCAAGCAGTGGTCGTCTCCGCCGCCGCCGCCGCCGCCGCCGCCGCCGCCGCCGCCTTGTCCTTGGCGGCCAGGATCTCTTCGGCCATGGCGCGGCCGGCGGCGCGGCCAGAGAAGATGCAGCCGCCGAGGAAGGTGCCTTCGAGGGCGGCATAGCCGTGGACGCCGCCGCCGCCGAAGCCGGCAGCCTCGCCGGCGGCGTAGAGGCCCGGGAAGGTGGAGCCGTCGGCGCGCTGGACGCGCGAGGCCAGGTCGGTCTCGATGCCGCCGAGCGTCTTGCGCGTCAGCAGGTGCATGCGCACGGCGATGAGCGGGCCGTGCTTGGGGTCGAGCAGGCGGTGCGGGGGCGCGACGCGCGACACCTTGTCGTACCAGAAGAGGCGGGCGTTGCGGATCAGCATGGCCTGCGCGTCCTTGCTGTAGGGGTTGTCCATCTGGGCGTCGCGGGCGGCGACGACGTCGCGGATCTGCGCGAGGTCGAGCGCGGGCCCCCCCGCGGCCGCCGCGAGCTCGTTCATGCCGGCCACGAGGTCCTCGAGCGTGTCGCGCACGACAAAGTCGGCGCCGCGCTCGCAGAAGCGCTGCACGGGCACCGTGCCCTTGCTGGAGAAGACGCGCTGCAGCAGCGTCTGCAGGTAGCTCTTGTTGGTCACGTCGGGGTTCTGCTCGGACCCGGACAGCGCAAACTCGCGCGCCACGATCGCCCGGTCCAGCACGAACCAGCTGTAGTCGTAGCCCGTGGCGCAGATGTGGCGCAGCGTCGCCAGCGTGTCCGACCCGGGGTACAAAAACGGCGGCAGCCGCTTGCCCGTCGCGTCCAGCCACAGCGACGACGGCGCCGGCAGCACCCGGATCCCGTGCGCCGGCCAGATCGGGTCCCAGTTCTGCAGGCCCTCCGTGTAGTGCCACATGCGGTCGCGGTTGATCATGTGCGCCCCCGCCCCCTCCGCGATGCCCATCATCCGCCCGTCCACGTGCGCCGGCACCCCGACCACAAACGTCGCCGGCACCTTGGGGCCCAGCCGCTCCACCGGCCACGCCGCCTTGACCGCCTCCACGTTGCCGCCGATCCCGCCCGACGCCACCAGCACGCACGACCCCCGCACCTCAAACGCGTCCGCCACCGCCCGCGACGTCGGCTGCCCCCGCGGCACCGCGTCGTCCGCCGCCAGCACCCGCCCCTTGACCCCGACCGCCCGCCCCGTCCCCCCGTCCACCACAATCTCGTCCACCATGTGCCGGTGCCGGTACGTCACCAGCCCGCGCTTCTCCGCCGCGGCCACCGGCTCCGCAAAAATCCGCACCACCTCCGGGCCCGTGCCCCACGTCAGGTGGAACCGCGGTACCGAGTTGCCGTGCCCGTCCGCCGTCCCGTCGCCCCGCTCCGCCCACCCCACCGAGATGAACCCCAGCCCCAGCTTCGCCACGTACGCCTCCAGCTCGTCCGTCGCAAAGTCGACAAACTTCTCCGCCCACTGCCGCGGCCACCGGTCCTCGCCCTCCAGCCGGTCGAACTTGGCCGTCCCCAGCCAGTCGCGCATCGCCAGCTCGCGCGAGTCCTTGATCCCCCGCTTCTGCTGCGCCTTGGAGTCCACGCAGAACAGCCCGCCCAGCGAGAAGAACGCCTGGCCCCCGATGTTGGCCCGCGTCTCCTGGTCCACGATCACCACCGGCACCCCGCGCTGCGAGATCTCATACGCCGCCACTAGGCCCGCCAGCCCGTGGCCCACGATGATCGCTGGCGGAACTGCGTCTGCGGGTCCCTCGGCCATTGTTCTAGTCTCAGCGGTGTCTCCGCACTCTGCTCCGCGTTGCAATTGACGTCTGAATTGGGGAATTGGAGAAGCTGGTGAGGCCTCTTCTTTATTTTCTTTATTTTTTTCTTCTCTATTGTTTTTCTTTTCTTCTTGTTCTTTTCTTTTCTCTCTTTTCTGGAAGCTTCAATTCCTCTTGTTCTTGGCGTCAGAAGCTGGTGATGGCCTGATTAGCCAGAGAGGCTAGCTTTAGGTGTCGGCTTGCGGGGAAAGCTTACTTTATTTTATGTGGGCAATTGATCAAAAGCCGCGGCGATCGTCAAGGTGGACGGTCCAATCCCTACAACATGTGATGTAGCCAGAGGTCCTGTCATAAACGTACCACGAATTGCCACAGAAAAATACGATAGCTCGAATAGCTCTCAAAATGCTACGGGTAAAATACAAAGTACCTGTCTAACGTTACCTCTGGAAATACGAGATGGCAAGGTAGCATTTAAGAGAGCTTGAAATCATCAAATTCTTTGGTTTCTTTTATTTCTCAACCATTAATGTCGACATCGGCATCGGCATTGGCATTGGTACAGGCATTGGGAATGAGACTGCTGTTTTCTGTGTGTTTAGAGGCAGACTAGAAGAGCTCGCTCTTTCAGATTGATCTCTCAATGTCCGACGGCGAGCTTCAAATCAATTGGTCCAAGAATAGAGAACCGGCCATTGCCTGCTTACCCTTGAATTTCGCTTCTCGGCGAGTTCTTTGGCATCAAGGTTTCCATTGCTAACAAGCTATCGTAATCGCGGCTCGATTGGGAGTGTGCAGAGTACACCCTTCAGACAACACTCCTAAAGAGTGTCACATGCAGCCGCTTACAAGACTAGAATGAAATGGAAAGGAAACATAGAGTGAGGACGTCGACATCTCGACATGCACATCCCAAAAAGTCGACCAAAAATATTCCGCTGCGTTGCCGGCGTCATCTAACATGCTCGTAAAGTCGTTGCGGACATCTAGTAAAACCATTCCCAGTTCCCAAAAGTGCAAAAGCCAAATCAACGTCTCGGTACGCCTGAACATGCAAAACGTCTCAAATCCAATCAAAAGACCCGCTAGTTGACTGGCCAGTGGGCCCCATGCGTTGTCATAAATCGTCTCTTCTGTGAATAAGACCTTTCCCTCAGTGATACGCCTCATCTTCTGCAGCAGCGCCCCTCTGCCGCTTGCCCAGGACACCAGACGGGCTGAGGCAGAGGCCGCTGCCGCGCTCTCTGGCTGGGTCCCTCGTCGTCCTCGTCTCCTCTGTCGGGCCCAGGCCGGCCCCAGGCGACGCGCTCGTATTTGGCGTCTCAGTAGCCGTCGCCGTCACAGCCGAGCGGTCCGAGAAGACGCCAGCTGCAGCTGCCGCGGGGGACGACGGCTGCGTGGTCGCGCGCAGCTGCTGCCTGTGCTGACGCAGAGCCACAGCCGTCGTCGGGTCCTTCTCGCGCCCGCCGGCTGCCACTCCGCCGCCGCCCAAGAATGGGCCGCTCACGGGCACGGTCGTAGGCGGTGCCGGCGTCGTGGCGTCTTCCGAGGGCCGCAGCTGTCTGCCGCCCACGGCCTGTGAGAACTGTGTCGACGTGATCTCCACGACAGACGAGCTGGATGCCGCGGCCGCCGCACCGGCCGCGGCAATGGCTTGTCTGTGGTGTGGGATATTAAGTGGCGGCAGTGGGGCGGCGGCCGACCCGTCGGCCGCCGTCGCCTGGTGCGTCCAGTGGTAGGGCGTAGGGCCGGATGCTGGTGGGACGGAGACGGCTGTGGGGCAGGTCAGCACTCGATTATAATAATGGGGGGGTACGTGTAGAGGAAAGAAGAGAAAGCCAAAAGAGGGAAAAGAAAGACGGCGGACGTACGCGGTAGGCCGTGTATCCATTTCTCAATGCTGCTCCGCTTGTCCAGCCACAAGAGCCTGCTCTGCTCGACGCGCTCCCGCTCCTCGCGCGCCTCCTCCAGCTCCTGCGGTGTCTTCTGCTCCAGCTTTTGGCCCTGCACTTGGTAGCCGGCGCCCTCGGCCGCCTTGGCCTCGGCCTCGATCCGCTCTGCGTCCTCTGCGGCAGCCTCTGCCTGCGGCGCCAGCCGCCGCCGCTTGCGCTTAGCCTGGCTCAGCGGCTTGCACTTGCCCTCGAGATAGCGCAGCTTTGCTTCCCAGTACGCCGGGTCCGCGAGGTCGGGTCGTTTTAGCCAGGTGCTGTTTTGTCGTCGGGTCTGGGCGTTGTTCGCTGCGTCTCGATCGTCGCCGCTGTCCTGTCGCAGCCGCACGTCCCCTGCTCCCGCAATAAAGAGCTCGTCCACTTCGAGAATCTTCATGCCCTCGGCTCCTAGCCCCACAAGCGTCTGCATGGCGTTATACACCCAGGATTTGAGCCGTGCCACGCGCGCTTCTGTGCTCTCCTCTGCGGCACCTTCGCCCTCGCCTGATGATATTGACATCGGGGGCATCGGCCGGATCAAAGACGGCTGCAGCCGTTTCAAATTGGCCTCTGTCAGAGCTAGCCGTTGGTTCGACGTTCTCTCCATAGTGTACTGGTTTGCGTAGTCGTCGTTGGCAAATTTTTTTCGCTTTTTATGGCTTCGCCCTCAAACAAATCTTGCCGCCCTACCCCCCAGTGCTGGGGGCTATCCAAAGAGGCTCCACCGTCGAGCCTCAGGATTTTGCTTTTTGAGAATGCATCAGCGTCTCTGGAAAACCAGAGGGAAAGGAGGCGGGTCGCTGTCTCCGCCGTCTAGACTGTGTCTGTTTGTTCGAAGGCAACAGTGTGAGGGCCGTTCGATTCTCCCTGCGTAAGATATGGACTGAATCCCAGGACTGCTGTAGCCGCTGAACCAGTGAGCCACAGGCACATCAACCCTACTAAAAGCTGACAAAACAAAACGCTGGCGCGATTGGCCAAAGCTTCCAGAATCATAGACCCACACAGATTTTTGCCATGCACGTGTAGTATCACGTGGATTTCCACGTTGAGCGCATATCCCGCTACGGAGAATTTGTGCAACAATCGTTTCTCATTCACACCAGCGTCGTCGTCCGATATGTAACAATGCCCTCAAGTAGACTCTCAACGAATTGCCATATATACGCACGAACTTATTGCGGGCAGCAAGTCTCGCCTAGCGATTAAATTTTATTTCGATTAGCTATCGTGAAAGTGTACTACAGCCTATCTTCCACTGCCTCCGTGATTTCAAACAGAACTTCCCGATTACCCTACCAATGCCCCCTTTGCTGATTGTCTCCTGCGTCTACTTAGTTAGTAAGCGTGTAATTTTTTGGGAGCTCAAGGATGAAAGCGCCTGTTGCCTCTACATGCTGTTTGTCTCCACTCTACAACGATAAGCTGAAGCAAATCTGCCGTGGGGTGACAAGGCTATGGGACTTACCAATAATGCATGGCGAAGTCGATCAACCCTGAAAATTCATTAACTTGGTGCTCCACAGTACGGTTCATGGCGTTAAGATCTATGTCATCGACTTCTGAAAAGATAAGATTGTCCTCGGAGGTAAGCACAGTTGGAGACAGAATGCTGTATTCTACCGACTCTTGTCTTGGTGGGCCGTCCAAAACCACGGTAGAAATCGTTGCCCCGCTGGCCATAGGGAAGGGACCAACTTCATGCTGTGGAGCCTGCGGTAACCTGCGTTCTGTGTTTGGAGCTGTTGACACCGCAGTTCGCTCTAGGGGGTCGTTCGTGGAATCTGCCGATCCCGTCTGGCTAGGGAGTGCCGACATGCCAATGCCAGAGTCCACCGACTGGGGTTGTGACGCACCGAGAGTTGAAGAAGGGTACGTAGAAGCCATTTGGCCTTCCAAGTTCCCGCTCATAAACTGATCGAATACGTGCTGAAGTCCCTCTCCAAGTATGGCGGCCCGAAACTGCTCAAGATCCTCTTCACCTGGCGGCAAGTTCCAAGTAACTGCACCCCTGGAAGTCAGAAATTCGGATAGTATCTCACGTCCCTGAGCCAATGAGAAGTCATAAAATATCTGCATCTGTTCGGCAAGCTCAGCATCCAAGTAAGGTGAGTTGGGGCGCGGTTGGCCGGGAAAAAGAATGCCGAAGATGTTGAACCACTGCTCCTCTTCTGTCATTCCAGACGGCAGTCTTCGGCGCAACTGCGTCCGCTGCATTTCAGAGACGCCATCCACTTCGGGCATTGGGCGAATTTCACAAAGAACAGATTGAAGCCGATGATGAGCATCTCGGCCCGCCTCATCGTCAAACACCTCTGCGCACCGCGAACACCGTATGGGCGTGGGATGGCGGCGTCTAAGATGCTGTCTGACGTCCGAGATCCTAGTCAGAACATATCGATAACAGCCTCGATATCGAATGGGGTCTTTCTTTGCAAAGGGGCATGCGAAGCGTAACTGAGGTTCTGCTGCTCGTCTTTTGTTACAGGCCCTGCTGCCGACTCTTTCGCTGTCATCTGCCGTCGAGTCAGTCGAATCAGATGGCCGGTTGTGTTTTCTTGACGACCTTTGGTCTGAGCCGTCCCCTCCACTGTTTGATTCGGTCGATCCGCTTGAAGCAGGATTCGTAGTTGATGATGCAGACGACCAGCCGGCTGTGCACGTAAAGTTTCCGGCTCGATATCGGTGATACGCCGCCAACAAAAATTGTAGATATTCTTCTTTTAGCTCAAAAATCGGGTGACTTTCATCAGGTTCTACTATTTCTTCAGAGGAACTTGACATCAGAGATATATCAGAACCATTGAAGTCGTCCTCGTCACCCTCTAGCAAAGCTGACGCTTGGACCTCACGCTCGTCAGCTAGCGGCTGGAGCGAGTCAGGCTGCGTACTCCTTATTCGGTCTGCTGCTTCTAAAATTGGTTCGGTGAGGAGCCGCGAGTCTGCAGACGTTTCCTCAGGGTCATCTTTTAGGAATACATCTTCGACCTTTGCCTTTTGTTCTTGGGTGGGCTGCTTCGCCGCCGGAATTTGGCTGGGGATAATGATGTCTCTCATACCCGCAATCCAGCCAGAAATCGGTTCTTCATCTTGACTGAGAAAATGTATTGGCGATGAGGCTCCGCTTCGCATCTGGTGCGTTGCTAAGGCGGGAACGTCATGCATAATATCTTCAGCGTGGTACTCGGGGATCGAAGATTCGTAAAGGGTAGAAGAAGTGTCAGAGAATTGGAAAGATCCAATGCTCCTACTGCTGGATGTCGAGAATTTAGGCCGTTCAGAGGTGTCACAGGACCTTGTCGAAACAAGACTTCTAGTAGCTGGTCTTATCTTCAGCGCAGTACGTGGCAAATTCAGACTCTCACCAGACAGGTGGTTCTTCAATAGGGAATGTTTCGCATGCTTAGAGTCATTAGCTGGCACTGTGATCTCAATCAAGCTGAAGTAGTGGTCGAATGTCTCTGGATATCGCTGAAAACTTTCTTTCCAGTACTCATTTCTTTGAATCTTGAGGAAATGTTCCTTTTCTTCATTGAAATTAAACGACTTCTGAAGTGAGAACCCTATATTGGCTGCGAACCCTAGATATTTGTCTACAACGGGTTTTAGCCTCTCTAACTGCTGATTATAGTGTTCGAGGATGTGATTCCGAGCTTGGTCTCTCACCCAAGACCTGTATAAATACTTGTTAGCATCTAAAAAAGCGATGCTAGTTATTCTTCGTAACTGCTCACCTGATCTGGCTGTTGACTGAGGCCATCATTCTCTCTTCAGCTTGCTGGATTTTCACCTCTAGATATTCCGCTTCACATTTACAGCCGGCCCCAGGTGCCGAGCAAATAGCGCAATCCGCATCTGCTCTGATAGTGGAAGTATCTGGCGCTGTCGCATTTGATGAACCTATCGGAATCTTTGGTACTGGCAATAGCGGTGTTTTGCCATGCTGCAGCTGGGTAATGTACGGCAGTAGAATATCTCTCGACCACGGGGGTAGGGAGAGTATGCTTATACTTCTGTCGCCTGGAGCTGAAGAGCTATTGCTCCGAGCGGCAATACTGTCTGGGCGTACAACGCCAACGGGTAAGCTGTCATCCGCTATGTAGTAGTTACCGACACCGCCTAGATGTCTGGAATCATCAGGCTTGATGGCATCGTAGGTATCTTTATATACCGCCTTGGCCTTATATAGTTTCTCTTCCAGCTGTTCGCGGTGGGCCGCTGCACGGGACATCTCCTGTAAGTTTCTCAAACCAGAAGCCATACACTAAAATATTGATAGTTAGTCACATTTATCCAGCAGTCTGAGGTAGCACAGGTGGATATTCTCAGTGCCTTTTGTTCCACTACATTCCACTTCTCTCCTGTGCGCTGGGCGAGCAGTTGCCACATCTCGCTTCGCAGGGCCATGTACGCTCGTGCGATGTGCTCCATGTTGCGACTGTCAGCATGATGTCGTTCCATTAACCGCTCGTGGCGCTTGCGGCAGGCGTTGGCTGTTTTCCCCGGAAACAGCAAACGAATACGCTCCCAATCCACGCCCCGTGCACGCGCCCGGATCAGCGCATCATCATCCTGTGGATTCCATGCACCTGAAGATGAGCGCGGTTGGGAGCCGATGAGAGCTGAGCGCCTGCTATTAGCTTGGATGTCGGTGTAGCCACCGCTTTGCTCGGCGTCTTCTATCATTGTCAATGCGAAACAAAAAAAAAACAAATTAGACAAGAAACGTCAGTAAGGTAAGGTGCAAGCGGCCAGACTTACTTTTAATTAACTCATCATGGGGAAATTTGAATTCGGATTGTTTGGCAGGCTTCAAGTCAGACGAAAAAGCCTCCGACATGACATTCTGTTGCTTTCCCTTGTCGTCATCGTGGTCGGAGATGGAATCGCCCTCTTTGACTGGGCTGTACTGGTCTAACCTCCATTTCCTAACCGTGTACATTTTGGATAAGGGACCCAGAGAGTTTGAGGGTGGAAATAGTACGCGTGCGGCAAGATGAACTTGTTCGACAAGGTTTACAATTTGCCTCCCAGAAGTTGTTCATTTGTCTAGCAGGGGCGGTTGGTGCTTTAAGAAGAAGGCAAGATTCTGCGTATATGCGCTTTTAATATTGAGCACAAACTGACAGCACAACCCCAGAGAGCACAGTTGTGTTCAACAATCTTGTGTTTTGTACAGAGCACTGCCAACTGTTTTGCTCAAACCTCTCGTCCAATTGCAAGCTGAGCGTATATACGCCAGCGTCCAATAAAACATTGAGTTGCCACGCGAATGTAGCTGAGCTGAAACCGAACATAGGAAGGTCGTTTGTGTGAGCCACCAACGGCCGGCGTATTAGGTTAAACACAACGGTGCTCAGCACGATTTTGTTTAATCTAGGTCAAGGTAACATAAGGTAAATGTTGACAATTGCGGTCAAGAAGACTTCGGAACTGGGCGACCATCCACAACCAGATTTTATCACGGCACAACTGTGACATCGGTAATTGATTTGTAGAGAAAATTGAGACAGCCATACGTGGATGCGACAGCTACATCTTGCTGTTATTGTAATTTGCCGATATTTAAATCAAATATATAAGCCAGGAAAATGCTCAACAGGATGTGATAATGAAATTCTGCCCAGAGACAAATGTATCTAGTCTAAGAGATCGCCCTGCAATATATTGATCAGCATAGAAAGACGGAGGTATTGCTCGACCGACTAGGATGGATTGCTATGTGTTCCTTAGCGTAGACAACATCCACATCCTCAATGCCATCATGTCTGACAACATTATCAGGTATGCCTCATAAGTAAAAATAATGTTGTATAACAGAAACCAGCTACAGCGAAGTTTTATTAACCGAGACGCCAGCTCCCTGAAGGGCATGGAAAGCTTGTGCAGCTTGGAGGCCTTCCTGCAGGCCGAGCCAACAACCTTAGCCGAGAAAGCGGCGGCGGGTCAGGTTGGTTGTGTAAGGATTTCCGAGTCGCTAATAAAGACAACGATTTTTCTTGAGCAGTTGGAGAGGTTATGGCAGAAAGCTGGACATACCAATGCCTGGAATTTTGATCAAGATTTTCCGTAGCCACCTAGGAGGCACAAAGGTTAGGCGTTTGCAATGGACTGAGGCGGATACCAAGTTCGTAACGAAATGGCAAGGCGCTGCTAAAATTTATCATTACTAGAGTGCGAAAGAATTTAACTATAGAGCGAATACGTTATTTTTATTTTAGGTAGAGAGTTGCCATTAGAAAGCATCGTAAACTGTTCTCAAACTTCAAATTTGTCGATGTGCCACATAAACTACATCTAGCACAGCACACAGTCTATATTGCTTCCGAATCAACCGTGTAATGAACTATTCTATTTAGTCGTCGCTGAACAGTATGCGCGATGAACAGCATGTCTGCAATAGACAATAGAGTCTCGATTAGCGAGCTTGCACGAAGACACATGGAGAGGAACATCCCACTACCATGGTCCTTTTGGCTCTTCGGCGATAATAACGGACGTTTTCAATCGCGTGTGTTGAGCTACGATGCGGGCAACTCTGCTCTGTCAGCTGTAGTCTTTGTATCTCTAGTATCCCATGCCAAGACGATATCGTTGCAAGTAGTTATCCTAGTTGTACAAATGCGACCGTCTCTTTACCTTTCTATAGTAACACGAAGTCTGCATTCGCTATCGTACTGCTGGAGACCACAGCTTTTCTTTTCGTGATCGGCGCCGCACCAGTTGCTGTTATGAGCTCCCCTGCCAAGAGCTTCAAGGGCCAGTGAAGCATCCATTTGAAAGGCGGGTCGTAACCTCATGTACGTTTGAGCCTGTGCTTGAGTAACCAACAGAACAATAGGATGGGCCTGTCATTTTCTTTTGTTGCTGGCGGGCGGTGCGCAAATAGATGTGAATTCGTATCACCATCCGCAGGTGTTTTGTGCCTTGGTTCCGGTAATACCACGCAAAAAGACGGCCTGCTGCCGATCTAAGATTTCCAAGATGTTATCTACATCTCCCCTGGCTTCTCTTTCCCTTCTCACTTACCTGTCACGGCTGTGATCAGCTGCATTGACATCACCTGGTGACAATATACAGGCTCCAGCGGACTACTGCAAAAAATTTGCCGCGTGCAAACATCTCGTCTCTTAGCCTCACACATTCCTGTAGCTTGAAGGCAACTCCAATGACTCTGCGCGGCAGCGGCACAGCTACGCCACGTAGTACGGGCGAGTCGGATGCATGGCTGTTTGGGGCATGTCGTGCATGAAGGGAATCTATTTCGAACTGTCGCTGGAACCCGTCGGGAAGCTGGTGTTTGTTTCGGCCGAAGCCAGCGGATACTGGAAAACCGGAGATGGATCTTTGCAGAATTGTTAGCGAGAGCACTCGTGTAGACATATATGGGGGCCAAGCTGCAACGCTTCGGAACAGACTTCTGCAGTTATCATTCCACGACATCCACCTTCAGCACCAAAAGATGGACGAGGTCGGGGCCAAAGGCTGCTAAGCCTTAAGCGTATGTGTTAGCATGAAGGCGATGGTATCACCGTCACCAAGCGGTTCGCAGACTTCCGGAGGCGATGAACTTTTCCTGCAAAAGCAAGAGGATTTTGCATCTCTGAGAACGATCTCTGAAAAGTGCAAGAAAGCCTTGTAGAGTGATTGCGAGGACAACGATTAGGTTGGGCGTGGTCTGTTACAGCACTACATAGAGAATAAAAAAAAGACGGAAAAGGCTGAGTGAATTTTGCTACGGCCCGTACGGCAACAGGCTGTAGAATCACAATCATTTGGGTCTGCATCTTCTTTCATTCGAGTGGATCCCCGAGTCGAGGTTTGGTTTTTTGGCATCGCTTTTGTCCGCAGATTGACCCCTTCTGATCTTTAAAATGTCTACTCGAATCATCTATGGACCATAATGGGCAGCCAAGTCAGACTCGCCTTGCCAGCACAAAAGGACGAACCCGGACGTCAAGGGACGCCAACTGGCAGACTGCAGCAAAGCTGACCCATTGTAGACGCAAGAGCATATTTCGGACATGCAGTTTGCCGCATGCCGTCTTAGCTTCCAAAACCGGAGTGGAGATATCTATGACAAAGCCAAAGATAGCTTGAAATCGAGAAGACTATCAATGCATTATGTCGGATAGTCATTCAGGTTGTAAGCAGGACACGTATCTGAGGATTGTCCGTGCCGACTGTCAATTTGCTCACAGACACAAGACAAGCCATACAGAAAAAGGGAGGGCTGTCAGTGCTTCTGCGCCAAAGCTTCATGGAGCTTGAGACGAGACTAGAAGGATGATAGACCCCTATCTCACTGCGTTGTAAAAAAGAAATCCCTTACTGTCCAGCTGAGCAAAAATATTTTGTTGTCGGGGAAGCCGTTGGTATTAAAATAAAGACAACTCGCTCAAGATTTGTTGTTTTGCAATAGTGCGTCAATTCCTAATGTGGACATGCAAAATCAATAAACGGTCTCTTCCGTCTTTCCAGTTCCTTATCTTCAGAAACTGCAATTTTCAAGCCCACCAAATTAGTTCACAGAGAAGCAGTGGCTGAAAAGAGAGATGACACTAGCAACATAGTGACGAGATGCGTTCCTAAGTAAAATGAAATGGTCTTGGCATTGCTTTTTTTTCCCCTTTCCCTCCTCTCAAGGCGCCTCATTGACTGTCCACTACAAATATGAAGCGGCCAGTCAGGTTGCATAGCAGGTGATTTAATTTACGACTGACGCGCATAGACACCATCTGTGAATAGAGACGAGTACGGCGTAGCGTCATGCTTTGTAAAATGAAAGATGCGGGCACGTGCGAAGCTTGTGAAGCACAGAAGGCATAAGGCGTGAGCGAGCATAGATGGCTGCTATGAAGTTGATTGAATATGGGTACCTGCTTCTTACGATGGCGATGAGAGGCCGCCAGATTGTGATGCTAGGCTTCTGGCAAGCGAGATCGGTCATGATGATGCAGCTACGCTATTAGTCTTTGCTGTGCATTCCGCATATACGAGTAGGCGACTGTCGAATATTGGTCTGCTAGGAATTTAGACATTGGCCGTCGAAAATAGCGCATGAGGAGGAGTCAGAGGAGAGATTTGGCCTCACCCGTTTAGGGAGTTAGTCCAAGAAGGGTTTGTTTCAAGGGAGACTTGGGAACGCATGTATTTCGTGCTTCTGTATGTACGGAGTATTTGATGGGGGAGCAAGCGAGAAGCGGGAAACGGGAGAGCAGCAGATTTGGCGCCCAAAGGGGAAATAAATGAATACTTAGATCAGGGGAGCGGGTTGCGCCCACGACTGTGCAGAGAGATACGACTGCGGAATGTCTGGCTACAGGGTTGAGAGAGAATTGGGGCTAGTTCTGTTTTAGGAACGGATGATTCGCTGTTTTCTGGCTCCCCTTGACAAGTGTGGTGTGCATATTCGTACGCATAGAAGAAATGGAAGCTAGGGTAGGTCGCAGATGGTGCGGGATATTGACGCCGGTACGAGTACTACACCATTTGGTATGATGGCATGGATGGGTTGCACGGAAGTGGACCTGGGGAAGAGACGAGGAGGAAGAAGAGAGTTTAGTGTTAGACGGCGATCCCGAAGGGGGTCAAGGAGCTGTCGTGCTCCTAATGGAGGGTGAGCCAAGAAGAGGATACGTAGCAAACCCAGTATGCTTACACGTATGCCGTAGACGTAAGCCCCGTCGCAAATCTGGAGCAAGGCTCTAGAATCAAGCGTATACATACAAGCACGAGTAGAGAGTACTGCCGTCTACAAACAAAGAGCCCAGAGTACATACCATCCCGCAAAGGCAGCCGTCCTGGCACATCTGTCACAGCAGCAGGATGAATCGGAACGTATGTACACGTGCTCTGCAAAGACTGCATAGGTGTGCGTGGTCCAAAAGAAAGCAGGACTGAATCAATCTAAGCAGACGAGCACGACGTTGATGAATAAAGTGGACCATTTACTTTCCCGTTGCACTCGTGCCTCCTGTGTTGCTTTCAACAGCCACTGCAGCCAAGATGCAGGATCCCCAACTTAGTTCTGTGCTATTCTTATTTCCCCGGTTTACGGAAAATACGGCAAGGATGAAGTTCCTTGTCCAAATGTTCTCTTGGCAGGACAATACAGATATTGTACATACATGCGTGTAAAGAAGCGACGGCGCATGAAGGGGGGGGGGGGGGGGGGGGGGGGGGGGGGGGGTAAAGACGCGCCTAGAGACCGAAGAGGCATTTTTGAGAACGCAAGAGAGAGACAAGACAGCGTGAGATTGGACGATACCAGCCCAGGAGGACGGGCTCATGATAAAAAAGAAAACCAATATAACAAAGTATTGCTCCGCAGACCCAATTGCAGCATGATATGGACATGCACACGAATGAGGTGTTAGTGAAAGTCCAAGGAGAACGCTGCATGGGTCCGCTTTTTCAGCTTTCCAAAACCCTGCATGGAAGGCTTCTAGAAGGAGTTTGTTGCCCCCCCTTTTCCTATTTTGCCAGTGATAAGAGAAATATGGGTCGCAGCAAATAAAAATTACTCGCGGAAATGCAGGTCGAGATAAGGATGTGACGAAAGGGCGCATTTCAAGAGTGCTGCTCTCATTTCCCCACGCTGGCCCAGCATCCTCTCCGGTTTCCTCCATCCAGAACGTACAAGGGCCGGCAAAGGCTATTGGCCCAGCGCAGATTTGTCGAGATTTTCAAATATGCCCTGTCAGCCATTCTCGCAATCTCTATTACACACAGCCGTGAGTCAAGCAGCATCTCAGATGAATGAGCGGACGAGGATTGCACTGCCCATACGCGTACGGAATAGCAGGGATGAAATAGGATTCGTCATAATACAGAGTGGAAACAGAACGCGTTTCTTGCCTTCTATTTCTATTCTTGACTCAGAAGTGTACAAAGTAACACATAAGCATACGTCGTACGTTGAACTCACAGGTGAACCGTCCGTCCGCGGTATGTAACAGCTAGCTGCGAGGCGCAAGGTTGCCTTCTGCACCTGTGACGGTTCTTGGTATCACTTTCGAGTTTATTAATGGGCACTGTCGCGAACAGAACTTGAAGGCCTTCTCTGCCCCAACGCGGTATGGAGCACGGGAGCAGCACGGCGAAGCGGCTTCCTGGATTTTGTGCCTTAGCAGACGCCAGAGTTCCTCTTTGGGCATGACGCCCTCTCATCAATTAAAGTAGAATCCCAGCTGCATCCTCGTCCACACCCTCTCCATCGGTTTGCAGAAAGCAGCATATTTGTGAAGCCACAAAATGCAAAAGATGGATGCTGCAACACCACAGCGCGGCGACCAGTTCCGCCAAGATTCCCGCCAAGATTTTCAAGATCCACCATGCCGAGAGATAAGAAAAATTGGCGGCATCAGCCAATGAGATAGACTTTCTTACTTAAAGCCCGGGTGTGCTGGCTGTTCAAGAAACAAGCTCAGGGTGAATACGGGCACTACAACAAGGCCAGGTCCCAATGCGGGAAGGCTGTATTATTTAATCCGCCTCGGGATATGTACAACCGCATAATGTACCTTTCAGATGATCCACGGCTGACATTGACACAGACAAGATGTAGCCATATGCACCCCTGCCAGGAATGTCGCAACAGCCTCACGCCGCCCTGTCGGATCCCGGGCGATAGATAAGAAAAAGACTGAAAGACTAAAAAAATGGTTTCTCGTAACATAATTTCTAGCTACTGGCAATTTTGGAGCTTCACAGCTCGCTTGTCTCTTTTGTCCATTTTGTCTACGTCCATGAATATGTCTACCGTTAGACTTAACAATATGCTTATGATAGTTGGGTTTTCTTCCTCGGTTTGGCATGATGCCCACATCCCGCGCAGAAATAGTCCATCCGCATTCCGTAATTCGGATTATTTCCGCCTACCGCTGAACATGCTTGGAGCAGTAGGATGTTCTCTTTTTCGTTCATGGACTCCGTATTCGCAGAAAACGCATTTGCGACTTTTTGTCGATTTCGATAGTTTCTCTCTGCTTGTAGGGTTCGTCGGCCTTAGCGACGCCACCCTCTCCTGTCGTCTGGTCCGATTATTGGACTGCGACTGGCACGCCTTGCTGAATTTTTTTCATTTGGACATTTACCCTTTTTCTCTGCCTTAATATAGCTGTCTCGTTCGATTCTGTCCAGTAAAAGGCCACTGAGGCCGGCTCAGCTACCATGTCCAAAACAGGTGCCCCCCACGGCAGTTCCCAGCAAGAAAAAAAAGAAATGACGGGGGTTAGCTTCGAGAAGGGCGTCCCTGGCCAGCGCTGCATCCACATCGAACAGTGCAACGGCTGATCAACACAGCATGCTCTCTGGTCGAGTAAAGGCATCTTCCGTCATGGAAGGTGGTATCACCGCTGTACGTGCGCGCACTGAGAGTCCCAAGCACCGAGTAGGAAGAAAGGGCAGACATCTTTATTGGTTGTGGCCCTTGCGCATCTTCAAATTTGGGGGGCTCACCAACCAGCGTCGCATTGTTCGCAGATGTTGTAATTGTCTTGCAAAATAGCATCTCCTAAGAGAAAAAGTTTGAAGCATCATGGGAGCAGGGTACAAAGGGATGCTGCAACAAGGGAGATACAGAGCTGGAACAGCTAGCAGGGAACAAATAATACGCACATACGTGGGACGGGAACAGAGTGTGCGACAGTGAGACTCCAATGAGAAGCCCCTCCAGAGGGTTTCTGTCCGCGTCCACGAGCGCAATTACTCAGTTGCTCCCCATCTGCTCCAGCTTGCTGCAGCAAGCTGATGCTCCAAGCCTACAACGTACGATATGCGCAAAGCAAGAACGGGGCGAGCGAAGATAGAAAACAACGTCCGCTGGCCTGCCGCCAGCCCGATCAAGCTTTTCTGGCTTCAGCTTGCAGGTCTTGGCTCACAGGACAACATGATATAACTGATACGCGCTCGACAACCGGGAACAGCATTCCAGCGCTGCTTTCATAGGGTCGGAAGACTGACAGAGCATTCTATTATTCATTATCAAAGAAGACGATGCAAAATCAACGCGCCCAGCGTATGGTGGAAGGAATCCGCTAGCGAGATATGACAGGGTAGCTGGACGACAAAAGAAGAAAGAAATAATAAAAGCGACAAAAAGAAAAAGCATTAAATCGCTAAAACACAGGGACTTACACCATATGGCCCACCCGACTCCGTCGAATCCGTGCTGTCCCATTCGCCTGTGCCGCTCTTATCTTTGCAGTCCCACTTGGCCTTGGCTGCTGGCGTCTTGGCAAAGACGAAGCGAAAAGAACAAGCTGCAGGCCTGAAGCCTACGAGACACCACAAAATCTGCCAAGACGACAGCTACCACCACCCAGCGCAATCACTGTGGCCCTGCAAGACAAGGCTTCTCTTTTCTGCTAGCCCCCCCCCCCCCTCTGGCTTGCTCAACTAGTGTTCTCCAACGGGCGACGACGTCCTTTGTGGCTCGCACCACTCGCGGGTGTTAGTCCCAGCTGTAATCGGACGTGTTTGAGGAAAGAAATACACATGCAAACCGACAAGACGCACGCGCCAGCTCGATAGAAGTGATAGTGATGACGGATCAAGATGTATGCGCAGTAATTATTATTATTACCAGACCTCCATGATAATCAATTCTAGCTCCATAAGCTTAAGTGGTCGTAGTTCCTTTCGTAGTTCCTTTCGTAGTTCCTTCGTAGTTCCTTCGTAGTTCCTTTTGTCTATTGAGAGAGGCGTGCATCTAACTTGTGTGCAACAAGCAGACCCCGGTTTGGCTCCCCCTTTCGAATGTTAAAATATATATATCTTTAAAACATCCCATCCCGTCTCCGGCCCTGCTTCCTTTTTCCTTTCTTTTGTTCTCCATTCCTATCTCCATTATTTTTTCTTGTGGTCCCAGGTCGCATTTAATAGAAAGAGAGTTCGTTCTCTTTTTTTCCCTGGTCTCCCTTTCCTCTGCTCCACCACTTGAGCACTTGTTTCTTTTCATACTCTCATTTACATATACTTCTTCTTTTTTACTTTATTTTTAACAACTACTAATCAAGACTCGGCAACTTCCAACCCTTCACCATGTCGGCCGGACCTCTTGAGGTGTACAATGGCACCACTGGTGTCGCTGATAACGGCGGCGACTCGCTCACCAGCGATTTGAACGTCTACTACTCCGTACGTCTTTCTTTCTTTCTGTCGCGCCGCAAACACCTGTGTGACGCGCTTTCTAGGCGGCCCAAGTATCCATTGGCAGCTCGCTAACATGGCATTCCTCTGCAGAGCGGCGACTTCGCCTGGATTCTGACTTCAGCTGCCCTCGTGTTGCTGATGATTCCGGGTGTCGGCTTCTTCTACTCCGGCCTTGCCCGCCGCAAGTCTGCTCTAGCGCTCATCTGGCTGTCCATGATGAGTATAGCGGTAGTCAGTTTCCAATGGTTCTTCTGGGGTTACTCCCTGACCTTCTCCCACACCGGCAGCGCCTACATTGGCGACCTGACCAACTTCGGTCTCATGAAGACCCTCGGCCAGCCCAGCGTTGGCAGCACCAAGATCCCGGATCTCCTCTTCTGCCTGTACCAGGGCATGTTCGCGGCCATTACGTACGTGTCTACCCTTTTTTCTCAGTTTCGCGCAGAGGCCCGCAGAGAGCCCTGTCTGTCCCCGGTCCTGTCGTGTGCCCCGCTAACATGCCTCCCCTCCCCCTGCAGTCCCGCTCTCGCCATTGGCGCTGCTGCTGACCGCGGCCGCATGCTGCCCTGCCTCGTCTTCATCTTCATCTGGTCCACCATCGTCTACGACCCCATCGCCTACTGGACCTGGAACGCCAACGGCTGGTCCTTCAAGCTCGGCGGTCTCGACTTCGCCGGTGGCACGCCCGTGCACATCTCGTCTGGCGCCGCCGCCCTGGCCTACTCGCTGATGCTGGGCAAGCGCACCGGCTACGACAAGAACCACGGCCTGCCCTACCGCCCGCACAACGTCACCCACGTCGTCCTCGGCACCGTCTTCCTGTGGGTCGGCTGGTTCGGCTTCAACGGCGGCTCTGCCCTCGCCGCCAACCTGCGCGCCGTCATGGCCTGCATCGTCACCAACTTGGCCGCCTCCGTCGCCGGCATCACCTGGTGCCTGCTCGACTACCGCCTGGAGAAGAAGTGGTCCACCGTCGGCTTCTGCTCCGGTGCCATCGCCGGCCTCGTCGCCATCACCCCCGCCTCCGGTTTCGTCCCCGCCTGGTCCGCTGTCATCTACGGCATCGTCGGCGCCGCCGTCTGCAATTTTGCCACCAAGCTCAAGTTCATCCTCGGCATCGACGACGGCCTCGATATCTTCGCCGAGCACGCCGTCGGCGGTATTGCCGGCAACATCCTGACTGCCTTCTTCGCTGCGTATGTTTTTTTTTCTCCTACTTTCTCTTTTTTTATGTCTCATGCTCTAGGGGAAAATCAAAACAACTAACAAGCAATTTACAGCGACTACATTGCCCACCTCGACGGCTTCACCGTCATCCCCGGCGGCTGGCTCAACCACAACTGGATCCAGCTCGGCTACCAGCTGGCCGACTGCGTGTCCGGTTTCTCTTACTCCTTCGTCATGACCTGCGTCATCCTCTTCCTGATGAACCTGGTGCCCGGCCTGAGCCTGCGCGTCACCGCCGAGGAGGAGGAGCTCGGCCTCGACGACGCCCAGCTCGGCGAATTCGCCTACGACTACGTCGAGCTGGCTCGCACCCCCACCGAGCACATCAACGGCGAGTTCGTCCCCAGCAGCCCGGCCAGCGTTCACGAGACCAAGGAGGCCCCTGCCATGGCTTAAAGCAGGACAAAAAAGAACGAGATAAGAGAGGGACGGTCATGTTTTTTGGTAGCTGAGCGGATTTCCTCTTCTATGCTCTTTTTCTTCTGAGTTTGCATTTTTGTTAAGTCTGTTTTTGGGTTGACGACATAGAAAGTGACGGCTATTGTTTTTTTTTCCGGTTCTCTTTTTGGTTTATTACGTATATATTATACCACGATCCGTCGAATGGCCAGAAAAAGGGGGAAGGGAAGATGATAGAACAACGTTTCCCCCGGCCTTCAACGCCAGCTCTCTTTTTATTGTTCAATCAATTTTCTATAGTACCCTTTATGATAGCTTGATACCATCTGAGTTATCCTTTTTCCCTTATTATCTATCCTGTCGTGCCCGCTCATGTCTAGTTTCTCTTTCTCCCAACAGGCTGACGAAGTAAAACGAAGAGAAGAAATCGATCGAGAAGAGAAGCCGCATAACCTGTCAAGAAACTACACACACACTCACACACAGAAAATACCCCAACCCCCCCAGTTTTACTTCACTTCAGTCTACAAAGAAGATGGACAGGCACAAACAAAAAGCCTGGCCCATTTCTTTTCCATAGATTCTGTTTTTATTGTAATTCTTTTTCTTTCTCTGGGGAAACTCATTTTTTTTTAACGACACTGATGTTTATAATTTGGTTTCTTTATCTCGTGGACAATATGCACAACATGATCTAGTCACACATTCCATGAACATTATGAGCTTGCGTCCTTTGTGGACAGGAAAAGCAGCTGGCTATGGTATGGCCGTGACAAGATGTAGTCTGAAAATGTGAAGATTAACACTCTACCTAAGGCGCAATCGGCAGTGGCAGTTGCTGATGTCTGTGCCATGGTATAGGGTATAGATCAGCACTCTAGTGGCAATCATAACAGATTTTGAATATCCCACGATTCTTGCCTGGTCATCACTGACACTGTGATAAACGCAAGGAATCCTTTGTTTCAGAGACTCCGAGCATCTGTGTAAACTAGAACTACAATATTGGTTATGTGTGATCCTTCAATTTGCCCAAAGTTGTCACCTTTGGATTGACTGGCATAAAGACTCTGAGCGATTCTGACATGGCCACAGCCTACGACAAACCTCCTGTCGTCAAATTGCAGGGTCTGCAAGGATCGAGGCAATGACGTCGATTTGCCCGCCAATTCAGAGTGAATGCCTTCATTTAGTAGAGCGGTAAATTGAATAGCTGATCAACTGCTTCACTCAGTGCGTGTCGTACAAGTTGTGCAGGGTCTCCAGTAAGAATCTAAGTAATAGCTAATCTAACTCTGTGTACACAATTAGGTGTAGCTACGGGATTTTAGCGATATTGCTTGGCGTGGATACAGTAGATCCCTCTTCCCCTCATACCCCAATAAATACAACGTCTATATATGCAATTAGCAAAAATTCACAAAAAAGACCTAGTCTAGTCCATATACAGTTAGACCTATTTGACTTGGACTGGGCACCCGAAGGCAAAAAGAAAATTGTGCCCTGCATCGTATCGTCGATTTGGCCTCCAGTTTACTTTTCTCTTTTTTTACTCAGCTGATTGTAGCATTCACTCGATCCCGTCTGCAACAGCTGGACGCGACTTTATTGTGCATTTCCTGCCTGTTTTTATATTTGTCCTGCTGCAGGAACAGCTGTGTGAATAGGATACGTGTAACGCTGGTGGCAGTCGCATTTTGTTGTTGACAGATGTCTCATTACTACCCGCCGCCGCCAGGGCTTGACCGCCCCGGCGCGCCGCCCTCATCCCTCCCGCCACGACCTCCGTCCCGACCGCGGTCGCAGTTCGACGGCTATCGACCGCCAACCGGCCCAGGTGGAAGCAGCGGTGGCGGTGGTGGTGGTGGCGGCGGTGGTGGGCGCGATCGCGATCGCGGGCGCAACAACAACAACAACAACAACAACAACAACAATGGCGGCCGGAATCGCAACCGCGGTGGGCGCAACCGCGACAACCAAGACAACAGCGGCCATTCGCGCAATAGCAACGGCGGCAGCAGCGGCCAGCACCCCCTGCCCGCCCGTCCGCCTCAGTCTCCGGGGCGCAATGGCGCCAGCTTCCGCGGCGGCGGCGACGGCGCGCCAGCACCGCCGCGAGGCGAGTTCACCTTTCGCGCCGAGAAGCCTGCTGGCGTGCAGGATGCGCAGCAGCGCGGAGACCACTATTCGCCGCGAGACCAGTACAACGATCGAGACGGCGGCGGCCGAAACCGCAGGGGCCCGCCGTCTGGGCCGCGCTCGCAGAGACACGGCCGGCCAGGCAACAACGACCGCCGCGGCGACCGCTTTGGGGGCCGTCAGGATGGCCGCCGCTTCGGCGGAAGAGGCGGCGGGGGCTTTGGCTCGCGCTTTATCGCCGCCAACCGGCCGATCCTGTACCAGACGCAGTCGAACGGCGAGGTCACGCAGAACTTTGTCAAGGGCGACGAAGGCACGACCTATCTGAACCTAGACGACCTCTCCGACAGCGACGAGGCCGAGATGGACATTTCTGGCGACGAGCTAGACAGCGAAGGCGAAGTGGAGGATGGCAGCGCGCCGCCCAAGAAGCGGGCACGCTTGGCCACAAAGCCGGCCGAAGAGCCTCCCGCGCCAAAATGGTCGAACCCAGACCCCTACACGGTGCTGCCGCCCACAGAATCGGCAGGTCCAAAGAAGAAGGATGTCGTGCATCTGATCCGGAAAGCGCGCGTCAAGGCAGAGAAGGCATCTGCCTTGACTTCGGCCGATACGGAAGAATTCATATCGTGCGACTTGGACAGCGACGAAGACGACGACGCTGACGAGGACGAAGACGACGAGGAAGAGGGCGAGGCTGTAGAAGACGACGGTGCAGAGCAGAGCAAGGATGGGGATAGAAACGACGACAACGACGACGACGGTAGCGGCGGTGGACGCGACGCGACGACAAACGGCACCAACAACAACACACACCCCGCGACAAATTCATCGACAAACACCTCGCAGCAAAATTCCCTGCCGCCAGCCGATGCGCCCAAGGGCCCCCGCGCACTCCACGCCAACTCGTTGGCAAGCACGTCTTCGCCAAAGTCTGCACCAGGCTCAGCCTCTCTGTCCGTCGAGCTCAACACATCCCGCAAGCGGACTCACGACGACGAGCTTAAGCCGCTGCTGTTGCCAGATCACGCGAAACTGAAGAAGGCCACAAAAATGCCTACCGCCGGCCACATTGTCGTCGCCTGGCGCGTCCAACGAAACGAGGCCCCTTGCCCCTGGCTGAAAGACCATGCCGACACCGCCCACATGGGTGTCTGGTAAGATTTGTCCTCTGGTGGCAGTGAAGAAATTACGCGCGGTAGCAGAGGGAGCATCACCGCTAACCACGTACCAACAGGCTCCACAAAGAGATCGTAGACTTCTACAATTACATCAAGCCCCAGGCTTTCGAGCAGGAGCTTCGCCAGGCGCTGATTGACAACCTCGACAAGACTGTGCGCAGGCGGTTTCCGAATGCGCGGATCCAATGCTTCGGCTCGTTCATGTCTGGCCTGTACCTGCCCACCGGCGACATGGACATCGCCATGTGCTCAACACAGTATCTGAACAGCCGTCCGCCGGTGTTCGACAAGAAGAGCCATCTCTTCAAGTTTGGCGGCTTTCTATGTAACAACCAGATTGCCGACCGCGAGAGCATGGAGCACATCACCAGGGCAAAGGTGCCGCTGGTCAAATACATCGACAAGAAGACAGGGCTGAAAGTCGACGTGTCATTCGAGAACACGAGCGGCGTAGTAGCGAATAACACATTCTTGCGCTGGAAAGAGGCGTATCCGGAGATGCCCATCTTGGTGACCTTGATCAAGCAGTTCCTCGTCATGCGCGGCCTCAACGAACCCGTCAACGGAGGCATCGGCGGCTTTTCCATCATCTGCCTGGTAGTTAGCATGCTGCAGCTCATGCCGCCGCTCCAGACGGGAGACATGGAGGGGAGGAACCATCTTGGCGACCTGCTGATGCACTTCTTCGATCTCTATGGCAACAAATTCAACTATGAGACCACAGCCATCAGCCTGGACCCCCCTGGCTATGTGCAGAAAGTATGCCAGCCAGCATCGTAGCAGTATTGTTTTCACTTTTTTTTTTTCTCGTCTTTACTAACTCCTGCACTAGTCTAAAGTTAGGAACTTCACATACAAGAATCCCGACCGTCTCTCGATCATCGATCCAAACAATTCTGCAAATGATATCTCTGGAGGTTCTAAGAACACGCCTGCCATCATGCGCAATTTCTCTGATGCTTTCGACGCTCTGCAGAAGCGTATGATCGAGCTGTCCAAGTTGCCAATGGACGAGCGCGTTAACCAGAGCATCTTGAGCGTCATTCTCGAAGGCAACTACTCGACATATGCGGCCCAGCGAGACTATCTTCGCGAGCTGTATAATCGCACGAGCACCGCTGCGTCAAAGAACTGAGCGGAGGCCCTTTTTGAGAGGAGTTCTTTGCCACTACCTCGTTTCTGCCAGTTGGATGTCTCTGATGCCTTGATTTCTCTGTGTTGTGCCATCTCTGCCACTTTTTTGCTCTTATTCCTTCATCTGGGATTTTGTATGACGATATCTTCGATATCACGAACCGCCCAAGCTTTCCTTTAGTGGAAGCGTACAGTTCACGTGGCCCTCTTTGGTGTCGGCGGCCCTGTTTCTTTGTTTCTGTTCACTATTCATGATGCATGTGATATGAGGATTAAACTGGTTAGGCCGGCGTTCCTGTGCCTCTGCATTGGAGGCAGCTGTCGATTTACTATAGGTTCCATGGTCGGGCGTTAAGGGTCTCGGCCTCTAGATTTCTTTTCTTACTGTTATACTCCCGACATCAGGGAATGCATGTTTACAAACCAGCCATCAGACCAGCCGTGTGCACATGAATCATGGCCCACATTCTGGTTCCTTTTCTTTCTTCGGCCAAGTTGGTCGCAATAATCAATGATTTAAAGATTCTTTTTCCTTTACTCTCTCCATCTCTTCTGTCTCAAGACTAACTCTTAGGACAACAATCGTGATTCAATGATGTGGTGTCACGATGATACACTTGCTAACCTTCTACTAGGCTTCAAATTTTGCTGGACACTCTCGCGTCGTTACTCTCTTTCTCCTCTATGAAGAGAAGAGGAAATGATCGGGTACCATTAAAATCTTACCAACAGAAAACCTTTTGGTGGAAGTTCTTTTCTGGAGAAATTCCAGAAGAGAGCGGAGACCATCTTTTCTCGCTGCATGCCCAGACTTGACGCTGGGCTGCGGAGAGGAAATGTCGTTCTTCTGCTGGAATTAGTGGTTCATTTATATTTTCTCGGGAAGGGCATTGTCTCCTTTTATTATATATTAAAGACCCATTCAGCCATGTGAAAGACGGGGAAATGAGTTTTTGTTTCTTGGTACTATAATACAACAGCCCGCCGGTTAAGAGCACGCCTCTCAATTACACTGCTTCCTCCCAGGTCGCCTTCCACCGTGGTAAAGGACATGCTCCCGGTAAGAGACGATGCGAATACCTCACAGCCTCTCTGCGCTCGTGATTGCCCTTACTGGCATGGCTTCTGGCCAGCGGGCCGGTGGCAGCAACGGTAACAATGATACTCTCGGTCTCGCCCATGGCTACTTGCCGCTGATGACACGCCATTTTGCTGCCGAGCTGGTGCGGGATGCCCAGGTGCTAGTGTCTCTGCGGCCGGGTGCCAGTTCATCATCTGGGTCGCCTTCGGCATTCGATTTTCTCCCACGCGACCGCCTGACTAGCCGCTGTCGCAATGGGCAGCACCACTGGGGCGATGTGAATTTGCGGTATCTTGTTCTGGCAGATGCCTCGGGGAGCGGCTCGTCAGCTGCGTCTTCTCAAAAGTGGATTGATGTGAGCTCGTCTACGGCCCGGAAGCCGGTAGCGTCGGTGACGTCCAAGACAACAAACAAGACGCGATCGGGCGATGACACGTCACTGGCGGTGCTTGCGAGCGCCGATCTGGGCCCGACGCTGTCGACTTCGCTGAGCGGCGGCAGCCTGCCATTCTCCGTCGTCCGGGAGTGGCTCGACGTGGATGGCGACCTAGGCTTGCAATTCCGCATCGCCTACCCCAAGACCTCTTCGACTGCGGGCACGACCCTGCAGATCGGCGGCCTCGGCTTCCCCGCCACCGTCAACAGCATCTTCACGAACCGCTCGCCCGAAGACGTGCAGGCCAAATGCTCTCTGGCCGACCCGTATGTTGGCATGGATGGCGGGTACCTCCGCATCAGCCCGGTCAGCGGGAAAGACGACGCCGACGTCCTGCTAGTCACGCCACTGCGCGGGACGCGGACGCCGTTTGAGGCATACCGCAACCTGGACGAGCCGACCGACGACTCCACGAACGCGTACGGCACGCAGTCCTTTGAAGGATTCTACGAGTGGCAGACGGTGACGCAGGCGTGGGCCGAGACGGAGTGGAAGGCCGGCCGGAGCGTCAAGGGCGTGAGCGGCAGCCTGAACGGGGCGCCCTGGAACGGCAACGGGCGTGGAATTGTGGCGCTGCAGCCAGGCGAGTCAGCCGAGTTTGGGCTGCGATTTTCAGTAACCGGGACAGCGGCCGCCAGCGGCAGCAGCAGAGGGCCCCGTGCGGTCGACGCTACGCTGCGACGGCCTGACCTGGACATGCCCGTCGTGCGCGGCGTGCCAGGCTATGTGCTGCCTCAAGATCTGCCGGGACAGCTGTTCGTATGGCCGCTAAACAATGCCAGCAATGTCACGGTGGTCGTCCATCCTGCTGGCGCGCTGGACGTAACCCTCATCCCGTCTACAAATTCGACCACCGGCCAGACTACTCCCCTCGAATATGCGGTCGTGCCCCACGCCTCAGCTTGGGGTCGCGTGCGCCTCGATCTCACATACCATCTTCCAAGCGTAAACAGCAGCCTCCTCCAGACGGTACATTACTACATCACGAAGCCGGCATCAGAATCTGTTGCTGACCTGGGACGGTTCCTCACCACCAAGCAGCTGTTCAAAGACGCTTCGGATCCATTTGGCCGCGGTACAGTGCCTTCAATATTGACATATGACGCAGAAGCTGGCGACGTCGTCCGGCAGGAGCCGCGGGTATGGCTGGCGGGGCTGAGCGACGAGGGTGGTGCCGGGTCGTTTCTGGCCGCAGCGACGAAGCAGGCCATGCTGCCCAACAAAGACGAACTGTCTGTCTTGACGCCATTTGCTGAACACGTCCTGTGGGGACTGGTGCAGGACAACAGGAGCTCTACGGCGAGCGGCGGCGATCCCTACGGCGTCCGCAAGAGCGTCTTCTACCACGACCCGGCCGTCCTGCCCCGCTTCCCGTATGACAAGTCGGTGGACTGGACGTCGTGGACGTCGTGGACGCGGAAGCAGGCGTACGCGACCGACCGCGCGTACGACTACGTGCACGTGGCAGCGTCGTACTGGGCGCTGTACCGGGCGGCGCGAGCGTACCCGGCGCTGTTTGCAAACAGCACGACCACAGGCGCCGTCCCCTGGCAGTGGTACCTGCGGCAGGCGTACGAGACGGTGCGCCGGGCCATGGCGACGTCGTCGGCGAGTGGCGCGCCGCGCGCGGAGCACGCCTACGACGGTCTGATGGGCGAGACGGCCTTTGGGGAGCTGCTGGCGGACCTGCAGCGGGAGGCGCAGGAGAAGGGCGACGACGACGACGACGGCGGCGGCGATGGCGGCGGCGGCGGGGCCTCGATCGCGTCCTGGGCGGCCGCCTCGGCGACCAACCTCGCGGCCCTCATGCGCAAGCGCGCACGCCAGTGGGCGGCGGCGGCGGTGCCCTTTGGCAGCGAGATGGCGTGGGACTCGACGGCCCAGGAGGGCGTGCACCTGTGGGCAGCCTACTTTGGCGACGCCGCCACGGCCCGCAAGGCCGTCGAGACCGTGCTCGGCTTCACGCCCGCCGTGCCCCACTGGGGCTGGAACGGCAACGCCCGCCGCTACTGGGACAACAAGTACGGCGGCAAGCTGCCGCGCATCGAGCGCCAGATCCACCACTACGGCTCTGCCCTCAACGGCCTGGTGCTGCTGGCGGCCCTTCGCGGAGGCACCGCCGCTACTTCTGCTGCCCCCGCTGCCCCCGACGCCTACCTTCTGCGCGTCGGCTTCGCCGGCAGCGGCACGGCTCCTCTGACCAACATTGCCGCCAGCGGGTTCGCCGCCGCCTCGTTCCACTCTTGGCCCGACACGCTGGCGTGGGACGCCTACTCTGGTGACTACGGGCCGGGGTTCTTGGGCATGGTCCTCGGCAGCGGGACGTACCTGGTGCGGGATACGGAGGCGCTCAGTATCGGGGGCGACGGCAACAGCAGCCGGCTGCTCTGCTATGGCGGAGTCATCCTTCCCGCTGCCGCATCTCCTGCTGCTTCCCCTATGCAACGGGTCACCACCGTCCAGCCCCGCGATGCCTGGCGCCGGCGCATCTTTATCGGGCCTCTGGGCCTGCTCGTCACCACGGATGCTGGCATCATCCAGTCATTTACTTTTACAGAGGATGCTTCTACCTCTAGCGCAAACGCAAAGCCACCACCATCGCCACTCTACATCACCCTTTCGCAGCCTGCGAATGGCCCGTACGCAAGAGCCGCTGTGGTCTGGCTAGCGTCTACGGCGGCCAATTATTCAATCTCATCCAGTCAAGCGAACATTCATGTAACGCACTCACGTGGCGGATGGCAGGTGCCTTTAGACGGCACAACTAATGTTACAATAACTGTTGCTACTTCGTAAAGGAATCTAGCTCTCGAAGGACTATGCGAAATTTCATAAATTACTCTTCATTCAACTGGTTGTACCAGCTATGTGTATTCATGGAGAAGGGCTCCCCTGTGGTATATACTATGTAAGACAAAATTTCTGTCCATCGCTTGAACTGCCTGGCAAATGCAGCATTCAGTGAGGGAGTCTGCAACCCATATTTCCGTTCTGCGAAATTTTTCCAGAGCCGGTGATGCTAAACCAACAAAAAAAAAAAAAAAGTATAGACAAGAAGATGGTTAAAATGGTATGCTGCTATAAGTACAATAAAATTGATGTCGACTCAATCAGAGCACATCTTCTCAGCGTCTGCATTTTTCTAAGCGCTGCAAGTAAAGTCACAGCTGAGGCCAGCTTGCGTCGTCACCAGCTGCGCCTTGCAGAGAGCGGGACCGCTGGCTTGAGCGACGCAGCAGCCCGACGCGCAGTCTGACTTGTTGAAGCACTGGCCGGTGATAAACTGGGACGCCGTGCCCTTGCCGACATTCTGGCTACCAGCCAGAGAGGAGTCGACAGTGCACTGGGCCGAGCCGGCTGCGCCAGTTACAGCAGCAGCGGTAGAACCGCTACCAGAGTTGCTGTTTGAGCTGCTGGATGAGCCTGAGCTTGAGCTGCTTGCACCTCCCGAGCACGAAGAAGAGCAGCTCAAGCCTGCCTGTTCGGTAACCAGCTGAGCCTTGCAAAGGGAGATGCCGCTCGACTGGGCAACGCAGCAGCCGGAAGCACAGTCGGCCGATGTGAAGCACTGGCCAGTGATGAACTGAGTGCCGGAGCCGGTGCCAACGTTTTGGCTGCCAGGAAGGCTCGAATCAATAGCAGGGCAGGTGCCGCCACTAGTTGCGACGTCGGCGGCTGCGGGTGTTGGGGCAGCGGCCGCGGCGGCGGTAGTAGCAGCCGCGTTAGAAGACGAAGCGGCCCCAGAGCAAGAGAAGTCGCAAGTCAAGCCAGCCTCTTCGGTCACGATCTGCGCCTTGCACAGAGAAACACCGCTGGACTGGGCCACACAGCATCCCGAAGCACAATCAGCAGAGCTAAAGCACTGGCCCGTGATGAACTGGGTTCCGGCACCTGTGCCAACGTTCTGGCTACCTGCCAAGCTAGTGTCGACTGTGCATTGGGCGGTGCTTCCGACTGAGTTGTTCGAGTCGGTCGTCTGGCCCGATGTAGCAGCCGAAGAGGCCGCAGCAGGTGCAGAGCCAGTCGAAGATTTGCCGTTGTCTCCAAAACCGCAACCGGCCTTGCCGTTAACATTGCCGACGTCGATGCCGGAACAGATACCTGTAGCAGCGCCGCCAGCGATGAAAGCGCAGCAGGACTGAACGACGGCCTGGCTGCAGTCAGCGGTGCTAAGGCAACCGCCTGTGATGAACTGAAGACCGGCACCATTGCCGACATTCTTGGCGCCATTGGGATCGGGGGTGATCGGGCTGGGAATGGCCATGGCGGTGGTAGCAACTATGCATGTTAATTGGCAAGCCTCACAGGAGACAACATACAGTAGTTTGAATGTTAAAAAACTTACGAGCCAGGAGAGCGACTACAGAACGAGCCATTTTGTCTAGAGTATAAGGGGAGGGAGGTAAGGAGCAAGATAGGAAAGAATATAAAAATGAGAGTAAAAGTAACTAGTATCGGTCTATGCCGTGAGAAACGAAACAGGGCTGTTTATAAAAGAACGTGCAGAAGTGGACGAGCCAACATAAATTCCCTGAGAGAAAAAATTAATGTTAATTTATTGACGCCAGGTCAAAGTTAAGAGAAGCGAAGGGATGAAGAACGAAAGTTGAGAAAAGAACGAGATGAAGAGAAGGAAAGAAGGATTGGCGATGTCGAATATTAAATAAGAGAAGAGAAGGACAAACAAAAGAAGATCAATGAACGGACGGTGGATCATAGCAAGTCTAAATGACATCGTGCCCCATCTCGAATTCATGCCGTTTCTACTCATCGCCACAATGGGACCCTTTCTTTTTCCGCAGTTTGGGCTTGGCGTGTACCCATACTACGCACCCGCCTACACATCATTTTGCATTCTGCCCTGCCCCTGGGAACTCCTCTTGATGATCGCCCTCAGATCATTAGAGGCTGAGCTTGCTGGACAGGGGTGGCAAAAGCGGAAGAAGAGCTTAGAGCAGCACTCTTGGCAGCGGAGACGGACAAAACCCTCAGAAGAGAAATGCATGTGGCAGTGGCAAAAGGAAGATGTCGAGTAATGTTGCAAGGTTTGCGATGGAGGGCCAGAACACGAAGTGAAGGTGGTATTCGTCGGCGGCAGTCCGTGCGGTCTCGATGCAGTTCCTGTCGCATCTCATACGGGGAAGACGGAGATTTGTGAGGGTTCTAGGAGTACTAAGCCAGCCCAGGGGAAAACAGAAACAGGAGAAGGGAGAGAAGGAGGAGAGAAAGGCCATTTCTCTTAGGAGATGGAAACTTATTTTCTTGTCTTCCTCCTTCTCCATAGGTGCCAAAGGCCGCTTCTCGAACACTTTCGAAGCTGGCACGACTTGCCAATGGCCGAATCAGAACACTTGTTCGGCCATCTTTCCCGAAAAGGAGAAGACCAGGCCCGTTAGACGGCATCTTCATTTTCACCGAGATGGACTGATGGAAAACATCAAGCCAGAAACTGAACGAAAAAGAAAGCAAGGAGAATGGATGGCAGGACGGAAGAGGTCGACCGACGAAGGAGCCAGTTTGACATTGTGAGACTGAAGTTTGAAAGAAAGCACACTCAAGATGACAATTTGCCTCTGATGGGCTGAGAATTTTGACGGCTCGCTGGAAGCCGACATATCATTGAGATATACGAGTTCACATATATGCAAGGGGAAGAGAGAGTGGTGATGGTTGACATGCAGATGTCAGTCAGATGGCATACGGAGGGAGAAAGCAAGCAAAGATGAGGCAGTTCAGACGACAGGTCTTCCATTGATCTGCGCCTCTTCTTCTTTCCGTCCTGTTTCTCACTACCATCTCCGCTCTTTCCCTTTCGAGGGCTTGCGCAATCAGGTTGCTATCTGTACGGAGTCTGTGGAAAGCGCAATGGCCGCCACTGCTAGTTCGAGGAAAGAACAGATGGAAAAAAGCAGTTGAATATCTGGATGTCGTTGTTGACAGACACGGCATGTGCGAAAGAGCCCCACACTAGCTCCAGCTGTTTCCTAATTGGTATTATGCAATGGCGGAACAAGCTTCTAGGCCCCTAGTCCCGATTTTGGCTTAGCGCTATGGCCAAGGCCTCAGCCTCCCCTTATTCATAGTTGTACTCCGTGTGTGCAGAGTCGCCCCAAGCCCCGCTGGGTACATCTCAAGTTTGATCGCTCCCTCAGAATCCTTGTCGTCAAACTCCAGCCTAACCCCCCCTGTCTCCAAGACTGCTTACTGTGTCTTCCACATTTGCGGTTCTGCCAATAAGCAATTGATCTTTTTCTTTGACCTTCATTCCGGGCAGTTCTGGCAGATCTACTATTATGTAGGTCATCAATTTGATCATTAAACTTTTTTTTCCTTTTTTGCCATCCAAGGAACACATGCCATGATGAGCTGCGCCATGATGATCCGTTTGGATCGCCATGAGTGACATCTAAAAGAAAAAAACAAAGAGCCTCGCTTGTTTTTGCTAAATTAACGACTCTCTGGTACCCGCACACGTACGAAGTACTTCTCTTATAATAACAAACTCCGCACAATAATTAACTAGTGCGAGTCAGTTTCTCTTCATGACCAGGGGTTCTCAACCGTTTCCTACTCCATACGCATTCCTACGCAGTCTGGGGGCACCCTGTTTCGCATAATATTGTGAAACTTTTTTCGCCCTTTTCTTCCCAGCTTTTCGTCCCTCTTCAGTCCCATTGCCGCCTTTGGTTTTGCTCGAAGACCAAGGGCAATAAACAAAAGCTTTGGGTCATTGGTCGGCGGGTAGAAAGCGGAGCAGCGCACATGCAAACAACACCAAAAAAAAAAAGGCTTTCCTCTCATTGTAAGATATTCTGCGGTCAAATAGTCCTTCCGAATGAAGTCAAGTCGCCTTGCTTCCGAAGCGCTGTATTGGGACACAGGAAGCATTCCCATTGGCAATGTCTTTCGACTGCGTCACTTTAGCACATGTGGAAGAGCTGAAGGCGCAAAAGGAAAAAGATAAGGCACTCCATGTCTCGTCTTAGTTCTGACTGTCTCAATTTATGTATGATACATTGGTCTCAGTGAGCAGATTGGCTGCTTCGCTTCCCTTTGAAATAAAAATGCATTCTTTTCGCGATGAAAAGGTGTCGACATTTGCGATGCGTCTCGCGCCCGAACGAGTTCAGGAAGTGGAACGGCTAGAGAAATATCGCCGGTCTTGTGCGTCTTCATGCAAATCATATTCAACGCAATAGTTGGTCGATATCGAATATGTTGAAGCAGTTGATGTTTTGCTAGGAGATGACTACTCAAATAAGAATTTTGAATGGAATCCGTAGGCAAGCAGCAAAGAGCCGGGTCGAGTTTTTGCATTTTATTTTGAATGTTGGTTGCCTCCCAGCCGGTCGAAATAAGCATTCATTAATAAATAGTAACTCTCTGCCTTTTAGTGCTAGCAGAAAATCCCATCGGCACACGAATCTGCGTACGTGGACGCCTAGCCGTAGATGGTCCCAGTCGCGCGGGTTTGGTGGTTCGAGGCTGACGCCGTATTTCATGTGGTTTGCCTCTCTCTTTTAGTGTGCGGCTTAGCCCGACCTACGTAAACGTAAGACTTTCTCTGCCGACGTCACGCCTCTCTCTCTCGTCCTCGCGAGGCAAACAATCAAAAATGTAAAATACATAAAGTAGAAGTGAAGAAGAAACCTGAGTATCTGATCGAAACTATGCGTCTGCTTTAATTCAGTGCCTCACGCATAGTTTAAGCAGAATTTGTTTTTGTTTGGTCGTAATCACGAGAGAGACAAAATGGACGACGACAGCTTCGTCCCGCCCCCGCCGCACGCGCCCCCGCTCCTCGCCCCCGAGGACCTCCACCACCTGTGCACCCACGGCTACCTGGGGCTTACGCTGCCGCCCCACCTGGAGGACGAGTGCGGCCGCCTGCTGGGCGCCGCGGACGCCTTCTTCGCCCGGCCGCTGGACGAGAAGACGCCCTACTGCCCGGGCACGGGCGCGCGGGGCCCGCCGTCCAGCCCGACCAACACCGAGCGCGGCTACACGCACCTGCCGGGCGAGAAGGAGTTTCTGACCCTGCGCCGCAGCCTGACGCACCTGCCCCCGGACGTGCTGGACGCTGCCGCGCCTCTCTGGCACGACACCGCCCACCTGCTGCACCGCATCCTGGCTGACGTCGGCGTCTACCTGGGCCTGGGCCCCGCCGCCTGGGACGCCCTCGTGGGCGACAGCCTGGAGCCGGGCGACGGCACCATTGTCGGAAAGGCAGCCGCCGGCGACGGCGGCGACGACAGCGACGCTGCCAAGGGCGACGAGACCTCTCCGCTGCACCCCAAGAACGACCCGCCCTCGCTGCTGCGGCTGTTCCGCTACGAGCCCGGCGGCGGCGGCGCCGAGCAGCACCGCGACCTGGGCCTGCTGACCCTGTGCGTGTGCTGGGGCAAGGGGCTGCAGGTCCTGCCGCGGCCGTCTCCGCCGCTGGTGCAGCCAGTGGACGGCACACCAGGAACCGAAAACGGGCAGCAGCAACAGCAGCAGCCACCACCACCACCGCCGCCGCCGCCGGCGTGGGTTGATGCACCCCGAGTCACCGTCATGACGGGCGACACGCTCCACGTCCTGAGCAGCCGCCGCATTCCGTCAGCCGCTCACCGCGTGGTGGTAGACCCGGCAGAGGCGAGCACGGCGTCGGCCGCAGAAGATTCTACTGCTGCTGATGCTGCTAGTGCACCGCCGATTCCGCCGGCCGGCTCCCGCCGAAGCATTGTCTTCGCGCTGCGCGCCACAACGACCGGCGATATCGACTTGGCGGCTTTTGGCGGGCAGGGAACCGTTGGTGCCCGCGAGCTGTTTGACCTCATCCGGAAGCAGCGCGTGAACATCAACGTCGGAAAAGAAGCGCGAGAGGCGATGCGGACAAAATACCGCAGCAGCAGAAGCGGCGGCAAGGAGTGCAACAAGGACGCCAAGGCAGATGATGCAGGCGATCCAGACGGGAATGGCAAGGGCATAGAAGGGAAGGAACTTGGAAACCTCGACGAAGATGGAGGTGATCAAGAGCTGGTCGGTGTGGCCTGATGCAGACTCCACACGCCAACTAGAAGGATTAGAATTGAGAAATGTAATATCGTCACAATTCCTTACATCGTAATGAAATGCTGTCACGAAAGAGAAAAAAAAAGTACTGCGCATTTTGCTCCGAAATAGAATATTACCATGCGAAATAAAAGTCAAGGGAAGACAATACTATCAAAAGCAAAGGAACAAAATATTTCTGATCTACTTTCAACAAACAACCATTAGACTACATAAAGCACATGCGTTGCAACATGTTCGGTATGAACCTTTCGATCTAGAAGCGTTTTCTCCCTCGCAAAACCATCGCACATGTTCAATTTGACTTGACGTTTTACTACACAAGTCTCGCCAAATTGGCTACTACTTGTTATATACTGTCAATTTCTCGCGTAATCCTTGAAAACAAAACCTTGTGTAAATCGCCTTACTTGCTTTTATCTTCCTTCCAATCCCAATGCCATTTTGCAAGCTATTAATACAACGAAAGAAGAAAAGGAAAAAAGAGAAAGGGATACAAACTGTATCAGACAGTTATCCGATGACTCGGTCTACCCACCGCATCCAGTCTGGGTCCTTGCAGAGAATGTCCATTGACGTCTGCGGAAGTGTGACGAGCAATTCGTGGACGCTTGAAGACAGCTTGGCGGGCAGTATCAATGCACCACTCATGTTCCAAACGTCTTGCATCCGTCGAAGCGAATCTGGTGATGTAGGGGCCGTGCTAACGCCAGGAATGAACCATTCTGTGTCGGCACCAAAGTACCGCCAAGTGTTGAAACCGAGATCCTGCGGCGTTCGCGGATCGAATCGTAGACCGACCAGGCGTGGGTCCGATACGCGGTTGAAAAGCTCAGTGCGGTCTCGGACATAATCGTCATTGACGCCCGAGATCGTCTTTTCAATTCTATATACCAAGTCCTTGAGTCGGGATCGATTGCTGGACGCTTCGGCAAGAATTCCATCGGTTGGCAGCAGAGTAACGGCGACAGCAGTAGCGTTGCCGTAGTAGTCCGGGTTCGCTTCGTGGAATGCTCGGTTCTTCCAGTTGACCATTGTCTGCAACAAGGCCTTGTTGTCGACCACGCCGTCGCGTGGTACATATACAACAGGGTCGGCGATCCGGGCACGCGAAATATGTGCCCAAGCTAGAGCCGCCAGACAAGTATAGTTAGATGGAAGTGCCTGGGAGGCGGCAAGCCGACCCTTATGGCTGGCTGACCCATTGGTGGCACCCAATGCCTCACCATTTGCCCATAGGATGCTGCAGCGAAGCTCGGTCAGGCGAGCGTTGTCAAAAACAAAAATCTTGCCGATTTTGGCGATTTTCTCCATCGGTACACCGCCTGCTTTCAACTTTCCGTTAATAGGGCCGTCCGGCTGATCCAAAAGAACGTACTCGGGGATGCGTTCAAAAAGTCTATCGACGCAAGGCGTATCAGCGCCATTTGTCGACTCGCGCCCCGAAGGAACATGAAGTTTCTTGGTCGATGGGCCGCCAACGAGCTTGTTGCATGTCTGACCAGCAAATGCCTCTAACAAGATCCGGAGGCAATCGCCGTCGGCAAATGCGTGGCAGAAGAAAATACCAAGCAGGAGACCTCCGGGAATGACAAAGGCCCTCACAATGGCGACTGGGATGCCGGGTTTGCCCTCACCCAGGACACAGGGCTGGTCAAAATGAGGTCCAACGAACGCAGCAGGAGGGAACCCAGCCGCCTTGAGCTCTTCGTATGAAGCGTATGGGAATTGAGAGGTGATATCGACAACTGAAAAGGGGATAGTCGCGGACTTTGCGTCTGAGTGCGTTCCGGTTCTAAGATAGACTATGCTGCCTTCGTGCACTTCGAGAGTGCCAGCAAAATCAGGGCGTTGCTGGGCAAGACGTGCCAGAGAGGCCTTGATGTGCTCCGCAGCAGCGTTTGTCTTGCTGTTGTCAAAGGGGAAACACAACGCAACTTTCATGTAGGCTCTCATAGCTGCCTGGTCCCATGCATCAAGTCGCGTGAGTGTATGCCCATCTGACGACATCTTCTTCTCGTCAGCCAGGAAAGGCATTTTTGTTGATGGATTCTTGGACTGGATAAACCCGAGCTTTTCTACCGCACGGAGAAATAAACGTTTTATGGGCACAGGCGTGACGAAGGATGAGTGAGAAGGAAGTGAAGAAGGCAGTGGTGAAGGGTCCTGGCGGAAATGATGGGTATTTGTAGGCTGGATGTCGTTCGCAGGCTGCCGTAGAAAAGAGAAAGAAGAAAACGAGAGGAGGGCCGGGCCGGGCCAGCGAAAGGGATAGACTTCTAGAAAATGGCTGAAGTCGGGGAGAATTGTCTTCCATCCACGTAGACTGCGCTGATTATGGCCGCCGTTTGTAGATCTACCTGCTGGCCTGCTGGAAAGAGCGTCTGGGTCTTGTGTGAGGCTGGGTGTGCAGCAGTTGGGGGGTGGGCTGAGAGATGGCATGGTCAAGTCCTGTTGGAAAACCGCTTGTAAGAGTGGCCGTTTGTAGGGGTGTTGGCGTTCCAATACGATGATGAGAGGGTGAGGACAGGGTGAGCAGAATATTGAGAGCAGACGGGAAGGGCAGCTGTCGAATGAGAATAGGAATGAGAATAGGAATGAGAATGAAAATGGGGTGAACCGCAAATCCACGGGTCTATCAAATGGCGGTCACTTTATTTGTTCAGGACGGACCTAGCAGCAAGACAGAGCAGAACCAAAGGATAACAGACAAAATCAAAGTATCCCATGCCGTGTAACTGCTTGACTGAGACAGATCCTAAGCAGACGGCTGGCCAGTGGAAGTTGCTACAAAGTGATCAGAATAAGGGCTCGTGGGTCATCGAGCTGTCGGTCACAAGATTGCATGTGCTGTCGATTTTGTTTGTACACATCAGGCAGAGAGACCTTGCCTTACGCTGTACTTTGTATGCAGGTGCAGCAGATCGTACCAGTCTATATGGTAAGTAGACAAAGTGATCGCAGCACATGGAATTCGCTTCCTCTGAGTTAGGCCGTTGACCGACGAGGCTGGCACGAGCCGAGACCTGGAGACGGAGGCGAGATGAAGCGGTGGAGGTGACGCAGCTGAACATGCATTTGAAGACGCCCAGACCAAAAAAAAAAAAAAGAAAGCTGGCGGTCTGAATGAAAAGGGAAGGTCAGAAAAGAAGAATAGAACGGAAAGAAAAAATATTGCCCGGAAGAGCCAACAAGGACAACTGGGAAGGCCGCTTAAAAAACGGATGCGGTAAACGTTTATTAGACACCGGGCAAAGGCGAAGGAGCGCACACCCACCCCCAATTGGACACTGGAACCGAGAAAGACTTGGACTGAAAGTGCAGGGATCACGAGGAAGCGGATGACAGAAGCGAAGAAGAAAAGCGAAAGGATGCGGTATGCAAAACATGAAAAATAGGTAATCCAATACAAATAATGAAAAAAGCAAAGAAGAAATCCAACCAGGGTCCGGAGGCAAATGAGAAAAAGCAATAAGATAGACAGGTTGAGTGTCTGTTGGTATCACATCGCCAACAAGAGAGCAGACGATCGTCTTATTTGCACTAACCTATCGAAATCTCAACTGCAACAACCCGCAAGGGTCGGTGGCATGCAATCGTTGTAGACGTGGCCGAGCAAGTTGGAAGTCCTCTCTGTCGCGTTCCGTGTATTTTTTTTTTCTGTATATCCCCTCTCGCTGCCTCTTGTCTCTTCTTATAAAGCCCACTTTTGTTGGGGGCGCATTCTCCGTTGGCTACCTCAGCTCCTTTTGTCTCTTGTCTCTTCTCTCTCTGTAAGATGGAAATGTGTGGCAGCGGTGCAAGTGTGATATGTCTTACTTAACACTCCGCACACCAAGTTGTCTCGTCCAGTGTATCTTTGTCGCGTTCGAGCTCTCTGGTCCACGACAGTGTCACCTTGTCCGCGCGGACCAACTCACCGGGAAAGGCAGAAGAGACAAGGGGAGTGTATCCCGGCAGTTTGTGATAGCTGTGTATGGTGTGGGTTTACGAGGCACCAGGTATGCGAAGTACGGAGCGCAGTATCTCGTCTGCTACCAAACAGCAGCAACTTATATGCAGTAATGCTAATTGATCTCCCCAGCTTCGCACGCCGTACCCTAAAAAGAGGAGGCCTGGTTCGCTGGGATGCTGGGATGCTTGGGGGGGGGGGGGGGGGTAGGGTATACGTAATCGCTCTGGCGATACAGCAAAAAAGTCCCCTACCCGAACTGAGCATAGCGTGGCACCCGCTGTTCAGTTTCATAACTTTTCGGAGGATGATGCAGATTGGGCTCTGTAAGATATGAAAATAGCGCTGTGGCAAAGCACTTGCGATGAAGAGAAACAGCGCACAGAAGCAGATATGTCTACCGGCTTCTGCAAGGGGGACTACAGTAGCGGTGATGGGAGGCAAAGTGAGGCAAATAGGGGCGTGAGCAGAGCAACTAATACTCGCACGGCTTGCAGCCGGCAAAGTTGCGGTGCAGCCGTGTGCGACGTTGGCGGTAGAGAGCTGCTGGATGGGATGGAAGGGAGCAACCGGGCTGTCTCTGAAGGGCTCGTGTGACTGAATTTCTGGGCGGTTTGAAGACGTTCTGGGAACTCTCATTCACACTTTATTTCTTTTCTTGGCTGGGAAACAGCGGGAAGCAAGGCGGATTGGGTCCGCACCAATCAATGCATGGCGACAGACAAGGGTGTGAGAACCGAATGGGGGAAAAGGGGGGGTGTATATTGAAAAAAAGAAAACAGGATGAGGAGAAAAAAGAAAGACGAAGCAAGAGAGGCAGAGAAGTCGAGGTCTAGGGAGCTGAAGGGGCAGTACAAGGATTGGAGGAAATGGAGAAATGAGACAGGAAGACACGAGAAGAAGACGAAGAAGAATAAGAGGAATACGGAATACTCATTTGAGAAAAAAGTCAAGTCCAGTGAAGACGTCGAAGATGAGAGACGAGAGAGAAAGGCAGAGAGCGAAAGGATGTTCCAAAAAAGAAAAAGAAGGCATATCGATAAAACAGGAAATACGCATAAGAACAAGTCATAAAAACCCGTGCCTCGTTGTTGCAAGCTCCACGTAGTAGTGCGCATTCCGCATGTAAGAACAATGGGGGAGCCAAACCAGAGGAATCGGACGCCTTTCCGGGCATTGTGCAGAAAGGGGCAAGAGCAAAACGGTCTCCACGTCAGATTGCAGCAAAAAAAAAAAAAAAAAAAAAAAAAAAAAAAAAAAAGGGTAACGACGAACACCCCACACTCTGAGGGTGTAAGTCAACGGCGCTATGTATGTGGAAGGAAGTACCAACAAACATGCAGACACCCACGACACTTCGCAGACTAATACACACAGCGAGCGTACACAAGCGTACGCTATACATTGACTTACAAGGCAGGTACGACGGTGTGTTCTCGGCCACACAGCTGCTTCATTGCTCTTTCTTGTGGAGAAATAAAAAGATCTATTCCGGTTGTGTTCTGCACGTGCAGCTTCTCTGTGCTCCGTCGCATTTGTGTACTCGTACATACGCCGTACATACGTATCGTAGGAAGGTAGGATACGGATAACTAGAAGGCACGGGGGTGTGTTAGCGTCTTCCCCAATTAGAGAGATGCGGGTGTGTATATATTCGCATGTGTAAATAATATTCCGCTCTCTTTAAGCATTTGTACGACTGCTCCGAACTTCAGAACTGCCCCAAAGCTCTCTTCTCTGCGCCTATCCCGTTTTGCACCTCGCAGCGGCTCTGTCCTCTACTCCGTACTCTCTGCTTCTCTCCTCCCCCTGCCACCTTTGCCTTGTCGCCTTCTCTGTCTGGAACATTACATCCTTCGTCGACCTTTTTTATACAGACCTTGCGGCTTGGCCACAGACATCCCGCGCCATGACAACTTACAGGTAATGGATTCCGGTGAGCCGGTGGATCTGTCTCTGAACTCTTCGCAGATAATATTATCGTACACTACAGGTGGAGTCGGGCGCTGATGTCGAACGATTCGAATGATCCATATTCAACCATCCAATTACACTACGCCAAGTTTGGCTGTCGCTTCTTCTTTCCTTCATGCCCCACGGTTCATTCGACATGGTCCTGCAGCTGTTCGCCTTTGCTGGCCTTTTTGCTACCATTTTTCTTGCTTTCCTCTGCTTCTCGACCCTGCTCGAAGCTACTCTAGCATCGCATCGTCAGCCGTGTCGGAGGAGTGCAACGGGCATGGATGCTGGATGCGCATGTACGTAGAGTATTGAGCATGCCCTAAACCTGCCCCATCCTAGCGTCATTCTTGGAGCTGCAGAGCAGACGATGCACCAGCAGGCGGCGCCTGTTTTCTGTCAATCGTTGCGCTAGCGCAGCCGTTTCTAGGCTTGACCTAGTTAAGGTCCGTTGGTGGAGAAGCAGCAAGGGGTCGCCAGGGCGCTGATTTGAGAGGCCTCTGAGATACGATAAATCAGCTGCAACGAGCTCTGTGCCCGCGCGAATATGATGTGGACCATATTATTGCCGTCATTTAGAGGTAAGAATTGCAGACTTGTATTTTTATGCGTGTATTGTATGAATGGCATTGCAGCTCTGGCATTGCGTCCCAATTATATGCATTCTTCTTCATGGTGAACGTGACGGTTTACGCAGTGCCAATTGCAGTGCACCCTCTCCAGGAACGATTTTCGCGCCAGCAACGGGCGCGGCGACGCGGCTGACAATTCCCCCAGTGCTGGAAGAAGAGAAATTGGCCCAGGTCAGCTTTTCTGAGACTTGATGGTGGGTGGCGTGACGCAGGCGTGCATCCAATCTTCTCCCTCGATTGATGCTATGCACGCAGTACCTATTCGCCTGGTTCGTAGGTTCTTTTTTCGCTAAGGTCCAAGTCGGGACAGCGCTGTCCAAATTGCCAGAATTGCCACACTTGTCAGAATTATCAGAACTATCAGAATTGGAGGAATTGTCATATTTTTATAAATTTGTACAAGGCCAAGAAGGAGGAGCAGATTCTTGGTCTTGCTCTGTTCACCTTCGACTTTCTCCTCTTGCTCACCATCAAACTGCAAGTGACAGGTCATAATGCTCACCTCCCCAGCGACAATCTCCTCGTTTCATGATGCGCATTCGTTGCAGACAGTTATGGCCGAGTCTTCTTGAAAAGATGAATTAAAGACGAGATTGGCCTAGAGAGTTGGCGGGGAAAAAAAGCAAGACTTTTTTGCGTCAAAGAATGTCATGTCACCAGGAAGCACAAAGCCGAAATTTGGTATCGAATACGAAGGGAAAACTCAAAGCCCGCTACCGAGAAAGATGACGGTACAGGCTGCTTCTGGTTCGGCCGTGTCATAAGAAACGCGGATAGGGCGACGCATGGCTTTCTTTGCCATCACCTTGCTCCTCGTCCCCGCTTCCTCTTATCGTCTCTCTTCGCCCTGAGGAAGAATTGTGTTTTTCCGTCCGCAGAGGGACGCATTTCTTGACTCGGTACTTGCCCTACCCAGAGAGACTGCCAGCTCACACCATAGCATATGCATAATCTAGGTCGGATCTTGCTTGGTGTTGTGGCCAGTGCCTCAATCAGCTCTCGGATTGGAGACCGTTGCCAGCCTATTACAAAATGCAACGGCCTGTAACGAGTCACAAGGTCACAATGGCGTACACATACAAGGCGCACAGCCTCGCCATTAAACGAAACCAGCTGAAAGTCCTGGGTCAGACGTAAATCATGAGGGAGATAAAGGCCGTCGCCAAGGACACAGCACGTTGTTACTCCAACCAGGCGTCCTGCAGCGGAAGGCTGCTTATTGACTCTGCCTTCTATTGGTCTTGCCGCGGTAGCGTCCGGCGACGCACGGCTGCCTAGTCCTGGCCGTCTTTTGATTTGATTTGGTTCATTGGGGTGTCTGTGAAACTGAAACTAGCAGGTTTTTTGATTGGCGTTTGTGGGGATCCTCGTCGTTTTGCTTTGTGAATTTTGTCGTTCGTTGTGGCAGGACTCTCAACACTTCTGCATATACCAATCCGGCTCTTCAAACCGAAGCCCGCCTAGCGAGCTGATGAGTCCTTTTCCTGGCGTGGCGTGGGCCTTGCGTCCTACTCAAGCTTGACGTCACTGGCCACACCGGGCAGATTGGGCATTGAGCATCTCTTATTTCCAACACACGGATACGTGTCTTGCGTCAAGATGTTGGCAAGCACACGCCCGCTGCCTCCTGCAGCGAAATTTGGGGGCGAAACATGCACTGTAAGCCTAAGCGAGAAATCATCGCTAGGACAGAGAAGGCACTGCATCAGGGTAGTAGGGGATGCAATGGTGGAGCACACGCATATCTCCCGCGTCCACTGCCAAAAATACATTTTTCCCGTACGTGATCAGACCCCGGCACTGGCCGTATTATCATGTAACCCCCGGTAGCAGAAACGCAGACCGCTTCGGAGGTCGATTTCCATCGGCAAATTCCATGCGTTTGTGCCTTCGGTCCAGGTAATAAAAAAAAGTACTACCCTGTACGTACTAAGACCAAAAAAGCCAGTCATCTTAAAGCAAAACATTGGAGCAAATCAGTTGCTGACTGCATAAGTTGGCCTATTCGATATTGTGTGTACCTGCTTTTTCTATCACACACTTGTGCCTCTATTGACAAATCACCAAGCTGCTTAGTCTTAGACCACCAGTTACGACCGAGCTTTTGTGTGTGAATGGCGCAACCCCGAGACACGACGACGAGGCAGAGGAGGGCGGAGAAGAGGAGCTGGCAAGGGCTGCTAAACCGAATACCCGCTTCTGTCCAGTCCCCTAAAAAAATACCCCTGCGCCAGTTTTCTGGTTTGCTTTTCTTGTTAGTGCAGTCGCATTTATCAGAAACCTGCAGTCTCATTCCAACGCTTAAACAAACTGGACGGCACGGGTTTAATTTTGACGAATGGGATATGGCGAAAGAGCCCCCGTACTAGCAGAGCTTCTCGTTGCTTGATTAATTGCCCTCTTCGCCCCGAGACTCTGTTTCTTTTCTTTTCTCTTCGAATCCTCTTCAATTGAGTGTGAAAATTAGTGCACACCTACTTCCCAGTGCTCATGTCTCTGGCAGAATAGACGAGAGCTCGCTCTGGCTGCCATAAATCTGTCAATTCCTGAAATAAAAAATGGCCAATGGTATAAATATAAAGAGCAAAGCAGTTTGTCGCTGAATGGTCTCAACATTCCGAAGGTCTTCATCTTCTGATCTTTTTTTGGTGCTCTGGAGACGCTCTTTTTGCTCTCCCCTTTCTTGCTCTTCCCTCTCTTGGGCAGCAATGCAACGTGGAGGGGTCCCCTTTTGGCCCACTGCAGGAGACTAAAGAGGCAAAAAGCCAAAGCACAAGAAAAAGGAAGCAGAAAACACGATGCGGACTAGGTCGGAAACAACATTCAAGAAAGCAGGAAAAGACAGAGTATGGTTACCCCCCCAAAAATGGGACAAGTCATTTAAGAGGCCCCCCCAGCAAACCGCCAACGACTGCAAAAATGATATGAATGGAATAGCGACAGAGGAAATGGAGGGTAGGTTGTGGTGTGGTGGTTACCTTTCTTGGCCCAGCGTACAAGATTCAGTCTTGCAGATCGACGACAGTATTACATACAGGAATAGAAAAGGGAAAAGGAAGAACACAAAGAAAAGGAACAAAAATCCGAAAATGACAAAACTTAAAAAGTCAGATGACTATATCTGTGGCGTAGACGGGGTAGAAAGAAGACCAGAAGCCAGAATAGGATAGAGAAGAAGAAAAACCTTGCAGATGACTGCTTGTTCGCTGCAAGCAATAGTTCCTGTCATCTCTGCAACCCACAAAGAGAAATAGGACCGACTCTGCTAGGCATGAAAAGCATAAAAGGCAAAGTCGACAAGACTATATTTGCTGGGGTGAGAGATGCGCTGAAAACAAACTTGTGTGCGCCGGAAATCAGAACACTCCTAGGGCAAAGATGACTGCGTCTTCGCTAGACCAGCATCTTTTCCGAATTTGGCGTCTTAAAAAGCCATCGTCTTTTCCGACCCATCACAGACATCTTATCACTCAGCTGAGGTTCTCTCTAATATGAGAGGGGGATCTTCAATCAGAGGAAGACCAAACTGTCCTAAGTACCCGTTCATGTGTTGGAACAACTCGATTGGTATTCGTCAAATGTCATAAAATGGGGGAATAAAAGAAATATGCCGTAAATCAGAGCAATCTGCAGCAACCTGCTGTATCCGCAATGCAGTCAACAAGATTTCTTCTCCAGCCTCTAGCCTCCCTTGCTCCAACAGCATACTCACCCTCAAAGCCCACAGGTCCAACATTACTCAATGATTAGCGTCCCGTTCACCCGCAGATCCCGGCTGCTCGCCCCGACATAGAGCCGGTACGTACCTCGCCGCAGCCGCCACTGCTGGGCTGTCACGTCCCACACGCTCAAGTCTCGCCGTGTCAGCGCGAACGCTACATCCACCGCCTGGTCCGGCGCTAGCGGGCCCACCCGCCGGAAGCCCCGCAGCTGCCGAACGGGAGAATCCCCTGCCGCATTCCCAGTAGCGGCAAAAGAGGCCTTCTCGACAGCTATTTCCTCAGTTGCCTCCCCGTTAGCCCCCGGCACGCCCACGTATAATTGTACCACTTCGGTGCCGGCTACGGCGCCAGTGTTAGCCACACGAGTCCGTACTATAGCCACGGTCTCCCAGAGATCCGGGTGACCGCCCTGGACAACCAGCACAGCCGGATTGGGGAACTCCGCTGGAACGGCGGCGGAGGTCTCTCCACCGGCTGTCGCCACCCATCCTGCCGTCAAATTTGGGCCGTACGTAAATGTCGTGTATGATAGGCCGAAGCCGAAGGGAAACCGCGGAACAAGGCCCTTGCGGTCAAATGCCCGGTAGTCCATGTACAGACCCTCGGCAAAGTCATCGTCGGGAAAGAAGTCTGTTGATGTGGACGAGTTCAGCAGGTCACCGTAGTCGGCCTCGCGCCGCGCCACTGTGTAGGGCAATCGGCCAGACGGGTTGGTGTCGCCATAGAGGACGTCGGCCAGACTGTGGCCTGACTCCTGGCCGGGGAGCCCCGCGAATAAAACAGCGGTCACGTTGACATGGTCGATCCAGGCATCCACGACGCGGATGCCGGCTGAGTGCAAAACGACAATGGTATTGGCACACATGCTAGCGACATTGTGCACGAGATTGTCGCTGAACTGATCCGTCAAGCTGGGGCGATCAAAACTCTCAGATGCGTAGGCGTTGATAAACACGATGCAGGCGTCGGCGTTGGCGTAGGCAACGGCGGGCTTCTCCGAGTAGAAATCCCAGCGTAGGACGCCGCCTTCCTGTACCACGCGCTCCTGGAGGGCCTGAAAAGGGGAGACTACGTAGGGAGGTGAGGTCCCGCCGGAGCCGCCACCGGTGATCAGCGTGCCATTTAGTGTATTCCAGCCATGGTTGACTTCGTAGCCACCGCCAAATCGAGACGGGTTGCTCCACGGGTCGGCTTTCAAGACAGCGTCGTAGCCGTATACGCAAAGAAACCTTGGACGGCGCAGGGGTAGCGTCTGGTTGACATTTTTAACGAGAACAGTGCCGGCCGCTCCGATGGTGCGGATTAAAGAGGCGTGGTCTGCCTGCACATCCACTGGCGGATGACGCTGCGTGCTCGTGGGATAGATGGCGGGCGGCGATGGGAAGGCGATGCCCGCCTGGTCTGCTTCGCCCACGTAGTTCCAAGCAGCTAGAAGGCGCGTCACCATATCGTCGAGGCGGGAGGTGTCAATGGACCCGTTCTTGACCGCCTCCACGAGCAGTCCATCTGCCCAGTAACCTTTGCTTCCCGGCATAGCGACATCGAGACCGGCCAGCGCAGAGGCAACGCCAGAGTGCTGTGCATCCCAGTCACTGAGGGCGAACCCTTCAAAGCCGAGCTCGGTCTTGAGAATGCCATTGAGCAGCTTTGAGTTCTGGCAGCCGTATGAGTGGTTGGCCCGCTGGTACGAGCACATAACAGCGCCCGCGCCAGCTGCGAGAGCGTTCATAAATGGGAACACGTACAGCTCGTGCAGCGTCCGGTCGTCGACGTTGGAGCTTACGGCCTCGCCAACAATATCCCCTTCACGCTGCCGTGCTGTCTCACGACGGCGAAACTCCTGCTCGTTGAGAACGAAGTGCTTCGGTGTAGAAATGACTCCTGAAGCTTGCATGCCACGGGTGACAGCACCCATACCGACACCGGCCAAGTATGGGTCGCTGCCGAGCCCCTCCCAATTGCGGCCTCCGCGGGCTATACGGCCTAAGGGGCCGGAGACCGGACCCAGAGCCACATGCACACCTTTGCCGTAAAATTCGCGGCCGACAGCCTCGCCGTAGCGGTACATCAGATCGGTATCGAAGGTAGCAGCCACGTGGATGCCGGCCGGGAAGCCGGAGACAAATTCCTGGCCGCGGACTCCGTCAGGGGCATCTGAGAAACAAAACGAAGGTACTCCTAGGTGAGGGATGGGAGCTGTGTTGCCAGCACAAGGTCCTGGCTGGCCATAGGTCAAATGAACCTTCTCTTCGAGGGTCATCTGCGCGACAAGTGCCCGGGCACCACGGTAGGCACGAGCCCATTTGGAATCGGATGAGCCGTTGCCCAGGGCTGCAAGCCGCGGTTATTGTTAGAGAAAGTAGATCAAACCAGAATTTGTGCTCTGCGTGAGAAACATACGAGAAGGGTATACGGGCTGACTGCGGCCGTAGTAAGGCACCTCGGACGGAGGCGCAAGTGGTTGAGCAGGATTGCTGGCACAGCTGCCCTGGAGCAGCAGGAATAATGATGAGAGAAGTGTGACCTTCATTGCTCCTGCGTCTGGCGAATTTGATGCCGAATAGACTCGCTGTTGACACCGAGAAGAGGCGAGGCTAGCTATGAGAAAGATGATACCAGTTGTGCAAGCGAGAACCACAAGTACAGCAGAGTTATGTTGACGCTTTGTCGTTGACCATTTTCTACCCAAGTCAAATGTACTCGCACCCACGGTCCGTAGATCTGCTCCAGAACGAAAATCCTCGTCGTGACAATGAGTTTTCTTCTCACTGTCTTCTTTATATAACGATGACTGGCGGTGAGACCATCCAGCCATTTCTGGCAGAGAGTCGTCCATTCTGGACGCAAAGCCCTCTAAAGGACAAATAAACAAGCAAGTAAACAAAAGAGAATCAAATAAGCTGTATCAAGTAGTATACGAAATAGAAATTAATTTGGAAAAAGTTATAATAAGAAGGCGGAACGGCTCTGGCCGGAGAAGAGAGTGTGGTCTCGACGGTGATGTCGGTGTCATTGAAGTTAGTCTGCTGAATCATATTTAGGCTCTTGGGACTTCTTGGGGTCATCTCGGTAGTTCCTGCTGCCGGCCGCTAAGGGAGGATCAGAGCCCATTTTTACTGCGTACAGCTTGTATTATCCTGTAAGCCTAGCATGGTGCAGTACCCTGTGCACGCCGTACGGTGGACTGTATACGAGTACACGTAGCAGCAAAAACAGGGCACTGGCAGGGTACACCGGAATATGGGCGTGTTCCTACTGGTCGTTCTTTCTCTCTGAGGCGAGTCTGTTCCCCAATGCTCTTTCCTCTGTTTTACATAGCACTAAATACTTTCTGATTGCGCACCGAGTTCTCCGTATTACAGAAAAACATGGCGATGGCGGTGTGACGGGGATGTAGTCGCTAACATGTCGGTGAAAGCGATATTTCCTTGCAGCTGCCTGATAGTCTCCCAACTGAGAGAAGCCATATCTCGACAATCCGACTGGCTTTCGGGTACCCAGTGAGACCGGCTTGCATTTTCATAGGCTGAAACTGCATTTTTCTAGCTGACGTAGCCGTGCCTTGCAACAATTACATATTCTCTGCGTTCGGCAGAAGTTCGGGAGTTGCCAGAATACACGACACCCGCAGCTGCCTCAATCTCGTGATGACTTTTGTGCAACGGCCGTTGAAATAAGGAAGGGGCGAAGATGATACACCAGCTGGAAAGAGGAAGATCAATGCCTGACAATTACGACTAAGGCTTACTTTACATGTTTGCACTTTTCGTCTTGCTCCTTCGAAATCGAGGCGGGGAAAGTACACACCCACACACTGGCGCCTGCAACCAAGAAAAGGGACCGTGAACCTGGTTTTTGATTACCGGCAGGCCGCTCTTCTGCTACCCCGCAATACAAACTAAAAAATGCACCGGACTATCAATGAGCAAATTCGAAAGAACGCGTCTTTGAGGCGCGTCTCGTGTTCTATTATTTATTTACTTACTTCCGTCTTTGGTATACTGTATGTCATCGCTTTGGCATCTTCTTAGGTTTCAAATTTTTTTGGTGCCATCCCGTCATTTACCGTTCATCAGATTCTTATGTGCTAGACTTAGTTTTAATTTATATTTTAGAGAGCTGAGTTTGTGCCGAAGCCGTTGAAACAAACTACTGCATCGTTATACGCATGTAATTTGTTCGGGGTGAAAACAGCGCGCCACATGCAAGGTAAGCCTACTGGCTTGCTTTGAAATGACCAGAGGCAAAAAAATTATCCACAATGTGAAAACTTTTCAATTGACCAAAAAAAAAATCAAAAAATCCGACAGGTGCCGCGTGCCAGAGATCGGCAGAATCTGCTCTATGTACGATGCACAAATACGGAGAATACGGCATGCGGCGGACAAACTCTCAAATCTGGTCCGTAAATTGGATAAGCAGCCGTGGCAGCTGATCTGGCTTATGCTTGGACAGGGCTGTTTCTTGTGATCATTAAGATAGAACACAATCTTGCAGAGAAAGAAAGAAGAAGGCACACGACTCTAGAAGAGCTCTAGCTCACGTTATTTTACGCTGTTTCTCGCACTATCTTCTTTTCCCGTCCCAATCTTTTCGCGTGCAGGGGTCGGAAGGAATGGGTGGGAAGCACAATGCAACCCGAGGCGGAGACCTGGTGACTTTTGGGACAACAGTAGCCGAGATTGGACCTGACTAAAGGGTCCCATTTTTATGCTCCAGATACACTTATTTCCAGAAATTATCTCTTCCCGTCCCGATGCCCTACCGTGTACGGAGTATTATGCGTGCTATCAAAATGCAGAAGCATCACGACAGCGCGCCGCGGAGCATATGCACAATAAGTACAAGGCATGTGCGGCGTAATCATATGCTTGTGGTGGATAGCCAACCATTCCTGCCCATGCTGCATATCGTATCTTGCTATCGTGAATCGCGGCTCAGCTGTGCAATATTGAAATATGAACTGAGATACACCGGAAATGAGAAGAATCAAAAGCTAGAGGGCAGCACATACAAAAATGACGAATCAAGACCTAATATAGCATTCAACAAGCTCGTAACCAGAGCCAGGTGCTCCGCGCCTTGTCCTGAGCGACATGTAACTTCCCATTGGGCTGCCCGATTGTCGGCTTGGCTTGGTCATCCTTTAATCGATATTCTAGAGCTATTTGCTTTATGCATGTATACGTCGTAAGCTATATGTAGTCGTATTAACGATCTTACCGCCGATAGAGATATGAGTGCGCAGGCACCCTCGACATCTCAAATAATTTAATATGTCGCAAGTGTTGTGAGCAACTCTTGAAATAAGGCTAATGGCATTTTGTTCGTATCAAGGATTTTGATTGCATTGTACGTATGTACACAGGCTCACAGGGTATGTCTCAAAGGTGAAAATAGGTCATAGGATTTGCTGCACACCTGACGAACGCCTCCCATGAACCGTCCACCTTTGGTAATTTTACCGTTGCAGCCCTGGCATACTCCACCATGTTCCGGGATCTTGGTTGACGGCGTGCATCAGAAATTGGAGACGTTGAGCCTCGATATTTTTTCTTCTGGGAAATGAAATCTGACCCATTTCTCTCGTTTTATTTTCAGGCGGGAACTTAATTATTCTTTTCCTTCTACGAAGCCTATTCGGACCTTTCTGCATGCTCTTAGAAAATATTCAGTATTTCCGTGCTTCTCCTTCTTGGGGGGTTATTAAAATTTTCTGCAACCTCTTACGAATACCCTCGGCTCGCCCGTTTTGCGCTGATTTGCTTTTGGTCCCCCTTTCTTGCTGTCGTTCGACAGATATGATCTGCCGTATGTTTCTTTCCTGTCGTCAACTTCTATCTAGTTGCCCCTTTTCTTTGCCCCTTTACGCATATGCTATTGCACTTTGCAGCCCGTGTTCATTCGACAGTCCCACTGATAGACAGTGTTCGGCGTAAGTGCAATAGCGCATATGGGGGTAGCGTTCTCCCGTTGCTGGATGTGACAAACCTAAGAAAACTTCGATGGAAACTATTCTCCCTACAAACCGAGCCGAACCAACAAACCAACGAAAAGTGATTTATGGGCGAGCGGACGGCGAACAGAAAAAAGATCACGTCTTTTTCTTCCTCTTTTCTTCCCCCTATTAAGTGCTTGCTGTGAGAGCATTTCGTTCCTGGAGCTTATCCTACTCGGGCCTAGCAAGGACCGGAACACAGCGAATACTAGCGCTAAGCCCGATGATTTGCTATTGCCATTGGCTCGCGGAAGGCTAACCGATCCGAAAGTAACTACCCTGCGCACAGTTGTGGGCAAGATGCGCTAGGCAGTCGCTACTAAAATGGTGTGGCAGCCCATGCTTCTCGTTGCAAATTGGTTACCATCTGGTGTTTGCCTGCCTACGAGTAAATGTCTCTTCTCTTTCTCTTGGTCTTTTCCGCTACCAAGTTAGAATAGGAAGCTGTCTTTCGGGAGACCGTTTCGGCGCCGAATAAAAACGTTCAATAAAGGTCAAGACGACATGATCTCATTCTCGCACAGTGAGGCAGCACTGCAGTGCGTGACTATGGATGTACGACGTATCCTTTGGTGTGATGCAGTGCCTTTAATGGAGCCATTGAAAGCAACTTGCTGGTATGCACACATATCTTATGATGTAATTTACGACGGCAGGAGTAATTCATTCGTCTTTGAGGAGGAGGAGGGGGGGGCAAACAGGGGCAAGACATAAGCAATATGGGCTGTCTGTTTGAGGCACAAACAGGGGAAAGGAGCAGAAGAAGAAAAGAAACGTCGCAGCTTAATAACGCCACTGAAGAGAAACTTGAAGCAGAGATTCTTGCGAGAGGTATCACAACCACTTTTTAACAGCGCAGCTATTCTCTAAGCCTATTACGTATTTGCAGTAGGTGGCTACAGCCGGCGTCTCACATATATGCTCTATAACATCCTTAAGTGCTTCTAGTTTGGCAGGTTTTGTTTCTCCGTTGCTGTCTACTTGCTTTTTTTTGCCGGTTCATCTATTTGTGGCAAGGGAAGGGAGGGGAAAGAATACAGAAAGAAGCCAGATGAACACGGAAACAGGGCACCATATGGGGGGAGGGGGCGCACGGAACAGGAATGCGGACGGCAGAGGTCTTGGACCTAAGATCTTTCCCGCAGCCCGACGCCGATCCTATCTGAAGGAGGCCGAGCGAACGATTTTCATGAATTTTGGCGATGCTGATAATTGCTGATTGTACTGCATGTCTTGGTGGTGAAACCGGAATTTGTGCCAGTCACTAGCAGAGAGACGGAGAGTGACAAAATGCAGAAAAAAGTGCGGAGTGCAGCGTAAAACACGAGGTACATACATAAGGGCCGCAACAAAATAAAATGCGCAGCAGGCGATAATGAGAGCTAACTAAGAGAGGGGAGGGAAAAAAAGAAAAGAAAAAAGGAAGAAAAAAAGGAAAAAAAGGGGAAAAAAAGGGAAAAAAAGGGAAAAGAAAAGTGAAAGAGAAGGAAAGAAAGGGTTACTACTCTGTATTCTTTCCTCTTTCATATCTGGTGCATGCATGCATGACATACATCTTGAAGAATACAGAGCAGATGCGTATGCGAGTCTTGTCTCTTCTCTCTCGATTTTGTGGTTGTGACAGCTGGTGACGTCTTGAACTTGATAGATTGCGGAACCACAAGCTCATGATCGGATAAAAGACGCACCAAAACTAGATATCTCAGTGTGGCGTTCCCTTCTTGCATCGTCGACAGATGCACAGGCCCAGCTGCGAGCAAAGCCGACTAAGTCCTGTGTAAAGGCTCTGTTCTAAGGCTTGTGCTTATTACACCGAAGTTGTTGGGGCTTTCTTTTGCCCAAGATATCAAATGATTTTCACTGCAGTCATGATGCGCTACGGAGAACTTAGTCTACATACTTGTCTCAGCCCCAGCCACTGGCTTCACACGCTAAAAGACCAACACATCTTGCGACATACAGCGTAAAAGAGGTCCCCCCTTACTCTGCAACCTCTAACATGTGCATGTGCGCCACGTTGCTGCCCAATGAGAAATAGTGATGCATTTTCTTTGCTCCCCCTTTAATGCTTGTTTTTCCTTTATACGACGAGCCTCGTCGTTCGTCGTTGGACTATCTTATTGGGCTGGGCAAGGACTGTCGATCAGCCGAAGACAAGCAGGTTATGCAATGTTTCGTTTCCCGTTATGCGTGTTTTCCATTCTTTGGACTTGGCATTACTCTTGGAGGGTCTTACAACAGCATCTTGCTTTTGTTTTTATTTCATACTTGTGCGAATCTTTTTGAGACTTGGCTTGTCTTAGAAGTTTCTCAAGGAACGTGTTTGTCCAGCTACTGTATGTACACTCGCTCCTGTCGTGGTACTTTCGTCTTTATCAGTGAATTTCTCTTGGCGCTAAAACTCAGGCACACCTGGAAGGAAGACCTGTTTACGACCTAATTTGCCATCTGATTCGATCGGTTACTATTGCCTCTTCTCGGGTCCTATTTCCTCTTCCATTCTTGCGCTCCTCATCTACTCTAATGTCGCCTTTTCATTTCTTTCTGTTACGTCTCAAGGAATTGTAAACAATAAAGTAATAAGAATGGCCGTACATGATAGAAGCCCTCGTAGCTTCCTTTTCCAGTTAAAATAGATCGCCCTTTTTCCTGTTGGGTGGTTCATACGTTTGCGCCTTATCGAAGCGTTTGAGCTCTTTTGCATTCGTGCGCGTATCTGCATCATGCAGAATGGTGTCTCTCTCGCTTAGAATATTAATTAGGTAGATACGTCCTTAAGCTAGACGCTTATGTATCAATAGACATCGGCATTCAGCAGACTCATTTACCCCCTGCAATTCGAACTGTTTGCTTCTGCATATCGCTCGTAGCACTGGCACGTTGCAACGGCAGAGCAAGGTGGTCTGTGAGCCTGTTCGCAGCTGGACGATGAGTGTGTATGTACTCCGTACATAGACTCGACTTGATACCATACGGGTACTACATACAAACAGTATCTTCTGCATGCTGCCCGGGAGAGCCCCTCAACGAGAGGCTGCGCAAGGGCTGATTAGAGGATTCATGGTGTGGTACGGTGGTGTGTTTAACTAATCTTGCTTTGGTGGTTGCTGGCATCAGCTATCGTTTGTGATAAGAAAAGAAACTGGGTGGTTGCGAGTTGAGAGGAGAGCAAGCCATAGTATATACTTAGGAAATGACTGGATAGATAACGGTACAGATATCCAAAATGAAAATGCTGTACTACTCTTCTAAGAGCAGCCCAATCAAAGGCGAAAGACGATGCGATATTTGAAGAGCAAACGACAGCCAAGTCGGAATTTGGAGGTTGAGAAAGTGCGCACACGTGGATCACGCCAAGTACAAACATATGCTTAAGATGCGCTGAAAAACAAGGCGAAAGGTAGAGGAAGAGAGATCGATGAGAACCATCTCTCCCCACCCCCCCTTCTCCACGATTTCTGGTGTATTGTTTGTATTGTGCTTGTTCCCCTAAACATTCGTCCTTCTCGCCCTCCTTGCTTTTGGTCTTTCGACTCTCTTAGGGGGTGGCCAACACCTTCTTCTCCCCTCTGCTTTTTTCTTTTCGTACCTACGCACTTCGTACTACTTTTCCTTACCCCTGGGTCCGAGCACATACCCCCCTCCCTCTGGCTCTTCCCCTGATATAAACGACCAATAAAACCTATATGTACCTTGAACAGTGGGTCTACATGCAAGGGCTAACCTTGCTAGCACCCACTCCCGTGGCGTCCGCTAGGAACGATCAAAACGTTTTGGAAGGCTTTGCCTTCTGCGCAGTACCCATACGCAAATGTGCAAAGTAGCTGAGCCAGGGGCGCTTCCTTTTGTGCTTGGATAAGGTGCAGAAGGCAGTATGCATACGTACGAGAACACATACGAGTACAGAGACGATGAGAGCCAAAAACAGGTGTGTGTGGTGTGCAAAACGAAGTGAACAAGGGCAGTCTTCCCGTTCCACCTACCAGGACGAAGAGTGCTCGTTCACTCGGCTATCTTTTTTCCATTCTCCTTCTCTTCTCTGGACGAGACACCCCCCCCATTCTATCTCTTCGTTCGACGGGTGCCGATGCCACGAAACTGAGCAGGGAAGAAGGGGACAAGAAACACATACCCGTCCATGTGCGTGGTAGGGAATAGGAGAGAGAATAGGGGAGAAAAGGAGAGAAAGCTAGAAATTCCAGCCAGCCGCTGTTCGTTTGTTCAAGCTTCTTTTGTGGTTCTCCACTGTCACCCTACCAATTCGACGTGTGTCGTCTGGTGTCTTTTTTCCTTTTTATGGGATGGCCAATCTCCTCTTCTCCAGTCCCGGTCTTATCCAGAATTCCACTCATGTCCACACTCCACCCCTCAGAACCCTGTTCACCCACGATGCCTAGTCCAGGTCCACCCCGTCGTCGTCTCTGACTGGTTTGGTCTTCGCTACTGAACTCGTCCTTCGAATTTCGTCCCCGTCTCGTTGTATTTTGTGTTTTCCTCTCTCTTCTTTTGCTCTGTTTTTCTCTCTCTCGTGCATCACCACTTTTCATTCTTTTTTCGTCTCGACGTGGACGAACACACTAACACGTCTTGCCCTTCCTTTATACCAATTTTTCTTGTTTTCTCTTCTTCTTCTTCTTCTTTGTATCATTCCTATTCTTGTCTCTTGCTGTCTGCTTATACACGCTCCTTATCGCAGCCCGCGCCTAGAAAATTTTCGGAACATATCGATTCTACGACATCTTGCCCCCCCGCGACGTGATATTCGACATTGTTTGTCACAGCGATCATCGTAGCGTTCCGACCTCGGCGAAACAAGGAGTGAGAGACACGGCGGTCTCGACGACCGATATTGACTCCTAACGGATCTTTTTTTTTTCACGGTATATCTTCACTTTCAGAGTAGCAAAGCGGCCCCGATTACCACTTTTGCTCAATTCTGTCGCCAATAACTTCAGTTCATTCTTGCCGAGGCACCTGCAATCCTGCTGTGTATACTGGCACGAGCGCTTAAGATCTGTCGCCCGCCTATTTGCCTGCAGATACCCTCGTTCGCTTGTCTTGCAAATTTCATTGACCTGCTCGTGTGCTACTCGATTTGGCTACTGTGCGACAGTATCGCGAACGACACCCGCATTATTCAGAACGGATACTCACCGAAGCAGCGTGCGAAACTGTAGACCAGTAGAAAAGATCAAATCCGCTTAGAATTCAAGAAGAGAGATTTCATAGGTCGAACCAGCTGGCATTTTTGTTCGCCAATGCTTGATCGTCGCCAACCGGATTAGCCTTGGCAGCCTCTTTTATGCTTTGACTCGAAACTCGCAGCTCCTTGATCACCCTCAAGTTTACCGGGGAAAAGAAAGGTAACAATTCCGCTCTCCTATCTCTATTGAAATTCCTTTTTTTTTCTAGGCCATTCCAATGTTCTTTTTCTGGCATTTTATCACTTCTCCATGAATAGCATAGAAGGGGTTCGTAAAGGATCTCGTCTCTACTTGTGCCCCCACTCTATGTTTCTGTTTCAAAACCAGGTACCGGGGACAATTCAGTCATGATAGTGTCTCTGCTTGCCTCACCCTTCCTGATTTAATCATTTCTTCTGCTGGCTTGTTTGCAATTCCTCTTTCCACCGTCAATACTTTTTGAAGCGGAAGGCGATCAGAAGCAGCTTTGACCATGTTTTCATTTCATGAGAACTGGTCAGCGTGAACAAATCGCATTTTTTATCTTTTCCTCATTTTTGCCTTTTTATTGTGTTATCGATATATGCTCACATATGCAATACTCATAGAATTATTATTGTCCGCTCTTTGCGTATACCGATAGGAGCAACTCCCGCCAGGCTATCCGCATAAACGAAGAATTGCCGCCATTTCGGTCTCTCATCCAGTCACTTACATCTTTTACTTGATATATCCTTTACCCGCTTCATTGATCCTGCACGGGCTATTTTTTCTATGGATCCGGCTCGTGAATAGGATCGGAAAGCGGCTCACATCTTACCTACAGCATATTCGAAGTAGACAAATCAAGAAGTGACAACTACTCACTGTACGGTCGCACCGTTAAAAATGAATCGATTTCGGACAAAGAAGAAGGTGAAGGAGGAGGTTGTTGTCGCGAGTCGTGCGTCTTCCGAGGAGCAGCACTCATTTATGGGGTTCCGGAGAAACAAGAAAGCACCGGAAGAAGAGAAAAAGGAAATAGACCTCTCAACCGCCCTACCGCCAAGTGATGACTTCCGGACGAGCCTGTTGATGACCGGACTGTCTGCCCGGTTTTCCATGCTCAGAGAACAAGATGATCCCAATACTAAGATTGGCAAAGCGAGCGATGATAGCGTCTTGTTCCCGAAGCGGCACTCGAGGCTCATGGATTTGGGCTTCAGAGGCCTGGATGATATCGCTGAGGTCGAGTCGATCAAGGCACCACCTTTTGCGCGCACAAATTCCTACGCTTCAGACGCAGATTCTATGCAAGACAGCGTCATGAATCGCACACGGCCTACAGAAGGAAATAATTTGTTTGGTGGCCGCCAAAAGATATATCGAATTCCTGTTAGCTCTGCATCCACCAAGAATTTGGCAGAAGGCGGCATGGGTGGTCGTGCACTCTATGAGAACGATGTGGCTCTCTCTGCATTCCAGAAATTCCGGAAAAAGGGGAAGGACACATTCATTGACTACGATGATGATTCTAGCTCTGCACCAAACACAACTGCATCAACCTTACTCTCTGCCGACATTTCTGACTCTTCATCATTCTTTCCACGCTCGGAGTCTCCATCGCCCGTCGACTACAACCTGCGGAGAGAAACATCATCAACTACGTCTTCCGGAGCGCGGAATTCCACAGCAGCCACTTCTGTCACATCTCAGCCAGGCGTCTCGAGAGAGGGACAGCCTCAATCCCAAACCCAGTCTTCTCAAATGGCCACGTCTTCAAGTGCAAACTCGACGGCAACGGTCGAGCGCACAACAACTCGAATTCGTCGGTTGTATGAACAAGGTCTGCATCAAGACCTTCACGAGCATCAGTCATCAGCCTTGTCCCGCATCGATACCCTGACAGGTAAGCGACTGATGGGTTTGAAGACACCGGAGCCAACGCAGAATTCATTGTCACCGTCAACAACAGGTTTTGGCTTGAATGATCGCTTCGGCCCATCTTCTGGGACAGTGAATTCAGCTCTGGAACGCCTAGAACGCCGGCAAGCATTGTCAAAGACAAGCGCAACAAATTTGCGATCTATCAGCCCTCCGATGACGGGCTCTTCAGCTGGATCCCCTGCTCTGAATGAGTCAAGCAGCCTCAAGACGGCTCCGAGCACGACGGACACAAGGAATGGTCTTCCCAACAGCCCACCCTTGAGCCCACCCATAAGCGACTCTGGTGATCCTTTGTCGCTCGCAATCAAGCCAAATGATGTTGGTAAAGCCACAGCTTTGGGCATGTTCCAGAAGCCTACACTTCCGTACGATGAATCTCGCTTTGCACAACGTCAGCTGCAGCTTCAACAAGGGCGCGAAACTCCGACCGAGCGAACCCGTCCTGAGTCCGACGACCTCCATGGCCTAGGCTTGTCTTCACGCTCCTCGTCTACTACTCGGCAGCCGCAGCAGGCTGCCTCATTCAAGGCAGCCCGTTCTCCAAGCCCCATAGGTGCGTCGGCACCTGTTGCCACCCGGAGTGAGGCGACCGCCCCAACAACCACGAAAACTAAGAAGACTTTTCTCTTCGACGATGACGATGAAGATGAGCCGGGTTCTGCTCCGCAGAACTTTCAGGATGCTCCTAATCCCCAGGTCGTGCTTCAGCGTCCTTCGGACGCAGAACACCCAGCTTTTCGGCAATCAGCACTGCCGACCCCCTTGCACGTAGACAGGCGTCAGGAGGAGTACAGGCCTGCCATCCCTGAAGAGCCTGAGCTGCCAACCACTGTTGAGACTGCAGAAAACGAAAACGATAGGCAGCCGGTGGACTCGCCCACTCTGGGCCCCGCCAATGGTTTGAGCGGCATGGTTTTGCAGCACTTGCGCTCCACTAGCAATGCTTCCTCTGTCTACAGCACGCTCTCTCCGCAGACGAATGACCTTGATGTGGCATCTCCCAACCGGATTGACATGAATCTCATGCCGACTCTCGACATAAAGTCCAATCTCTGGGATGAACAAGATTGGACGGCTTCGGTCTATAGCTCTATTGGCGGTGAGAGTCTGGCCAAAAATGCAGGCTCTGTTGGACAAGATGACGTTCTTCAGCCACTACCTCAGCGGCCGCCAGTTCCGGAAACGCCCAAGGCAACAGCAGTATCGGATGTCGAGAGCAAAGCCCCTTCTCTGCGCTCAGCCTCTTCACGCAGCCGTTTAGCTAGTATCACCGACTCGACCCGATCTAGCAACAATTTGGATAGAGAGGATGATGAAGATGATTTTGCGAGCCAGCTTGCCAGTGCACGCAGACGAGTCCAGGAGCGGCTGACGACGTATGTTGAGTCTGACAGCAGCCGAAACACTTCGCCTCTCTTAGCTCCAACTGAGCTAGCCACACAACCGCCGCCCATCAAAGCTAACCCGCTTGGCCTCCTCCGGTCAAAGACTAGCCGTGGATCGCTCATGGAGCGGTCTCGCGACGCCTCGCAGTCCAAGGCAATGAAGATGCTGGGCATCGGCTCTGCCACGATGAGCACGACGCCTAGTCCATCTAAGCAGTCATTTGAAGAAAGCCAACTTGCCCCAAGCCCTCCTACTGCCGCCAATCTCGCCAAGACCTCTGATGCTTCGACCATGGGAGCTCTGAGGGAGGAAATGGACGAGAAGCTGCTGGGACGGGACGTTGTCTATCCTGAACGAAAAGCCCCCATGCCCGTGACAGGACCATCTTCTACATCAGTACCGAGATCAAGCACGGACACTGATGCTGAGGATGCTGATGTGGAGGCTGATGCAGATGCGTCAAAGTCCAAAGAGGAAGAGACGAACATGCATCCTGGCCTACGAGCATTCCGCAATGCGCGCCGCCAATTGCAAAAGCAGAAAGAGCTGGAGTCAGCTGCTCGGCATACCGATTCACCAGCGGAGTCCGCGGGACCATCACCCCCGCAGCCAGGTCGGCAACCTGCAGCTTCTTTTGGAGAGCGCCACTCGCCACCAAGACGAGAGCGTCGCGGCACGCAGACGACCCCTAATCGAGACCGTGGCCCACCACCGGTCTATTACCAGCAGCGCGATCACAGCGAAGAAGCCCGGCCCGGTGCTGGCAACCGATCCCGTTCAGATTCTAGAACATCTGGGCAGACAGAGAGAGAACGAAGCGGATCGGACACGAGCAACGGTGGCAGCTACACCCGCCATGCTCCTCCTAGGCTGCGAAATAAGCCGTCCTACGAAGACCATCAACAAAACGGAAGCCATCTCGGACCTCGTCCTCGCCAGGCTCCGCCGATTCGCTCCCCGGGTCTTCCAGGCACCGATATCCGCCGCTCGCCGCATATGCCACCGCAAGCTCCCCACGGCGGACCGGGCGGCCCTTCGTCTGGCAATTTGTCAGTGCAGACGGCCATGGCAGGAAGGTCCCCTTCGGGTACTATGTACAACGCGCCATCCGGTCAGCCTTCGCCAATCTCTCCTCTGGGCAGCGCCGGTCTGCCTATGTCGCCTCTTTACGCTGGCAGCGCAAATACTTCTGGCCCATCAACGCCGACAGGGATGGGCCCTCGGATGACACGGCCGTCACAGCCGCCAACAGGATCTGGATACAGCTCGACAATTAGCACGCTCAACGAATCTCTGAAAAAGACAGTCAAGAAGAACGATATTTCTGAGCCGAAATTTCTCATGAGCACTAGCCGGGTTCCGACTGTAAGCCTCCCGCAGAGCGCGTCCGCTCCCGATATGGCAAGCGGCAATGGAAACGGCGGCTGGACGCAGGGAGGATCACGCTCCCGGTCAGGTAGCAATGCAGCCGCAGCTGGATTTGCGCCGCCATTGCCTCCCATCAACCCCCTCCGAAAGCAGCCGGCTGCGCGAGGCCCTCGAGGTATAATCAGCACGTTTATGGGCCGTCGCGGGGACGACGACAACATGGACATGATGGTATCCAGCACCCCTCATCTGCCGCTCACGTCATCGGCGAGCAGCAGCAATTTGTCCGGAGGCCCGGGCTACCACGTCGGGTCGTCCAGCGACAACGAGGATGGAGGCTTTGACCAGAGGACGCTGCGCAAGCAGGCCTCTGAGGCAAGCGGGATGCATTCGCGCATGATGGGAGGAGGGTTGCCAACCCAGCGTATGGATCTTCCAGGCGGAATGATCTAATCATCGCGTTTTGTGCCACTTTTTTTTGTTGTACATTTTTTGTTATTCACTTCTTGCCCTCTCTAATTCTTTTATGCTCGGTGCTCTTCGTTTCGTCGTCCATCACGAAACCTTACGAACAGACGAGATTGTGATACCTCCTTTCACCTACACTTGTACGGAGTAGAGCTGCCATGACACTGGTTGTGCAGACGTGGCGCTCTCTTGCTGCATTCTATACCTCTTGGTTTCATCTCAGTATTGTTGTTTCTCTTCTATTTTCTATTTTCCTTTACTGGCACATCCATCTCTGTTATACTTTCTCCTTTCTCTCTTTTCCACGATGGTTGGATGCAATGGCGTTGAGTCGCAGATAAAAAAAAGCTAAGACAACAACGGGCAAAATTTTAGAACAATATATGGGAGGAGTTGTCTAGGTGTCTAGGCCTCGTGGCTGTTTCAAATCTATATTTTGGAGTGGATAGCATCTGTGGTGTTTTCTATATAGCTCTATTTTTGTTCTTTATTACTTTCTTGTTTCCCTTTTCCTCTTTCTTTTTTTCACTCTTGGCGCTGGCCTTACTCTGTAGAAATTGGGTGTAATACCTTATAGGACCTAAGAAACAAAGTCAATTAAACAAACAACCTGCATGTCTGTGTCTGATGTCAGCGGTGCGCGCGCCCATGTGATTGTCGAAGACTAGCTGCGGAGTGATGACTCTGCTTTGCTGCGTCGTATTCCTCGTTTATCGTGGTCTGCAGCAAGCCGCACGTCGCAGACGCCGATTTAAAGAGGCAGGTGAGAAGTGATAAAGCGAGATGCGGTCTCTGGAAGTGTAGCGACAAGGCAAACGCCGCAATGTCGGACCGTGTCGGTAAAAAACAGAGGGCTAAACGTGACAGAAAGCAAATCGTGCTTCGCAACGCAAGACGGGACATTTTCCCGTTGTGCCACAAGGCTGCCACTAAAATGGGTGGAGAGAGGGGGGGAGCGCATCTGTTTCTGGCAGATATAAGAGAGGGAGCATCTTACATTCTCCCTCTTTGCGGGCCTCATTTTTCAACCCCTCCAATTTAACTCGCGTGGGTTGAGCTACGGACCCCGAAGATATCGTGTACGAAGGAATCATAGCTCCGAGAGAGAAAAAAAAAGAGTAAAATAATGGCTTTTATCCGTCCCTACAAGCCGTCCGACTGGGCAGACACGGCACATATTGTGAGCGCTGGCCTGTCCCCCGTGCGTCGCGTGACCAACCCCTGTACTTCCTGTGTTCTTTGTGTGTGCTGACAACGGCTCCTTTTCTGCTTCTCCCCCCCTCCTCCCCACGCCAATTAGTGCCGTGCCACTCTCCCGCCGTCCATCATCAACCAGGAGCCGGCGATCCGGCTGGCGCCGTACCTGTGGACGCACCAGTACACGCTGCTCAACCCGCAGAACTGCTTTGTGCTGGATGACGGCACGGGCCGCGCGGTGGGCTACGTGATCGGCGCGGCCGACGTGCACGCCATGGCGGCCAAGTACGATAAGTACGTGGCGGTGCTGACGGGCGAGGCGGCAGGGGCGGAAGACGTGGACGTGCTGCCCGAGGCGGCGGCGCAGTTCCGGCAGGACGTGGGCGCGCGGCCGGCGCAGCTGGAGCCGCTGGAGCCGTGGTCGGTGCCGGCGCCGGCGGGGGCGGCAGAGGGGGCGACGGTGGTCAACGAGACGTGCCTGAAGCAGCAAGCGTTTAGCGCGCGGTGGGTGCTGCTGGACAGCGCGCACACGCCGGCGAAGCGGCGGCTGGTGGAGGAGACGCCGTACCGGGCGGTGATGCACATTGACATTTTGCCGTCGCACCAGGCGGCCGGGTGGGGCCGCAAGATGATCAACACGTTCCTGGCGTCGATCGCGGCCGAGGGCGCGCGCGGCCTGCAGATCGGCGTGTCGGGCGAGAACACGAAAGTGGTGCCGTTCTACGAGAAGTGCGGGTTCCGCGTGCAGCCGGGCGGCGAGGTCGAGGGCAACGTGTGGATGGTGCGAGACGTCGGCGAGGGCGGCAAATAGAGTCAATAGAGGAGCCACGGCCGGTCGAGCACTCTGCAGATGCTACTGCGGGAAGAGAGATAGCACAAAAAAAAATAAAGAAATTCATTTCTGATAAAACAAAGATTCTATGTACACTGTATTGCTTGTCGTGCTAACCCTCCTAATGGTGATCCCTTTTTTTTTTTTCGCCCTCTCTCTCCCTTCCCCTAGCCCCATTCAACGCTCGGCGTCAACCGCTCCCCCTATCTACAAGAAGTTGATGCCCACGCCGACCTGGATGCCCTTGCGGCTCTCCTCGCCGCGGCGCAGGACCAGGGGCAGGCTGAAGTTGAGCTCGAAGCGGGCGACTGGGTGGGCGTAGACGAGGCCGACGCCGACGGCCGTAGAGGGCAGGCCGGTGGCCAGGTCCTGGACGGCGGCGGCGACGCTCTGGGCGACCTGGCCGGAGGTCATGCCGGGGGCAGCGGCGGCATCGTCGCCGCCAGCGGCCTTGGTCTTCTTGGGGGGCCGCAGGGCGACGAGGCGGCCGCCGTTGGCAAACAGTTGCAGGCGCAGCGGGGAGTCGGCGCCGGCCTTTGTGATGGGCAGCAGAAGGTTGAGGCCGGCGGCGGCAAAGACGTCGCCGCCGACGGCGTCGGGCCCGTCGTGGGGGCCGAGGCCGCCCTGGACGAAGCCGCGGACGTCGGTGGGGCCGCCGAGCAGGAAGCGGTCGTTGATGCGGCTGGGGGCGGCGGGGCCGCCCAGCAGGTTGTAGCCAAAGGGCAGGGGGTAGAGCAGGCCGGCGCGGAGGCCGCCGCCGACGGAGATGCCGCTGCTGCTGCTGCTGGAGGATGAGGGTGAAGAGGAGAACGAGGACGAGGAGGAAGGCGAGGAAGAAGAAGACGACGAAGAAGACGAGGATGACGCCTTGAGGCTGGGCAGGGGCACGGGCAGGGCGCCGGCCAGCTCGGCCTCGGCCTTGGCAAAGGCGACGTCGCCGCCCAGCGGGCCCCAGCCAGCCAGCTCGGTAGCCGTGCGCACCAGGTAGCCGCTCTGGGGCAGCAGCGGGCTGTCGCGGCGGTCGCGCACAAAGGTGTGGGCGAGGGCGCTCTTGACGCTGTCGCCGGCGTCGCGGCGCAGCGTGGGCGACGCGCCAGCGCCCAGCCCCGTCAGCTGCCGCCAGGCCGCGCCGTACGCCACGCTGTGCTGGTCGCCCTGCGGCGTGCGCCAGGCCAGCCGCACGCCGCCCTGCTTGAGCACCTCCTCGTGGCCGCTCGCCCACGGCTTCTGCGTCGCCGACGCCAGGCCCTCCACCGACACCCGCACGTCCGGGTTGCCCTGCACCGGCGCCGCCAGCACCGCGCTGTACGCCGACCGCGTGCGCGTGCCCGCGCTGGCGCTGAGCGACAGCGTCTCTGCCCCGCCAAAGATGTTGCGCCACAGCAGGTTGCCGTACGCCGAGCCCTCCGTATTGCCCAGGTCCGTGCCCGTGTTGAGCCGGAACCGCGGCAGCTCCGACACGCGGATGGCCACGTCGACGTCCGTGGCCGCCGCCGCCGGATCGCGCTGGCGGGCGTCGGAAAAGTGCACCGTGGGGTTCGGCTTGAAGATTTCTAAAAAATAAAAATAAAAATAAAAAAAAAGGCACGCTGCGTTAGCTCAAAGCTCTCTCTCCTTCACCTTCGCTCATCCAATCCCTCCGGAGGCGGGGGACGTGGGGTTTTGTCTCTCACCAAACCGCTCCAGCTTGCCGACGGCCTCCTGCACCTCCTCCAGCACGTCTCCCAGCGTCGTGCCAACGTTGTGGGCGTCGTCGACCAGCGGATAGAAAATGGGATCTAGGAACGCCTTCCGTGTGTTGCGGGCGCCGTGGATCTCCAGCGAGTGTACCGTGGCCGGCTGCAGCATGTGCTCGGCCATCAGGGACAGAGCACGGCGGCGGGCACTCTCGTCTTCGGCAGCGCGCAGGGCAGCATTGTTGTGGGCCTCCTGGCGGAGTGTGGCCGGATCTTTCTTGAGCTAGGACACAGTGGTGGTCAGTTTGGCACCAGGAAGAGCAGGGAACAGCAGAACCGGGAGAGCGGAAGACGGAATAAAAGCCTCTTGTAACGCACATCGATTTCTTTGCTCCCGGTAGAGGCCATTGCAGCTAGCCGACAGCAAGCCAAGCTGTCTGGGGAGCTTCAATGGGTGGTGGAGTAGTAGAACGAGGGAGGGGGGAGAGGTAGTGATGGGGTGGTTTTGGAGGTCGTGAGAGAAGAAAGAGGCTATTCCGAGATTGAGCGAATAGCGAGAGCTTTAAAAAAAATAAATGCCAAAATAAATGCTAAAATCATTGGCGCCGACCAGACCAACCGAAAGGCACCCGACAGGAGTGTGGCTGGTGGACTGGTTATTTTGTGGCGGTGCAAAGTAAGAAGAAAAAAATGTCATTAGTCACCAGTCTTCTCACGTGCTCGGACTCTCCGCGGCGATTCAGTTATCCGTTATCCGATTGCTCTCTTAGGCTCTTATTCCTCTTTCCCGCATCGATTTATCTGCTGAATTCCACGTCTTTCGCCTGCGCTCCCGGAACTGAACATCATCTCCAATCTTCTTCCTCAGCGCAATCCTCCCAATACTCTCTTCCTCTCCGTTTCTTTTTTTACGACGCCTTGTTTTCCCTTTCCGATTCCATCCTTTGTACTTCCTTTTTCTGCATTGTTTTATTCTTGTCTCGGATACGCTTCCTTTGCGATACCCGCCACCTTTGGCCACGGCCCTTGGCTGACCATTCGTTTGCCTGGTTGTTTTAAAGTCTCCGTCACTCCTTATCTCAACGTCTTCTTGTCGTTTCTTTTCCAACCACAGCACAGCGCATTTCTTTTCTCTTCGCATTCTACTGATTTGCCTCTCTACCCCCCTCTCTCCATACTCTCTCGCACTCCACACATCCTCAATACTGAATCATCACAATGGCCAGTCGAGCCGCCCACAAGCGCGTAAGTGGACACTTTGTCCGGCCGAGCTAGGAAGATGACGTGACCCGGCCAATGAGCCACGGCACCGGATCGGTAGCGGCGCAACCAGTGAGACTAACAGATTCTATTCTGCAGTTAACGCGCGAATACAAGACCATCTCGGAAAACCCACCACCATATATCACGGCACATCCTTCCGAGAGTAACATTCTAGAGTAAGTCCGGCATCCGGCATCGACATCACAAATTGAAGACCTCGTTATCAGTCGATGCTAACAATTCTGGCAGATGGCACTACATCATCACAGGCCCGGAGAATACTCCTTACCACGGCGGGCAATATTGGGGGACGCTCATATTCCCGCCCGACTACCCCTTCGCCCCTCCCGCCATCCGCATGCACACCCCATCCGGCCGGTTTCAGCCATCCACCCGCCTCTGCCTCTCCATCTCCGACTTCCACCCCCGCTCTTTCAACCCGGCCTGGGAGGTCTCAACCATTCTGATTGGTCTGCTGTCGTTTATGACGTCTGAGGAGATGACCACCGGCTCCGTCTCGGCCACCGAGGCCGAGCGCAAGTTCCACGCCGCGCGCACCCGGTGGTGGAACTCCACGGGCGGCGGCTCCCACACCAAGGCCGGCGGACCCGCGCAGAAGGGCAACGTCAAGGCGGGCGACGGCGGCGCCAAGTTCCGCAGCGAGTGGTCCGACGTCGACAAGCAGAACTGGACCTGGATGAAGGAGCACCGCATCGACCCGGCCACGGGCAACAAACTTCCACAACCCGCCGCGTCATCGTCGTCAATATCAACCAGCTGCGGCCCCCAGCTAGGCATAGTAGCCGGCGCCTCGAGCGGCGCTGGCGGCGCAGGTTCGGTCGGCGCGGGTGGTGTTGCTGGCGCAGCAGGCAGCGGCACGCAGGCACAGGCGGTGGTAGATGCCGTGCGGCAAGGACGCGGCGCAGGGCAGGGCTGGCTGGCGCGGAACAAGCTGTACGTGTTCGGCGGCCTCGTCTTTGTCTACGTGCTCATTGCGCGGCTGCTAGGTGGCGACAAGCAGCGGAGCTGATGAGAGAGCGGGCCGTGGATGGATACCACATCACTGCTCTTCCCTCCGCCGTGTCGCGATGTCTGCGGCGCAAAAGCGGACCTCTCCTGTCTCCCTTTTTCTGCTGACACAGAAATCTGGGACGTTTTCGCAACCGGGCCGACGCCATGGATGTTTATACGGTTGGGATTTCTTTTATATTGTCTTTACTAATGTTTTATATGATGTCACTCATTTTTTTCTCCTTTTCTTTTTTTCCATCACTATCCTCCTCCTTTTTTAGTATTTGTCAGCCCATTTCCATTTGCTAGAAGACATGGCGGAGGAGCCAGCGGCTGTTATGTTAGACGAAGCGAGAAAGAAATGCGGCATGAGCTTTTCTTTGACTGAGCTGCGTTGATGGAATGGTGGACCTGCTGCTCGGGCACGACCGCCCAAGCAAGCCAGCCGGAACTTATTGTGTTGATAGTATTTCTAAACAAACTTCGAGGGAGGCACATTTCATAGTATATAGTGCGACATTCTTATTAGACAGGAAATGGGTTTGAAAAGATTAACAGAACCAGTTGGCATTGTCCCTGTAGATTCGTGATATGTACAACGTACGAAAGCCAAACAAAAGGCTTCGGGGGCCATTCTCCGTCAAGTACGGCTTTGTTTTCCAGATTGTTGGACGATTGACCTCTGAAAGTATGGCAGGTATGATGGGATGGAAACAAACGGGCAAATCTGTTTCATGACTTGCGGAAGACGCACAAGAGATGCATATGGGAGTTGGCAGCCAGTGACGCCGCGATGACCTCCAGTGATGAGACGAACGGAACAAAGGTGAAGGTGGTCTAATTTAGACACGGAACTTATGCTCATCCAGAGACTGTGAAATGGAGAAATGCAGTCTCGCATTCGATCAACAGAGAGCGCAGATTGAGTTGAAAGAATAGGTGCGCTATCGAATCCTTCACACCCTCATCTCCAACGCTCAGACTCGCAGAATAATTCGTGCGACGCTTAGGCGTTGTCACCCCTTATTTTCCAATCACTTTAACTTTCTTCGCTGCCCATGTGTTTCAGAGCGAGAGGAACAGAAAAAAAGAAACGAAAACAAAAGAAAAACAATAGAATATCTAAGAAATTAAGAGGCAGATAATAAAGGAATTATAAGGTTTTATTTCTCTAACTTCTTGTCGTGTCCAGAGTTGCTGCATCGCCAGCGTCGCATTCAGAGTTGACAACTCATGCCATCGACTCACTGATCACAAATGCGCCTGTGCCTTCCCGTCTGTCTCCATGCTCTGACGTCTGTCGCTGCTCTTCCCCCCTTGCCTCTCACTTCGTAGGCTTGGGACATCTCTATCTCTATCTCTATCCTCGCCGCCAAGCCCACCAAGCCTGTCCAGCGTACGGGAACGCCTTCACGTTTGATCGCCGCTTGTCATGCAGGAACATGTTTCCCTCTCTCTCTCTCTCTCTCTCTCTGCCTGCGTGTTAGTGTGCGTGCGTGTCCCTCTGTCTCCCGTCGTCCACTTCCTGTCATTTTGCCTCATTGTCTTTCGTCCCTTGCTCCTCGTCTCTGGCCTGCCGCTTCTTCCCTCTCTGTCTGTCCAGCTACCTGGTATACGTACCGTGCGTCCCTATAAAAGAGGTATTTGCCAAGCATTGATGGACAAGAAAAGCGGAGACTCTGCTCTTCCTCTCTCGATGTATCAACCTCTACGGCGCGCAGACGCATGCCATCTTTTACAAATAAACCCCTGCACACAGCTTTCTGGTGTGACGACAGACGGAAGTGCTGCTGTGCGAAGGAGGATGCACGGAAGCTCGCTGCTCCAGATGTTCCCGCGACTGTCTTGCAAGAGGGCATTGGCATTGGCATGATCCCCCATCCCCATAAAGTGTAAATCCTCTCCCATTCTTCATTCTCATGGTTTTCTTGTAAGAAACACGTTTTCTTGTACGAGACAAAAGTTTCTTTGCCTCTCAAAAGAGGGTTTTCTCTCTCCAGGCGTTCGTGTGGTTGATCCACTATGTCGTTATGATCCAAGAGCAGAGCTCTTTTCTATTCGATACTTTTTTTTTTTTTTTTTTTTTTTTTTTTTTAAATTTCTTTTCTTCGGTCTTTGGACTCTAATCGAGTTTAATTAATTATATTTTTGTCCATTTTTTTTATGGAATCCAAGAGCTGGCCTCTCTTGAGCCCAGCCATTCCACCGCCGGCGGTGGCGCCGCTGGGCCGTATCGATGAGCAGCCGGAGGACGTGAATGACACGGCGGACGAGGTAAGGGTCGCCAGCCCGATCAAACGGCTCTCTGGGCCATCTAAAGACGCCAGCGAAGACTATCACAACTTCATCGAAGCCGTCGAGAAATCGAGCAAGCAGACCTTCAACGAGAAGAGACCTAGACGACGGCGCGGCCAACGCTTGCCTGTTGGCACCACCCGACTGTTCGACCACGGTCGGCTACGCCTGGTTCCTGTATGTTTTTGGCAACTCCTCGTTCCATGTTGTCCTGATATCGTACAATCTGCTAACAGATTTAGTTTCCGTCTGCCAATCCTAAAGGTACTATTTGCGGCTTCTTTTCTATTAGTCTGTGTGTAGCTCTCTAACGTCCTAGACCCTCTGAACTTGCCACCTTGGAGAAAATGGGCCGCTATTTGTGCCATGAGCTTGTGTAAGTGGTCTGCGTAACTGTTGTCTATTTTTCATACAAGCGGAGACTTACACAGCATCTCCAGTCGGCTCTCTCGCCATCGCTACTGAAGCAGCCATCGGCGACTTTCTGCTGCCCATATTCGAACTCGAGTATGCTGGTGTTAATCCTCAAAGCATCCGCCAGGCCAGCTTTGTGTCAGACTCGGTGGTATTTACGGCGGTAAATATAGACACATCACTCGAGGCGCTGCTCCCAACAGGTGTCTCTCTCCCTTCGTCAAAGATGATTTCCCTCTTGGCAACCCTGCCGCTGTTTACCGCCGCCGCAGCGAGTTACTTGCAAGTCCCGCTCTCTGTCGCGGTGGGCAGACGGCCCGTTCTGCTTCTGGCTTCCATGTGCGCCTGGGTTGGTGCTTTGTGGGCCGGGCTGAGCAGCAGCTCATTCGAAGAGTCAGCCTTGACCGCGGGCACCAGGGGATCTACTCCCTCGCCATTCACTCAGCACCTCGCTGCGCGGGCACTCATTGGCGTTGGTGCCGGCGCTGTCAATGCGCTCATCCCGCTCGTCGCCGCCCATGACCTCGTGTTCCTGCACGAGCGGCACCTGGTCCTCGCCGTCGTGTTTGCCAGCCAGGCCCTCGTCACCGCAGCCTTCACCGCCGCCGCGCCGTACCTGGCCGCCCTGTACGACTGGCGCTGGGTGTACTATATTACAGGCACGGCCGGATTTCTTGCTTGGCTTGCTCTCGTCGCCCTCGTCCCCGAGACACGCTGGACGCTGCGCACCGCGACGCAGATCTGCGGCGGCGGCGGCGGCTGCGGCGACCCGGAGCTGTGCATCTACGCGGACGACCTGCGCGAGGGCCGCGCGGGCAGCCGCCTGGACACGTACGGCTACGGCCAGCGCACGCTGTGGACGGACATGGGGGTGTTTGTGGTGTCGCCGTTTGGGGCGTGGCAGTGGCGGCGGGCGGCGGCGAGCGCAGTGGACCTTGTGCGCACGGCTCTGCTGCCGGCGGTGCTGTGGGTGGCGCTGCTGAACGCGATCCTGCTGGCGGCGCAGCAGGCGATGACGCAGCTGACGGTGGCGGCGATGCTGGCGCAGGAGTGGCCGTATGCGCTGGCGGGCGTTGGCGCGGCGGCGGCGGAGGGGGCGGCCGGCGTGCTGGCGCTGGTGTTTGGCGGCGTGCTGGCGGGCCGCCTGGCGCTGGCGGTGACGCGCCACCTGCGGGCGCAGCAGCACCGGCGCAACTCGCTGCTGCCGCCGGCCGACCGCCGCAACCCGCTGCTGCGCCGCCCCACGGTGCGCCGCGAGGCCGAGCACAACCTGCCGGTGCTGGCGCTGCCGCTGGTGCTGGCGATGGCGGGCTGCTTCTTCTTTGGCGCGGCGGGCGGCAGCCAGCGCGCGGGCGTCGCCGGCAGCACGGCAGCTGCGGCTGGTGGCCTGCGCTGGCCTGTGCTCGCCGCCGCCTCCTTCTTCGTCTCGCTCGCCCTGCTGCTCGTCCTCGCCGCCGGCAGCGTCTTCCTCGTCGAGAGCTTCCCCGTCTGGGCTGGGCCCTGCCTCGCCCACGCCAACAGCCTGCGCCTGGTCGCCGCCGCCCTGCTGGCCGGCCGCACCACGACCCTCGTCGCCGCCCGCGGCTTCCTCGCCACCTGGGCCGTCTACGCCGAGGTCCTCATCGTCGCCAGCCTCGGCCTGCCCGCCTTCTTTTTCGCCGGCCGCTGGCTGCGCGCCTGGACCGCCGGCTTCGTCCAGATCGAGGGCGGCTACGCAGAGCGCACCGGCGCCGAGCACCGCGAGGCCGCCGTCCTCGTCGCCGCCGGCGCCAAGTCCGTGTCGCCCACCCCCTCTGCCGCCTCGTCCTCCTCCTCCACGGCCTCCTCGGACTACACGTCGTCCTCCGGCGCCACGCCGCCGCCCCGCGCCAGCCGCGTCGTCCACTTCCAGCAGGACTCGGTTAGCGACGACAGCTCCTTCACGGGGCGCGCATTGTGAGAGGGTGGCCTGAAGCTGAAACCCCCCTCCATCTTCTTTTGACCACGAGCGGTCCCTTCTCTTCTGTTGCTTTTCTTTTGTTTGTCTCAGTGGGCGTTTATGAGCTTGGATTCTGGCAACGACAAAAAAAATACCCTTTATGATTTATTTTTATTTCCTACTTACTTGCTTAATACGAAATCTTTGTTCTATAGATCACAATGTATGAGTGAGATCTCGTTGATCTCTAATCATTCCAAGAAAAACATAAAAAGGGGGCAGCCCATGCATCGTGTTCTACAGCTCTTGTCACGTCTTGCATATTTCGGTAATTTTAGGTCGTAGGCCCGGCGCGCCTCTTCCGTAGAAATGAGCTCGTACCAGTGATTAACCTCTTGCATAGCCGCGGTCGAGGCCACATTGGGAGCAATGAAGCCTTTGTCTGGGTGACGCTCAAGGGCCAGGCGATGGTAGGCACGGCGGATGTCGCTCTGCGGTGCATTGGACTCGAGGCCAAAAAATTCATACGCGGTCTGCTCTGTCGGTGCTGGGGCCATGTCTGTCGTTTGCTTGATATGCACGACAGACATTGCGTTGCGCATTTTGTCTCTTCTTTCTTCTCGTATCGCTGTGAATCCTCGTCGCTTTCTTTCGTCTCAAGTACCTATAGCAATGTATGTTTAGTGTAATCGCTCACAGTGTATACCTTTGAGCCGTCTACTTTCTACCTTGGTTCAGTTGGACGATTTGAGAGGCATTGCTGTCTTTTATGTATGAAAATACAACACAGAATCTGTTCAGCGCTGAAATTTATGTAGATTTGGTCTTTGTTAACCGTTTTGTGCAGTGTCAACTGTTCTGTACAGAGTTGTATTGCACTCTTTGTCTCCCCCAAATAAGTGAACAGGCAAATACCACAAAAGCAACTATGGTTTCTGAAAAGCAAAGGACAAAATCGCTGAACCAGGTCACGCTGCGGCAGTCTTTTGTCCCGGCGGCGCTGCCAGATGGGCAAAGTCTGCGAGAAAGGCCCACCGGCTCTGGGCGGGCCACTTCTTGGCCACGAAGTCGTTGGCCGTGTTGGGGAAGAGGCCGCCGTCCTTTTTCAGCAGGTCGTACAGGTGCACGTCGTGCGCGGGCACGACGAGGATGTTCTCGTCAGCGTCGAATGCCTGCAGCTTGGCGGCGGTGTCGGCGGCTACGTCGGAGTCGTAGTGCGACGCCTTGTCCTTGGGCCCGGCGGGGACTAGGAACGGCTGCGCGCGGTCGCGAAGGTAGGGCATCAGGCCCACGGTGGAGAGGGTGGAGGGGGCGGCGTCGCCCTCCTCGCCGGCGACGGAAAAGGACGTGGGCAGCGGCCAGTGCGGGTTTGGCCGCAGCTCGGCCATGTGGTGGATGGCGTCGCCGCCCATGAGGATGAACTGGCCGCCGTTGGGCAGCGACGAGCCGGCCTTGACGCGCGCGAGCCCGCACAGGTGGCCCGGCGAGTGGCCCGGCGTGTCCAGCAGGTAGAAGGAGCCGTCGCCAAAGTAGTCCAGCGCGCGGTAGCCGCCGATGGTCAGGCCGCGGCCGCGGCCATCTTCATCGGGCCGGCCGTCAAAGTCCGCGTCGGTCAGCACCCGCAGCTCGCGGCCCACGTAGTCCGTCTCCACTAGCACGCTGTCCGGGTCGGCCGGGTAGCCGGGGAAGATGTGCGGCAGCAGGGGCTCCTTGTCCGCCTCGCCCACCGCCGCCGGCGCTGCTCCTGATGCGGCGTGCGCGTGCGTGGCACACCCGCACGCGGACGTGCCAAACCCGGGGCCGACAACCAGGGCCGTCTTGGGGCCAAACGTGGACGGGTCGCCCGTGTGGTCCAGGTGCGTGTGGCTCCAGATGACGGCCTCGACCGAGTCCGGGTCGGCGCCGTGCTCCCGCATCACGTCGTGCACGTTCTTCTCGACGCGCAGGCAGCCCGTCTGGCCCGTGCTGGTGGGGATGCTTTTCAGGCGGTCCGTGTTCTTGCGCAGCGCCGGGCTGAACCCCGTCTCCCAGTCGCGGCGCACGCCCAGGTCGAAGAGGACGCGGCGGGGCGGCTTGCCCTTCTCCTCGGCAGGGTGCTCGATCAGAAAGGAAAAGCAGCAGGCCCTGAGCATCTCATACCCCGGGATGGGCGGCTGGGCGAAAAGGCGAACCAGCACTTCCAGATAGGCGGTCGAGTCGATGATAGAGACGCTCACCGTCTTGGAAGACGGTGGAATATTGAGGTCGGAGACCGGCGAATTAGGCATTGTCACTTTGAGACGACTGAAGAAAACTGGAGCTTGAGGTAGGGAGTCGGCGTCATCAGTCTGGGAGGCTCGACAATGAAAACGACAGCGGATCTAACAATGCGACGTCAATTGGAGAACAGCCCAAGTGAAGCTTTTATATTGAAACAGCAGCTAAAATAGGAAGTCTTAAAAAGCTTATAGATAGAGTATGTAAGCTTATTCTTTATGCCCGGGACGTGTTACATCAATTTGTTGGTACCACCGAGAGACGGGCAATCGTAAGATGGCTCGGTAGAGACAAAGAAAATGTTGAGATCGACCCTCTGCGGAGAAATTCGTGGAGGGCGACCTTTCAAAATTCGGCTCCAATGAAGCTTGGCAGCACAATGCAGCAACTTAAAAAAAACTTGAATCGAAATGCGGAAAATCTTGGTTTCTTTTTCTTTGCTTTTATTTGTATTCTCAGTTCTCTTCGCTCTACAACTTCTTGGCTGTTGTGATGAAATGTGTCTAACTGTGCCGGAGATGTAAGCCACGAAAAGGAAGTACAAACAGAAATAGAAAACTAAAAAAAGACTCACAATGATTCATTCCTGTGTCAGAATTAACTAGATTGTTCGTTTCCCGATTATCTATCTGCTCGTTGCTTCAACACCCCATGGAGCTTCCTTTGTCTTATCACAAGAGCTCTGCTACGACTCATATTTTCTCCCCATCTTCCGGGTCTGCTCTTGGAAATGCGCTGTTTGCGCTTCTGTCAGAGACACGGGATCCTTGTCCCGCAGGCTCTTGATATGCACAATGACTGGACCTAGTGGATTGCAGTGTTCGTGGCCGCTCAGAAAGAACTGTGCATTTCGTCCGCTGACTCGCTGCACCCGCTGCATGCGTGCGTCAATGGCATCGTGCACGCTCTCAAGAATAGCACACAGCGCATGAGGGCTTTTCCTGACCTCCGAGGGCGACGGCAGCCTGTAAGGGTCCACTCGTTTGCGACCCAGCTCCTGTACCAACAGACCGTAGTAATAGGCGTCGCAGTCTTGGGCCGCATGCTTGCCAATGGTACAGGAATAGCTTTCGCCGTCTCGGTCCCAGGTGTCTCGGTGTCCTCCACTGCTCTGGGAAAATGTCCGCTTCGATCCTGTTATTGGTCCCTGAAGGAGCAAGATGCGGTGTTGTAGAAGTTGCATGGCTAGAGTGATAATATTGAGCCGATGGGTTCGAATATTGTCTATGGAGATGTTAGGAAGATATCTCTTTGAAAAAAAAAAAAAAACCATTATCTGGTGTCAAAAGAAAGAAAAGAAAAAAAAGCCTTCGTACCAGCAATTCCTGCTACCTCAACAACGCCTTCTCGCACGATCGGCCACGACATCTGCGCGTTCTGTCGAATGCTGGCCAGCTCGCCGTTCTCATCCATCTGTGTATGCCAGGCTAGGAGGCTCAACCGCTTCTGGAATTCATATTGGTTGCCTGCTTCCCAGTCGATGCGTAGTTGAATAAACAGTCCAGGGCGGATACCGGCCGACCGCGCTGCCTCTGCGGTGACTCCAACCTCTCGGCCTGTCCCTGGCTCATCTTCTGTATCTTCATTTGCATCTGCGTCTGAGGTCTTGCTTAGCCAAGTATGAATATGTCCGCGCATGATGGGCATCATCTGGCATCGATTCGACAGCACCAAGATCGAACATAACTCACGTAAGTTCGGCTGCGTAGGCATGTGGTCCAGACGCCCGTGTGCGGCGTAGAGCAGAGTGTTCAATTGGCTGATATGCGATTTTTGGTCCTCTAGATCAAGCTGTGCTTTCCAGCAGCGAGAGTTGTCTTTCAGCAGCGTCATATTGATTCTAACGTCATCTTGTTCCCTGTCCATATTGTCACTATGACCAGTCGAAGCAGCAGAGAGTCCATTTAATATTGTGCCGTTGGCTATCACTGAATTGCTACAGAGGCTCTTGGGGCTGGATTCTGGTGTGGGCTCGTCCAGAAAAGGTCGTAGCAGGGATGATGAATGTCTGATTGCTTGTTTCGATGCTTCTTCCCAAGGAAGAGTGGACGATGCACTATACTGATCGGAGTCGGTCGTCGAGAAAACAGTTGTGCTTGGTGGCAGAGGGGCTGGCTTCAAAGGCGTTGCTAGTCGACGACGCCGTCGTTTCTTTTTCTCACCGTTCTCCGAGGCATTTGGTTTTGGCGATGCCTTGATAAGAGCGTCCCAGAACGCAGATGACCGTGCCAAGGCCCTCGAATCCACCATGTATTTTTCCCGGATCCTGGACCCAGCGGTTACGATAAGCAAGAGATCACCTTTTTTGTCAATGAGATGCTCTTCACGACATCCTTTCTTTTGAACTACGCTGATACTGTTCTCAGCTCTACATTGGCTGGCCTCATCGCTCTTTGCGCTGACTGATGGCGGCGGGAGCCGCGTTGCTGCATCAAAAGGTGGAACACTAGACATTGAGGTAGTATATGTATGGTGTTCCGATGGGGATGTCATTGTTCATGTCCGACTGCGCCTTTTGTGTTGTGGTAGATAACTTGAGAGAAATACAAGCAAGCAAAACAAAGTCAGACCGGAGTCTTTAGGGGGGGGAGGGAAGGTGTCGCTTGAAGAACAGCCAAGGATAACGCTTCCAGCGCAATCAGAAAGCAAAAAACAGTATCTGTGAGATCTTCCTTCTGACGAGATTAAGTGCTTCATAGAATAAGAGATACGGTGATGATGGCAATATGAGAATAACTAAGGCGTATTCAGATGATGAGAGGGTATCAATTTCTAGTGAGGATAACAGTTAATCTTTCTTTCGAAGTTTCTATGACGAAGAAACAAATACAACGATAAACCCGAACGTTGAGAATATATAAAAATGAGTTTCAAGATGTTTCTCGTGATTTCTGTATCTCAGAATGCATTTACTTCGAATCGTAGACAGGAAGAGAACAATGTGAGAAACCTCAGAGTTTACCAACATCTAATGTTTCTTTAAATGGTTTCTAAAATAGAATTCTCCCAATCCGATGCTCGTGAGAGCAATGTTTTGAAGATAAATCTTGAATCATGGTCACAGACCGTGCACAAACGAAGGTGATAAACAACTCGACAAGCGCCTGACTTACACGTCGAACAGCTCCGTGCTTCGATGGACGTCTGATACTATGATTGCAATCGAGCGCAATATGCCCTTTCATTGACGGAATAATATCTATGCAGCTGTTTCCGCTGCGGCATTCGTCTTCCGCGGGGACAAGCCCCAAGCTTATTTATTACCCCTTTGAGCTATGTCAATAATATATGATTAGCCGGGGAAGAAATTTGACAAGCAAACAGCGCAACGCTCTATGAAGACGTGGAGAATAAAGAGAGAAAGAAGAAAAAATTCGGTCAAAATGCTACACTTCATCGAAAATGTGGCAATGAGAGAGACAAATTCAGCGCTAAAATGGATGCCTTGTCTCGATTTACTCTACGCTTTTGCCTTGGCCTCTGCCTGTTGCTGTTTTTTGGAAAGACTGTCGCTGCTGAGTCTGGCATCAATGCTTGGCTTCGGTACGCTCCATTGGACGCTGCAGATGCCGACATAGTAGTATTGGCTGCGCGGCTACCTGAGCGCGTTCTCGTGCTCAACGCGACAGCTGGCAATCCCGTCTTCACGGCGGGTCAGGAGCTGCAAAAGGGCTTGCAGGGCATGTTTAATCGGACTCTGGCCGTCGATGCCGCGACAAATAACTGCTCGGCTATCTTGGGGACCGGTTCTTCGAACAGCAAGCTGCTTGTTGTCGGGACTGTTGGGGCTTTTAGCCAGCTGTGCGGACGCTCCACCAGCAACAGCACAACGCCGCAGCTCGTGGAAGATGGCTTCTTCTGGAACTTTCCTTCAGCGGCGGCAAAGAATGCTTCGGCGACGCCAGCTACCATCTTGGCACAGAACGACCGAGGTGTGCTCTACGGCACATTTGCCTTCCTTTCGCAGCTGGCTCAGGGGAATCTCACGACCGGCACCTACGTCAGCAATCCTGCGGCACCCATTCGCTGGGTCAACCAGTGGGACAATCTCGACGGCAGCATCGAGCGGGGCTACGGCGGCAAGTCCTTGTTCTTTTCCGGGGGCGGCGTGGTGGCCAATCTCAGCCGCGCCGCCGCGTATGCGCGGCTGCTCGCGTCGATCGGCATCAACGCCGTCATCGTGAACAACGTCAACGCCGACGCGGCGCTCATTCACTCGCCGGCCAACCTCGAGGGCCTGGGCCGCATCGCGGATGCGTTCCGCCCGTATGGCGTGCGCGTGGGCGTGTCGCTCAACTTTGCGGCGCCGCAGTCGGTGGGCGGGCTGCGCACGTACGACCCGCTGGACAGCGGGGTGATCTCGTTCTGGGACGGGGTGACGGAGCAGCTGTACGCGCACGTGCCGGACCTGGCGGGGTTTCTGGTCAAGGGCGACTCGGAGGGCCAGCCGGGCCCGCGGACGTACAAGCGGACGCTGGCGCAGGGAGCGAACCTGTTTGCGCGGGCGCTGAAGAAGCACGGCGACGGCCGCGGCGTGCTGCTGTACCGGGCGTTTGTGTACGACCAGCTGCAGGAGTCGGACTGGCGGGCGGACCGGGCGAACGCGGCGGTGCAGTACTTTGGCCCGCTGGACGGCCAGTTTGACGACAACGTGGTGGTGCAGGTCAAGTACGGGCCGATCGACTTCCAGGTGCGCGAGCCGGCGTCGCCGCTGTTTGCGCACCTGCAGCAGACCAGCGCGGCGGTGGAGCTGCAGATCACGCAGGAGTACCTGGGCCAGCAGTGCCACCTGGTGTACCTGCCGCCGCTGTGGCGCACGGTGCTGGACTTTGACATGCGCGTCAACGGCACGGCGTCGCCGGTGCGCGACATTGTCACGGGGCGGCGCTTCGGGCGGCCGCTGGGCGGCGCGGCCGGTGTCGTCAACGCGGGCACGAGCGAGACGTGGCTCGGCAGCCACCTGGCGCAGGCCAACCTGTACGCGTACGGGCGGCTGGCGTGGGACCCGTACCACGAGAACGCCACCGCGAGCGGGGACAGGGACGGGGACACAACGTCGCGCGCCATTGTCGAGGACTGGGCGCGGCTGACGTTTGGGCGCGACGCGGCCGTGGTGCAGACGGTGGCGGACCTGGCCATGGCGTCGTGGCCGGCGTACGAGAACTACACGGGCAACCTGGGGATGCAGACGCTGACGGACATCTTGTACACGCACTTTGGGCCGAACCCGGCGTCGCAGGACGGCAACGGCTGGGGCCAGTGGACGCGCGCCGACCGCCGCGGCGTGGGCATGGACCGCACCGTGGCCAACGGCACGCGCTTCGCGGGGCAGTACCCGCCCGAGGTGGCCGCGCGCTTCGAGGCCGTCGCCACCACGCCCGACGCCCTGCTGACCTGGTTCCACCACGTGCCCTACACGCAGCCGCTGCCCCAGCACCCGGACACCACCGTGCTGCAGCACATCTACGACGCGCACTACGCGGGCGCCGCGACGGCGCAGACCTTTGCCGCGCGCTGGGCCGCGCTGGTGTCCCCCGCCGGCCGCATCGACTCCGCCCGCCACGCCGCCGTGGCCACGCAGCTGGCGTTCCAGGCGGGACACGCCATCGTGTGGCGCGACGCCATCTGCACCTTCTTCAGCGACCTGTCGGGCGTCGCCGACGCCGCCGGCCGCGTCGGCCATCACCCCTGGCGCATCGAGGCCGAGTCCATGACGCTCCGGGGCTACGCCAAGCAGCGCGTCTCGCCGTCGATCGCCGCATCCGGCGGCACGGCCATCGTGGCATCCGGCGGCGGCGGCGGCGGCGGCGGCGGTCAGCCAGCCAGCGCCTCTGCCGCGCTCTCGTTCCCCGCCGGCACCTACACCCTCGCCGTCAACTACTACGACGTCCAGGGCGGCCGCGCCCGCTGGGAGGTGCAGCTCAACAACCGCACCGTCGGCTCGTGGACCGGCAACGCCGAGACCATCTTCGGCAAGGCCACGTCGACGCACCTCGACGGCCACTCGGCCATGCGCATCACGTTCCCCAACGTCACTGTGGCCCCCGGTGACACGGTGACCGTGCTCGGCACGCCAGACGGGTCCGAGCAGGCGGCCGTCGACTACGTGGCGTTCTTGCCAGAAGGCGTGGTGGACTGAGAGGGAGAGCAAATCTGATTTTGGGATAGTCATGCAAAGGGAAACATTTGAATAATAATACAACCAAATTATGGAGAGCACGCTATTGTTCTATGCAAATGTGTAGATGAATACTCATGAGCCACGGTTCAAAGCTGATAGGCCAGGCACCAGAGTGACCTTGTGGGCACGATTAGAAATCATGCAGCGTCTCTGGAATTCCTCTCCCGTGTCATTTTGTTTCTTTTGTACTACTTGCTGCTATTGTATCTTCTTCAATTTTCTTTTCAATTTTCTTTGTCTTGGCGTCTATGATCCCGGTGCATTTCTTGGCCCGTCTCTCCTTGGTATCGTCCATCTAGTGGGGTCTCATGTCTCGGAGCAGAATTGGAGAAGGTAAAGCTCTCAAGCTAATGAACTAGAGCTATGCAATCCTGTATGTATGTACGAAGTAGGTGCTTGATTGAAAAAAAAAGAAAAGAAAAAAAAAAACAGTTCTGGACTTGTCACATGGATGGGTGTGTGCCAAGAAAGACACGACATACGATATGAGTTTTCAAGTTGCGCCATGAAGGCGCTACGTCCCGAGACTTTTGTGTTGTCATTGTCGCGGTGACGGCGGCTGCAGCAAAAGTCGAAGCAGATATAAGTGGCGGGTGGCATTCTCGAGTTGGGGGGAGTTGAGAGCCCTACCCCAGACTTTTTGTGAAAGTCACAAAACAAACTCCAAGAAACATCATTGGGGCTGAATGCTCTGCAGACAGTCAGTTCCTGCCAAGACGCCCGATGGCGAGGAGCCGATGGCAGTGTGTAAAAATGAATCCTTTGAGAAGATAAGGTGCAGGCGAGGAGTGTCACAGCAGCATCGAGAAGAGCGAGCGGCAGGCTATGCTACGGATGCAAGATGCTTGGTAGAATTCTGGGAGATTACGAAGAGTCCGCCTCATTGTGAAGCAAAGAGGCAAGTCGACTAGAAATTAAAAAAGACAATTTGGCCAAGGAGAGACCAGTTGCGCCTCTTCTTGGCCCAGCGAGCCAAGAAGAGGTCTTTTCACCCCTCCCTCAATATCAATATCATGAACCTGGTGCGCATCTCTGTACAGAAAGTATATTGCTCTTTTACCACTTTCCCCTCACAGTGGCCAATGCAACAGCGGGATGGGCAAGCGAGAAGAGGAGACGAAAATTTAAAGGACGCTTGGGATTCCGACCAAGTGCCGCCTGCCGACCAACCGGGGGCAGCAAATGAATTCAGCTAAGGTAGAGCGACGACACGGAAGAGGGGAGGCGATCCCAGGAAAGAGAGTGTGTAGTATCAGAGACACGGCACGAGTTGCCACAGACGGTGGGCGAGAGAAGAGAGAAGACATCCATCTACGGAAATAAATTCAGTAACTGGACACAAGACACCACTCCAAAAGACTGCATCGAACAAGTTTCGGTCTGCTCTTTTCATCCATCTCTTTCTGACCGGACTTAAGGCTATTGATTCTTACCAAGATATCTTAGACAGTCGTATAATACGGAAGATCTCTATTAGAGAAAAGCACTAACAGACCACGTTTTTCTGGATGGCGCGGAAGCAAGCAGACGCCATAGTGTTTTTTAGCTGTCGGCTTGCTTGGCTTCGCTGCTAATCTTTTTAGCTACCTGTGTCCCTGGTCTCACGTGGGGGGTTGGACTGGTTTGGAGGCTTTGAGACGAATATGCAGTGGAGAAAACAGCTGTAGCACGCTGCATCGCTGCGGTCAAACTATGTGATAGTTTCTCCATCTGTAAGATACCAGTTCCTAGTTTGTGGGTATGTCTGTCAAAATAGTGAGATATCATCGTACGCTACTTTGGTAGATAGCTGAGAAGTGTCCAAATTGAGATTGTAAGATGCCGTTTTTCCTGCTAGCATAGACAGAGAATACGTATACCGAAAGTATGCAGTACAGACCAAACACAAAAAAAAGGTTCAAGTCGGTGAAGTGTAACCTCTAGCTCTCCGATGGACAGCTGTCTGCCGACAACGCTTCCGGCGGGAGGACGTTTGGAAAATGGCACTGAGGCAGGCAGCTGAACGGTATTGGCTTGCCCAGAATGCGGTTCACCACTGAACAGCTGGCTGACCTGAATCCTGGTAGCGAAACAGAATAAAGTTGCTCTCCACAAAGAAAACACAAACTGCTGGTTTTTGATTCGTCTTGGTGTGCCGATTCTCTCTGTAGTTCCGTGCTTTGGCCCTTAGCCCCCCGTTGCCTGAAATCAGACAAGCTAACCGCCAGTTCTGAACCTGGTTGAGCATTATTCGTTTTGGTGCGTCCTATGGAGTACTATTTTTTCTTCTTCCTTCTTTTGATGCTTCCTCTACCAAGACCCACCAATTTTCCACGCCTTGCTAGGGATCGGCACCGCTGCCGTGGGATGGAGCAACAGAGACATACATACGCTACTACGAGATCAAAGTACATATACACGTTTGCTCATATGGTATTCAGTTCTAGAAAGAGAAAATACATTCCGAATAGAGTTGTGCTAGTGGCTTTAAGACGTTTCTCGTAGCATTGAGCATGGGACCACCAGCCAAGAAAATCGGACTCTAGAGAATAGAGTTGTGCCGTTCTCTGTTTTTGTCCACCCTCCATCAGCATTGCGTTCTGCCCCCTTTGTAGCCTTGCCGAACTAGCCTCCGATGGTGGACACGGGAAGAAGCAGCAGGACCAAAAAAAAAAAAAAGAAACCGAGTGATGAGAAATGAAATAAATAGAAAGGAAGGGGGCCGAAGAACCTCTGTAGGCTTCTCGTCCTGGTTTGTTTCTTCACCTACTAGATCGTCTCCAAAAGGACGAACAACCTAAAGATTAACAGCTGCGGAGGCGAGCTGTTTGCTTCTACGTGTGCTAGCCCTACGGTTGCTTTGCCTTCTCTTTTCATTCAAGGTAAGGGCTTGTCAAAGTTGCATGGAGCTCAGAGAGCTTCCGATTGCGTGTCGAACCTCCTTCACCTTTTTTAATATGTCATACCTGGTCTCCAAATGAAGCTATATTGCATTTATATTAACTCAACAGGACCTCTTCGGTTACAGCAGCCTCTTTTGTCTCTTCCAAGACATCTTATAATCTAGGAGTGGCACAGCTCGTCTTTAAGAGCCTTCAGCGACGTGGGTGAGGCGCCAAATCTCGTCCAGGAGCAAGGTAGACAGAACTGCTCTATATCTTTTCAATTATGTCGAAGCCGCTATTTTCCAAGGCGTTTATTCGCCTACATCTCTACAGCCTCTTCTTCGCTATAGGGTCATTTGTCTGGGGGTAGGTTCTCCATTGAAAAAATTCTCTACATTCGCTCGTATTCCCACCACCGCTTACACTCAACCCCTGCCCAGATACAATGTCGGCATCATCTCGTCTGTGCTTGTCCATCCCGGTTTCGTGAAGCAGCTCCACCCGGACGCTGCTCACAAGGGCGTGATCACTGCTATCTATTACCTCGGCACTTGGCTGTCGTACATCTTCATCTCCCGTGCCGCCACCGACTACCTGGGCCGCCGCTATGGCGTGCTTCTCGGCACCTTCATCTCGTGCTTTGGCTCCGCGCTGCAGGCCGGCGCCACGGGCGGTGGGGCCTACGCCATGATGATCGCGGGCCGCATCATCGGAGGCGTTGGTGTTGCGATTGTCAGCTCGGGTGTGCCCCTATACCAGAGGTAGGATAATTTTTTTGGACTGTATTCGAAACCATTGGCACATTCAATGGCTGACTAGTTCTTGTAGTGAAATTGCTCCGGCGGCGCAGCGCGGCCGGTTTGTGGTCATGAACCACATTGGGTTTGTGGCTGGTCTGGCGATAGGATTTTGGTGAGCAGTCAACCCGCCTTCGTCCCTAAAGGAAGCTTTTTTTTTTGGACTCTCGTGTAAAATGCTAATTTCTTCTCCTGCAGGGTTGGCTATGGCATGACGTTCTGGGACACGCCCTGGGGCAACTACGTCGGCTGGCGCGTCTCCATTGCTGTGGAGTTCGTCCCGGCCACCATCTTCATGCTGGGTCTGCCGTTCATGCCCGAGACGTGAGCTTCCTCCCTGCAGATTAATCCATTTTCTTCCAAGCTGACAATGAATCCCCCCTACAGGCCCCGCTGGCTCGTCGAACACGGGCAGCTCGACCGCGGCCACGCGTCGCTGTACCACCTCCGCGAGGGCCTAGCCTCGGACGACGCGATCGCCCGGGAGTTCGAGGAGATCTGCACCGAGGTGGCCGAGTTCCGGGCGTCGGGCCTCACGTGGACGTCGCTGTTCCGCGACCGGTCGCTGCGCAGCCGGCTGTGGCGCGCCTCGCTGCTGCAGTTCATGGCGCAGATGTGCGGCTCCACCGCCATGAAGTACTACCTACCGACGCTCTTCAAGGCGCTGGGCCTGGGCACCCGCCTGTCCCTGCTGGCCGGCGGCATCGAGAGCACGCTCAAGATCGGCTGCACCGTCCTCGAGATGCTCATCATCGATAAGGTCGGCCGCCGCCTCACGCTGACGGCCGGCGCCGCCGTCATGTCGCTGGCGATGCTGGTACGCAACAATTTTTTTTTTTTTTTTTTAAATATTTTCTGGCCTTTTCTGAGGAAGGTTCTTACTCTAATGGCCTGGTATCTAATTCTCTGTTCTATAGATCAACGGCGTGCTTCCTCTGGTATACCCGAAAAACATCAACCGGGCGTCGGACTACACGTGCATCGTGTTCATCTTCATCTACTCCCTGGGCTACAGCATGGGATTCGGTCCAGCCTCATGGGTCTACGGTTCGGAGGTGAGTTACGGCTCCTGGGCGGCGAGTTGTCTTACGGGCTACTGTCTGGAGACTGACCACTGCTCATCTAGATCTTCCCCACGTCTCTCCGCGCGCGCGGCCTCAACTTCTCTGCCTCGGCCGGCGCCATCGGCTCGATTGTCGTGGCGCAGGTTTGGCCCGTCGGCATTGCCAACATCGGCTCGCGCGTTTACTTCTTTTTCATGGCTATCAACATCGTCTGCGTGCCGGTAGGTAGTCTCATGCAAAATGCGAGACGAAGAAAGCGAAGGAATTTTATTTTTGCTGACTGCTCCAGATTATCTGGTTCTTCTATCCTGAGACGAAGAACCTTGCCCTCGAGGAGATGGACGCCCTTTTCGGCCGGATCGAAGGCCTGCCGGTTGTTTCACGCGAACAAGGGGCCGACGGCAGCGGCGAGATCGTCGCTGAACAGGAAGGGTCGAAAATTGTCTAGTCAATCAGCCAACCTGCTGACGAGCGAGGGCTACAGAGATTGAAAAGCACCACAAGAGATAGTAGAAGCTGCATGAGCAGAGCAAAGCAAGCGGCGGCGCCTTGGTGTTGGTGATACCTCCTTGAGTTTTGTTTCTTACATTATGAAGGCGAAATGTTGGAATCCGAGCAGGATCGAGATAGCTTTTCGCATCAAAATAAAGATTGCTTAGTATGACGGCGCAATAGGCATGCATACGAGACATGATATCAAATACCCGTCTTTCTTTCTCTTGCCGCAAATTGCTATAGCCTTTATTTATTCTTGTCTTTTATTGATTCTTCGGAGCAGGCCGACAATATCATACCAATATTCATTTTAGCTTTGATAGAGAACGCCAGGCTTTCCTTTCACTCACGCCCAATGATCACAATGGCATGACCACCAAGTCGAATTCACAAAAGCGACCCGGTCGATTCTCGTCTCAATTCAGCTTTCAGGTCAGGCGCGGCTGCAGAGTCGTACTGATGGAGCTGCCTGTGTTTCTGGTCTGCCTCTCTGTTCCACTTGTGCTGTCTTGTGTTGTCCTGCGCTGTCTTGCGTTCTTTTATTGACCTTAATCTGGCTTGATCCTTTTCGACAAACCTACGATTCTTAGCTGTTTTTGGACATGGGAGGGTCGTCTTTAAGAACAAAAATATCTCTCTTTTGTGTCACACCGCCAACTGTTATCTCTCGTCTGCTGTAGCATGGGGGGCCAGCTGACGGCTTTTGCGATAAGGACGTCCAAGCTGGGACGGCTGGTGACTGAGCAGCCCAACCATTGCGCAATCTCCCAAGTGATAGATCTGATCTGACACACCCCGAGCACTCAACAAGGGCTCGAAAATGCACAAGCCAGGTCGCATAGTCGAGAGATGCGAGCCGAGCACATGTCTCGACGGCTCGATTGAGGAGAGGAGGCTTCACGATGAGTCAAGTACGAATACGGCGGGAAGCGTTCTCGGCCGCGGGCCTCTTCGTCTCCTCCCTACCACAAACAATCAAACGCCAACGGCGCTCTCTCTAGCTTCAGAGACGCGTATACTCGCCCAGCGAGACTTTCCTCGAAATGCGCTAGCTGACTGGACAGGGAGACAAAAAGGGGGGGAGGCAAAGAAGAGGCAGTGGAGGCACCAGAGCACGGAGTAAGCAAATTATCGCAGAAGCACCGCAAACCAACCGCAGAAAGGCGAAATAGCGCCGAACTTGGCCGTATGTGCTATTTCTTTTTCTTTTGGTGCCCGTCTTTGGAACCCACTGTAGAGTACGAATACGTAGCTTATATACATACGATAGTTAGAGCACAGTCGCTGTTAGTAAGAACAGCGGGGTCCTTTGTTTGAGCTATTTTGGGAAGGTATCTGGACAACACCGTCTTCCACAGTGCAAGACAGTACGCCGAAGGCTGCTGGAGAGACTGGAGAGACTAGAGAGACTACAGAGTAGAGAGACCGGCTCGACTAAAGAGACTGGGCGGAAATTGTGGTCTATGGCGATGGCAGCCGCAGGCGGTTCCTGCATTGGACCACTCTGCGTTGGGCATGATTTAGACGCTGAGCCGAGACCTGCCTGGAACACTGACCGGACGCTTGCTGTCGGTCTCGCGTGAGACGAAATGAGACGATTCTAGACCTCATTGGCCTTTTAGTGCTTCTTGTATAGGAAGGAACACTCTAGTGCCTGCATGCTCTGCTGTCTCTTGCTGTTCTGGCAAGCCACACATCCCGTATATGCGTAATTCTCCGCTGGATATGGGAAAGAACAAATGCATGACGGGAGACAAGTGCTTACCCTTTCGGTTCAGTTATCAATGGGAAGGGTGAGTTCCAGGAGTAGGCCTAATAGTGGCTTAATACAATGCACTCGTAATATGTAGCCTGTTAGTCTGTACCTATCACCACACGACGACGTATGCTGTCACCACATGTCATCTGGCTGTTTTAATTAGACAGCTCATCTTCCAGCTCTATTCCGTGTCTCTATCTCTGTCTCTCTGTCTCTCTGTCTCTGCCCCCTCCTCTCTCGCCCGTCTCTTGTGTTTCTTTTTCATTTTCTCACTTTCTCCACTGCAGTCTCTTGTTCGCCACAACAGCAGAGAGCAAGTCTCACTGATATTGTTCCCTTGGAGTCACTAGCTGTCTGCCGCACTGCCAGTACCAACCAACGGCTCCGCCGGGGCAAAACACTTTCGCTCTCGCTGTCTTGAGCGTATAACAGGAGCGGTGGTCGCCACGCCCAGCAGCGCTACCGAGCGAGCAGCTACGGGCATCCAACAAAGCGAATGACGGGTGATCTCCATCACACTGCCCGCGTTTTGTCCGTCCTATGCTCGGCTTGCCTTGAATCTCTCGTCAATCTCATACTATATTTTTTATATTTTTTATTTTGACTGTACGACCACTCCGCGCTCTATTCATTCTGTTCCCCAAGTATCTTTTCGCCTTCCGGCTTCTTTTCTTCGCACTCGTCATTCGCACCCTGACATCCCGCCTTATCCTGACGTCCCGGTCCCCTCAATATCATAAGACATCATAAGATCCATCTTTTTCTCAATTTGGTCTTCCGAGAAGCTCTTGTCCCTTTCTCCTACCATTTCTTGATCTGGCATTTTTAATCTCTCCCTGCCGTTTTCTTTTTTTCTTTCCTTTTTTTTTTTTTAATCGAATTTTGATTTATCGCACGCTTTCTATCGCACAAGCCCTTTATTCGTCCGTTTGGACAAAGGCTAGATATCCCATCCAGGAACAGGCAGGATCGAACAAAAAGCAGGCTGCAGAAGAAAACGAGCTTTGGGAAACCTGAAATTCACCACCTCAAAACATATCCACTCTCCAGCTCCTACATGCACATCCGTTGGCGTTGGTCACGACGGCGGTGAGTTTGTGCTGTAAATTGTAGCGCCCTTGTGCTTTACAGGTTAGTACGATCCCACTCTCTCGGCGTGGCCTAGCCTGCAATACCTGGCCTGCAATATCTCCCTCCAATCTCTCTCTGTACTTCTTATCCTGCACCCTGCCCTGTTGGCCTCGTTATCCTTTATCCAGCGCGATCTTGGCTAGCAGGATCCCATCAATCTCTCTGGGTCCCCTTCTTCCCCTCCCCCAGACTTTGCCTTCCCGTTCATCCCTGGCACGAACAAACAGCGCTGAAAACTAATTTAGATTCAGCTACGTGCGAGTATAACGTCAGTCTGCGAGCATTATACTGTTCTACTGCCCGTGCAATTCTGCTACGAAAGTACCACGAGCAATAGGTTCCCTCTTGTCACTGCCCAGTTTTTGTCTCATGCAACTCTACTGCACTGGATCGAAGCAGCAGAGACAGAGAGCAACAACAGCAACGACGACAACAAAAATAACAACCACCATTCCCAATTTTCTTGTCTTCGTTTCCCATTTCACGACTTCCATCTCGCACATTTTGCCCCCGGATGCGCCTTTGGCTTCTCTTGGTTCTCTTGGTCCTCTCTCCTTATCGCATGATCCTCATGTGACAAGGCCGTTCGCCGAGAGAGAGTTGTTCCTTGCTGGCAGACGGAGATTGGCGTGTAGAGCACATTGACCCCGGGCAGCAATTGCCTGTCAGCATCCTGCAAGTGTCGTCGTCATTCCTTTCTATCCGACGATACCGTTGAGGCACTCGGTCCACATACCGTTTCCGTAACACATTTTCCTTGTGCATTTCTTTATTCATTTTTGCACCACCACCCTTCTTCTGTCCTTTTCCACTCTACCTCCTCCTCGCTTTTCTCTCTCTTCCTAATTCTCTTCTTCGCTCCCCCGCCCCCGTCGCAAAGCTTCCGCGGCTACCGAAAAAAAAAAGAGGGGAAACTGGGATATTGGAAAAGACAAATACGACTACGACAATTCGGAAGAGCCGCTTTTTCTCTCCCCCAAAATCACTCCCCCCTCTTCGACTTCTACAAAAAAGAAAAAAAAAGCCCTCGTCGCCGTCCGACTCCGCGAAGCGGACAGGCGCTCAGAACAATCGCGTGCCATGGGTAATAGCAATACAAAGGAGGCGCGCCAGCCGCAGCATCCGTCTGAGTATGGCCAATCTGCATCTGGCGCACACGCCGGCCAACATGCTGGAACCCGACCACGCGGCCGCAGTAACCGGACCGAACTTAGCGGACTCCTCGGCATCTCCGGCAGCCAGGTCGGAGGCAGCGGCTCACAACCCACAGATCGCCGCGAAACAAGGCAAGAGCGTGAGGCCAGGCGACTCGAACGTGAGAGGCAGGCGAGGCTTGCTGAGAGGGAGCGCAGTATGAAGGAGGAGAATGTCGATGGAGGGTTCTTGGTGACCTTGGGCACTTACGTAGGGCCAGAGGACTTTAACAAGTCGATTGTCCGCCAGCTGCAGGTAAGTGAGAAGGAGAGAAGAGGCGAGAGCAGGCGAGAGGAGGCCTTGGCGCACTTTGGCTTGCTAACTGCTACTTTCCCAAGATCGAGAGACGCCTTGCCCCATTCTGGAGAGGTCTGCAGGACTGTTCCACCACCTGGACTGAATATCAACTCACTTGCGCCGCTCGCGGTCTCGAAGTCCCCCCTCCCGACCAGCCGCCCCCAGATGGCTTTTTCTCTAGACCGCCTACGTCGTCTGCAGAGTCGCCACCGAAACACCCATCCGGCAGTACTTTATCTGTGCCTCATATTGACAGAGCCGGCGGATCCGCCGGTCCCGCCGGCACTTCTCTGTCGACCAGCCCTGCATCCGGTCACGCCCCTGCTGGGTCGCTCGCCGGTACCACCTCTCCCGCCGCTCTACCATCGCCGACAGCGCCAACCCCCCCTCGCGGAACCAGCTCTCCCTTTAAGCCTCGCGCCAAGGCCCTCGCTGCTGCACTCAGCGTTTCCTCACGAAACGGATCTTCGACTGACATTGTCCCTCGTGAGATCCAACTTCCCCATGATCCATTTGTAAATGGACAGCCGCTTGAGGTATTTTTGTACAAGGATGCCGACGAATGCCCTATTTGCTTTCTCTCGTATCCCCCATACCTGAACCACACCCGGTGCTGCGGCCAAGCTATCTGCAGCGAGTGCTTCGTCCAGATTAAGCGTGCGGACCCCCATTACCCGGAAGGCCACGGAGATAACCATGACAACCCCAATCCCGACATGCACCCAGAAGAGCAAGCCGGTCAGCTTATTTCCGAGCCAGCTTGCTGCCCCTACTGTCAACAGCCCGAGCTCGGCGTGACTTACGATCCGCCACCATTCCGTCGCGGTCTGGTTTATTCTTCAAGCGTATTTTCTTCCGGTCTCGGCGGTATGGGTGCAGCCATGTCTTCAAACAGCTCTGTCAACTCTACCCAATCACCAACATCGCTCACGGCTCCGAACGCATCCGGCGGTGGCACCGGCACGTCTGGGTCAAGGCGGCGGACGCAATCCCTCTCGGCGAATGCTCCCAATGTCGTCACGACAGACCGTGTCCGACCTGATTGGTCCACCAAGTTGGCCTCTCAGCGTGCCCACATCGCAAGACGAGCGGCGGCCGCCACAGCTCTGCACACAGCCGCCTTTCTGATGGGAAGCCAAGAAACAAGGCCGTTTAGAGTTAGTCGCTTTAGCAGACGCAACACCACCACTGACGGCGATGCAAGTCCCAGCCAGGGCAACAACAGCGACGGCGGGGATGGGTCGTCTGCCATAGACCCCGCTCCGCAGGGGGGCTCTGGTCGTGGCTTCGCCACTGTGTCTGGCCCTCGGCGCACGCGTATGGAAGACCTTGAGGAGTTGATGTTTAGGGAAGCCCTCCGCCAATCGCTCGCGACCGAAGAAGAGCGCCGGCGGAAAGAAGAAAAGGAACAGCGCAAAGAGGCCAAGCGCCGCGAGAAGGAGGAGCGCAAGGCAGCCAAAGCAGCTGCAAAGCAACAGCGCTCGGCACAAGGAGGCGGCTCCAGCTTGTACACGGTCGGCACCGACAGCGGCCAGAGTTCGGCCACTGCGAGCTCTCTGAGTCTCTCTGGCTTCAACAGCAGAAGAAGAGGCAACAGCGCCGCCTCAAATCTCCGGGTCGAGGCGAGCGTTGCCAATGCCAAAGCCGTCAGCGGCGGAGGAGCTAATGGTTTAGGTTTAGGCGCAGGCGGCGATGGGAACGGCAGCGCCGATGTAAGCGGCAATACCAGCCCCGTGAGCGGAGATGCTCCAGCTGCAGCTGGTGCAGGTGCCTCGTCTATCGCGGTAACAGGCGCTGCGACAGACATGGCGGCAAGCGGACAGGCTGGCAGCAGCAAGGGCAAGGCAGTAGACCGGGGCTCGACCCCCACCATAGAAACCGGAAACGAACCCGAGTCTTCTCTGTCAGCACCGTCGGCTCCGCGTCTCATCCCAACCTCTCAGCCATCTGCGGGCCCGTCTCACCTGCGCCAAATGAGCAGTGCTTCGTCGGTTTCGTCCTCTTTGCCTGATTCTACCGCCGGGAGTTATCCGAACGCTGCGCTTCACCTTCAAGACCCTCGAGCTAGTGGTCTGAGCCTGGGAAGCCGCAGTGCCGCAAGCGACGACGGTGACCATGCCGACGATCGTGATCCTAGCACCAGCACCGAGCCCATGTTTAATTTCCGGAGTCTGGCTGAGGTCGTCGGTGTGCAGCTGGAAGGCAAGCATGCCGGACGAAGGCTTTCAGCCATCGAGCGTGATGAAGCAGGAAAACTGGCAGAGGCAGAGGCCGATGCCAGTGCAGTCGATACTAGCGCTGTCCTGAGTGGTTCTCCGCTCTCCAAGGATATCGAAGGCACCGGACCGCATGGCGAACATGTCGAACACGCAGCCTCTCTTGATTCTAGCGACTCTCATGGCGACGATGCTGCGCAGCAAACGGTAGCGACACTGAACATTGGCGACTTCAAGCATCCTCCCGAAGTCATGATCACTCCTGGAACACCGGCTCCCACCCACAGCTTCGAATGAGCTCGATCTCTCTAACCATGCAAAGCGGCTATATCATATTCGGTGTCCCTTATCCTGTCTCTCTTTTCTACATTCATATTTTCTTTGCGTATCTTTTTTTTCCCCCTAGCTTGTTTACCAAGCCAATTCCTAGAAAGAGGACAGTGCTTCGAATGGATTGCCCGTAGGGACAACCTTCTTTAGCATGAATTTCTTTTGTGTACTAGTTGAAGCAAAAGTCGCTTGTGTATACACAGGTGTGATTTGACGTGGCAAGAGACGAATGGACGGCCTATATTTCGTCTTGTTTTTTTTCTACAATCGGTGGCTTGAAAGATATAGGCGTTGAGGAGTGCATCTCTTTCTTTTTCCTCATTTCTTCATTTCTCTTCCCTCCTTTTATTTTTTTCTCCCCCTTTTTTGCCTATTTCGAATTACATTTTCTATTCCACAGAGCATTCATCAGGCCTCATGATCACTGTAGATATCGTGTACTAAAGCACATGGTGGTATCGGGAGGACACGGGGATGGGACCGAGGGCAGGACATCTGGAAGGAAGATTGTTTCAATGCAATGCAATTATAGAAAATACAAGAAAAGCCCGAGAACTTCAAAATACCGCCGTATGATGTGAGAATTAATATGCCAAAATGAAAAACAAAATGATTAAACGAGAAGCTGCGCGAGCAGCATCATAATCGCGCCTTGTCTTCGGTCTTGAGTTCGTTGACCCAGCCTTCTGGCGGGCTGGCCCACGCGTAGTCTCTCCATTCGCCAAACGCCGGCCACAGCTTCTCCTGCACAAATGCCTTGACTTCTTGCATTCGGCGCAAGCTGGCGGCTCTATTTGATATGCCGCTACCAGCTGCAGTCGCGTCCCCTTCCAGCGACGGGTGCGGAACGCCGAGCGCATCGAGCACACTCCACCACTCCAACACCGTCTCCGTCAGTTCGTCGACAGACGTCACACCCAAGACCGACGCACCGATAGCCTTGCGAGCAGCAGAGGGGCCATCCTCGGCAGCGGTCGCAGTCGTGCCCAGGCCGGCGGCGGCACCGGCGCGCGACCACAGGTCAAGCGAGTAGCGTAGGGCGAGACGCTCGATGCCGTCGATGGCGTCGATGCCAGAGCGGGCGGCGAGGGCGGCGGCGCGGGCGCAGGCGGCGCGCAGGCCGGGCGGGGAGGGGTGCCAGGCGACCTGGGGCCCGTTGTCGACGCCGCGGGCGGTCAGCAGGCCCATGTTGAGTAGGGAGGCGTTGAGGACGACGGCGACGCCGGCGCGGCGGAAGCGGGCGAGCAGGGCGTCGTCGAGCAGGCGGGAGTTTTGGACGGTGCCGTGGCCGTAGCTGAGGACGGCGTCGACGGGCTCGCCGGTGGCGGCGAGGACGCGCTCGGCGCGGTCGGCGAGCACGTCGACGGGGAAGCCCGAGATGCCGACGTAGCGCAGCAGGCCGCGGCTGCGCAGGGCGCGCAGGGCGCGGACGGCGGCGACGGTCTCGTCGGCGGACACGAACTCGCAGTCGTGCGTGTAGACGAGGTCGACGTAGTCGGTGCGCAGGCGCTGCAGCGAGCGGCGCACGGACGCCTGCACGGCGGCGGGGCGGTAGTCGAAGCCGCTGCTGTGGACGCGGCCGGCCTTGGTCTCGAGGAAGTAGCGGGCGCGCGGCACTTCAGCGGCCGCCAGCGCCTCGCCCAGCAGCGTCTCCGACGGGCCGTAGTACGGCGACGTGTCGAAGCCGCGCACGTCCAGGTCCACCAGCGCGCGCCGCACAATCGCCCGGTACGGCATCCTGGCCGGGTCGTCCACGTACTGCGTGTTGAACGTCGCCGTGCCCAGCAGCAGCGGCGGCATCACCGCGGACAGCGGCGGCAGGCCGGGCGGGCGCGGAGAGCCCATCTGCGCGGGAGGAAACGGGAGCTTGAGAAAAAAAAAAGGATTATATATTACTGTGTTATGTGCGCCGCGAAGGTGGGGGAGGGGGGAAGGAGTCAGAGGAAGCAGAGCAACCCTTTTGCTAACCAGCAAATTCAACGATATATCAGGTTTCTCACGCAGTCTTCATGATGAGAGCTGAAGCTGATTAAACACAAGAGGAAAAAAGAAGAAAAGAAAAAGAGGCGAAAAAAGAAAAAAGAAAAAAAAAGGAGCTATATGCGACGGAGCTTTACGGCGTCTCTTATCTACACAGCTTCCGTGTTAGTGATGCTTTTTTTTCCTTTTAGCGCGGGGCGTGGCGCGAATGGCGCAATGAGCTTAATAGGTTCTCGTCCCTTCCCTTTGGGTCGATTGCGACAACACAGCTCCTGCAAGATGGCCGTTTTCGTCTCCGACCGGCAGTAGCTTCCCTTGCTTCCGTCCAATCGACCCTCTGGTTGGCTGCTGCTGTCGCAGCGAGGAAAGAACAGGGTAAGAGCACCTCTGTGCCTTCTATTTTCTGCATAAATCCGTTCTAGGCAGGAAGAATGGCAGCCACACTGTTAGCAGGAGTTCACTGTCAGCTCTTTCCCATTGATCCTTTTCCGTTCTTCTGGCACACTTTTGGTTGCTTAGATCTACCTCTAAACAGTTTATGCACGTAGCTACTATAAGATCCTGCAGGTCATCTCCGAGATTCCTTTCACAGCGGCCGGCTTTACTTGTTCATCTCCATTCACTTTATATGTCAGCTTCGTTCTTTTCCTGTCCTTGTTCTTCGTTCTCCTCATGACCGAAAGCAATTTGAAAATGGCTTTCATCAGTTACCTTTCTTCATTTCAAAGACATTGACTGCCAATTGGGTCCTTCTAATTGGTCATGTTTCAATCTGCGTCAACCTTCTCACCAGGAACGTCAATTGCTGTTTCGCTGGATTACTACTGTGGTCTCTGTTAGTCCTGCCCCGACTCTGCCATTTTAAAAGCCTTGTGCACCTGTGTGTTTCTTTTAGACCTGGCTTATTATTCAGTCGCCTAGATTTTCTCTGATGAAGTGAACGTCAGTGAGAGAATGAGTGCGATCCGAGAGGCCGCTGGATCCAGTGATCTTTTGGCTGCACTCAAAGGCTCTCTTGTCTAAGTCTCACTTTCTAACTGCTCCCTTTTTTCCCTTTCGCTCTTTGCAGGACCTTGTTTTTCTTACTGTTTCTCTCAGTGTCATTTATCTCGCAAGCGGAACTTTGGTGAGTAGATTGGGAACCGTTTATTAGCCTAAACCAAGGCGCGGCTCTCCTTTCCAGCGAATCTTCTCTGCCTCGTTTTGCCTCCGTGTCTTCATCGGAACAAATGCCTTTTGTTTCCCGAAGCGGATGCGGGTCCTATATGAGTTGCAATGCCCCTTGCTCATTCATTCCCTTCTCTTCGGGACCAATTCCCCAGACCAAGGATTTCACTCCAATGTTGGGGTTTTCACCCATATATCGTTGCTGGCTTGCAGTGCCAAAAAAAAATAAAAAAAATAAAAAAAAATGTAGCAAAGACGAGCAGAAACCCATCAAAAGGTTTGCCTTGTTTGTGTGTGGCTTATAGGATGCAAGATAGCTTGATATATCTCTCACTACGAGAAAAAGGATATAGAAAGACACAAGTTTCTGCAGATATGTCTCCTGCGTTATTCCTCCCTCCTCGTTCTCACTTTTTTTCTGGTTTCATTTACCCATTCCGGTCTTTGATTCCTTACCGCACTTCATCGGCCTGGCGTCTCCCCGTTCCTAACCCTATCTCACTTGTGCAAATTGTTTCCTGTCTCTTATTTGCTGCTTCTACCTCCCATAACGTCTTCACTTACCGAGAATGGGGCTCTTTTACTATGGTCTCCCGTTCTTGATATACTAAGCCAAGACTTGGAACAATTGCACAGGAGATGATAAAGCAGTTTAAAGTTGGAACGCTTTTTCATAAATTTATTATCTTATTTGTTCCTTATGCTACCGTGGACCGGCTGCCTCCTGACCTGTAGCCATTGCTACAGTCTGAGAGAAGCTCGAGTTTAAATGCGAGAAGACTCTGGAATTCCGGCAGAGCTGCCATCTTCGTGTTCGCTATCCACAGCTCTCTTTGGCTGGTAGTCCAGCTTCTCCTCTCCCAGCTAAGAGCCGTGCCGTGTACATATTTTTTTCAATTTTGCCATTTGTTGTTTACACGGCTTATAGTTCGCCATTCATCTAGACGAGGACTTGGACAAATGGCATCTGGGTAGCTAATATCTCACCCCTCCCCTCTCTGAACTACACTCATTGGGAACTTATTGCTTCAGCCATATTACTGCGGGATCGCGTCTTTTCGCTGTTTTTTTTTTTTTTTTTCTCGCTCTCCTCCGTATGTCTTAATTCGTTTCTGTAATTTGTTAGTCTGCCTGCACTCCTGGCAGCATGGAACTTGTTCTCGTATACCCGTTGGAACGTTAACCTCCGGTTCCCCTGGACTGAGCAATAGACAAACACCCCCCTTTCTGTTCTGCTCGTGGAGTGCGGTCCCAGGAAAGGCACCAATCTCTGATCCCCTTTTTCCAATCTACGGACGTTCATACCCGTGTTCGTCATTAAAGATGATTTACAGACTTTGTGGGTAGGCAAGATGAAAAAACCAAATTTCGTTGTTAAGGTATTTTAACTCTCTGTTTTCCCTTTACCCATGCCCTCCCTCTCTCCCTCTCTCTTCTCTCTCTTCCACTATTAGAGGTGAGATTAGTCTGGCTGTGTATATCCCGACCAAGACCATATCTCATTTTCAAAATGCGCGGCCTGCTTGCCTTGGCAGGAGCTGCAGCCTTGACAGGCTCAGGTATGTTGGCTGGAACTTGGCGGGAAGTCAGAGTGCAGCCATGAAGACGGACCATAACTAACTTTTGTAGTCCTTGGCCAGGCAGACTCGACCAAATATGTCGACCCAGAAACCGGCTTTACCTTTTCTCAATTCATCAATGACAAGGGCATTGCCTTCCGCACGGCCATCCCCGCTGACGCAAAGGTCAACGCCAACTACCAAGCTGTCGTGCAGATTGCTGTTCCCATCTCTGTTGGCTGGGCCGGCCTCGCTTGGGGCGGTTCCATGACCTACAACCCTCTAACGATTGTGTGGGCAAACGGCAAAGATGTCGTTCTCTCGTCTCGCATGGCTTTGTGAGTTGTGCCTCAGCCTGGCTATTTTGACGTGCGCGTCGAGAGGCTATTTCTGACACACGTGTGCGCAGCGGCTACTACGTTCCTCCTGCATACGACCAGGCTACCTACACGGTCTTGAAAAAGGGCACCCACGTCAACGATACTCACTACCAGGTTACGGCCACGTGCATTGGCTGCACGCTCTGGGGCGACTCGGACACCGGCATCACCAGCATCGACCCTACTACTCAAAATGCACTCGCTTTTGCCTTTGCTGCTGCCCCAGTTACGACGCCGGCCAACAACGCTTCGTCTTTCAGCATCCACGATTTAATCGGCCACTGGGTTCACGACTTTGCTGTCGCCAAGAATGCTGACTTCAACGCCACCGTGGCAAAAAACTCTGAGGGGACCGGAAACGGTAGGGGTGGTAACCCCGGTCCCAGCAACTCGACCACCAATCACACGACGACGACTGCCAAGGCGACGACCACACCGGCGCCGACCAGTCATGCATCATCGGTAAAGCTATACGGATCTTCTAATTCGAATATGGTCAAGCGGGCGGCGGCGGACGCCCTGCCCTTTCCGACCAACTGCTCTGGCGTTCCCGCGTCCAAGTTCCACCAGGTGGTTGCCGACGGCTGGAAGTTCACCAAGATTGGCGGCGGCATGTACCAGCCGCGCCAGATTGTCACCGACAGCATGGGGAACATCATTGTGGTGCAGAACGGCTACGGCATCACAACACACACGTTTGGGCCAGACGGGTGCATCAACGCGACGGACACGCTCGTTACCAACCAGAGACTGAACCACGGGCTCGCTCTCACCCCGGATGGCAAGACGCTGTACGCGAGCTCCCTGACAACTGTGTACCGCTGGGACTACGACCCTGCCACGCGCAAGGTCTCCAACCAGACCATTGTGGTCAAGGGCATGAACAATGGCGGCCATCCCACACGCGCTCTGTTTGTGGTGCCGCAGAAACCGCAGTTTTTGATTGTCCAGCTTGGCGCCAACTCGAACTGGGACATGGACTCGCAGTCCCCGGCCACAGGGCGAGCCATCATCAAGGGCTTCGATCTCAGCAAGGCGCCTGCCGGCGGCTATTCATACGTGACTGAAGGGTACACGCTGGGTTACGGGCAGCGCAACGGCGTAGGCATTGCGTTTGATCCCAACGGGATGGCATGGGAGGTAGAGAACAGTGTAGATGTAAGTTCCTACAACACTATCTCAGGGAGGTGGAGCGGTAACGAATTATGTTCTGACTTCCCAGGACTTGGCCCGCACTTTAAATGGCGCGGCGACGGACGTTCACGTTGACAACCCGGCTGAAGAGCTCAACTACCGTAAGCACTTTTCCAACCTCATTTCTATCCTTTTTTTTTTAGCACCTAATCTAATGCATTGCACAGTTGGCGACCCCACCAAGCCAAGCGACACTTGGTACGGCTACCCACACTGCATCACTGCTTGGGATGCCAAAGCTATCAAGGGCAACTCAGCTCTGAAGACAGGCGACCACTTCGTCCCGTCGCCGAACAGCACGTGGACGGACGCCAACTGTACCAGGGCACAGGCGCCGCGTCTCGCTCTCATGCCGCACTCGGCCCCCATCTCGGCTCTCTTCGACCGCACGGCAGACAACATGTATGTGACATTCCACGGTTCGTGGGACCGCACACCTGCGACGGGCTACAAGGTCATAGAGGTGCCATTCAAGAACACCAATGGCACCGCCTACGAACCCGTGGCCCCGGCCACCAGCATGTCCGGCTACAAGGACATCTTCTGGAACCGGGATACCGACTCGTGCTCGGATGCCAACTGCTTCCGGCCGACGGGTCTGGCCTGGGACCGGGAGCACACGCGGTTGTTCGTTCTGAGCGACAGCTATGCTGAGGGCGAACTGTACATCTTGGCCAAAAAATAAGGGAAGAGAGAAGGGGTGGGGGAGTGTGAGGATGGATAGAAGGGGTATCTTTCTGTAAAAGCGCTTTTTTGTTCTAGGACATTAAAAATAATACAGCAACAGGGAGAAATTCATTTTCACAAGAAAGTGTAGGCTCATATTAGACGTGAGGTCTAGGTGTAAGTAGTCTCGTAGGGTTGATGGTTAAGAGCAATGGCTAGTGGCTATTAGTGGATATTAGCGGGTAATGGCGGATAATTACAGGAGGTCTGGTCCCTGACCTTTGGGCGCCCGGTAACATTATGTAATTGCTCCTGACCGCCTTAAAGTTGAGCACAGCTAAAATATAGTTACTGCCGTGTTCGTTTTCACAACTCGTTGAAGCTTCCACAGAGAACAGCTCTGGAGAGAAACACAGCAGTTATCAGCTACCACGTTCATTTTATAGACTATTCGCGCGGTTTCTTCCGTTTTCCACTGTCACCTTAGGTCGTTTCTCTTATTTACCCACCCGGTGACCGCTCCAAGCCAAGCCATGGCCGGCGGGCGCAAGAGCAAGCCCGCCCCTCCGCCGCGGCCGGCCCGCACCCTCGTGCTCGACAACGGCGCCTACACGCTCAAGGCAGGGTATGCTGACGAAGCTGCCATAGCAGCGACAGGAGTAGAGTCTGGTGAGGACAATAGCATGCAGAAATCCGCCACGTCGGGTTTACCGAAGCTCATTCCCAACTGCCTCATGCGCGACCGCCAGCGCCGCACCTACATCGGCTCCGAGATCACGACGCGCTGCCGCGACTTTGGCGAGGCCACGTTCCGCCGCCCCGTCGAGCGGGGGTACATTGTCAACTGGGAGGCGCAGCGGGCGATCTGGGCGCTGGAGCTGGGCGACGAGGGCCTGCGGTGCGACCCGGGCGAGACGCGGCTGGTGCTGACGGAGCAGCCGAACGCGCTGCCGGCGCTGCAGGCCAACTGCGACCAGATGGTGTTTGAGGAGTTCCAGTTCGCGAGCTACTACCGGGGGACAGGTGGGTGACCCTTTTTTTTTTTTTTTTCTGACCTCTTTAGCGCCATGCTCAGTGAAAACTAACACGCTGTCGCTCTCGCACAGCGGCGCAGTTTGATGCCTACCTAGACCTGGGCAGCTCTGCATCGCCCGAGCGAACCGGAGAGTCAGCTGCCGCAGCCGGTGAACTGACTGCTGCGACATCTTCGGGTGACGCTGCGCCCCCCACCGCAGGCACAGCCGCAGCAGGAACCACGCCTGCGACGACGGCGACGGGCGCGGCCGAGATCCGCCTCGTGATCGACTCGGGCTATTCGTTTACGACGGTGACGCCGGTGCTGCACGGGCGGCCGGTGCACCGGGCGGTGCGGCGGCTGGACGTGGGCGGCAAGCTGCTGACCAACTACCTGACGAAGCTGCTGTCGATGCGCCACTACGACATGCGCCACGACACGTACATTGTCAACGAGATCAAGGAGAAGGCGTGCTACGTGTCGCTGGACTTTGCGGGCGACCTGGACAAGACGTGGCGCGGCCCGCGTGCCCCCCCGGACCAGCCCGACAAGAAGCGCCGCCTGGACCTGTACCGCAGCGGCAGCGCCGGCATCGCCAAGGAGTACGTGCTGCCGGACTACCAGGCGCGCATGCAGGGGATCGTGCGCGACTTTGACCCGGTAGCGGCGGCAGCGCGGGCGCGGGCGCAGCGCGGCGGCGGCGGCGGCGGTGGCGGTGCTGCTGCTCTCTTTGACGACGGTGACGGCGCCGCCGCCGCCGGTGCCGGTGCCGTGGACGAGGACGTGCTGGTGCTGCGCAACGAGCGGTTCGCGGTGCCGGAGCTGCTGTTCCACCCGGCGGACGTGGGGCTGGCGCAGCCCGGGCTGGCCGACGTGGTGGCGCAGTCGCTGGCGTGCCTGCCCGTGGGCCTGTGGCCGGCGCTGCTGGCCAACGTGGTGGTGGTCGGCGGCAACGCGGAGCTGCCGGGCTTCGTCCAGCGCCTGCAGCGCGAGCTGCAGGCCCGCCTGCCCGACGACCTGCCCGTCGTGCGCGTCACCCGCCCCGCCGACCCCGTCACCTGCACCTGGCGCGGCGCCGCCCGCTTCGCCGCCCTGCCCGCCAACGCCGCCACCGTCGACGCCCTCGCCGTCACCCGCCAGGAGTACGAGGAGCACGGCGCCGCCTGGGTCGCCCGCAAGTTCGCCGCTGGCCTCGGCGCTAGCGTCGACTGAGTAAGAGGTGGTCCTCTGGAGAGAGAATGAGAGAGAGAGAGCAGCTGGAGGTAGAGAGCCGGACAGCAGGAAGACACGGTTCTCCCCAGAGGGGAAAAAAAAAAAGAACAAAGGAAAAACAAAACGTCCCTCGACTCTACAGCAGCACGACCAATGGACCACACCGCTTAGAATAGCTTGCCTCGAAGCAAAGGCGCTTCTTTGCCAGCGGATGCAAGAGCTACACTTACACATGCGGAAGCACCGTTCCCGTAGCCACAAAGCCGCAGTTCAGCGGACTGACAGAGCATCTCCCGCTTCGGCACGACGCGACCAACTAACACTAGCTACGAGCGGGCGTGCTACGTCCGCGTGGAGAGAGGCGTCTAAGGGTGGCAGCGGTGCACTTAGCGCTATATTGCCCCCCGAATTATTTTCGTCTAGTGTGTGCAGCTAGCAGTTTGATCCAACAGAGGGTTAATCTTGGAACGAAAGGGAATAATAGATGATGCAGCATCATGCATGAAATACTCCTTGGCCCGAAAGGAACAAGCTCATTGCTTTTTTGTGAGAGGAAAGTCTATTCCATGTTTTCATATCGTGCGGTATATACATACGCCCGGCAGAATGGAACAATATGGCCAGGAAGAAAAAGCAGTGGAGTGGAAATGACAAATAAAGCCGCCGCATCTCTACAGACGCGAGAAAGAAGAGATGTGCCATGAATTACAAAAGCAGAAGCGAAATGCAAATCGCTCAAGAAAAACAGATACCCCAACCAAAAAAAGACAAAAATACATGATCAATATGCCACGCATTCGTAACATCATGAGGAACAAAACATAGCTCTGCTGAGAGAGCAGAAGTAGACACTAATAGGACCTGCACGCCGCACGGAAGGGCTCCAAACTCGGATGGGGTGCCTTCGAGTGGTGCTGTTGGCTATTCTCTTTCTGAATAGTCTGATTAGGCTCTCGTTTCCGAGCTGCCTTTTCGTTTCAGTAGTGGCTCTTGATGGGAAGGCGTGGCTGCTATTAAGAGACAAGGTAACAATAGTTAGTGATAGCCTCGGTTAGTGTGTTTGGGATGGGAGATGGAGTGTGGAGGGTGGGAATAAGACTACGCCAAATTTATGCACGAGAATGAGGAGAATAGGGGAAAACCGGAGGGCCAGCTCAAAAGAGGAGGCTTCAAAAGAAGAGCAAACAGGGACAGAAGTATATATATACCTGGACGTAGCGATACGACGGCGCACAGCACCCTGTTGCTTGAATATTAGTTTTATTTTATTTTTTTTTCCCTTTTTAATTCTCTGACAAAACAGAGAAAAAAAGGGGGAACGCAGCGAAGAGATGGAAAGGGAAGAAGACGAACAGTCGCACTGCAAATTACGACAATTAGCAAAACCGAAGCTTTCTTGTTATCGAGTTCCCGTCAGAGTCTCGTGCAAAAACTTACATGAGTGAGGCTTGACCCCGAGTTATGCAAGAGGCAATACCACTGGCGGCAGCGCTTGCAGCGGCGCTGCGTCCGGGAGAGGCAGTCCTGGCACTGAAGAAAGAATGAGCACGAGTTAAGAGACAGAGGGAGATGGAAGCAGTTGTGTTATCGTGAACGACGACCTCTACCACGAGTCTCACGCAGTAGGAGAATACTTACGCTGGGCCCGCATTCGCGACAGCTGTAGCCGATGATGCTCTGTTGAGTGGGTAGACGGGTCAGAAAACGCTATCGTCTCGACATGTCGACGACACATCCACGAATAGTCAAAGAAACTGAAGACGGCGCACGACAACAAAGCAGGGAAAAGCCGTATCAAATATTGCAAATAGGGGGCAAACCTTTAAGTAGGTGGGAAAGACAAGAGAGGATGAAAGGAAAAAAGGTGGCAAGGTGGGATACAGAGGAAGGACTCCGCGGTGCATCCATTTAATTCTGGGCCTAGCCGGTGACTTCCTATCTTCGCACACTTCCTGCGCTCCTGTCCCGCTTCATCCAATCTTTCCCACATACGGCTCGTCTCTGGTCCTTGTTCTCTACAGTCACCGTCTGCAATGGGAGCATATCTCGCTTCGTACCTTGGAAGAAGAAGATGGGCCTGGAGATGCAGTCGCCGCCGTCGTCGTCGTCGTCGTCGCCGTTGCCGCCGTCATCGTCGCCGCGGCCCCTTCATACTGGTTCGGGACGCAGGACTCGCACCACCAGCGGTGGCAGAGCGCGCACAGCCGCTCATATACGCACCAGTCGCATCGGGCTATGAACCGCGGCGGGGACGACTGCGCAAAGGGATCGTCGTATCCGTGCTCGTGGCCGTGGCTCGCCCCCTGCCGGCCGGCACTCGCGTGTCCAAATCGGTGAGGTTGCGCGGTCTCGCCTTCGGGGCACATGGCCACCCGCACGCTGCTCGAAAAGCGCGGCGGCGGCCACAGCAGCGGATACCGCGACACATAGCCGCCGTCGTTTGCAGCCATCGTGGTCCCGTCGGCGTCGTCCCCCCACGTGGTCCACCCTTCGGGGGCGCTGCCGCAGCCCGCGCAGCCGTCGAGGGCGTAATGGGCCATGGAGAACATTGTGGGAATCAAGGTGTACGGCCGCAGGCGGGATATGGACGGCTGCCGACTGGGCGGGCCATGGCTGTCGACCGGCGGCGGCAACTTCCCATAAGCGGGCGAGTTTGGGTGTCGCGGCCCACCACACAGCACGCCATCAAAGGCAATAACACCACGGCAGGCAAGCAGCGTTTCGGCCCACTCGCCACACCGATTCCCGCGCGAAAGGACGCGGCCGCGGCTGCGGTACCAGAGATCGTCGCCGTCGCGGTGCTCCTTCGGACCGCCAGGAGGGTAGCCCACGGCGAGATCGTCGTCCCAGCCGGAGCCGCCTCCGAATATGTAGAGGCCTTTCAGCTTGGGAGTGCCGTCTGGGCGACTGGCACGGCAGGCCATGCGCAGGGCATGCCGCACATTGGTCTCGTTCAGGTGCTTGGCATTGCGCAGAGAGAGAATGCGCACGTTGTAGGTGGGGTCACGCAGAATCTCATGGACGAGCTCGGCTGTGACAGCGACGTTGTCCAAGATCAGCGTGTGGACGCTGGTCAGCCAGCCAGAGCGACCCAGAGCACTGAATGTGCCTCGAATGGGCCCAGAGTAGAACCTGCATACCATTAGAAAAGCAGCACATGGAAGCCGTAGGCGAGATGAGACGCTTGAAGAAAACCCGCATAAGAGAAGAGGAAAAGAGGGAATTAAGAGGCAAGAAGGGGAGAGAAGTAGAACACACTCGTCTTCGGTGAGATTCTCGTCGACCTGGACGTTCCGCCAATTCTCGCCGCCGCGGTCGATGATGTCAATATCGAACTGAGCCGACTTGAGCCTCGACAGGTCAAGATAGCGGAACACAAAAGGATTGCCATAGATCAAAACACGGAATGCCCGGCTAGAAGCGGCTAAGCTGAGGACGGCGGCCGCGGACATGTAAGGTGCCGTGTGGGCGAGGACGAGCGAGTTGCTCAGCAGGTGAAGGAGCGTCCCCGGAACGACCTCGTAGACAGAAGAGTCGACGTAGCCATGGCTGCTGATGCTGCTGCTGCTGTCTGTTTGCAGAGCTGCCATGAAAGAGACCGTAAACGGCGTCCGGTGAAGAAAACAAAAACAAAAAAAAAGATGAGATGAGCAAGGTGAGTCAGACGACAACGTTAGGCAAAAGCCGCTCAGGCCAAAATAGTATGAAATATGTAGTATGTAAATGGCAGCCGGGCAGATGGCAACCGGGCAGACGGCAGGTGAAACACGCAGATGACTCTAAACAGAACACACGATGGTATTTACAAGGCGAATCTATGCGCTCCAATGAAGACGTCCAAAAATAAAGCAAGAAACAAGAGGCTTGTCACGAGCAGAAAGAGAAAGTAAGATGAGAAAGAGATGAGAAATCAACAAAGTCGCACGAGTCGAGAAAGTTCAAAAGAGTCTAGATTCAGCGAGGATTTAGCGAGGTACAAGGAACGACAGTTGATATTGTGAGACCGACGGCCAGTTCTCGATAGAAAGCTGGGGGGGGGGGAGTAGTTTCGGAGTATAACCCCATGCAACCATCCACATGCGGAGAGAGAGAGAGAGAGAGAGAGAGAGGACGTGTGAGAGAGGGTGATTAGGCTGTGCCAAGCTGTTTCGTAGTTGCAGGAGTGGCAGCAGAGTAGCAGAGTGTACAGAGTGGCAGAGGTGTGGTAGAGAGCGACAGAGTGTGGGAAAGTGTGGGAGAGTGTGGGAGAGAGTGGGCGCATGTGGACATGTGGAGGAGGATGGGAGGAGATGGTAGTGATGAGTATTAGGAGGAGGAGGATGGGGATGGGATGGGTGCATCGAGAAGCGAGAGAGCACATGGTAAGGTAGTAAGGCGTTAAGGTGGTAAGGCATCGTATACGGCGTACGGCTTAACTTACTATTCAGAGAAAGGGAAAACGTCTGATACTTTCTCTTTCTCCCTCGGTCCTGCAGCCACAGCGCCGCCCGCGACAGCCGTACGAGCCGCTTATGGGCAGGACTGGTTAATCGCATCATCGGCCGTCACACCTTCCCTGTCCTCTGTGTATGGCCTGTATGGTCCTTGTGCATTTCCTGTTACCATTTTCCACATGTCAAATGTCTGCTGAAGCAACTCGCTAATTTCCCCTAAACTCAGCCCATCCAGCCCGCGAGCCCGCCTAACCGGCTTTAGCGCCAGCGAGTGGGGGACCCATGCGTGCCATGCTGCCATCTTTTTCCCTATCATGACCCTCAGCGCTACATCCATTGCAGCTGGAGTTTGCATCTACAGTGGTGTATATGACGGAGTCTGTGGGGCTCTCTAGCAGTAGCGAATGGATAGCTTGCTTGTTCATCCAACGAGGGGCGAGGCCAGAAGCTCCCCCGCCCTATGGCGGCCACAGAGCTGAGGAGAGATAAGATTAGCTTGGGATACATACCTACAGTAATAAGGCGCGAGGAAGCCTGCACGTACGAGCTCGTACCACATAGGCTCCAGCTTATAGTGGGTGGGGTCGCCTTAGGGGAGTAGGGGGAGCTCAGACCAAGTGGCAGCTGGCCGACGGCTGGCAGATCTTTTTCAAGAGCAAAAGAAACATCAAGCTGAGCTGTGTGATTCGCCGCATATCAGCAGCAACATCCAGGACCAGCTTTGTTCAACGTTTCTCGCATGCCACCGACCAAACTTACCAACGCGGGAGAAGTTCTGTTCATCATCTCATTAATACGATCCGCCGCTTGCTAGATCAGTAGGGCGCACCAGCACGCCATGGCTTCGCGCTGCGGCGCACCGTGACAACACGACCATCTGTTCTTGACAGCTTCTCTCTCGAGCTCTGGGCTCCTTCTCCTCCTTCTCTTTACTGCCTCCCCTTCTCTAGCCTAACCACTACTCTCCCTTCTCTTTAAAATGGCCACCGAAGACGCAGTCTACCGGCAGTCCTCCCAGTTCCGCCTCTGGTCCTTCTCGCCGCCCCAGCTCGACTCGCTGCGCACGCAGACCAACGCCCTAGCCCAGGCGAGCATCAGCGAGCGGCGCAGCGAGGATGACCCAGCTGCGGCGGCGGCCGTCGCGTACCTGACACCGGCCGAGGAGCGGCTGCTGCTCGACTTTTACACGGTCGAGCTGCTGCGGGCCGGCAAGTTCACGGAGCAGCCGACCGAGGTGCAGGCGACGGCCGCCGTGTTCCTGCGGCGCTTCTACGTCACGCACAGCATCATGACGTACCCGCCGGCGGCGCTGTTCAAGACGGCGCTTTTCTTCGGCGCCAAGTCCGAGGGCTACTACCACAAGCTGGACGGCTTCGCCGAGAAGTTCCCCAACACCACCGCCGCCGACGTCCTGGCCGGCGAGTTCCTGCTGTGCCAGGGCATCCGCTTCGCCTTTGACGTCAAGCACCCCTTCCGCGGCCTCGAGGGCGCCGTCATGGAGCTGCGCCGCCTGCTGGACGACGGCGGCGGCGGCGGCGACAGCGGCGACAGCGGCGGCATCAAGCAAGAACCAGGTGGTGGCGCCGCCGCTGCCGGCACCACACCCATCGGCAGCGGCGGCGACGAGGAGCCGCTGACGGACGCGCGCATCACGCAGGCGCACCGGCGGGCGCGCGAGATCCTCAAGTTCAGCCCGCTGGTCACCGACGCCTACTTCCACTACACGCCGTCGCAGATCATGCTGGCCGCCCTGTGGCTGGCCGACCGCGGCCTGGTCGAGCGCCTGCTGCTCGGCGAGATCTTCCGCCACCAGCGCCGGCCCAGCCCCAACGACACCGGCAGCGGCCCCGCCACGGGCACGGCCACGCCGGTTACAGGCGGCGGACCTCAACCGCTCAAGAAGAAAAAGGTCAGCGAGGCCGCCATCGCCGCCGCCGAGTGGGAGCGCGTCCACGGCGCCGAGGTCCGCGACCGCGTGCTCGCCACCGTCGAGCGCTGCGCCGCCCTGCTCGCCACCGAGCCGCCCGAGCGCTTCACCGCCTACTGGGGCCAGCCCGAGTCCAACAACCTCATCAAGCCCCTGCTCAAGAAGCTGCGCGCCTGCCGCGACCCCGACCGCTGGAACCTCGTCGCCCTGCAGCAGGCCAAGAAGGAGGGCGCCGTCAAGTCCTACGCCTCCGCCGCCTCCAACACCAACACCGCCAGCATGGAGGAGGACGGCGCCGTCTTCGGCGGCAAGAAGCTCGGCACGGGAACCGACGACGCGTCCACGCCCGAGAGCCTGCACGACACCAAGAGGCGCAAGGTCGCCAAGGCCCTGGACGACCCGTTCGGGCCTCCCCTGCGCGGCTGAGAGAAATACGGCCGGGTTGCAGGGAAAAACAATGTAATTGTGTACGATTATCTATTGGCAAGGAAAAGGCTAGGAAATCTAATTTTTAAAAAAGTATTTCAAGAGACAATGCTACTTATTATTGGACCGCGGATCTAGAAACAGAGATACGGAACAGGAAGAAACGAATCTTCTGAGACGGGAAGATGGACTATTGTCTGTGCATAAAATGAGAAAAGCTTTAAATTAACATTTGGCGTTATTCTATCACTGCTTAGATCTGACGTTGGCTGATGATACTTGATGCGCTCCCGCTGAAGACGCAGCAAGCCCTACCAGATCTCTTCAATCAAAACGATAGACTCTGCGAGAAAGAAAGTCTTCTACTGCTCAATCCAGTGATAGTATTTGCACCATTTACTAAATGCCTCCGCCCAAGGGGTGCTGTCGGGGTATCTTTTTGCAGACTCCAAAATATCTTTCCCGCTAACCTCAAAGTGCTTGCGGAGGACGTCACCCCAGAGATCCACGTCGCCTGGAGTAGCCTTGACCGAACTTGAAGCCGCAGCCGTCTTGGCCGCAGCCGTCTTGACCGCATCTTTCGGGGCGGGTACGCCAAAAAATGCCTTATATGTGCTGGTTTCGCCATTTTGTCTGCCTATGCTGTCTATTCGTTCTGCAAGTCTGCGTCTGACCCTGATACTCGGTGGTTTTACCACAACATCCGTCTCTGCGTGGGGTGCGCGATGCTGCTGCGGGAAACTGTATATCCAGGGCAGGATGGCATACTGGAAGGTTTGGGTGTGTACTTTGGAGTTGTAGGATATGCTCTTTGTCGGATTGGGCGTGTTTTCATAACCGGGTTCGTTGTAGTACGGCTCCTCGCAGAAGATCATGGCTTGGATCGACACGAGCACTTGCAATAACGTGCTCTGATCCACCTTCCACGGCTCGCCAGACCAAGAACCCAGCAACGAGAGACATACTAAGCAGCAGGTTCAGCGCTTGCGTCAGTCAAACACGCAGTTATACGAGACTTTCAGAGTATTGGGAGGAGAACGTACTGTAGCCATTGGCATAGAGGTTTGGATTGAAGCGGACCTGGCCTTGCCCTGTAGTTTTGAACTTCATCATTGGCGGCGACCTTGGGAATGTCACAGGACAAAATAGATCAAACTCGAAGGCGCCGCCTTCATACGGCGTACCCTTAGGACCGATGATCAAGACTTTCATGACGTAGGGGCGGCTTTCTCCGTGGCGCACAAAGATGCCATAAGGCAGAGACGCCCGAAGCCCGGCCAGCCCGGCCACAACGCGCTTCATCCAATCGGTTGGAGGACTCATGACCGCCAGCGCTTCGCTCTTGAAAGCACTGGTCCGGAGGATCTTGTCGTCGTCGATTGCGAGAACGCACTGCTCTCGGTACCACTGCTTGACTGTCCCTGCATCTGGCTTTTTAGCAACACCGCAGTTCTTCATTACAAGGCCATACATGTCTGTATTTTGGCTATGCTGCCCAGGTGTGATCATGAATTCGAACATATTAGTCCCCGTCAGAGTCATTGGCGCTCCATTCCAATCTCCTGTCGCCCTCGGAAGCAACTTGTATTTCTCAGACAGCAGGCGGTTGGTATTGACAAGCCTGTGGCACACATCCAGCATGGGGTCGAGGCCGACTTGAGGAGATCCGACGGCGTGCTTACGGCAATGCTCGATCATATATTGGCACAGGTCTGCCATGCCGTTCATAACTACCCATAGCGGTTCACATTCGCTGTGTTCTTTTTCTTTCGGTTTTCCTTTCCCTTTCGCTTTCGTGTTGTAATATCTATTTCCCTTTGTCATAGCTGCCATTTCCACAGGCTGGAACGAGTCCAGCGGCCAAGATGAAAAGCACAAGGCAAAGAGCTGCTCTTCTGCTGGGAAGAGAATTTGCGGCTGGGTGAGCACAGCCAGGAGGCTCTGAGAGTGACAGAGGGCGTCCAGAAACCGAACAAGAGCATCGTATAAAAGGTGCCGCTTGGCAATGTCCTCAACGGATGTGTTGCGCAGGAGGTTTGCCGCATGGGTAAGAAGAGGGCTGTGGCAGAGAAAATGCGCAAGGAGATGGCAAGCTGCCAGCGGCAAGCTGCCTCTCCCGTCCGACGAAGCGAGAAGCCCGGCCAGGGTCAGATAATAGGCCCTGTACTCGCTGTCTTCGCTCGCCACATTCTGGCCAAATTTCGACGGCGTGCTCTTCTGCTGTTGCAAGTTCGTCCCCCCTCCATATCCGATTCCTGGCGGCAGCGCACCAGTTGGCTGTTGTGAGCTAGACTTTGGCTTTTTGGGAATATGAGCATACCCAGCCGCTGCTGTGCTGATGGGGGGACCACTCTCGCTGCTGCTTCCCGGTTGGTACCACATGTCTTTCCAAAACAGATCGTCCATCATGGCATCGACCTTGTTGTAGGCCGGAGGAGCAGTGTTTGGATAATTCTGGTGAGAACTTTTCGGCTGCTTAAACATATTAAATTTGGGAGGGCTCGGTCTTTTCTTGGAAATCTCAGAAGAAACCGCGGGACCGAGTGGATTGTGATCTTGTGCATTGTGATCTTCGGTGCCGCAGAACAGAGCCCAGATGAGAACCACGCGACCGATATCACAGCACCACGAGATACTCAACTCGTTGCTTCCTCGCGTGCCGCGATATTTCATCAGATGCGAGACTGCAAGGCCACAGCCCAAACAGTTGACCTGGGCACAGCTGCCACAGCTGAATCCAGAGACGACCGCGTCTGTAGGAGCAGGGGCTTGTTAGAACAAACTAGAAGATGGAAAGATGGGGACAATAAATGCCTACTATTTTCGAGAGCCATTTTCCGTATATTGGCAATCATATCCGATGCAGAAAGATCGTATCTCTTTTGGCAATGCTGGCAAGTGAAGGCGTAAAGCTGTCGAGAAAAAGCAGAAAAAGCGCGGTCGCTAGACACATCGCAGAAATCATGTGAGGCTCTCTGAAAAGGCGCGAAGTATGCAGTCCTCAGATCTTCTTGAGTAGTATCGGAATCCACGCTCTGCAGAGCGGCTCTCCACCACAGCTCAAAAGTCGGCGGCCTCGGAGACAGCATGTCAGACGGAAATGGTTCGGCGTAGGAGCCGAAATGGCCCAAGAATGCTGCGGCCATCGCGATTTAGTTTCTCGGTGCGAGCAGATGCAGACAAGTATTTGAACGGTTGATTTGGAAAAGGAAAAGCAGATAGCGGCCGTAAATGAGAACAAACAAAAACTTATAAGAAGGACACCAGGGAATATTAGAGCAAGCAGAAGACAATACAAGAAGGTATTCACGGAGGTTCCCAAGTTGGGACAATTCAGCAGTATCTAGTGAACAGGAAATTCTCTTGCACGCATGGAAATAAGACTTGATAATTTAGTGGCGAGATCCAAGAGGACAAGGGAGGCAGATCTGTTGGAGGACTACTGTGAATTTTGAAGCTGAAGTGCCTGGATACAGGGGTGACATTCACCAGAAGACAAGATGGCCTGTTTGTAGTGGAAGGTAGAAAGAGATGTTATTTTCTGGCACGGGCGAAATATTGTACAGAGAGAGATACGCAAAGTGCACAAATGCTAAAGTAGACGCCAGAGTGAATTGTGCTGTTTTTGCCTGGGCAGACATGGGATGCCAAACATGACTTTGGCCAATAACAATGAGGATGTCACAGGAGAACACAGGCTGTGCATAACGGTCAGAAAGGGAGGTGGACAAATAACCAACACCGAGGATGTACCGCAGACCAAGACGACGAATCGACTAAAGGTCTTAGTAACAATCGAAAGGGAGATGTATATATATGTGAGTGCTGGTAGGAGACCAGGAGAAAGGAGAGGAGAATCCAAATAAAAAGAAATGCCGAGAGAAGAGGAGAACTGCAAGTTCGAGAAAATATCCATTAACGAGGAAGAAGTCTTCGTCTTCCATCTCTCCACTCAAGAGCAGCTGCACCTAATGTTTTCCAGGCTGAGGGAGTGAGACGACAGCGACTGGGCGTCGTGGAGATTATACAGACTTAAGAAAGTAGAAAGAAAAGTGGGGCTGATAGAGACTGGAATACCAAATAATACGACGACTACATACGTACATTACTACTGATAAAGCAACTCTTCCCTTTCTCGCGTTCCTGATTCCAAAGAGGAGACAAGTGTTAGCAGCTGCCCGCTAAGGAACGTTGCCCTGCACAGCCGTGTCGTTTGTATCGTATATTCAACAGACGAGACTGTTGCCTTCTCCCTTGAATATCTATATTTACAGTCCCCCTTCTCCAGCGTATTTCGTATATTATACGTTCACCATGATCCCGTAGGAGATATCTCATAGAATTAGATGCCAGGTTCCCAGTCCCAATACTAGCAAGACGTTGTTATCTGCTCTTTTGAAGGGAGGTGGCTTTGGGTTGATACATCAATACCTATTGTCCTGCGCAGCTCCCTTGCCCCGCCCGCAGTTCCCCCGCCCACATTACGTCAAAGGGCTGTGTAATTCACAGCTTACATTCTCGCAACAAAAGGTGCCTACATATGGTGCCTACATGTGGTGCCTTCATGTGGTGACTTCAGGAGCTGCATGCAGCAGGTAGGCAGACTCTGAAATTTGGTGCGGAGTGATTATTCCGAATATGTCTCATCTTATGGGATTTGGGGATTTATTTATTTATTTTTTGCTTCTAGTTCTTATCGATTTTAGCAGCACCTTTTTTTCTTTTTTTTCTTTTGGACCACAGCAGGCCTTCATTTCCCTCGGGCCTCTCTATTTTTTCTCCTCTGCTGCGGCGGCCGCCTCCTCCTCCGTCACGTCCAGCTCCTTGTAGTAGCGGTAGATGCCGTTGCCGTACTTCTGCCGCCGGCTGCTCTTGAGGTAGGCCGCCATGTTGGGCCGCTGCTGCACGGCCTCGTAGAGCGCAAACACGCGGTCGTACTTGCCGCTGTCCTTGGCCGCCTGCACCGCCCGCGGGAACTGGTGGCGCGTGCCGTCGAGGCACTGGAACAGCACCAGGTCCGCGTAGGTGAGCTTGCCGCCGTACAGCCAGGGCGTGTCCGCGCTGCGCGCCGGGCTGCCCTGCAGCACGCGCTCAAAGTAGCCCAGGAACTTGGGCAGGCGCACCGCGACAAACTGCCGGCTGGCGCGCAGCGCCTCGGCCTCCTGGTCCTCGTAGTACAGCGACGTGCAGATCGGGTGGTGGCAGTCGTGCACCTCGTTCGACAGGCCGTCCAGCGCCGTCAGCGCCAGCGCGTTGACCCGGTACAGCCCGTCCGCGTCCGCGCTGTCCGGCGCCGGCGCCAGCCCCAGCCGCGGGCCCAGGTACAGCAGGATGTTGGGCGTCTGGCTGATGGTCAGGTCGCCGTGCACCAGCACGGGAGGCGCCAGCGGCGGCACGTTGGCGCCCGCGCCGTGGTTCTCGTCGCTGATCTGCGCCAGCACGTCCTGCACGCCGCCCTTCTCCTGCGCCGTGTCCGAGTACTCCACGCCGGCCTCTTCAAGGGCCAGGCGGACGTGTTCGCCGCGGCCGGGCAGGCCGGGCCAGTAGACGAGCCGGTAGGGGACGTCCTTTTCGGACTTCTGGCGCTTGGCAGGCGTCTCGGCAGACATGGCGAATGTGCTAGAGAAAAAGCGACTGGATTGTGGGGCTTGCGAGCGGTGCTGCTGTGCGTATTGTCTGTGGCGTGATGCAACTGGAGTGACAGCTAGGAGAGGAAATGACCTTGTTGCAGTGACAATTAAACGAGATCTGGAGAGCAGGGACATGGGCAGATCAAAATTGCCAGTGCGAGTGATGCGGAGAGGAGCGAAAGGAACAGGAGGTGAGGGGTCGAAGGGAGGTAATACCAATATATATAAGAAAAAACGAGCCGCGCTTAAATGAGGTGTGAGACCACGGATGCAATCATGAAAAATGGAGGTGAGCCACAACCTGATGACGCGCACTATCAGCGCACTTTTATGGGAGCGACAGGAATATTGTCCCGGTCGGAGTCAAGACAGATGTGCAAACGCCAGGAGACTCTCTTTCAGCCAGCCAACCATTTTACACCTCGCAGACATTTGGCCTGCCGCCAATGGAGAGTGGAGTCAGAATGCCTGGATTGCCTTTGGAATCAAGACTTTCCCAATCCAGAAAAAAGCCGAGCCGGGCGCGCTATATCCGCAGCCTTATGTAGCGGCAGAGAAAAACATCACGACGCAGGTCCGGTCGAGATGGGCTGAGATGCTTCAGATGCGAGCCAAATGAGGGAAGCGGCTCTTCATCGCCATCTCTTCAGATTTGACAAGACAAACGTGGCTGCTATCTATGGCGCCTCTTTCGAGCTCGGTGTTTCTCGGGCTGCAAAACAGTCCGCCTCGCAATTCTCATTGTTGTGATGCTGGCGTCAGCACCGCCCATGATATAGAAGATATACACAAAAATCGCCCAAAAAAAAGTGACATAAGGCGTTAGAGAATAGGCGAGTTTTACTAATCACCTTCATGCTTGCTGGCGGACAACGGCATCCGACGCGGACGCTGTATAGGCCTCTCGCTCAAGATCTGCTGTCCGTCTGGGAATTTGGAAAAGGTATAAAGAGAGAGGCTCGTAGACAATTGGAATTCATTGATTCTGGCCTCTTGTTGTAGAAATTTCAAGCACAAAAAAAGAGCAAGAATACAGAGAGAAATATAAAGAGCACCGAGAAGAGACCACAGCTCGCTTCCCATCCGTCCTGCCTCCCTCCCTCCTTCCGACGTAGACCGCCCTTACCAACCCTCTTCCTCCTCCTCCTCCTCCTCCTCCTTGAAAAGGAACATCTATGGCCCGCCACGCCGTCATCATCACCGGCGGCACGGCCAATCTCGGCTTCGAGGCCGCCCGCGCCGCCGCCCGCGAGTACCCAGACTGCCTGATCGTGCTGGCCTCGCGGACGGACCCCAACAAGGCGGCCGCCGCCATCAACGAGGAGGTGGGGCGGCCGTTTGCCGCCGAGTTCCGCCGCCTCGACCTGGCCGACCCGGCCAGCGTGCGGGCGTTCGCGGCCGACTGGGCGCGCGGCGGCGAGCGCAGCCCGCCCATCCAGGCGCTGGTGCTCAACGCCGGAGTGCAGCTCGGCACCAAGCAGCTGACGACGGCGCCCGCCACGGGGCTCGAGATGACCTTTGCCGTCAACCACGTCGGCAACGCCCTGCTGTTCCACTTGCTGGTGCCCTACTTTGTTGCGCCGTCGCCCGAGCAGGGCAGCGGCGCCGGCACCGGCCGCCGCGCCCGCGTCGTCATCGTCACCAGCGCCACCCACGACCCGGCCATGCGCACCGGCTACCCCGAGGCCAAGTACACGTCGGCCGCCGATCTGGCCCGCCCGCCCGCCGACATGGCCACCGTCTCCCCGCTCCAGCGCTACGCCAGCAGCAAGCTCGCTAACCTTATGTGGGTGTATAAGGCGGAGCGGCAGCTCCGCGCCCACGGTCGCGCCGCCGCCATCGCCGTCAACGCCTTCGACCCGGGCGTCATGCCAGGCACCGAGCTGCTCCGAAGCAGCTCGCGCCCCGAGCAGTTCGTCTGGAAAAAGGTCCTTCCCCACATGATCCCCGTCATGCGCGCTCTCGTCAAGGTGTCCGTTCACACGCCGGCCGAGTCGGGCGCGTCGCTAGCGTGGCTCGCCCTGAGCCCCGATGCCGAGGACATCAGCGGCAAGTACATCGACGGCCGGAAAGAATCGCAATCTAGCAAACTCAGCTACGATGCAACTAAGCAGGACGACCTGTGGGATTGGACAATCAAGTACCTGACCAACGGCGACTCGGCTGAGGAGGCCCGCTTCCGAGAGTTTCGCTGATGGAGCTTGGCAACGTTGGAGAAAGAAGGGCGTGTCGTTTTAGTTTCTGATTACCTAGTAGTATTTGCCTTGCATTTCGGAGAAAGCTTAGATGAATTGTTCATTACCAGCTTGATATTCAAATTAATAGAACAAGAATATATTCTGTCCAGATAGGTCTACCGCCCATCCTAGATCCTTATAATCAAAAAAAGGAGATTGATATAGCAGATTCGTGTCAAAACGCCATCCTAAATACATACCCTGAACAGAGATCATTTTCACCTATTATTGTCAATCTGGCTCATCGAATTTCCCCTTATTAGCTGTACCAGAATTCTCTCATTCGTCCGCGTAAGCAGCTGGCGCATCATCTTCACCTCCTGCCGAGGTTACAGGCGCAGCCGTACTACCCACCGCTGCCTGAACAAGCGCGTAGCACTCAGAGGGGTCTTCGAAGACATGCCAAATATCCGTGGGCACGTCCTGGAAGGCCTTCTCGAAGCGCTCCGGCTCGTTCTTCTCGGCAATGCCAACCGCCGCGATGTCGGTGACTTTGCGGATGAGAATCAGCTTGACCCAGCCGGGGAATGTACGGTAACTACGCATTTGTCAGATAATCAGTCACCCAGAAAAGGGACGGTGGAGGAGAAATAAAGAAGACGGAAGACTGGTTCCGCCTACGTTCTTGTAAATTGGAGCACTCACATCTCGCCGTAGGCCTCTGGATCGCTCTGTGTGCTGTCGCCGATGCACACAAACGTCTTGCGCGGTAGCCACCCGTGGATCTTGTGCATGCGGTCCACCTTGTACGCCTGGGTGCCCAGCGTTAGAGTCGACAGCAAGCCCGACACGCTCATTATCTCGGCGTCACGCAGGATGAGGGCGCCATGTGGATAGAAATCGCTCCGGAACTCGTGCAGAAACGGGTACAGGTTGTAGGGTGACGCCGACAGGTAGAAGAAGGGCGATGCAGGACCCAACTGAGCCTGCAGGTACTTGTAGAGCTCCGGCATGCCCTGGATCGGCGTCGGCGGGTCCACAAATGTCTTCTGCAAGATGCCAATAGGGTCGCTCGTCTGCGTCAGCTTGATCGTGTCGTCGATGTCAGAGATGACGCCCCAGCCCTCCGGTTCCGGGTAGAATGTCTGCATGTGCAAGATGCCATTGGCGCCAGGCGGCACTTCGGCGCGTGTTGGTACGAGCTCCCCCGGCGCGGCACCGGGTAGATGGCGCACGTCGCTGCTCAAGCCGTTGCGGCCACCAGGGCTGAATAGTAACCGCCAGTCGGTACCGTGCAGAGCAGAGACCTGGCGTCCTGGCAGAATATCCTGCAGAAATGGAATGATGCGCTTCTCAATCGTTTTAAGGGCATCGTCGTCCTCGTCGCCAAGACCAAGCTTATCGGCCACGGCGCGCACGGCGTCGACGACCTTGCTCGTCGGGTGCTGCGCCATGACAGCGATGACATATTCAGCGTGCCACCTATCTGTGGCATCATCCCTATAAGCCACATTGTCGAGAATCCAAACGCTGTCCTTGTCTGTGACAGGCTGCGGAAGCGGGTTCCGCGGGCCCAGAAATGAGAGCAGGTCGGTCAACCGCGAAGACTTCGCGCTTGCCTTAGAGACAGATTTGAGGATGCTAGCCGGACCGGACAAGTTCAGGGCGCTACTCCGGCTAGGTAGAGCAGCTTCGAGATCGGAAAACTGCCGCTGCTTGCGGGTGAGGAGCTGAAGCCGGTGGGCGTTGGCGGCGGCGGGGTGCGTCGATGTTGCGAGCACAGCAGCATCAGCGCTAGTCGCAGCAGCCAACGACCGGTCTGTAGAAGAAGCCTCTGACGAAGACGACGACATGTTTGGCTCTTTCTCTTTGCTCTTCCGTGCAAAATTTACAAATATCTAACCAATGCAGCAGTGTCGCTATGCGTATAATAACTTTCTGAAAAGAGCACGAGACTCCTCTCTTCGTCCGTTGTTGTCGCGTGTGTGCAGCGTAGCAGCCAAGAAAACACAGGAATGGAAATGGGAGAAAAAAAAAGGAAAAAGAAGAGACGCTCCCTGCGTATATGTTTGAGATAATATTAAGTTGCGAACAATTTTGAAACGCTGGGGAGCTATCTGGGCTATATGTGCCAATCTTGTGTTGCAATGAAGATATTGAAATGATGGGAAAGCTCCTTGATTGGAGAAGCTAAAACAATAGCTTGTATTGGCAAGAAAATTCCTTCTTCAACGCAGCAGAAACCAATAATTGAATCTCACCTGAATCTACCGTCAGCTGACGACATTTGCAGCTGGTACACTCGTGTGCGTGCAGATGGAGCAAGGCTTGCAGCTGTAGTGGGTATAGCCGCATTGGAAGCGCTGGTGTGTGGTAATGGTGGTGATGGTGGGTATGAGATCCAGCGAACCTTCTGAGGCACGCGATGTCTTTATTAGGTCTGGGCATGGTTCAGCTAGGGGGGGTCACTTGCCCCATTGCCTGTCCTAGTCAGCTGCAGCGACATTCAATAGGCATTGAAAAGGATTGCATCGCCTCGTTGCCTCTTCTTGCCAGCGATTCACGTACCAGCTACCTGATTGTAATCGTACCTTATGCGGAAGCCAAGAGAACCGAGCATCAGGCTGGTCGATCACAGGCAGCTCTTGAGCACCAATTGGCCCTGTGTGTCTCGCATCACCTCCTTCGCCTTCTCCACATTTGTCCACCTGCGTGAACGGGCTCAATTTGCAACCCTAGTGTCCTCATATCCTGGTTGCATTTGAATGAATACCAGCCAGTTGGGCGAGCCAAGACTGTCTGACATGGATGCGGTGCAGAAGTTGCATTAAATGAGAATGAAAGAGATACGGAAGAGGAAAACATAAGAATGCAGGCGATAAAGAAAGAAATGAGAAATCCGAATTCTCTTGGTTCACGTGCTCAAGTCTTCTCGATCATGCCTTTATTTCCCGGCATAACATCAGATTTGCATCGCTAGGAAAAGAAACAGTTTCGCAATTTCTGTTGGTTGGCGGGACAAGTTCACATATCCTCTGGAATTCTGGAAAGATGATGTGTCTTTGGAAATTGTATAGGAAACGAGTCTATCGCGCAGTTTATCATGTCTCTGCTTTTATTGTTCTATGCTTTTTTTTTTGGTTCCCGAATCTCTCATGGAGATCGAGAAATTTGAAAACGGCAAAACGATCACGAAATGTGCACCAAAACGAGTACGATCAGACAGGTTGCCTGCCGGCCAATATACGCCGCTCAGCTCTTTACGCCAGAACAATCATATCCTCGCGGTCCTGGCCTGTGCCAATATAGGTCACCTTGACGCCAACAAAGGACTCAATCAGAGCGATGTACTTCTGCGCCTGCGGCGGAAGCTCTTCCCATTTCCGCACGCCCTGGGTGGATGTCTGCCAGCCCTCAAAGTCGGTGTATTCGACGGTGTACTTCTCGAGCTGCAACATGTCAGCGATAAGCCCCAAAGCGAGAGGTCGTTCTTGCAGCAGGTACAAAGAAGAAGATAGCCTACCTCGCTGATATTAGCCGGGAAAGTAGTGACTTTCTTGCCTTCGGGAGTTATGTAGGCCGTCGCGACGCGGATCGTCGGGAAGGTGTCAAGAACGTCAACTAAGCAACTTGTTAGCATTAAATAATACGGCCTTGGTGAAGCAGTAAGATCCAGGAACTTACGCTTCGTCAGGTTGATGGAGGTATAGTCTGAAATTTCTTCGTCAGCAATGTTCATCAGTCACGGATAAATAAATTTGCGAAAGACTTACGGTTTACGGCCGTCGAGTATTTCAAGACGACCAGGTCCAGCCAGCCACATCTTCTCCGGCGACCAGTCGACACACCCTGATCCGTATCAGCATCGCGTCTTGAAATCACGAAACCAGGACTGGGCATTCCGGACTTACAATCTCGCCGCCAATTTCCTGCAGCTTGGTGCCGACCTCATTGAGCTGCTCTGTGAGGAACGGGCCACCCCCGACTCTTGTCGTCTAACCATGAGCGCATTAGTATATTTTTGGCATTATAAAGAATTGTCAAAAATGGTGTAATTCATACGTATGCCTTTACGACGGCGATGATGTTCCTACGATGAGAAGGTTAATAGCTGCAAGACAACCAAGACAACAAACAGAAGCTCCCACAGAGAAGAAACGCACTTGATATTGGAAGGGCTGAGAGTAAGACCCTGGATGCAGCCACCCAGGCCAGTGTTGGATGACGTCACATAGGGGTATGTGCCATAGTCAATATCAAGCACTGCGCAAGAACATTAGTACGACATCCAGCAGCGTTATAATATAATATCACCCAGGAAAGAACGGCAGGATTGCGTCATACTCAATGCCTGCGATCCCTCCACAAGGATCGACTTCTTCTGCTGTTGTGCAGCACTCATGTATTCGACGGCGTCAACGATGTAGGGACGCAGCTTCTCCTTGTAGTCGCTGTATCTGCTGAGCTCTTCCTCGACATCGTACTTGAGCAGGTCACCGTAGCGCTTGCGGTAGCTATCAGCCATTTGGCGCAGCTTCCGCTCGAAGGAGTCGCCGTATAGGTCGATGATCCGCAGGCCGTCGCGAGAGGCCTTGGTGCTGTAAGATGGACCAATGCCCCGTTTTGTGGTACCGATTTGCTCCGACCCGAGCTCAACCTCTGAGAGGCCATCCACTGCGGCGTGAAGCGTGAAATTGAGGTGGCATCGCGAGCTCACGTGGATGCGCTCGTGAACGTTCGGCACGCCCTTGGCATCAAGCTCGGAGAGCTCCTGTCGCGATTATTAGCGTTCTGGTGCAAAGAGTGCTCGCTGCTGCCGGTCACGGCGCCTACCTTGAAAAAGGCTTCGGAATTGAAGACCACGCTCGAGCCGATGAGGTTGTCGGTTTTCGGATTGACCAAGCCAGATGCTGTGCGCGATGTTTTAGCTAAAACACGAGTAAAAGAAGCAAACGAGAGTTATCTACCGTGACTTACGCAATAAATGGAAGCTAGAATACGGGAGAACCGCACGTCAGCCCTGCTGCTCTCTTTGCATATTTCAATAGTTACATCGCTTGAATCGGGAGGCAGCAGAAGCACAGCACACACCCTCCATTGTATCGAGGGCCTGAGAAGCACCGCTGCTGCCTCGTTGAAATTTTGCATATAGAGCAAACAACGGCAATGGTAAAACACGCGCTGTAGAATTGTCTCTACCTGTAGCTCTGGTTGCCGGTCCTAGAACAATTATTACAGGGACACGAAAAGGACCGGCCCGGTCCCTCAGTCCCCCATATTGTCAGCCCTGTGTATTTACAAACAAAATGGTGGGGCAATATGCGCCAGGGTCAGCCTGCAGCATCTCTGCGGCGCATCTCGCTGAGGTCCTGGGGCGCTTGGCTAAAGATGCGAAAGGGAGGCTCACCTGATCGAATGGCCAGCATTGTGACCGCCGGCTGCGCGTGCGCAGATGTCGAATGCGTTCGTCGCAAGCAGGTGGTCTGTGAGTTTGCCTTTCTGTACCGATGGGAGGTTCAGCCCGTTAGAGAAGCCATTGACACTGGAAGCGGTATGGCGAAGCTTGAATACGTACACCTTCGTCTCCTAGTAGCGATGAGGTGCCAATGTCAGTATTTGCTCGCCAAAACACCACGGATCTGAGACTCAATGGCAAGATGCATAGCCATGGCGGCACGGCGGTGCTGTTAGACAGCTAAGGTGGAATGCACACGCGCCGCATGAGATGCGACACCGGACATGGCACCGCAGGAGACAAAACACAAGAGACAAAACTTACCCCATTGGGAGCCAAGAATGATTGTTGCCATAATGGAAAGGCCAAAGAAAGGGGGGTCAAAAAAAGGTCGAAATCGCCAAACCGAAGAAAAAGAAGAAGAAGAAGAGGAGAAAACGCAAACGGCAGAGCGAAGGGCCGATCTGAAAATATTTACGTTTTGCGCGTTTTTTTAGTGCCATTCTGCCTTTTGGCCCTTTTGGCCCTTTTGGCCCTTTTGGCCTTTGGCTTTGTCTCAATTCCCCTTCCAATTCCGCTCTTTCTCTTTTTCTTAGTGGGGGAGGGGCACAGTTTCCCTGCTGGTATTACTCCATTAGAGCACGGACATGGGGGATTGAAGAAAGAGCGATCCAGCCAAGCGATTTTAGTGGATACATTAAGAAAATCATCGGCACTGGTTGCCCGATGACGTGCCGCAGAGCAGTCAAAGCGGAAGGCACCGGCCGCTGCTACAGTGTAAGGGTCGCTGTAATTGTGTCGATTAACTGCATTTGCTTACATCGGGAAAGAGCCGCTCTCGGTTGCGGCTTATTACCAACGAAAATGGAAAGGGACAACCACTGACTCACACTGTCAATATTTGCACCTTCCTGTGTGGAAAACTGCAATTCCTTACTTACTACTTATTATTATTTATTTTATTTTGAGAGTCAATTTTACTTGAATTAGAATTTTTCTCGCCAAATTATCGATCTTGGCGGGCATTCGTTTTAATTGTCATTGGCTGCATTTTTGCATTTCCTGACTCCGCCTCCACGGGCGGAACGTCTCCAGTTCTCTTCACTCCCTTTCTCACCTCAAGACATCTATACCTTCTGCTTGCCATTACCGCGGGTGAGAATCCTTTGCCCGAAGCCGGTCCGTGTTGCCAAACGAGGCAACCCGAATCTTGGAAATGCTCAGCCTCATCCAATCGTGAGACAGCTGTGATAGCTGAGACGGGACAAAGCGGAAGACGAGAGCAGAGATCAGAGTGGAATCAAGCAACGCTGGACAGTCCACTCGGTGTATTGTCTAGGTTAGCCGTGCCAATGAATGTTACCCAGCTGTGAACCTGCATCACCGCCCTCAGTTCTGTCTGCATCACGCTCAGAGCGGCCGCATTGTCGTCTTTTCCATGACTAAAAAAAAACATCTACATTAAGTTGATGCTGAATGCACATGAGAGACACCACAATAGTCACGTAACAGACATTAGATTTCCAAAATCCTATAGAGAGGGGAAGACATATACACAGAAGCCGCATGAAAACTCCCAAGGCAGGAAACACCCTCCAGAAATAGCCTCCTGTCTATAAATGCTCAATACCGTCCAGACCCGAATGACTCGTTGAGAAAAGGCAAAAGACGTTCGCTTGAAACACAGTTATGATCCTTCGCCTTCCCATGTGAGTGGCTTACGCAAATCGTACACACATAGTTTCCACAGCCCACCTATCTGCTCATCGTTAAGAGCTCCTTTGTCCTACGCGTGCATCGCCGCCGGAAGCCCGCCACCAGACGTCGCCGCCCCAGCGCATCAGCCGCTCGACGGCGCCGGTGGGGGTCATGGCTGGCCGCACATCGAGGTAGAAGACGGGCTCGCCAGTGGGCTCAGGCGGGCCCGTGTAGTAGTCGATGACATAGCGGACTTCTTTCTCCTGGCCGTTGATTCTCCGCGCGACGTACCAGTCGTGACGGTCAAAGGGCGGTTCGGTTCTTAGATGAGAAGTTAGCACTGGTTTCTCTTCTTTGTCCTTTTATTTTGTTTCGTTCCGCCACCTACCCAAATTTAGACGGATACAGCCGCCCCAGGAGCTGCACCATGGCCGCCTTGGGCGTCATGTCGCCCGGCCGCCCCTGGAAGCGGACCAGCTTGGGCTCGGCATCCGGGCTGACGCCCTCACGGCGCGCCAGCTCGTCGACGACGGCGCTAGCGTGCTCTTCGCCGCGGCTGCTGATCTGCCAGCCGCGGGCCAGCCCGCGGCCAAAGCGGCGCTCCCACTCGACGATCTCGGCCCAGGCGCCCTCGTTGAGAAAGTTGTGCACGGCCACCATGCTCTCGACGGCCGTGGCGTCCGTGTCCGTGTAGCCCTTGCGCAGTAGCGCGTTGTACATCTGCTGCGGCGACGGGTACTCCCAGTTGCCGTCGCCGTCGCCCCGCGGGATCGTCGACTCCTCGCGCGACGTCGGCAACGCGACGCTCTGGTTCGGCGCCCGCGCCTGCGAGAGGTCGCGGAACATGTAGTTGAGGGGGTTGAGCTTGGAGAGGGCAGAGCCGTTGCTATCGGCATCAGCAGCGCCACCGCGCTGACCGTGAGGAACGGGGCAGCCTGATGGTGCTGAGGAAGGAGGAGGGGCGGCGTTCGACGGGGAAGGGTGAGCGAAGGCTTTTCCGCTCAGGGCGTCCACTGTGGCATTGTGCATGGGGCAGCCGCGCTGAAGATACAATGTCAGCAACAATCCTGCAATTCTGGCCGAATACAAGCCTCAATGGTGTTATCGTACCGGCGGTGCTCCTGCTGGAACTTTGCCAGGAATGGGAGGATGTGAAGCGGGGAGCTTGACCGGGCAGGAAGCCTGTGACGATGTTGCCCTCGCCGTTGGCGTTGGCGTCGTGTCAGCCCAGAACCAGCCCATTGTGAGTCTAAAGACGGATATCTCTCTCTGCACCAAAGAGACGCAAGTAAGAGCTGAGACAGGGTAATTGAAGCAATCCGGGGACAGCAGATGATATGCTTGTCGCAAAAAAGACCAAAGATAAAAGAAAAAAAAAGTGAGGCAATGAGGTGCTTCCAGTTTATCAGCAGCCATTGTTCGCTTTAGTGTAGCATCTGCCGTCCGACACCGCCCGAGAAACTTTTTTTTTTCTTACTGTTTTCCATCTAATCCGTCCCGGCCCCACCCGGGTAAGCGCTAAGGAGCACCACTATAAACTGTACAAATCTGTACTTATAATTGTATACAGCGCACAGCTGTATTCTATGTACTATAAGTGCCACATAAGCACCGACTTCCAGCATCGTCAACTACGTCACATCTACATTCTCGACGACTCTCCATGTCATACAAAACATTGTCTGGCCGTTGACCGACCAGTGGTTGCGTCTCTTCTAGCTCTACCATGTGTTCCCGGTGAGACGAGGAAGTGTGCTTCTTCATACTATTTCTGCGGTTCGTCCCGTCATGCAACCGCTTCTCCCCCCAGCGGTGCGGCTGGGGTGTCTTCCCCTGCGTCTTCTTACCCTTCGAACATCATCCTGCAGCCAGCATACATTGCGGTCTTTCGTTTCTCGTGCAAGAGCACCCCAACACCGCCAGCTGCAGTTCTTCCATGTGTCCTGGCGGCAGCCAGCACGCCAGCGATCCCAGGGACAGGCCGTCGCACTAGGAACGAGACTCCGGCATGACTCGGGCTCTGAGAACAGCTCCGGGTATGGATCGGGCGGCGGAGGTGGCGCTCGCCAGGCCCGGGTTACGCTTCAGGCGGCGGTTGGAGCTGGCGCAGCAGTGCTGGGAACGTCTGCCTTTGTGCGGCTGAGCGAGAAGGACAACATCGGCCCCGACCACACGACGGAGACGCGCATGCTCGAGGTGTCGCGGGCCGAGATGAAGAAGACGGTCCGCAAAGACGACGGCCACGGGGCGCTGTGGCACGCCGCGCAGCACGTCGCCATCTTCTTCGACACGTACGTCTGGGAGCCCCTGTGCACGGGGCTCCGCTTCCTGCAGCTCAGCTTCATCTTTATCCCGTTGATGGTCACGCTGCCGGTCACCTGGCTCGGCCGGCAGCACCCCGACCGCGACAACGAGCGTACGGGGGCCCTGTGGTGGTACGGCTTTCTCGTCAAAAGCATGGAATGGGCGGGGCCGACGTTTATCAAGGTACGGTGCCACGAGCGGGACCCTGCCAGCTAGCATTCTCCTTGTCCTCCCTTGTGCTTTTGTGCACGCCCCATGACTCTCTGCACCATGCTGACTCTTGTGCTACTCTTGCAGCTGGGCCAGTGGGCGGCGTCGCGGTCGGACATCTTCCCGACAGAGCTGTGCGACGTCCTGTCCAAGCTGCACTCGAACGCGCCGGCGCACTCGCTGCGCAAGACGCGCGAGACGGTGGAGGCGGCGTTCGACGGGCGGCCGTTTGACGACATCTTTGAGGAGTTCCACGAGGAGCCGCTGGGCGTGGGCGCCATCGCGCAGGTGTACAAGGCAAAGCTGCGGGCGGACCTGGTAGCGCCGGGGCTGGACGCGGACGTGGCGGACGCGGACGAGGACGCGCTGGAAGGGGCAGCGGGCGCGGGCGCGGGGGCGTCAGCACCGCGGCAGAGCGTGGCGGTAGCGGTGGGCGCGGTGCGGCGGCGGGTGGAGCCGCTGCTCAAGAGCGGGCCGAAGCGGGTGCCGTCGTCGTACGTGGCGGTGAAAGTGCTGCATCCGGGGGTGGAGCGGACGGTGCGGCGAGACCTGCGGATCATGCGGTTCTTCGCGGTGCTGCTGGACGTGGTGCCGAGCATCGAGTGGCTGTCGCTCCCGGACGAGGTGGCGCAGTTTGGTGCCATGATGCGGCTGCAGCTAGACCTGCGCATCGAGGCAGCCAACCTGGCCGTGTTCCGGCGCCACTTCCGCGAGCGCACGACCGCCTGGTTCCCGTTCCCCTACGCCGAGTTCACCACGCGCCAGGTGCTGGTCGAGGAGTTCGCCCAGGGCATCCCGCTGGCCGACTTTATGGAGAACGGCGGCGGCGTGTTCCAGCACGACATCGCGTCCGAGGGCCTCGACGCGTTTCTGCGCATGGTGCTGCTCGACAACTTTGTGCATGCCGACCTGCACCCGGGCAACATCATGGTGCGCTTCTACCAGGCGGAGCGGGCGGACCTGTCGCTGCGCGGCCGCGATCACGAGAAAAATCGCCCCCACCCGGCCGACCAGCCCGACGTCACCGAGCAGGTGCTGGAGCGGCTGCGGCCGTTCCGCCACCGCCGCGACGTGGCCGCCTGGGAGGCGGAGCTGGCGCGCATCGAGGCCGAGGGCTTCCACCCGCAGCTCGTCTTCATCGACACGGGGCTGGTCACGCAGCTCAACGCCGTCAACCGGCAGAACTTCCTGGACCTGTTCCGCGCCGTGGCCGAGTTCGACGGCTACCGCGCCGGCCACCTCATGTGCGCGCGCTGCCGCCAGCCCGAGGCCGTGCGCGACGAGGAGGTCTTTGCGCTCAAGATGCAGCACCTCGTGCTGTCGGTCAAGCAGCGCACGCTCGCGCTCGGCAACGTCAAGATCGGCGACATCCTCCAGAGCGTGCTCGCCATGGTCCGCGCCCACCACGTCCGCCTCGAGGGCGACTTTGTCAACGTCGTCATCAGCATCCTACTACTCGAGGGCATCGGCCGCCAGCTCGACCCGGACGTCGATCTCCTCAGCGCCTCCCTGCCCATCCTGCGCCAGCTCGGCGCCCAGAGCGGCGCCGGCATGGTCAAGCAGGGCGACTTCTCCATGCTCCGCATCTGGGTCGGCCTCGAGACCCGCCGCTTCCTGCAGGCCAGCGTCGAAGACGTAAGCGTTCCCCATCCACCCCAGCCACCTTGTCTTCATTTTTACTCTACGGAAAGAGACCTGACATTTACTAATGCTCCGTTTTTTTTTTCTTTATAGGTCGAGCGCTGCGTCAAATACGATCTCCTCTCTCCCAATGTATAATTCTAGCTTACAGCCATGAGACTGACGGAAGTGGTGAGACATACGATTTACAGAATAGTTTAGAGAAGGAAAGACGCCAAATGATAGACAAATCACCATAGAGGAGGCCATGTACGATACGATCTCATATATTCAAGAGCTCGCGGGTAGAAGAAGGTGTATACTAGTCAAGGGGTGAGACAACCGAGAGCTACAGAAGGCTGCATTGGGCATTGAAAACAAACACGGATGGGTAAAATAGTAGCACATATAAGCATAGACAAATGTAAAACATTGCATAGCCCGTGTCCATCTTAGCCATCTGAAGCATCACCCACGACATGGCATGACAGCTTATCCGCCCGTCCCTCTCTTCTCATCGCGAATTGCCCATCTCTTTCTTGTCTGACGCTGCTCTTCCGTCATTTCTAAAACTCTCCCATGCAATTTTGGACATTGATGACACGGCAGTAAAAGGGACGGCGACACGAAGAACAGGCTCAGAATACGAAGTCCAATGGCGTCAGATGGCGCAAAGAAAGAGCTACAAAAGAAAAGACAAAAAAGGAAAAAACTTTTTTTTAACCTGCATACGAATACTTTGCTGTAATCTCTCAAACTTGTAATCTCTCAAACTTGTTCCGCAAGACGTGTTGTAAAGCGTGCGTAAGGCCATGCCGAGACCAACCGACAAAGCTACCAAAGGTCCGGCGGATGTAGCTAGAGAGCTTCGAAACAGCTTCTATTGCTAGCAAGACGCATGCCGGAAGTACATCTGCACGAAGCTGGCAGACAGGAAAAGCCCAAAGTTCCTAGATGTCATACTTTGCATACTCTGACAAACGGTTTGCGCTGTCTCAGGGGCCAAGCCCCGTCTGGGAGGTCAGGTGTAGGCGTCGTTACGTAAAATTAGGGTACAGTGCGAACAGCTAACCGCCGTCCAACGCAGGCGGTGTAATGGGGAGAATCAGCGAGTGGACGCCTGTAATCCGCAGGATGCCAGGATACCTCTGTACTTTGCCTCTGCGTGCTAAGGCAAAATACATTGGAAAGACATCCACGTGCTGGTTGTAGTTTTTCATCTGCTGTCTTGTCGACTTCCCATTGCTTTCTTTTTGGTTTTTCTTTTTTTTTAATATTTTTTTCTTCCTCTGCTACTACTCTTGGCTTGGCCACATTGGACCCGGCTTTTGTTCACGCAGCGTCCCGGGTGCTCTAATTCTTTGTCACGGCTTTCTTGGCATCTGACGGTCTGACGGGCCGGCGATTCTGCTGCTTTCATTTTACGTTTCGCAGGCGTTCTCTGACGTATTCGCCATCCGCCCAGAGACTGGTGCTAGTTTGGTCTATTTTGTTACGTTATTTTACATATTTTTCTCATGCTCATACTGTACCATATATGCGTATTTATCTGAATTAATAGACGAGCTTATTACTGAAGAATCCCGAGCCCTGTGGTCGCACAGTGCTGCAATGACTGGCTCAAAGCATTGTAGTCATTATCATGCACTTTGGGGCATATTAATAGACTAACGGGACTAGAGAGCTAATACTCAGTCATCCGAAGCAGGCCGTATCCCCATGTATCCAAGACCCATCTGAGACCCGTTTCTAGGTCATTCGCGACCCCAGACCATTCACATTCTCATTCTCTGGGGTATGCTAGAATGACCCCTTTCTCTTGCGTAGACCCAAGCTCTGCACGCGAGATTGGGAAATGTGAGCTCCTCTTTTCTCATCATATGGTCTTCCAGTGCAGCTGCACAATGGGGTCCGGACGGGTCCACTGAGTGCTCGAGCATGAGAAGCCGCAATAGAAGAAGAGAAACGGTGAAAACCAGTCATATGGCATGGACAAATTTACTGTTTTTGGAACGGCGGCAGCACATTGGTACAAGCAGAAAGGCGCAGACGGGAGCAAGGTGAAAGTGTGACATGCCGGTAGTCTTCATGTACACCGTTGCCCCTGGAGCGCCGCATTGGGACCTGAGAACTACAGAACAGCTGGTACAACAAAGTCAACTTAAAAAAACAAAACAAAAGTTTAACTGCTCTTCGTCATCCATGCTAGGTACCTCGTTTTAGTATACCTTTCTTGACTGGCATTCGTTAATGCCAAGGCCGGCCCCAACAATTACGTGTAAGTGGGAAGTTCGTGGTACTTGTCCGTAGTACCCTGCCAGGACGAGCTTACACGCGTTGGGCCTCTGTATAACAGCACTGCGAAGCAAATCAACGAGAACCTATATAAAGGAGGAAAGCCAGGGAAGGGTTTGCTATAATGACACATTATGTATTCTTATTGTGATGGTTGGGTTTTGTTCGTCGCCCTTTCATGCAATTGCTTCCTCCTCTATCCTGTTTCCTGTTTCACTGTTCCTTGCCATGATCGTCTTTTTTTCTATGGCATAGATCACACTCAATTTTCCGCCTTGCTTCACGCCTTTCTCCTTGGTTCTCATAATAATGGCGACCGAACCAGCTCCCCAGTTAGCTACATGGCAGGAGGTCGCGTACCGATGTCCCAGACCGGGCTTCTTCCTCGGTGAAGACGGGGCAGCCTGCTCCCTCAGCAACGCAGCAGTGTTGCTGGAAGACGCCGACGTCACAGCTGGCAGTAATAAGAACCTCAGCCGCGTTCTCCCGGCCTCTTTTGACCTGGGCCGGCTCGGCGTCCTCCCCCTGGAGCTTCTGCACCAGGTAGTAGACGAGCTGGCTGAGACGGACCCCCGAGCCCTCGTGGCGCTTCGCAACTGCAACCGAGCAGCAGCGGCGGTCGTCGGCAGCTCCCGTGACTTTCCCACGGTCGCCGCGTTTCCGCGGGCGCTGGGTGCGCTGGTGCGGCTGGCGCCGGAGAGACGCGGCGCCGGTACGACACCAGTGTCGCTACGCGCCATGGCGGCATGTCTGCGCAGCACTGCTTGCGCCAGCTGCCTACGGCAGCGAGCAAGCCGCCGGCAGGCAGTCAAGGATGGGGACGCAAGCGCCAGATCAGCCGCAGACGACAAAAACGAAGACGCCGACGATGACGACGACAACGACGTCCCCTACGGCGACTACATCTACCTCCTGGCGCCAGAGCGCGTGTGCTACAGCTGCTTCCGGTCGCGGCCAGAATACCTGCCCGTGGCCCAGTTCGCCGGCCAGACAATGGCAGGGTCAAAAGGACAGCCGGGACTTGTGCAGCACGGCCAACCGCTGACCAGCATCCGCGTGCCGCCGGGCCGGTACGGCGTGCTGGCGCGCCTGACGCAGCCGGTCGACCTCTTTGACCGGCGCCAGGTCTGCGCGGCGAGGGAGAGCGGCGAATCTACCGATGCTGATGCGAGCAGCAGCAGCGCGGCCGTCCACGCGGCGTATCTGCACCCCGACCCCGCCAAGCGCGGTCCACCCGTCGTCCGCACCAAGCCGTCGCGCCCGGACCCGCTGCGCTACGCAGCCGTCATCCCCGGGCCCTACTGGGCAGGGCCAGAAGAAGAAGACGACGAAGACGAAGCGAGGAGCGGCTCCTCCTCCTCCTCCTCTTCGTCGTCGTCAGCACCCGTCCTCGACTGTGGCTACGCCTGCCGCGCCTGCGCGCAGGCCGACTGCGGCACAGCCACCGCTTCAAGCAGCTCGGAAAGCAATGCCGGCCGCCATGCGGGCTGGGCAGACCCGCTCGTCCGCTATACGCGGGCCGGGCTGCGGCGCCACATCGCCGACCCGCGCTTTGGCGGTCGCGTGCTGCGCCGGCCGCACCCCCGTTACCCGGGCGTGGACATCTTTGAGCACGACGCGCCCCGCCGCGGGCACTTCCCGCCGCCCGTCGAGTTCGGCGCCACCGCAGACCTGGCCCGCCGCTACGAGGCAGTCATTCTGGTCCCGGAGGCGTCGGTGGTGGGCGCGCGGCTGTGAGGGCCTCTCGTCATTGCACGAACATGGGACAGCAACTCAAAATAAACGATAATATGGTATATGGAAAAGACCACAAGAGCATTTGGAAGGGCGTCTGTCTTCTCTGTTGGTATTTTCTTTACTTTCTTCATGGGTTTTGACGAGGGCGTTCAAAAGTGACAGCGGCACGATGACTTGAATAATGGGTTTCTATCTCTGCCGCGTCTTTCGGTTTTCTTATTCTCTTCAAAAAAAAAAATGTATTTCAGTTACTATTCATCATCCACAATGGTCATCAGAACAGACGAGAGCTTGTTCCAAGAGTCTATTTTGCCATGTTCTTCCAGCAAACTGTTCCATCTCAGTACATATACATAGTATTAGTAGAGTGTGCAGTATAGAGCACGCTGTAATACAGAGCATAGAGTGCTAAATTTAGCTAGAGAATCAGCAGATTTAGGGAGCGACTGCCGCGAGCTATCGATACGTCCAGGCCATCTCCACTTTTCCGTGGGCCTTCTATTTTTTTCCGTCTTAGCGCCCGTCTTCACCTAAACGGCACTTTTCTCTCTTTGCCTCTTTTCGCAAAAACTCAATCCATCCACGGCTGGTTCGACGAGGACAGCCAGACGCAGAAACCCTCCTTTCTCGAAAGGAACCCCCTCCCACAGCGGAAATCTCTTGTAACAGAGCCATGAAGGCGCCCAGCGCGACGACGACATCTGCGACCCCAGCGACCCCCTCGGGCTACACGCGCCTGCACATCACGCCCTTTGACAGCCAGCTGCTCGCCATTGTGCTGCCGCCGCCCGCGCAGCTCGTCGCCCGCAACGTCTCGTTCCACGAGCTGCAGGCCATCCCCGAGAAGCGCTACGGCTTCGTCGACCTGCCCGCCGACGCCGCCGCGAAGCTGCGCACGAAGCTCAACGGCGCCGTGCTCAAGGGCGTCAAGATCCGCGTCGAGCTCGCCCGCCCGTCCCGCGAGGCGACACTGTATGAGGCCGAGAGGAAACAGCAGCAGCAGAGCAGCAGCGGCGGCGACGACAACAGCGCAGAGATGCCGTCAACGCCGCAGGTAACCAAGGACAAGAAGAGCAGCAAGCGGGACAAGAAGGACAAGAAGAAGGCCAAGTTTGGCCGCGACGAGGAGATCGCCGGCGTCCAGCTGGAGCCGGGCCGCCAGGTCAAGCGCGGCTGGACCGAGCCGGAGCAGCCCTGGTCGGCCAAGAAGAAGGCCAAGAAGGACAAGAGCGGCGGAAAGGGCGGCAAGGGCAAGGACGTCGAGGGCGGCGACCCTGCGCCGCGCAAGAAGGAAAAGTCCAAGTACACGGACAAGCCCGAGTGCCTGATCAAGACGATCCTGCCGGCGAGCAAGGTGGCCAAGAAGAGCCGCAGCGGCGGCGGCGGCGGCGGCGACAGCAGCGGCGAGGACGAGGCGGCGCGGGCCCGACGGCGGAAGCAGGAGAAGAAGGCCCGCGAGGTCGTCGTGCACGAGTTTGCCCACACGACCAAGTTCCCGACTTTTCTCAAGTCAGCGGCTGCGGACAGCGCCGCCGCGCCCAAGAACCTCGAGTTCGTCGATGGCACCGGCTGGGTGGACGCGGACGGAAACGTCGTGCAGCCGCTCAAGAGCACGCGGCCAAAGACGATGACCGCGAGGCTGGAAAACCAGGCGCCCAAGGCGGTAGTCGCAAGCCAGAGCGAGAGCGAGAGCTCTTCCGAGGCCGAGTCGGACTCTGATACGAGCAGCGAAGGCAGCTCGTCGGAGGGGGAAGACGAGGACGAAGACGAAGACGAAGAGGCGTCTGCAGACGTTCCAGACGCCAAAACCAAAGCTGCGAAAGACGGCGCCGATCTGGCCGCCGCGGCACTGCCCTCGCCGCGGCCCAAATCATCGGGCTCAGCGAAGAGCCTCACCATCAAGATCCCGCCGCCGCCCTCGCTGCCACCCGCAACGCCGGCGGCCAACAAGGTCCATCCGCTCGAGGCGCTGTATAAGCGGCAGAAGCCAGAGAGCAGCGGCGACGGCTCCAAAAAGAAGACGGCATCGGATGGCGCGGCGGCAGACGCCGAGCCTTTCAGCTTCTTCGGCGCATCCGGCGACGATGATCTGGAAGACGAAGACGCGGATGCCATGGACGTGGACGGTCAGACACAGGGATGGGCGCCGAGCTTGCAGCCGCCCATGACGCCCTTCACGAAACAAGAGTTTGAGTGGCGCAACGTGCGGAGCGCCGCACCCACGCCCGACACGGCCCACCCCAGCCGGGTCAGCAGCTTCAAGTGGCCGACGGTCGACGAGGACAGCGAGGAAGAAGAAGAGGACGCCGAGGAGGACAAAGAGCGGCCGGACGAAAACGAGAACGGAGACGAAGAGGAGGAGGCCGGTGCATCGGGAGACAAGGGCGAGTCCAAGGAAGACGATCCCGCTGCTACCGACGACTTCCAGGCCTGGTTCTGGAAGAACCGCGGCGACCTCAACCGTTCGTGGAAGAAGCGCCGCAAGGCCGCCGCCAAAGACAAGCGCTACCGGGAAAACCGGGCGCGGGCAGAGCGGGCAATCTAGGTCTAGCATGCGGTACCAGTGTTGCTTGGCCTATTTCATGTATATTTTATTCATTTATGTTATTTTATGGTTTGCCCTGTTTCATTTTGTGGGCGTTGGGCATCACATCCGGGTTTTTCTATTTTCCTGACATCCTATTTTCTCGCTGCAGTACGATAGCAAGGCGCCTCACTGTGATTTGCAATATATTACATTGAAAGAAAGAACACGACGGAAGACACAAAGGCTGGATGGGTCATATTCCGGGATCATGACGGCATAGTATCATTATAGCACTAGGCGAGGTAGCCCGCAGTGAATCGTACTTGTTTCAGAAATCTACCAAATCGTCAAATTCGGATCGACCAGCAACAAAAGCATTGCACAGCCCCAATCTACAGCCTCTCTCATTTCTCAATCTGTGCAGACCTGTAGCGTTGGTTGAAGTCGCGGGTTGCGCTCCTCTGCATACGCTGTGTAGAGCTGTGTAATCAGACTCTCTTGCGTGACAGCTTCCGTGGCGGCGATGCCAGATGCACAGCCTTCCTTCTCTGCTACCTGAAAAACAGAATCGCCTTGAGACTGGAGCATAGGCAAAAGCAACGGTTCGGCTGGTCCGTCAGCACAATCCGCCAATCCACCGATAACAGGTATGGCACTCGAGGTGCTGGTAGCTGTCCTCGTCGAACGGGCGGCATGCATATCCGCCATCGCTACCGCAGATACATTGGTTTTAGTGTGTGGTCCACCTTCGTAATGAACTCCAGTGCCAACGCAAGGGTCATCAGAGATCGAGTCGCTGGTCGTGATGGCGAGACCGGTCAGCATCTCTCCTTGAAGAAGGCCATTCTCTTTGATCGAGTCTCTCAATATCCGAGTTGACGGCATCTCAGGTGGAGGCTTATCTGCTTGCTTGGGTGGCATGAATGGTCTCTGCAGCGGGTCGTTATTGAAAGCTGCTTCTTGCGCCTCGTCGACGGGGGTGACTGCACCTAGATCGGCACGGACTCCTTCTCCAACGGCGAGGCGTGCCTCCAGTGTCTCGACGTACTTCCGCAGTTGGATGGGGTCTTGTACGAACTTGGTCCAATTCAAGTCTTCTTCTTTGGGAGACTCAGGCACTGCGGTGCTTTCTCGTTTGTCTTCGCTCTTAAGCGTCGCTGATGGCTTATTGGCCCTCGGACGCCACAGCAGTCGGTGACGACAAGCCCCATTGCCAGAAGATCCACCGGCCGCTGAAGCATTCTCGCCGCCGTTACGCAAATGTCCCATTTCCACCCACTGGTCTCGCCTGCCTGTGTAGCCGCCCTCCGCATGCCCGCCGCTAGGTCCACGAGAACAGCTATCACAGCCCTGGCTTTTGATCCCGCTTGCATGAAATCGACGCCGGCGCCGGCGTCGCACCGCTGTGACGGCCACTAGTCCCGCGGCCGCTCCAGCGGAAACCACCAGGCTGGCTACGAGCCAGCCGAGCGTGCGCGGGTCCAAAGTGCCGTGTCGACGGTCGCTGCCTGCAGTCCCACCGCCCGCCACCTTTATCGCTCCCGCCGCCTGCGCGGCCGCCAGGGTCGCGGCCGCGGTGCACGACAGCACGCCTGCAAAAGTCGTCACCGCAAGCGCCCAAAAGACGCACCGGTCGCGCCTCAGGGCGGCTACCTGACGAGCGGCATCGTCGGCCGCCTGCAGGCCGTCACCCAGCGGGACGCGGCGCAGGCGCGGGCCCCAGCGGATAGAGATGGACCGGGCCAGGCGGGACGGAGTATCGTCATTGCTGCGGTCGCGATCGTGGCCATAGCAGTGGCTGCGGCCTTCGCAGCAGCTTTCGATAGGACAATTACGAGACGTTGCATGATCTGCTTCGGTCAGCTCAGACATTCGAGCGGCAGCGTCCAGTGGCGATGGCCAGACCGAGAGGGCAGGTGAAGGCGGTGCGGTCAGGCGAGGTGCATCGTTGTCCCTTCTATCATCACCATCTTCGCCGTCACAGCGGTCAACTGTGTTGGAGAAGATGGCTTGGGAAGAACAGGTGATGATATTGGAGGCTGCTGGGGTCATCAAGACTGGCGCCGAGGAAGAAGTCGACATGGGACGAAGCTGGGACCGGGCACTTGGATGTGTGGTAGGCAGAGCAGAATCTCGGATCTTGATGGCGCGTGGAGATTCATCCTCGTTGGAAAACCGAAAAGTCTGCAGCGCCATTGGCGAAGGAAATTCGACACGGTCACCTTTCGCATCATCTCTACGCTCGAGATTTTTTGCCTCGGCCATGCTGTGGCCGAGGCCTATATCGCTTCTACCATGAGCAAAAGGCGCAAGAGGACGGCGCTGACTTGTGCGACTCGGGAGTGAGAAATTCTGCACAGCGGTGTAGCTAGTCATGAGCAGCAGTGGTGATGACGATTTGGTTATATATTTATGTTTCTTTTTTCCAGTCTAAAGTTCATGAGGTAGGTTTTCTCTTAAGAGACAAAATATAAAATACTGAAAAGAGAAGAGTTGAGATGAGGCAAAGGTGAGCTGCTCGGCCAAATGTAAATAGAATATCCCCGAGATCAAAGATGCACGTCACATGCAGAGACTACAATGAAAGAGGATCTTGACAATAACCTCAAGAAATTTGATAGTAAATAAACAAATTCGCTGTTTAAGTACAAACACGGGGGGATTCTTCTCAAATAGGATCATCTTGAGAATGCTGTTATGTTTGCTCTCCTCCGCGCTGCATATATTCTCTTCTCCATCTCATAGAAACATAATTTTTCTGCTCACAGAATCAAATCATTTTCTAGTTAGTAAAGGAAACGATAGCTTTAGATAAATTACCTCAAGAAAATCATCAGAGTTGCTGAGAGAAAGAAGGTTGTCATCCAATAAAGATACAACAGAAGGACAAATACCATGATGATTTTGCAAAGAATTCAAAAATGCTATGGCAGGCCTCACGAAAAGTAAATCTAAAAGGAGATCCCGTATTAAAAATAATTCACAAGAAACAATAGACATATAAATAAAAGGGCAGAATTGTTTCGTGTTACTGAGATTATCTAAGTTGGCAAACAATCCAAGTTGGCAAACACATCGCCAGGAAACAGAGGGATTGATTGCTGGTGAAAGGTCAATCAGCATTTAGGCAAATCACTCTGCGAGCGAGAATACCGTACATCCTGTTATTCTGTCCCGCGAAGAGACACACGACAATCATCATACAAACAAAAAAATAACACACAACCCAAGGCAAGATGGTCTTTGGAAGAGGAGCGACGACAGCGGTAGAAACACGGCAAAGCACATATGCCCACCCAGAAATATGAAAGCCGGAGGACAACCGACAATCCTCAGAGTGAAAGGGCAAACGAAGAGGAGCATGGAGTAGGAGAAACTTTGCCAAGACATTGCTTGAACAACCTCTTCGCAGAAAGTGCTGTCCCGATGGAGATCGCACATTCAGCCGGAGGCGCCGCGAGAAGTATATGGAGAGGGAGACAGTGAGGGAGAGGAACTTCAGAGGCGACCGCGCCGAGAGTTCGGCGCGGAAAAAGGCACTGGGTAAACACAAATATCGACACTCTTTCCTGGGAAATATTTTACTGTTCCTGATGAGAGGGCGGAAACATGATTTCCAGAGAGGCGACCCTCTGCAAAGCTGACTTTGGTGATATTGTTTAGTTTTGAAGATGATGGGCTCTGAAGATGTTTGTGATCTTACGTTTAATTACACCTCTGGGAATCTCTCGATGTTGAGCTCGCATCTCAGTAATCAAAGCCTGCGACTAGCTAAGTTAGGAGTATTACTGTAAACCATTACCAAGAAAGTTATCTACAATGACAATGAAGGAAGAGCCTTTCTCTTCTCATCACAACAACCCGTACAGATACTTTGTAAGCCTCTGAATTGCCGCATACCCGAGTAGAAATTGACATAAGACGGGTGAGTCTGAGTACGACAATGAACGTAACGGGCATATTTTTTCCGAATCGCAGCCTTCCTCATCTATGCTCGCAGCCATTCTTGACCCTTGACACTGTTCCCAAGACCCTCCATCCCGTCTATCTACTACTCTTGTCGTCTCTGATGTTCATCGGAGACAGCGAGAGCCGTTTGGTAAGTAAAAAAGTATGTTAAATTAATAAATTAAAAAATTAAAAAAAAAAAAGAGTGAAAACAAGGACGACATGGACTGGATGAGGCAGCCGTCAGGGGTTGTCTTGAAAACACAAGCAGCATAAGCGGATCGTTGATGGAGTCGAGGAGATGACTCTAGTGGTTCGCTGGGACAAGAAGAGAAAACATTCAACAATGATCAGAGCAGTTGAAAGGGTCAAAAGACGCAGAAAATGGCCAAGACTTGTGATGTTAAGAATGCGTTAAGAAATGACGGTTCCTACTGTCGTCGATTTTTGGGTCGTTCGTTACATTCGCACATCCATTCATGCCACGTTGGTGAGCCTCATTTTCGGTGTTACAAGCACATATGTTCTTGAACGTCATTTTAGGTTATTAAGACAGGGATGCTTCCCATATTATACTCGCATACACATATTATACCCCGGACTGCCCGGCACGCGGGTCGTAGACTGAGATTTAATAATATTACCGCGAATATCGAGGGGGATTGCTCTGCAGGGTTGGTTTGTGGGTGTGAGGGAGCGTGCGTCGGTTCCAGGTTACAGGGCCGCCCTCATCGACGCTTTGCTTGACGGCGATCCTGTCGCATTGCCTTCCGATGTTAAATGAACTAAAAAAGACAGCGATAAAAGAAGCAGAGAAAAGAAAGGGCAATGTAGGTAGAGTACCAAAAATGATAATGTCAGGGGGGAGAGAACAAGACTAGAATCTTGCGTGGAAGCTCTTAACGTTGCTATCCCCCCCTAGAGCCGTCGTCTGTGCAGGCAAAATCACGCCGGGAGGCCGGGGGCTGAGAAAGAATGCATAGGCCGTTAGAGTTGAGAACAGTGAACGACAGCTGGGGTTCCCCAGCAATCTGAAGTTAATTTCTGTCGTGTGTCGTAATTATCCATGTCTTCTGTTCACACTCATCTTTCATGCCATCACACAGACATCATCTCGACTTTCTTTTTAGTGTCTCTAGTCCGTAATTGGAGTTTTTCCTACACACAGACGAAATCCACTGGTCTCATTGCCTTTTTTTCTCTCTTCGTTCTCAGCTCAGCATCATTGCACACACCTAAAGCAGCAAACGGATGCTAGCCCTCCATTTCCATGCGATGGACGCTCTGCCAGCACATGGTTTTGTCGGATGGTCCTCGAGCCGTCCTCTGTTTCACTGTGCCGTCTCCCAAGAGTGTGTTCTCTGGTAGGCATGCGCGAGACTTTCAATCCGTTCCTGACTATCTCATACTGAAGAGCAGTCGAGGACCATGGAAAGAATGACTGCACAGGAACAAGAGGTGACCTCTCCTAGGTTTCACTCCCCCTTCACGCTCGACTTCATCCTCATCGCCTCTCATCATCTCCCATCTCTCCTGGTTTCCAGCTCAAGGCGGCGAAAATTACTGGACGTCAGAGCCCATCAGCGGCACATCGCCATTTTCCCCTTCATTTAACCGTCTTGGGAAACAAAAAAGAGAGGCATCCTCCGCTGCTCTTCGCTGTTGACCCGGATTGCTACCGACCTGGTTGGGAGCGAATGCTCATGTTCGTTTTGTCGATTGAGAGCAGAGCGGGCTGGTGAACGCTTCCGGTTTGTTTTGTAGTATTGTTTCTGGGTAAATTGCTGATTTTCAATGATGCTTTTTGTTTGTTTTTGTTCCTGTTTTCAAGATATCTCCAAATGGACTTTGATATCTTTTTGCTTCAGGCATCATTTTGCTCCTAATAGTACGATGCTTGGCATGCCAGGTGCCTGTAGTTTAACTTCTTCTTTTTTCCTTCTTTCGTCTTCTTTTTTGCACATACATTGTCCGTGTGGCCGATCCCCCAGTCGTCTCGTCTTTTCTCTCATGTTAGGCTTCATTTTTCACCATGTGGCCAGCGTCTCATCCCATCACCCTGGCCTCCAGGGGACAAGCAGTCTGTGGCTTCTCCATCCTCCGCTTTCCTCTTTCTGCTCGTCTTTATTTCTCTTCATTGTCTTCTCCGCATATCCCACGTCTTTCTCCAGCCCCCTTACCCCTGTCTTGCTACGGTGCTTTGTCCTGATCTGCGTCGTATCTGCGAAATGGAGGCTTGTGTGTTTCCGACCGGCTTTCTCTATCCCACGATCTTATTTTGCATCGCTCTCTTCTCCTCTCCAACGACCTCTTGACCTGGCGCTTTCTTCAGCTGTCACGCTGGGTGTGTCTCAAGTTGGCTTGCTGGCCTCCCGCATTCTTACTCTCTCTTCTTCTCTCTTTCGACGGCTTGCCGTCAGCAGCTGTTGTTGACAACATGCAAACCCTGCACTGTCTGTGCTGCTTCTTTGACCGTCGCACGTTCTCCATGCGGTATCATTGCTCTACGCTGCTACTTCTTTCTCCTGCCTTTCATCCCATCACCAGCACGACATTCGATCTCACGATCTCTGCTACCCTCCTCCTGTCTGTGTGTCCCCTTTGACTGTGTCCCTTACCCATTTGCATGCCCCTTTCGGCCTCTGCATCTTTGGGTTTCTTCTTCTTTGGGCTATGCATCATTGCCTCCGCAATCCAGTTGCCTCCATTGTAGTTGGGTAATTGCATATCTTTCTCCAGTGTTGATCCGTTACACCCAGTCCTGATGCCGATCATCATGGCTACGATCTCTGTGTCGACGTAATCCTTTCATTCTTGTCCTCTGCCTTTTCTCCCCCTTGTTTTTCGCAGTCTCGCAGTCGAACGACAAGTCCACATGTTCTTCTCGGAACCATGGGTTCTTTGCTTGTTTGAGAGATACCCCGTCATCACGACAAGATACACCCCCCCTTCCCCGAGCTTTCTTCTCAAACCGTAGATAGCAACATCCGGTCGGTTTCCTTGGTTCTTGGCATCCGTGATTCTTTGTTCTGTTTTTTTTTGTTCCGTTCCCTTCTTGGCCTCCAGCTTCTTTCTGTCATTATAAATGAGCTTGCTCATCTCTCTTCTCGTCGAGATGATTTCTTGGCATCATACCTCAACGCTTTCTCTTCTTCTTCGCCCATTCTCACTAGATAGCTTTCTTTCCACTCTCTTTTTACATTTTCAAAGCCATCATATACAAAAGAGCACACACAATGAGGTTAATACCAGCTCTGTCTGCCTTTGCGCCTGGTGCGCTCTTGTTCGGCCTTGCCGCAGCAGCTCCTGCTGCATCCCCCAGTGTTGATGCCGGTGCCGCCGTCAGCCCTGTTCAGAATGTGGCCCCCAGCGCAGATGCTTCTGGCTCTGCTTCCTCCCTTGTAGCCTTGCAGCAGGATCAGACACAACAGCAGTCTTGCAACACACCAAGCAACCGCGCCTGCTGGCTGCCTGGCTTTGATATCAACACAGATTGGTATTCCAACACACCAACCACTGGTGCTGTTCGCAGCGTATGTCGTCTATTATTTGTGTCTTCCGTCTCTCGCATGATTTCCAGTCAGCTAACATAATTTAGTTTACTTTCACCCTCACGGAGGTCGACAACTACAAGGGAGCTGATGGCGTAACAAAAAAGAAAGCCATGCTCATCAACGGTATGTGAAAGGCTCCTTATGGCTTCTGAAGTAGAGAGAGAAATACTAATTAAAAATAGGCCAGTTTCCCGGTATGAAAAACCCTCTGCTTTATTGTAGTTGAGCGTACAGGCTCTAGGACTAACTCTCTCTTCCCTTTACGCCAGGCCCAACTATTGAAGCCAGTACGTTTTACCTTCTTTTGAGCATATATGTACCATTTCATTGCTAACGAGCGCAGACTGGGGTGACACAATCAGCGTGAACGTCATCAACAAGTTGCAAACCAATGGGTAAGCCGCAATCGATTGCTCATTACTTTCCTAGGTTCGTAGGCTAATTTGCTAGAACCGGACTCCACTGGCATGGTCTTCGCCTGTTGAACAACAACATTAACGATGGTGTTCCCGGTGTGACTGAGTGTCCCATCCCTCCGGGCCACAACAAGACCTACACATTTACGGCCCAGCAATACGGAACATCTTGGTAAGTCTATGATCAGTAAAATCGCCATCTTCTAATAGCATCGTTGGCTAATAATGGCTCAGGTACCATGCGCACGTGTCGTCTCAGTATGCCAATGGGCTGACGGGCTCCATCAAGATCAATGGACCGGCGTCGCTCAACTACGACATTGATCTAGGTCCATTTCCCATCTCGGACTGGTACTATGGTAGCGCGGACCAGCTCCTGGACCAGGTGTCGGATGCCAGCCATCCCTTTGTTTCTGGCCAGCCGGGCGCCTCTCCGCCCAGCGATAATCTCTTCTTCAATGGCACCAACATCAACCCCCGCGGCGGCGGTGGCGCCTATGCGATGGTGAACCTGACGCCCGGCAAGGCCCACCGCCTGCGTCTCATCAACCCGTCCGTGGACAACACATACACGGTGTCCATCGTCGGCCACCAGATGACGGTCATTGAGACCGACTTTGTGCCAGTCAACGCCTACACGGCGAGCGAGCTGTTCCTCGCCGTGGGCCAGCGCTACGACGTCATCATCAATGCCAACCAGGCCGTCGGAAACTACTGGATCAATGCCACGTACTCCAACACGCGGGCCTGCGGCTCGTCCAACAACCCGCACCCCGCGGCCATCCTGCACTATGCGGGGGCGGACACGTACACGCCGGGCCAGAACGGCCGCGGCAGCAAGGGCCTGCCGACCAACCCCGGCACACCGCCGCCAGACTCGCTCTGCGCAGACAATACCAACTTCGTGCCTGTCGTGTCCCGCACTGCTCCTCTGAACCAGTTCAACCCCGTCGCCCAGGACACCTTGCCGGTCCGCCTCCAGACGGTCGGCTCCCGCGTCTTTTGGCAGGTCAACGGCTCTGCCATGGACATCTCATGGGAGAAGCCGATCCTGCAGTATCTCCTAGAGAACAACAACAACGGCAACAAGGGCTTCTCCAGCAACATCAACTTTAGCAATAGCAGCTTCAACAGCAACAACAGCACCGGTGACAACAACAATGGCGGCAACAATGGCGGCAACAATGGCGGCAACAATGGCGGCAACAATGGCGGCAACAACGGCGGCAACAACGGCGGCAACAACGGTGGTAACAACGGTGGTAACAATGGAGGCAACAGTATTGGCCCCAATGGTTTTCCGAACAGTGAAAACGTTATCGAGCTGTCTGAGACCTCTCAGTGGAGCTTCTGGCTGATCCAGAACGAGTCGCCTGTGCCCCATCCTATGCACCTTCATGTAAGTCCCATCTTTCTGAACCTCGCCTTGATCTCTGCAGTTTGGTTACGTAATGTCCCTGCTCCTAACACTACTTAACAGGGCCACGACTTCCTCATTCTCGGCCAGAGCCCGGCGCCCCAGGATCCCCTGAGCTCCACGGCCGGTCCTGTCGAGTTCAACATGATCGACAAGTCTCAGCTCAAGAGCAACAACCCCGTCCGCCGCGACGCTACCATGCTGCCCTCCTTCGGCTGGCTGCTGGTCGCGTTCGAGACCAACAACCCAGGCGCCTGGCTGTTCCACTGTCACATTGCCTGGCACGTCAGCGAGGGCCTCAGCGCCCAGTTCCTGGAGCAGCGGTCCAAGATCCGCCAGGCCATGGACCTGAATGCGGTGACCAACAACTGCAACAACTGGCGTGCCTACCAGCCCACCGATCCGTTCCAGCAGACCGACTCTGGCCTCTGAGGCGGAGAAGTGGCAGCTGTCAAATGAAAGGTTGAGATCGCAACATCTTTGCATGTACTCTTCATGTACTCTGCATGTGCTCTGGCGTTTTGGAAGGCAATCATAGGATGGGTGAAAAGGATCTGGTAACGAATAAGGGAGTTTCTGGAGTTCTGGAGTTCTAGGAGGTTTGGGGAGTCTTCGGAGTCGGTGATCATGTCTCGTTGTGAGATGTCATACCATTCGCTACATTTTGGGTTATATTTTTTTTCTGGGTTTTTCATGTGTCATCTAGTCTGCCAGGTTAAGGACGTATTTGGGACATCATTTCTACACTCTTCACGCAATTGATTCTGTCTTCTTAACTATGGAAAGGGATAATTTCCGCCGCCTTTGCATATTGTACATATTTTTTGCAGCTCGAGCTGAAATTTGTAAAACAAGCTGAAACAGGTCTCGCGTTGTCACGATGCAAAGGTCATCGGTATATGTCAAGAAACAATCAGAAATCATGCTAGGGAAGGGCTGGTCAAACAATTCCGAACATAAATAGTAGAACGCCATTTCAAAAACGTGCAGAGCCTTGGTGGTGAGTGTAAAATAAGAAAAAAATCCGCACCAAAGCCGAAAATAAGTGTCCCTGATAGTCTTGCCAACAACTCCCTGTGTTACATCATTCCGCTTTTGGCAAAAGAACAAGTCTCGTTGCTGTGCTCTCCGCGCATTACTATATATCTGCTTTTCCCGTACCCTCTCCCCATCATCTTTTGTCTTCCTCTTTTTCCTCTTCACCAGAAGCTGCACCAGCCAATGTAGTGCTGGCAGAGGTTCTCTAGCTTGGTTGCTTCAGCAATGAGCTTGCTGACCTGTGGCGTAACGTCTAGCTCTTCCTCTGGCTTGAAGTCCCGGCCGGTGAGTTTCTGCTGCACGCGCTCTAGCACTTCCACTGCCCGTGCATTCTGCAACTCGACGGGGTCTGGTGGTTGGACGTTGCCGTTGCCGTTGACCATGCCGTTCTCGCCGTTCATGTTGGGGATGCCGCCCGGTGGTGCCAGGGAACTGTTTGTTCGTGCACGGCTGCGTGCGCCAGGTGGACCGCCAACGATGCTGGCCGTTCCTGCTGCTCCGCCTCCCGCTGCCACAGCCGCAGCTGGGTTGCCACCAGCAGCGAGCAGCTCGGAAGGCGCCATGTGGCTATCCAGAACCGAGGGGCGTCTTGCCCGCGGGCCTCCCGCGCCTTGTGGGCCAGCAATTGCCAGCTCGCGATCCGATTGCTGGAAGTTTGGCCCAGCTGGTGATTGCGTGTTTGTCAGACGCCAGGTAAGTAGGGGATCGTGAATGAACTGGAGAATGATGTCAGATATGCAAGACTAAGCTGCATGGGAATTTGAGAACACAACAGAGATAGAAGCCGGGGGGATGATGGAGGGATACGTACCGCTTCCAATACAGCCATCACACTGTCCTTATTTTCACGGAGCACCCGCATGACGTGTTCGCAAGTAATTCGGAAGCTGCCCTCGATGTTACTAACTTCCATGGCATACGTCAACATGCGAGTCAGTCGGAAAGGCACGCGCTCGGGGTATTTCTCGCGCTTCATGGCGACCTCGAAGCAGTCGCCGAAATCAATGTGCACGATCTTGCCGGTAATGCGATCCAGCATCAAATTCGACGGGTGTCGGTCACCCAGGCCCAGAATGTAGCCAACCATGGACATGACACCCAGCGAGCGCGTGTAGTTGGTGCGCCGCTCCAGCCAGGCTTCTGAATTCTTGCTCTTCAACCACAGAACACGGTACAAGTCCTGGCCGGTCGTGTTGTCTAGTGCGTAGCCAAAGACCTCCACCTTCTGCATCAGCGTCAGATTGTCGTAATCGGGCGCCATCTGCAGCATGATGCGGTGTTCGATGTTCAGCAGGATCTTGCGGCAGTCGCGGTACTCGCGAATCAGCACGTGGATTGTGTCGCTGTTCGGCACCCATCCGATCAAGCCTGAGTTCTGCGACAAGGGAATTACTGGATACCGCTCGATGTTGAGGTGCCGCTTGTAGCTCTCCGAATCCATAGCCAGCAGTGTGTTGCACAGGCCAAAGAGCTGCATCACGCGCTCGTCTTGGCGCAGATCTTCGTGGCCCTTGAGCAAGAACATGTGGCTCTGGCCATCACTGCCGTTGATCTTCAGCTGGCGCGGGTGCTGCTTTGAACTGATCACGTTCACTGTGGTTTCGAACGACATAATTCGGATCACTGGCTGCCCGCTGCGGTACTTGCCAGGCACAGACAAGTCTAGATCACGCACAGCCACCAACTTGGGAGAGCAATACGCCAATTCCAGAGTCGTGACTTGCGGAAGCTGCCGCGAGATGCGACGGAACACTTGGTAGTAAACGTCCCAAGCCTGGTTCAAGTCGCTGACATCACCCTTCAGCTCGTACTGGCGGCACCACTCCCGTGCCTCGGCCAAGTCGCGTCCAAAGGCTTGAGTAAATGACGTCTCCCGCAGAGTTTCTGCGCCGCGCTCCAGCATCTCATGCAGCGGCTCCAAGACGGCCAACATGCCCTCGATGTTGTGATCGCCAAAGTACAGCCGGGAAGCCTCCTCGAGGCCCTCATGCCACAGCTCATGCCACAGCACCGCAACGCGGATAAGTTCGTGGCTGACAAGATCGGCCTGCTCAACCAGTTTGGCGCTGTGCTGGCGCATGCTATCCATGATTTGCGCTGCGGAACGTGACCGCCGTGAGTTCTGCCATGATTTCATCGCTACTGTGAGCGGATACACCAGCGCCTGGGGATGTGCGCGGCCGACATCTGCCAGGAGATTATGCACCGATTGCTGCACGCGCTTGTTGGGCTGGCTGATCCGCGCAATCAGCTGGGGAATGACTTCGAGCCAGGTGTCGACGCTGACCCGCGCAAAGCCCTCTGTCACAGCCGCATTCACATCAGGGTGGCCACCGTGTGTCAGCCAGAGGCTCAAGAGGCGCAGCGTGTCTTGCAATGTGCTGCCCTTTGATAGCGCAATGGACTCGAAGAAGCCTCGTACAGCCGGGACGACGTGTTCCAACACCATGCCGTAGTCAACTGGGCCTGGGCTGCGGCCATTGACGGCGCTAGGTTGGCGGGCATTATTCCGCAGCTGTGCCTGAACCTGCTGCCCAGTTGTTGCGGCGCCGTTTGTGCTGCCGTTTGCATTTGCAGCGGATGTCAGAGCCTGAACGACCTCAAAATTGGCCAGGGCCCACGCGTGCCAGGCTTTGTACCACTTCGGATTGCATTGCGTCGCCTGCGCGTAATTGAGAAGGATGTCACGAACGTGAGAACTGCGCCAAGTGTCTTTGTTGAGTGCAATGAGCCAGTCTCCGGTCCGCAGATAACACTTGGCTAACAGCGTCGTCTGCTCTTGTAGCATCCGTTGCGAATCTGCATTAGGCTGCATGCCGCCAACGGCGCTCATGCCACCGAACCCGTTGCCGATGCCGTTGAGCATTCCGTTGGCATTGCCACCGTTCATTGCGGCAGTCTGCTGGAACTGTTGCCGTGCGGCTTCGAGGCGATAGCTAAGATCCGTCGTGAATCTTCGGAGACAGTCGAGCGACTTCTCTGCAATGCCTGAACCTCTGTTCTCAGGCATCTGCCCGCGGTCCCACTGATACTTGAGCACGGCGTAGATAACTTGCGATGGTGGAGGCGCTGGCGAGCGAGGGTAGTCATCATGTGCAGCCGCATTTGATACGCCATTGATGCCGACGCCATTTCCGAGTCCGCCGAGCAGCGCCTCATTAGCACTGCTGTTGCTATCGTACAGCAAGCGACCGTTCCGGAAATCTCTCCGATCCCGCATCGCACCGTCACCGTTGCCATCCCCAGCCATGCCCTCGCGCGCTGCACGACGGCGGTGGTATTCACGCTCCCGTTCGCCTTCTCGCTTAGACTCGCGCTCGCGTAGCACATCCGCATCGATCCAGTACGGAATGGTATATTCGAGCGGATCTTCGTTGCCAATCAGATGCTGCAGTGATTTTTCGGCCAGGCCCATACGAGACGACTTGCGGCACAAGTTTGAAAACTTGATCCACATCTGCATATTTTCCATGGGGCTGACAACCAGTCCGCGGAGACGCAGCATGCGCTGCCACACTTCGGCGTTGCGCTGGCAGCCTAGCAACCGAGTCTCCCACGTCTTTCGGAGAGACTCCTTTTTCTTGGGATCGCACTGCTTGTAGACAATAAGCTCTTCGAGCTCTGCCAGCATCTGTACGCGCACGATCACTTGGTACGCGCGTGTGTAGGATTCGGTTACCAGAGCACTTAGCTCTACATCCAAGCCCTGACGGGCTTGCTCCACGCAGATGGCGGCTTCGCGGAACTGGTTGCGATGCAGAGCCAGGATAGCACCGAAGAAGGCTCGGTCTGTTGAGTGCCGCTTCATTGCCTGGAGGTACCCATCCATAAGGTCCCATTTGTTCAGGCCCCAGGCGGCAGCAGTAGCCAGGGGCGAGATCAGTCGCTTGACTTCCTGTGACGAGTTGGCCCAAGTATTGCCGGCAATTGTAGCAAGCGCTTCCCACTGTCCAAGGGCATGTAAACAGCGCATCTTGCCCATGACAATGTCAATTGAAGCCGTCTGGTCTTCTGGTAGGTCTTTCTCGCGCTGCTCGTAGAACTCAAGGGCTTCTTCCCAGCGTTCCAGCTTCTCAAACCACGTCTCCCGCAGCTGAATGCCGTCCTTATACAGCTGAGCTTTTCGCAAGATACCAATGGCTGCGTCAGACTGCTGCAGCTGATTGTTGATGGAAATCAAGGCCTCGACTGCCGAAGTACTCTGATCTTGCAAGAACTCAAGCTCCTTGTAGTGTAGCGCCTTGGCATAGGCATGGCAGCGACCAGCCTCGCGGCCCAGAACCCGGATATCAATGGGCAGCGCCTTATCGTCATGCTCCATGAATTCTGCCAGGTTCAAAAGCAGACCAAGCAGGTCTGGCGGGATGTGTTCGGATTTGATGGCATTCTCGAGGCTGAAGATCAGCTCTTCCTGGTAGTTCTCATAGAGCTCGCTCCAGCAGGAAACAAAAGCCGAATTGAAGAGCTCGCGTGCCAGTGGCGGATACACATTGCCCAGAGCGGCACAGGCGCGGAGTGCGTGGTTGGGGGACTCGTTGAGCAGCGTGGTGCTAAAACCACGAAGCCATTCTTGCCAGTCTTCCTTGGTTGACTTGCCCTTAGTGTCCCACGCGGCTCGGAGGTGGACGGCATTCATCTCCAGCTTCTTTGTGGCTTGCTCAGAAAACGGAACTTCGTCAACTTGATCCGCAAAACGAGTCTCGGATGTAAGATCCTGTGGTAAAACTTCTCCTTTCTGCAGCTTTGCCACCAGAAGCTCGTAGTTGGCGTGCTGGATGCCCTGCTGGGCGACGGTCTTGTTAACCATAGTCATGAAGTGGAGGTAGTCTTTGCCAAGCTGGTGGATGAGGGCACACAAGGTGTCGAGAGCCGCAACCCGCAGCGCAGGCTCACCGCTTGCCAGGACGCGGTTCAGCGGGTGAATGATTTTGGACGCATAATCGTTGAGGTTGACCTGGCGGGAAATTTTTCCAATCGTCTCGATTGCCATCTTGCGCAGAAATGTGGGTTGGTTCGGCTTCTCGAAGGTGCGGACAATGACAGGGATGATCAGGTGCATGTATTCTTCGCTGCTCGAGCCGAACACGAGGAACGCGTGCAGGACCTTTTCAGACGGTAGGCGTCGCGTAGAATTATCTTTCTCGAGGAGCCCGAGCATCAGCGGTAAGAGATTTGCCAGATAGATCTTGAATTCGCCTTCGAGGGTCCGCGAGATAGACTCAATCAGCGACAAAATGGTAGAGTGCAGAGATGGCGAACTGTTCCAGTACTCCTGCATAATTTCGACGAGAGAGGGCAAATAACTGCGAATATGTTGGCGGACAATGCTCACGAGCGTAGCAAGCTGGCTAAAGTAGGCCTCCGCTTTAGCAGGAGACGAGCTGCGGATGACAAGCAGGAAAGCAGGAATGATACGGTCAAGGAACGGCACGCATTCCAGGCCCAAGGTGCGGAATATGGACATGATAGCACTAATAACGTCCTGGTGGTACTGCACCAACGAGTGGTCCTTGAGGATGCCGAGCAGCGCGTTTACCACGACGGTCGGATAATACTCTTTGTTCGACGGCGTGAGGCCTGTCATCATCAAGGAAATGTCAGTTGCCTGAGCAGAATCCACGCGCCGCTGGACCTCGGGATTGTGTTCTTCGACCTGCTGATGTCGGTATGGGTCCAGGGCGCCGAGAATGCCCATCAGCTTAATGGTCTCTTGTCGCAACGCAGCATGCTGAGGTTCGCCACGAATGATATTTTGCAGAAGATCGAGAAGCTGCGGGTAGTCAAGGTAAGGGCCAATAACATAGCCTGAGTTTGACGCCAGCTGGCCGATGGTTCGTAAGGCAGCCTCGCGCTTCATAAGAGAGGACTGGTCTTGGAGCGCGTCCACAAGGATCGGCATGAGGCGGTCCTTGTATTGGAGCATCTCTTCACCGCCGACCGTGCAGATCTCGCCGATGGCTTTGATTATGGTGGCAGCGACCGAAGCCGTAGGGTCAGCGGCCTTTGGAAGTAGCACTTCCATCATGGGATGCACGTAAGGCTGGATCAGCTTCTGCGCGTTCTGAACAAGCAAACTCAGCAATTTTGCACTCTCTTCCTTGTTTCTCGCGACGTCGGAGAATTCCAGCTCGGTGAGCATCTGGATTAGGGTCTTGCGGAGAGACGGCACGATATACGCTGGATTCTCACGGGTGAGGCGTCCGATAAGACGCACGGCCACTTCGCGGATCGGGAAGTACTCATCATTCAAGGCATAGAAGATGGTGCGAATGTTATCCGCTTTGCTTAGGTGACGGTCGAAGCGTTCGTCAAGAGCATTCAAGACGGTAAAGCGGATATGCGGCACAGGGTCGGATACACCGACTGTGAGCAGCCGCTCGACCACGTCGCCGACCACTTGCATGGCGTGGTAGCTCTCTTGGTTGACGATGGGATCGCGCAGGTACAGCTGGCAGCACGTAAGCGCTGCGGCTTCACGGGTCTCTGGGTCGTCGTCGTCGACATAGCGCATGGCCACATCGCGGACGAACTCGTTGAGCACATGGCCCGAAAAGTCAAAACAGCCCAGCGTGTTGAGGGCTAGCTTGACCTCAGCCTTGTGCTGCTCGATAGCAGCCACCTCCTTGGCGGTCTCTTTGGCGCCTGTCGTGGGCACCGCAGCTGCCAGTGCCGCGCCGCCCTGTGATGGGGGAGCACCCAGCTGCTTAAACGGCTCCCCACTGAGAACGAGACTGATCATGTTGAGAAGGCGTTCTTGGATGGTCGTGCGCACGGCAGGAACATAGAAAGCAATGTCGACAAGAGCCTGTGTAAGCTTCGGCGTCATGTCGCATGCAAAGATAGGGTCGAGCAGCGCCTCCATATACTTGGTAAGCGTCTGGCCCACAGCCACGGCCAAGCGGCTGATGCAGTCGAAGACAGGATCAACAGACGCCTTCTTGCGGGCGTTCACGCTGAGACCCTCACGGATGTAAATCAGAATACCGTCGAGATAAGGTGCCATGGCGCTCTTGACAGCGTTTGCCACGCTTCCGATGGCCACAAAGGCATCGTTGCGCTCTTTTTCGCGCTTCAACATAGCCGAGAGATAGATCATAAACTGGTGCAGGTGGTTTTCGGAGAATTGTGTGGGCGCATAGATGGCCAGGTCTGGGATGAGCAGCACCGCTGTCTTGCGGATGGTAGCGTCTCGGTGGTCCTTATAACGAGAGACAATCTCGCAGGCTTCCGTGTAGCGGGACTGCATAAACATGCCCCCCTGCTCGAGCAGTTCTTTCAGAACCAGCAGCGATCCGTGGATGGATTCGACGGTGTTAAGCTTGAAGCCGTGAGCAGCTTCTGTGTACATCTTGTCCATGATCTGGGTTTTCATCTCCTGGTCACGCTCGCTCATGATCTTGAAGCAGGCGCTGACAGCTTCGGAAGACGTCGAGCGGATGAGGTGGCGCTGGTCGCGAAGGCCGACCCAGATCCAGTCGAGAATGTCGGCCACTTTGCCATACATGAGGGTCGGAGCATTTCGAGCAATCTCGCGCAGAAGCAACGCCGCGCTATACCGTCTTTCTTCGCTGCTGCCGTCCTGCAAGAATTCGAGGGCCAGCTGCACGTCTGTGTCGACGAGGGACGACACCAGGGAGCCGCCGCCGGGCCGGCACAGCTTGCCGATGACGATGGCGGCAGGCTGCATGCAGTTGATGTCCTTGCCAGACATCAACCTCGTCAGCGCGCCAGCAAAACGAGTGTATTTGATGGTGGCATCGACACCCTCAAAGTCAACAAAGGCATCGAGGGCGTAAATGCCGCCGAGTTTGTCGTAGGTCGTATCGCCTTGAAGAAGGCCGCTGACTTTCACCTGCACGCTGGCCCAATAGCCCTGGAAGAGCTCCGGGCTGAGATCTATAGGTTTCGTTAGTTGCTGCTCCGAATCCGCGCTCTTCTCCGTACATTCTCCTTTTGTTTCCAATCCCGTGTCATCCGCTGCTTCGTACCTCGGAATGCCACTGCCACCAGCTCCCGCAGCTGCTGGGCAGCCCGTCTCCGCGCATCGTCAGTGACCGATCTATCGCAAAAAAAGGATGGTCAGTATCACAATGGCCGTTCATCTCTGGAAGAAAGCTTGAATCGAGTTTCCGGGCAGTCTCTCTTGCTACAGCCCATTGTGGCGTACTTGGATTTAAGCTCCTTAAAGAGAGCATCTATGTTAAGCTCCGCTGCCACCTGTGGAGAGGCCATGATTGCGGATGTGATCTAGTTGATCGTCTTGGCCTCGATCATTCGCCTCCACTTCAAAGCGATGCTGCCGCAGAGACTCGCATCCTCAACCAGCTGAGAAGCGGTGTGTGTGTTTCGCCGCGCGGGGGGGAGGAGAGGTAAGGCTGTCGTTCAAGCGTCGTGAGGTGTCGTTTATCCGTAGTCGAAGAGAATCGAACAAAAAGGAGGTAAAGAATAGAATCGAACAAAAAGGAGGTAAAGAATAGAATCTTCGGCTATCGTCGAAAATAGGAAAAAGCGACGGAGAAAGGGAGAGACGGGCGGACTAACCGCCGGGAGGAAGAGAATCTAGTTGAAGCGGGAAATCAGTTGTAAGCTCTGACAAACAGACAGCGTTGAATGCGCAGTCCGTCAAATGCTAGAGGATGGACGCGAGAAGAAACTAAAAAGAAAAGAGGAAATGAAGAGAAAAAGAAGAGGCGAAGCTCTCAACGTACCGACGCGAAATTGGAGAACGAGGGAATGCTATGGAGCATGGAATCGTGAGATGGAATCAACAGAGACAAAAGTGTAAATTATTAGGTGTGATGAAGCTTTTGGCGATTTGCCGGGAACCTCATCATGTGCTCTCTCGTCCGTCGCCCCTTGGCGCGACAGAGGAAGGAAGCACCAACCGACCACGTCAGGCTGCTCCTTCCATTCTAAGCCCGCCCTCCGTCGCCTGGGATTCCACGCTAGACGATAGCCCGTAAGAAGACAAACATAGCGCTTATGCGGGGCATAGCCAACTAAATTACAGCAGCTCAGCAGCCACTGCTGTACAGATGCATCAGGGAGGATGAAGACAGTGTTTGTTTGTCAGCTAACTGTGTGACAACGCCGTCACTATCCGCTTAAGGGTTATAGTGCGTAATTAATTAAAACACTGTACATGTAAGCCATTAGCTTCCTCCTTAAAGTGGGGCTCTGCATGCATGGCTTATCTTATCGAAAACCGCCGAGAGGTCCTCTTTGCTTCTTTTGCCTCCCCCAAATATCGCTTCTCTCAAACTCGTCTAGGCCCGGAAGAGTATATAACAGATTCTCCCCATCTCTACCGCGCCAGAATCTCTTTCAAATTCCTCATTTCTCTTTCTATATTCTACTCCAGTTTCCAGCCGCGCTCTCTCCGTCATGGGCAACGACGGCGGCTCGATTCCCACACGCCGCGAGCTGGTCAAGTCGGCCGCGCGCCTCCCGACGGTCTCGGAGCTCAAAGCGACGGCGCTCGAGGCCCTGACGCACGCCTGGCAGACGGATCCAGTCAGCAGCGACGCGCTCGACCTCGACAATGTCGTCTCGGACTGGCGCGGACGCCTGTACAATTACGAGACGGTGTTGCAGCACCTGATGCCAGGCGGGGACGCCGCCGACGGCGACGGGAAAGCCGACGGGGCTGACGACCCAGACAAAGTCGCCGACGAGCCTCTGGCAGCGAACGGCAACGGCAGCAGCGGCAGCCTGACCTTTGCCGCGACGGGAATTCGGTCGCTGCGCGACGTGGTGCGCCTGCACGGCACGCCGTCCAAGAAGTCGTCGTCTGCGTCCGGCACCCCGCGCTGGCAGTGCCCTGTATCCCTCAAAGAGCTCGGCCCGGCTGCCAAGGCCGTCTATCTGGTGCCGTGCGGCCACGTCTTCTCCGAGGTGGCGGTCGAGACCGTGCTGACTGATGGGCTGTGCCCCGAGTGCAGCACCGCCTTCGCGCCCGAGAACGTCATCGCGATTCTGCCGACCGACAAGGCCGAGGTGGCCAAGCTGCAGCAGCGGATGGACGCGCTGCGCGCGGACGGGCTGACACACAGCTTAAAAAAGGACAAGAGCGCCAGCCACCACAACGGCGACAAGAAGAACAAGAAGAAACGGAAGGCCGGGGCGGACGAGGGCGACGACACCAAGAACAGCACCGCAGCCGAGGAATGCGATAGCGCACCACCAAAGAAGAAAAAGGAAAAGACACACGCCAACCACAACGGCGCTGCGTCTGCTGACAAGAACGGCATTTCTAGCCGCATAAACAACCCGATGACGGCGTCCTTGACGGCGAAGGTATTAGCAAAGCAAGAAGCGCTACACAAGCAGAGGAGGCTAGCTGAAACAAGATGATGATGCAGAGACGTTCCGATGCGGTCTCTCGTTTATGTATATATGTGTACAATATTGTAACGATACCCCCAAAAAAATAAAGAGCAACAAGCAAAATGTTTTACTTTGAATTTGTACTAGAATGGCAAACACTGTATATTTTGTCTTGTAAAAATGCATGTATCATAGAGTGCATTATGTCTTCTCGCGGAGAAAAGAAATTGGATGCAGAAGCAAAGAACAAAACATCAAATCAAAGCATGGTGCAGTCTCCCTCAGGGAAATCTTTGTCCGGTCTCTCGTTTTTCTTTCAAAACCTCCAACAAATTTATGTATATATGCGCCATATCGCCATAATGCCTTTCCACGTTCTACGTCTAATTTGTGCCTCCTGTCATTTATAGCTCGTCCTTACCGGAGCTCTCGCCGGCCGAAACGTCCTCGCAGGCGATCGGCGTACCGACTTCCATCTTGTAGACGCACTTCTCAGCCTCGGCCACGCGCCACACCTCCTCCTTCTCGGCGCAGCCCAGCCAGACGTCGGCCCGCCGGTTGGGGCCGTTCCAGCAGTGCTGGCCGTTCTCGTAGCGCAGCACCATTCGGGGGCCCTTGCCCAGGCTGCGGCCGTCCTGGCGCTCCTCGTCGTCGGCGGTCTCGATGTCGATCTTGCTGAAGCGGCCCAGGCTGGTGTTGCCGTGGCCTTTCTTGGACTTCTGCGTGGCCTGGCCCATCCAGCACACCTCGTACTCGTACTCGCCCGAGTCGACGGAGACGCACTTGTCCTTGAGCGCCCGGAAGATGTCGTCCTTGCCGTAGTCCACCTGCAAGTCGCCCTCGTCTTCGAAGAGCGAGTTCTTGCGGGCCTGGAGGTCGCCCTCGGCGCTCTGGAAGGCTTCGCGGGCCGCCTTGAGCGCGGGTGACTCGGCAGCAGCTGGCTGAGAATTGTCGGCCAGGACGCCGTTCTCGATCAGCCACACCCGGAGCGATGCGAGCTGGCCGTGGATGAACTCCCGGACAAACCCGGGAAGGTAAGCCTCAAAGCTGTACACTATAGCAGACATGTCAGGAAACAAGAAAGGGATCTCAAAAAAAAAAAAAAAAAAAAAAAAAGGAACCAGAAAACGTACAGACGTCCGTATCGGTCTCGTCGTCAGTCTCGAACTCTTCCCAGTTGATGCCGCTCTCCTCCGAGTCCTCCTTGAGGAGCTCGTGGATGTCGGCGTCCTGGATATCGGGCTTCTTCTCGTCGGCGGCCTTGGCCTCGTAGTCCTCCCAGGAGTGCACGGCGGCCTTGACGCCCTCGTCATTAAAGTTGGGGTTGTACTCGGCCTTGAACTTGCGCAGGATGCCTTCCAGCTCCTCCACCTTGTCCTGGAGGTCGTCCCGGTGGTCCAGCACCTTGTCCAGCGCCTCCCGGAGCTCCGTCACGCGCTGCTTGGCCAGGCCCACCAGCACGCCTAGCTTGCCGCCCGATTTGCCCTTACCGGCGCCGCCGCCCGGCTTGACCACGCGGCGCTTCTCGGCCTTCTCGGCCTCGGCGAACGCCAGCTGCAGGCTGTCGCGCTCTTTCTCGAGGTTCACAATCTCGCCCTTGTAGCGCTGGATGCGCTCCTCCACCTGGGCGCGCAGGTGCTTGGCCTCCTTGGTGAGCGTGCGCCGGCGCTTGGCCGCCCGCTCTCGGCCCTGCCGCCGCTCCTCCTCGACGCGCCGGTACTCCTTGCCGATGGCCACGCAACGGTTCTCGCACTTGACGCCGCCCTTACGGCCAAACTCCTCGCTGCCGTCGCAGCACAGCTCGTAGTCGCAGATGCCGTCGTTGACAAACGAGAAGGGCACGTACGCGCCGACGTGGCCCGTGTTCGTGCACCAGAAGCCCGGCAGCGCCCGCGTCGTGTTGGTGGACCCGGACGGCGAGCCGGGCAGCGGCTGGGGCGGCGAGAGGGGGTCGATAAAGGCACATGCCGCGGTGCCGGGTTCATCGGAGCCGTCTGGGCAGTCGCAGGAGCCGTCGTTGACCTGCGAGGCCTGGAGGACGATGCTAGGGTTGTTGATGCATGCGAACGTGCCCTTGGCCTCGTAGTACTTGGCAACTAGGGAGAGACGGGGTCAGCTACACTACAGCCCATCCAATTGCAATTCCCATCCACTTTGCAGAGGCTCAAGCCATCCCGCAAATACATTCAATTCTTCATCCGCTCCATCTCAGGCGGGAGAGCACTTACACTCAGGGCCAACACCTCGGGGCAGACTCGCCGCAGCAACGATGTTGGAGCTGGCAAGGGCGCCCGCAAACAACAGCGCCTTGGTTTGTCGCATGGTGACGTCTATTGTGTGTGGATGGCGTTCTTCTTCATTTGAAGGCAAGAAGAGACAAAAGGAGGAGAGGAAATTCAAAGAATAATGCAGTGATAAACGAAACCCAGCAAACAATGGGGGTGTCTCACCCGTCCTGCGTAGTGAAATAGCTGGTCTGTTCTCAAACAGCAGCAAAGACAAGCTGTCCCTTTGGTGTCGTCCAATTGGCTGCCGTTGCTACTTGGATACCGATCACGTGGAAACTTTTGCAGCAGCTCGTCTTGGCGTGTTCCTGGGGTCATTTGATTATGTAAGGCAACTCAGGCAACTAGAGCGCCCCTCCATTATCGCGGCTTCCCCACACGTTATCGCGACAAAAAAAAGTTGCCTCTTATGGCCAACGTCAAGCTACAGACGATCTGAGTGGAGAAACCTAGGAACTACACTTCAATACTCCCAGGAGATGGAAGAGAATCTGTTTTCTTCCTTTATACAGACTCAGAAATACAGAATTTGTGAAAAATCTGCGAGATTGAAAATAACCGGCAAAGCAATCGGTATCGATTATGCCCCCACCGAAGACCCCCGCCAGCGGTATGGCGGCCCTGAATGCGCAGGTCGACAGCTCTATTGCTATGGTCACGCATTTCAAGCAATTTGTGCGCGAAATCTTCAATCAAGCGGACAGCCGAAGCACCCGAGCACCGATAATAGGGGTGGATGCGGTGGCCAACCCATCCCCGGCGGCAGCGGACCCACCGCCGTCAGAGATCGATGCCCTTGCCCTAGCCCACGATGCAGCAACGCTCATCCGTGCTCACGCTACCAAGATCTCGCTCCTCATCATCAACGAACCCTTCACTCCAAGCGCCATCAGCAAGGTCGTAGAGCAGCTGATAGCCGGTCCCATCCCGAGCCTAGCTCAGGCCGCCGAGGTCTGCCACGGCAACCGGTACACGCGCCGCGTTCGGCGAGACCTCGCAGTGCGATGCGAACGGGTGCTCACACAGGTTCAGATCTTGTTGGAAGCCATCCCGCGTGACGGCCGTGTTGTTCCTGAAGAGAAACGCGGCAACGAAACGGCGAGTCGGTCGAGCCGGGCGGCTGGCGCCAGCGCCGCCGCTGCCGACAGGGGAAGCTTTGCCAAGACCGGTATCTTATGGGCAGAGTGTGACGACTTGGTGGCATTTGCAAAGATGGGCGTCCGCGGTCGGTTGATCCAGATCGTTGACCAGCTAGCGGACACGCTAAATGACGAACTGGAAGAGTTGAAAGAATGGGGAGAGGAAGAAGATGACGACGAAGACGACGATGATGATGACGACGACGATGACGACGAAGCCGAGATTGAAGGCGGCAAGGAAGGAGAAAATCGGCACCAAGCCACCCAGGCCATGCTCGACGCGCTCATGAACGCCGGCCAGCACATCTCGGCCGCCGATCCTCTACGAATGCGGCCACGGCTCGAGGTTACAATGAAAAAGATCCGCCTCGTCATCCTGCTGTACAAGGCTATCGTCAAGCGGCGCCTCCGGCGGCTCCCATCCCTCCCTACTAGTACGCCTACGGATTTTGCCATCCGGCTCGACAACACGATCGCCGTTTTGCAGAAGATACCAGACCGCTTTGGCGACCTTGCTGCTGCGTTCTACGACATGAACGTCCAAGACGTGGACAAGCTAATGCTGCAGTGCTTTGAAGACGCATTTGTAGCATCCGAAATACTGGCACTGCCGTGGGAGGGAGCGCATGACGAGTTCACCGACTGGGCGCAGAAGTTTCAGACCGAGATGCGGTCAACACTGAACGCCCAAAAATAACGAGTCAATGCTTTATCGTTTTACTTTTTTTTTCTTTTGTTGATTTTGACTGCATAGCGAGCATTAAGGTTGGCGGTCTCGGATAATGCATCATGAAAACATTTCCAGTTCGAATTCAATAGAGGTGTATAGACGATGTATATTGATTTTTGGAGATCTTGTTTGGTTGGAGAGTAACATTCTATTTGTTGATACTCTTTTATTTAGCACCCAGAGCTTCATTCACATTCAAGATATACAAAAAAAACTGAAGTGTGAATATTAGTCAGTATTCAGCTGTTTACAATATTCTTTCCAGTTGAAATATGTCATTGTTATTGTTACTGGAATTCAATCGTTTTTATCAAGTATTTTCTGGGACGCATATCTACTCGTACGCCACTACCATCCAAGGTCTTCTTCGTCCCAGCGCCTCTCTTGCAATCGTTGGGCTCGTCTGAATCCATCATTAAAGTCGTCAAGCGTCGCGTAGTCAAGGTCCCCGGAATACACATCACGTAACCGCAAATCTTCGTCGTCTGGTCCGAGAGCCTTACGCTCCCACTTATCCCGGTAAATTCCCGTCTCTTTCGTAGGTTCTTCCGGGTCGACATGCACACGGTTGTCCGCGTTCCCGCGAATAGGCAAAGGGCAGGAGGGCAAAGATGACGGTGATATATCTGTAGGAATAACGTCATTTGATTTTGAGGAGAAAAAATGGAGGAGCCGTTGTCTCTGCTCGTCAGTCAAGCGGTAGATCCAGTAAGTTACGTTATTGGCGTTAGAGTGAAAATAGATAGCGTCTAGTTGCTTGATCAGCCCTACTGGTTCGTCTGGATAAGAAGTTTGATAAATTGTGCCTGGCGCTTCCGGTGGGCGTCGGCCAAATAAGACGACACCGCCGAGGATTCGGTCTTCTGCCCAATAGCCCACGCCGTCAGCTATACCGCTTGGATATTGGTCGTAGGCCGTATACCATGGATGAACAAATAACGTTGCCGGATAGCCGCGCCTCTGGAGGGAATCCGGTATTGGATCCAGTTTCCATGTCAGCATCCGGTCATTTGCAGGCCGGAGCGGACTTCGTGTGTCGTAAATCCAGGCGGCAATGGCATGGACTACACGAGCTACTAGCTCAATCAAACGCGTTTGAAACACCCTGGACCCTGGGCTGGCCGCCTGGTACTCAAGAATAGTCTAAGAGCAGAATATCAATATATGCATGTTATCGAGCATTGGATATAATATGTCGACTTGGCTTACCGATGCATCCACTTGAAAGGTGTTGAGAGATACGCTGGCATATAGTTCATCAATCTTAGCTAAAACATTGGGCAAAAGTTGATGGTATTCTCTAAGAATAGGATGCCTGGGCACTATGACACTACCATCATACACGTCCTTCATAACATTGCTCAGAGGCACACCGTCGAGAATCTGGGCGTAGGTGCTGTGCGCAACCTGCGTGAGAAGCACGTTTAACACAGCGTTGGCCAAGGTGTCATGGTGGCTGCCGTACAGCTGGGCGATGGGCAACAAGTTTACCGAAAACTTTCTGTCCTCCGCGCTGGTCTCTTCCCTACTTATTTCCACGAGCGACATAATGGCCGATTTGACGAGACGGTAAAGAAGAAATTGTCCAGGCCGGCGTTCTGGTGACGAGGTTCGAACGAACCGTTTGATGTGTGAATCGCTTCTTACTTGTGATTGGAGCATTAAGTAGCAAAAAAGGCCTGCTGAAAATGACAACCAGAATCCCCACCAACTGGGCATTACCTACCTGTTCGCTGACGCGAACGTAGATTCGCCATAGGAAAGATTTAATCGACTCTGACGGCAGTATGTCTGCGTTTCCAGCGTTTCTTATCCGTAGTCCCTGGGGTCAATGGCATGGCTGTTGGTGGTCTTGACTAACATATTTGCAGCCATCAACTTGAGCATCCAAGAATGCAACGAAGAGGCTGTGAGCCGGTAGTAAAGGCAAAGGATATTCTCGACTACGGATGAGATCTGAGAACAGGCAGCAAATGGTGAAAGACGGCAGGCCAGACAAACGACTGGTTCACGCACCGCAGCTGGCTCATCGTCGGCATTATTATCTAGACACTGCAAGCTGGGCGATACTAACATGTAACTCTCAAGACAGCTATGTACTTTTACGACGCATCCATGTATTTCACTCATTAATATTCGTCTCATTCACTCAGCCTTTTATTTAATTGCTGTTGTTTTCCCCGGGCTCTTTTTGTGTTGCGTTTCCATTCCTCTTCTTGCTAATTTGCATTCCTTCTTGCGTCTCATTTGGCCGTTGTTTCTATCCATATTTTAATTTGCACCTCATGATCAACTTTTTTGTCTTGTCTTGTTGTCGCTTTGATTTTCAGTCTTTTGGATTGGTTTGGTGCGTTTTCCTTTTTTCTGGCGGCTCCGAGACTTGAGAAGAAAAAGGAACACCAGGGGGGAGTTGATTTGTTTTCCTATTACTCGTCGTATAACAGCACAATACGTCCACCTTGGCAAAAAGAGATACACTTTATTAATGAGTTGAAGTCTTATAGGCTATTATTTTGCTACATGATTTTACTAGCACATTCGAGCACTACATGATAAATCTTCATAATAGAACTCGAAAATTAAAAACTACGACGTAAAATTGCAAGAGTTGAATATCAATCTTTGCCATAAACTCCTGCCGGGTCTATTATTTTCTTAGATACTGTTCCGTAGATGCTTCTTTTATTTCCTCCCATTCAGTAGCTTCTTTTTCTCACTGTTCTTCTTTTAGCGGGTTGTAAAGTCTTGTTTGCTGTTTGAAGCCAAGTCTAGGGATCGAATAGTAGTAGATCTTAGCTCACGCAATAAGACTTCCCAACTACCTCCCTATGGCTGTGTATGAAATACATGCATACCGAGAACATGGCTACAAGCTACGCGTAAGCAATAGTTTCTTGGTCTAATCTTAATGACCCTTCGTCGGAAATTTGTGGTCAACGGGCAGCCTCCGGATGTGGGATTTGTAAATACCCCTGAATCAGCTCGAATAAAGGCGAATTTAATGGCGCCAGCACCTACACAGATAGAATCGTTTTTGAAAAAAGGCTCATCGACTAGTTTCCCCAGCTCGCATTGTGCTGAAATCAGAAAATGCGCAGTAGCCGGCACTTCCGCCGTGCGTTTTCAAGTCTCTAGGATCGTCAATTCTGCCGGAGTTCCGCCAGGTATCCGAATATAGATATTCTCATATATTCTAACGGTGCAAAGCAATGCACGCCTTCGGCTTGACTACGAAGGCTGGTTGGTTTGTCTTAACGCTGTGCTAGATCTAATACGCGTAGCAAAAACCTAGTCTTTCCCCTTTTGCTTCATTGCCTCTTGTCTGCTTCTACGATGCGTGCAAATTTGCATCACCTATAATTCAATCTGGACCTGGATCATCCAAGCCGAATACGCTGTTTCAGCGCTTATACTCGTACTCGGATAATAAAGTTTACTCCAGACAAGCTGCTGAGGCCTGTTGTCTGGGCACGGTTATTCCTCAAAAATATTTGGAGAAACGAGTCTTAGAATCAGATCGTAGCGGCGATCTGAAAAGTATTCGTACTCGTACTCGTGGTGATGTCTATAAACATCAACACAACAAGGTACTAAAAGCAAGGCTGAGATTTTGGCCTTCTTTTATATAAACAATTTCTTGCCGTCTCCATAGCATACTGCTATGTAGTAATTGGGAATGCAGATGCGTTGGATTCGGGACGAATAAACATGATCTTCTGCAAACTACCGATTTGGGCAATCTATACGAATAGAAACAGCAGCACCAGCAGCACCCGTAACAACGACGACAACAACACTGCATGGATTCTATGCAGAGGAAATATTAGAAAAGGACGGGGGCTTGCTTGGCCTCCAATACTTCCTGCTTGAAGCACGGCTCTTAAATTACTATGTACAATGACTACCAGGGGGGCTTTCTCGATGGATGCACAGAAAAGGAGAATGGACCCTGAGTCAGGTTGGAACGTGCCGAATTTTGAGATAAGAGAAAGCAAGTGACGAAGGATAGGAATGGAAACCGGCCTGTCTGAATAGAAGAAATATCGGCAGCGGACTCTTGGTATTCCACGGCATACCGCTGGATCTGCAGCTGTAGGACCTTTTCGACCTAGCGGTCGTTTTCACGGAAGCTCTGTGATCCGGGTAGTAGCGAGACAATTCAATGGAATGCTATCATTTCATCAACATACATCAACATACGAAGTCTGCAATGCTGCACTGGCAAGAGCGGCCAGTCCGATATGCCAGTGCTTAGAATTGTTGCTCTCAAGTAGAATAGGTAGTAAAAGTCTCCGAGCGATGGCGGCATCTAGCAGCGATGACAGGGAGAAGGCTACACGTCAACATGGCCAGCAAATCATGAATTGCTTCATTTGTCAGATTTATTTTAGCCCTTTGTATCTCTACATTTTTTTTTCTTCTTTTCTTTTCTTTTCTCTACGATTCTTTGCTATAAGCCTCCGTTGCCTAATTTTCCAGATTTTTCGCCGCCCGCCAGTCGCCGTATCTGGATTGCGTCTCTGCTTATTATTCGCTGTTAGTCTCCGAACTTCTGGGGCTGCAGGAACCGTACTCGTGTTCGTGTTCGGATCCGGCCTCGACGGGCAGTTTGGGATTCCGTGACTCTGGCGGCGCCGGCACTCCCCCCTATAAATTTTTTTAATGAACTATCTATGGGTCCCCTGGGTTAGATCTTTTTTCAACTACGCCTACGTGCAGCATTGCTGAGGATAAGACAGATTGTCAATCTGGCAGGCCTCTGCATCGCGCTACAGACTTACATGCCTGAAGCCAATTGTTTGTTTTCTTGTTTGAGTGAAATTACACAGGGATTGGCAATGCCTCCAATACTCACCGCAATTGCAGCGCGCGCATTCGTCAGATGTAACAACTGCCGACGAGGTGCTCCAGATGGATGAACTCACTATTTTTTTTTTTTTTTTTTCATTTTTGTTCTTGAATTGTCGGATGCTCTCTATCGGGCGAGAGCGGAATGGCACGGCAGATATAGCTGCGTTATAGAGGGCAAAAGCGATCGCAGTGGCAAGGTGTGTTGCAGGTTGAGAGTGTGGCGCGTAGTGGACAGACAAGGTGCACGGTTTATATTCGGGTAGAAGGCGAGCAGAGTGCGGGTAATCCGAGCAGTGCAGGTCGATCAATGGAAATCAATCCGCTGAAGCAGGGCAACTTGAGACGAGGCGGAATGGAGGAACGAGAAGTGTAGTCCGTATTGGAAGGGGTTTTCTTACGGGTCGGTCGGGATGAAGAAAGAACCCGACTTGGGGCAGTAAGAGGGACATGGAGGCTCAGCTTCAGAGGATGAGAGGGAGCTGCTGGGCCCTATTACTACAGAAGCAGCAGCTTTGTGCTTGCGTGCTCGCTTGGATGCTTCGTATTCCGCTTTAGGCCCTGCTCTGCTAGACCCAGGTTCGCCAGGTTCGCCAGGCCGCAAAGCCCACTGTAGATGTGCGCTGCAGCATCAGAAAGCAGTCGGGTAAATTTGCCCGCCCAAGCTCGCCAAGGCAGTGGGAACGATTCTGGCGCTCTGCAGCAACCTACTCCGTAGCGGTGGGGCGGAACGGTTTTGTACTCCGGGGGTGTTCAGTCAGCCTGGGATCTATTATTGGCCAAGCGGTCCCAAGAGGCAACGCTAGGACCAGACACAGTACGTTGGATGTACAGATACACCGCCGGGGCTGAGATTAAGTGAGATTAGGCATTGAAATGCAGTGAAATTGGAGCGTTCTTGAAGATAAGTTATGTACGCCGTATATGAATATATGCAATATACTGTGGGTACCAAACCCGGTTACGTCCTAGCGACCAATCTATCTTGCGCAGAGGCTCACGAAAAATTTATTAGCGAACAAGGTGACATCCTTCTTCATACCCACCTTTGCCCCATTGAGTATTCTACCGAGCTACAAGATTAGGGCTCTCGTGTACGAGTACCTGTACCGCGGCGACTGTCACTATGTGCAGCACATGGGAAACTTGCCAAGAGCCCTCTGTAGGCTTAAGGAGGGTTTACAGGAGGATAGGGGCGTGAATTGCTCGTGTTGCCGTGCACAAGGATCCCCCTCTGGCTCTCCTTGCCGAATTGCCTCAAATTTCCATTGCGGATCAGGGCGCCACGGCACAGCATCGTCTTTCGCCGTCTGGCATTTGGAGTCGTCTGGCTGCCTTCCTGATATAGCAGCACTGATCCTGCTTCTCGGGCTCAGGTAATCATGAACCAAGAGGAGAGAGCATGTTTTTCGCCTGCTCCGTCACATCCTGCCGTGAGATCCCTTGGCATGCTGCTGACATTTCTGGTGCGAGTAAGTCGCACTGCTGCCAATGAGCTTCAGGGCGCGGTGCTTCCAGAAAGCCGTCTCCCGCTAAGTCCACCCACCATCGCTGGTCAACTCAATTTACTCCCCACCATCGCGCGCGCTACACCCAGGCGGAAAGGATCCCCTTGTCATCGGGTTCTTCTTGGAGTCCGGCAGGGTGGAGCCAATGCTTCCCCCCCATTCTGTTGTTCTTTGACCCATGGGGGACGGTGTTATCTAACATGCCTGCAGTGCGTGCTGTTGGATCCGTATAAGTCAAGACTGGAGCGCGTGAGGGCCAGAAAATAACAAACAAAAAAAAAACAAAAGAGATGTAGAGCTGTCGTTTCATGGCTTCTTGACAGGGCCGAGATACGCAATTCTCTCTTCTGGTTCTTCGATTCCTCAGGTCGTCGAGCCCTTCTTCTCTTCTCTCCTTTTATATCGTTTTGTTTTGTTTTACATCACATCATCGCGCCTTGCCAGCGCTTTTCGTGATCGTCCCTTTCTCCTTTTCTCCCCTCGGCGACGAGGTCTTCTTTTTCTCGTACTCCTTTAAATCGGCAATTTTTTGGGGGGATTCTGTCTATCTCACCTCTTAATATTCTGCTCTCTGTCTCCCGATTTATAGTCGAAACGTCTCCGCGCGTATTTTAAGCTCAAGATCGCGGCCCGCCGTTCGACTAACACCAATTGGTGCCGCTCCCGATCATCACTCGTATTCGATACCGTATTCGACACCGTATTCGCATTGCCGAGCCACTGGGCCGGTCTGCCATGTCCTTCATCGGGACGGGTTCCTTCGGGAATTACGACCACACGGCACAATCCATGGGGCTGCCACTTGCGCACCGCACCACCCACGAACAGGATGACATCAATGCCGCCGGCACGGAGCCGGTGAGGGGTGCACCCGCCGCCGCTGCCGACGACGCGGGCACCCGTACTACGTCTCTCACCGAGACTGGTGAGCCGACTGACGCGCACGCCAAAGATAAAGAAGTGTCGCCGCCGCCAGCTGGCGCACATGACGACGATGATGACGACGATGACGACGAAGAAGAAGTGGTTGAGATGCAGCGCCGCAGCAGCGCCGTCCAGGAGCTTGCCCGCGAGTACACTCGCCAGTCGCAGGCCTCGGGCGCCTTTGCCGGCCACGATGTCTTCCGGGAAGCCGACGACCCCAATTCGCCGCTGAACCCGGCAAGCGAGAACTTTAGCGGCCGCGCCTGGGCCAAGGCCGTCGTCGACATGGTCTCGCGTGAGGGCCACGAGTTCCGCACGTCTGGCGTCAGCTTCCAGGACCTCAACGTGTACGGCTTCGGCAAGCCGACCGACTACCAGAAAGACGTTGCCAACGTCTGGCTGGAGCTGGCTGGCTACGCTCGTCGCATCTTTGGCGGCGGCCAGAGGCGCATTGACATCCTGCGCAACTTCGACGGTGTTGTCCGCAAGGGCGAGATGCTCGTCGTCCTGGGTCCCCCCGGTGCCGGCTGCACGACGCTCCTCAAGACCATTGCCGGCGAGACGAACGGCATCTTTATTGATGAGAAGTCCTATTTCAACTACCAAGGTAAGCGAATTTTTTAACCCTCGGGATTGTGCATCCCATGCGGATTCCTTGTTTTTCTAACGTGGCCCTAGGTTTGACCGCCAAGGAAATGCACACTCGTCACCGTGGCGAGGCCATCTACACTGCTGAGGTGGATGTGCACTTCCCGCAGCTGTCTGTTGGAGACACGCTCACTTTTGCCGCCCGCGCGCGTGCACCCCGCTCGCTGCCCGACGGCATTCCCAAGACCGCCTTTGCGAACCACCTGCGCGACGTCGTCATGGCCATGTTTGGTATCTCGCATACCATCAACACCCGTGTCGGTAACGAGTATGTTCGCGGTGTTTCCGGTGGTGAGCGCAAGCGTGTGACTATTGCCGAGGCCGCCCTGTCTGGTGCTCCGCTGCAGTGCTGGGACAACAGCACGCGCGGTCTGGACAGCGCCAACGCCATCGAGTTCTGCCGCACCCTGCGCACCCAGACCGAGCTCTTTGGCAGCACCGCCTGCGTCTCCATCTACCAGGCGCCCCAGAGCGCCTACGACCTCTTTGACAAGGCCGCCGTCCTCTACGAGGGCCGCCAGATCTACTTCGGCCCTGCCGGCGCCGCCCGCCAGTACTTTATCGACCTGGGCTTCGAGTGCGCGCCGCGCGCCACCACGCCCGATTTCCTGACCTCCATGACTTCGCCCCAGGAACGCACTGTGCGCAAGGGCTTCGAGGGTCGCGCGCCGCGCACGCCCGACGAGTTTGCCGCCGCCTGGCGCAACAGCGAGCAGTACAAGGCCCTGCGGGCCGACATCGAGGACTACAAGACCAGCCATCCCATCAACGGCCCCGACGCCGAGGCCTTCCGCGCGTCCAAGCGCGCCCAGCAGGCCCGCGCGCAGCGCGCTAACAGCCCCTTCACCTTGTCCTACGGGCAGCAGGTGCAGCTGTGTCTGTGGCGCGGATGGAGGCGGCTGATCGGCGACCCGAGCCTGACCATCGGTGCCCTGATCGGCAACTTCATCATGTCCCTGATTGTCGCCTCCGTCTTCTTCAACCTGCAGCCCACCACGAGCAGCTTCTTCCAGCGCGGTGCCCTACTCTTCTTTGCCTGCCTGATGAACGCCTTCTCCAGCGCCCTCGAGATTCTCACCCTGTATGCCCAGCGGCCCATTGTCGAGAAGCACGACCGCTATGCCCTGTATCACCCGTCTGCCGAAGCCGTCGCCTCTATGTTGTGCGATATGCCGTACAAGGTGGCAAACTGTCTCACGTTCAACTTGGCCCTGTACTTCATGACCAATTTGCGGCGCGAGCCCGGGCCTTTCTTCTTCTACCTGCTGATTAGTTTCGTGACCGTCCTGGCCATGTCCATGATCTTCCGCACCATTGCCTCGGCGTCCCGCACGCTGTCTCAGGCCATGGTACCGGCTGCTCTCATCATCCTCGGCCTGGTCGTCTTCACCGGTTTCGTCATTCCCATCGACTACATGCTCGGTTGGTGCCGCTGGATGAACTACATCGACCCGCTTGCCTACGCGTTTGAGGCTCTGATGGTCAACGAGTTCACCGGCCGCAAGTTCCTGTGCGACAACTACATCCCCAGCCCTGCCATCCCCGCCTACGCCAACGTCGCCGACGCCAACCGCGTGTGCTCTGCTGTCGGCTCCGTCGCTGGCAACAACTACGTCGACGGCGACCGGTATCTGAGCCTGGCCCTGCGCTACTACAACTCGCACCGCTGGCGCAACTTTGGCATCGTCATCTGCTTCATCCTGTTCTTCCTCTTCACCTACATGGTCGCCGCCGAGCTGGTGTCCGAGAAGAAGTCCAAGGGCGAGGTGCTCGTCTTCCGCCGCGGCCACAAGCCGGCCATCTTCAAGGAGAGCAAGGGCGACGCCGAGTCTGGCGGCTCCGCCGCCGGAGGCCTGCAGGAGAAGCCCGGCTCGTCGAGCGACAACGAGGGGGCCGGCGTCCTGCAGAAGCAGACCAGCGTCTTCCACTGGCAGGACGTGTGCTACAACGTCAAGATCAAGAGCGAGGACCGCCGCATTCTGGACCACGTCGACGGCTGGGTGAAGCCCGGCACGCTAACGGCTCTGATGGGCGTCTCCGGCGCCGGCAAGACCACCCTGCTCGACTGCTTGGCCGACCGCACGTCCATGGGCGTCATCACCGGCGACATGTTTGTGGACGGCCACGAGCGGGACGCGTCCTTCCAGCGCAAGACCGGCTACGTGCAGCAGCAGGACCTGCATCTGCAGACCACCACCGTCCGCGAGGCCCTCAACTTCAGCGCCCTCCTCCGCCAGCCCAGCCACGTTCCCCGCGCCGAGAAGCTCGCCTACGTCGACGAGGTCATCAAGCTGCTAGACATGCAGGAGTATGCCGAGGCCGTCGTCGGCGTGCCCGGCGAAGGTCTCAACGTGGAACAGCGCAAGCGACTGACAAGTGAGTTTTCTTCCGTCTCTGCTTGACTCTCCTCCCCTTTTTTTCCTTGTTCTCTCTTTGAATTTTGCTGACCTCTGTTGTAGTTGGTGTGGAGCTAGCTGCTAAGCCTCCTCTTCTGCTCTTCGTCGACGAGCCCACGTCGGGTCTGGACTCGCAGACCTCCTGGGCTATCCTGGACTTGCTTGAGAAGCTGACCAAGAGCGGCCAGGCCGTTCTGTGCACCATCCACCAGCCTTCGGCTATGCTCTTCCAGCGCTTCGACCGGCTCCTGTTCCTGGCCAAGGGCGGCAAGACTGTCTACTTTGGCGATATTGGCGAAAACTCCAAGACCATGACCAGCTACTTTGAGCGCAATGGTGGCCACCCTTGCCCCGAAGATGCCAACCCCGCCGAGTGGATGCTCGAGGTGATCGGCGCCGCCCCCGGCACGCACTCGGACATTGACTGGTTCCAGACGTGGCGTAACTCTCCGGAATACACGGCCGTCCGTGGCGAGCTGCAGCGCCTACGCGACAACCCAGCTCCCGCCCCCGAGAAGTCGGATGCCGACTACCGCGAGTTTGCCGCGTCCTTCATGCAGCAGTTCCGCGAGGTCGTCTGGCGTGTCTTCCAGCAGTACTGGCGCACGCCGTCGTACATCTACAGCAAGATGGCGCTGTGTGTCCTGGTCGCACTGTTTATCGGTTTCGTCTTCTTCAAAGCGCCCCTGACCATCCAGGGCTTCCAGAATCAGATGTTCTCCCTGTTCCAGCTGCTCACCGTGTTCGGCCAGCTGGTCCAGCAGACGATGCCCCACTTTGTCATCCAGCGGTCCCTATACGAGGTGCGCGAGCGGCCATCCAAGGTCTACAGCTGGCGCATCTTCATGCTGTCGCAGATCGTCGTGGAGCTGCCCTGGAACACGCTCATGGCCGTGCTCATGTATTTCTGTTGGTACTACCCCATCGGCCTGTACAAGAACGCCGAGCCCTCGGGCCAGGTGGCCGAGCGCGGCGCCCTCATGTTCCTGCTGCTGCTCTGCTTCCTGCTCTTCACGTCCACCTTCACCGACTTTATCATCGCTGGCTTCGAGACCGCCGAGGCCGGCGGCAACATTGCCAATCTGCTGTTCTCGCTCTGCCTCATCTTCTGCGGTGTCCTTGCCACCCCGCAGAGCATGCCTCACTTCTGGATCTTCATGTACCGCCTGTCGCCCTTTACCTATTTGATATCGGCCATGTTAGCAGTTGGCGTCGCCAACACCAGCGTCACCTGCGCGGCGAACGAGTACCTGCACTTCGACCCCCCCAGCGGCCAGACGTGCGGCGACTACCTGAGCGCCTACATCACAGCCACGGGCGGCTACGTGACCAACGGCAACGCCACGTCCAACTGCGAGTACTGCTCCGTCGGCGACACCAACACGGCGCTGGCCGGCGTGCAGTCCAACTACGACGACCGCTGGCGGAACTTTGGCATCCTCTGGGCCTACATCATCTTCAACATCTTCGCCGCTCTCTTCGTCTACTGGCTGGTGCGCGTGCCCAAGAAGAAGAAGACAGTTAAGACCAAGAAGGACTAAAGTTCTGCTGCCCACGGCTAAAAGGGGGAGGGGGGAGTTGTTCGTTTCGTATCCGCACAGCATAAAACCAACTATCTCGTTCTTTTAATTCCTTTTCTTTATTCACTTATCCTACGTCTCTTGCATTCCTCTTGCATGATGTCTCTGGTGGCTGCCTGCATTTTTCCTTTATTCTCCTCTATTTTTGTACAATTTCCTCTACTGTCCACTGCTGCTTCACTTCCTTTTTTTCTTTTCCTTTTATCTCTTTGCTGTCTCCGTTGAAAAGTACGGGTTTTATATTGGGATGTAAATAAAGAGCTAGAGTGTATCTAATAAAATAGAAGAAACTAAATAATCTTGGAGAGAGAAAAAACAATGAATAACCAATGAATCATACAAACTCGTAAACGTCTATGATGAAAAAGAGAACCATTACAAATATGCAAAATCGACAATCCATCTAAGGCGATCTATCGTGTCCATCAATTCCTACAGCCAACCCCTACCTGTCCAGCGCTTGTGCCTGGCACTATTTTTCTTATTAGCAGGAGTTCCGAAGAGAACATGGAACGCATGAAAGGGGAGAAAACGACATACCATCTGGTAGTAGACGCCGCGCTGCGCCAGCAGAGACGCGTGGTTGCCCTTTTCCAGCACGCGCCCGTCGCCCAGAACAAAGATCACGTCGGCCCGCTGCACCGTCGCCAGCCGGTGGGCGACCACCACCGTCGTGCAGCCGGCGTCGGCCGCGGCTGGCGTTGTGGCCCCTTCACGGCCGGTGAGGCCTTTACTGAGCCCGCGCTGCCGCTCGAACACGGCCTGCACCTGGCGCTCCGTCTCCGCGTCCAGGTTCGACGTCGCCTCGTCCAGCAGCAGCAGCCGCGGCCGCCGCACCAGCGCCCGCGCGATGGCCACGCGCTGCTTCTGCCCGCCCGACAGCGCCACGCCGCGGCTGCCCACGGGGGTTTCGTAGCCTTGGGGCAGCGACATGATAAAGTCGTGGATGCCGGCGTCGGCGCAGGCCGCGTACAGGCGCTCGGTGGGAAAGCCGCGTTCGTCCTCGATGCCCAGCAAGATGTTCTCGCGCAGCGTGCCGTCGAAGAGGCTGGGCTCCTGGGCCACCAGCGAAATGTCCCGGCGGTAGTCGTGGAGAGCGAGGTCGTCAATAGAGAGACCGTTGTAGAGGATGTCACCGCTGTTAGCACGATAGAACCTAGAGGATGTCCTCGATTAGCTCGAAGTTCATCTGTTCATCAAGCGGATATGGGGCTCCTCTACCTTTCGAGCAATGAGATGACGGTTGTTTTGCCACAGCCTGAGATGTTAGCAAGGGAAGGGTAGGTGATAGAGAGATTTATACTTGCTCACCGGAATGACCGACAACTGCAGCAAATTGTCCTTTTTCGATCTGAGAAGCACTATCAGCGAGAGCTGTGGACTACAACAAAGTATATAATTAATAAGACCGGTGACATACCGTCATGTTCAGTCCGTTCAAGACCGGCGCATCTCGTGTTGGGTATCGGAACCACACATCGCGGAATTCGATTTTGACGCCCTTATCCTCGACGCCGATATCACCCACATCGAGAGACACCAGCCGACCATTTGTCTGCTCCTTGCTGCGCATATCCAATATACGATTGGCAGCTGCCGAAGCTTGAGCAATGTCTGCGACTTGTTAGCAGGGGATAACGTACGAGCCACATGTCAAGCGGTGCACTTACTTGGTCCGAAGCTGAGCCATTGTCCGGCCCCCATGCCACCCTGCATGACAGCGATGTACACGACCACTGTATGCTGTTAGTGCTGTGTACTATTTCATAAAAACGTATGTTCTTTTTCAAACTTACCATATTGGAATGGCATATATTCGTGATTCGCCATAAGCTTGCCTCCGTACCTTTTTATTGTCAGCATTGCCTGCCAAGTTCCCATCCCTCGTGGGCGGAGAGGGGGAAAACTTACCATAGGACAAACGCCATGCAGAGAAGTGCAATACTATCGCTCATAGAGTAGACAAAAGTCGAAATACTCGACTTGGCCAAGGCTGCGCGAATGTGTGACCGCAACAAGTTGGCATAACGTGTGCTGATTGTCTCCTCGAGCGTCAGTGCCGACACCGTCCGGAACGCACCGACGGCCTCCGTCGCGAACTTGGCGCTCTCTTCAAACACGGCGTTGTTCGCCTTCTCAAACTGCCGCTCGTGCCGCAATCGCACAAAAGCGGCGCCGAGCAGCACCGGCATCGAAGTCACCACCGTCACAAGCGTGAGCTTCCATCCGAAGGCGAAGCTCACCGCCAGACAGCCGATCACATTGAGCACGGAGATCATCACAAATGCCATGTTCATGCCCAGTAGCTGCTGCAGCTGCGTCGGGTCCGTTGCTATCCGCGCCGTCAGGGCACCCACGCTGTTTTTGTCGGCATCGAAGAATGCCACAGGCTTGGCCAAGATGTTGGATATGTACTCTTTGCGATAGTGTTGCGTGATGTTCTGCGCTCTGTCAGCCTCTTAACTTTGGCTATCCTCTACCTCCTTTTTTACTTACAAATGCCGTGGTCGTTGCAGACCAGCAAAGAGCAAAGTAGCTAATACCGACACCAATGGCCAATACTGTGAACATCAAACACCAGAAGTTGATCAACCGCTGCAACCAGTCGCCGCTGCCAAAGAAGGAGAAGAGCGATATCAAGACAGCAAATAGATATGCCTGGATGGGAGTGCTAGCTGCGAGAAGGTTAGAGAAAAGTTGAAAAGTAAAAAGGAGCTTGAATAAGATCACATACCTCCTGCGGCGACAGCACTAGTAAACAAAATTGTGTACAACCGCCACTGCGCACGCTGTTCACTGAGTAGCAAAAAGAAACTACCTATGAAGCCACGCTCTTTTGGCGCTGATGTAGACTCTAATGCCTTCTCAGGGTCATGTTGCTGTGAGCCGTTAGGTCGCACATGGTTTCCAAGTGTGCCCAGCTCTGCGTCGGCAGCCAGAGAACCATCATGTCCTTCATGTACTGTGCTGCTCTCTGGACGGATAACGGCGTCTTCAGTAATGATAAGTGTGCTTTTCCGCTCGTGGGAATCTTGAGATTGGGCCGACCGGCTTGATCCAGCGGTAGTTGGAGGATGAAAATCTGCAGCTGTTTTCTCGTTTTCAGGATCTTCTCTTGCACTTTTTCTCATCTCTTCATTCTCGCCCTCTTGTTCACGCATCAGATGCTGCGCTGTGGCTAGACCATAGTAAGCTCCGCCCTCGCCTAGTGCCATCAATTCCTCGTGCGTTCCTTGCTCCACCATCTTGCCCTTGCGGATCACGATAATGTTGTCTGCCTTGCATACGGTCGACAGCCGATGGGCGATTGTAATTGTTGTTCGGTTGCGAGAGACCCGATCCAGCGCCGCCTGCACCACCTGCTCTCCCCGCACATCGATGGCGCTGGTGGCTTCGTCCAGCACCAGCACGGATGGCTGCTTCACGATGGCGCGCGCAATCGCGAGCCGCTGTCTCTGGCCACCGCTGAGCTTGATGCCCGCGTCACCCGCCACGGTCTGGTAGCCTTCGGGCAGCCGGTTGATGAACTCGTCAGCAAACGCCTCACGGCACGCGTTCTCTACGAGCCTCCTACGCTCATCTTCAGGTGCCGTCTCCCAGGGAGTGCCCACAAGCCCGTACTCCACGTTGCGGAAAATGGTGTCATTAAAGAGGAATGGCTCCTGCTGGACGAGGCCGACCTGGGTACGCCACCAGCGGCGGTCCAGGTCTCGAAGACGCTGGCCACCAGCCGAGATACGGCCCATCGCAAAACTCAATCCGCTGTCGTCCAGATCGTACCACCTCTCGATGAGAGAGACAATTGTGCTCTTTCCAGATCCCGATGGACCCACGATAGCGGTCATCTTGCCAGAGGGAAAGGTCACACTAAGATCGTCAAGGATCTTGAGATCGGGCCGCATGGGATAGCTGAAGTGGACATTCTCGAGGACAATATCTCCCGTCCTGGCTGCCTCCGCTTCAGGGCCATCCTTGAAGCCTCCTGATTGCGGTTTGGGCGCATCAATCGTCGCATAAAAGATTGTAGCTGCGGTGGCAGCACGTGCGGCACCAGACAATGGGGTGGTAATACTTGTAATTGATGTAGTCATCAACATAACAGAGAAGAGCACACTGCTTTGTTAGTCAAAGAAGAGATGGTAAACCAACTTGTGCATATGAAGTGAAGAAACCTACATGATAAGCGATTGAGGGCTGTCGATGACGCCCTGCGTGTACTCTCTTAGCGAGAACCAAAACCCAAGAGCGAACGTTCTGGGGTAGTGAGATTCAGCAAGTGAACATAAAATCTATCAAGCACAAATCTCATGTGGCAATTTTATCTTGAAGAAAAACTTACGCATAAATGGTAAAAAAGACGGGAGTCTGTTGAAAGGCGATAACCGGCGACATACGCAAGCCGCGGCGGCGCGACTCTTCTGAGCATGCAGTGTATCGTGCCGCCATTTTATCCTCAGCACCGCATGCATTGACCATGCGAATCGACGAAAAGATTTCGCTGGCCACTGTAGCCGCCTTCATCTCACTCTCTTGAACCTGATTTAGGATTCGTACGAGAAGCGGTGTCGTGATGGAGTACACCGCGATGATGAAGACTACGCCGGTGCTGGTCACAAGCGTCAAGCTCCAACTGAACCAGAGAGAGACAACGAGCGACGCCACCACCAACGTAATAGACTGCAAGAAGCTGGATAATTTTTCAGAGATGCCCAACTGGAGTGTGTTCGCCGTGATGGTGATGACAGCCGCTGTCTGGCCGGGGGGGAGACAATCCAGCAACGCGACAGGCTGGGCAAGTAGACATCGCATATACTCGAGGCGTATAGCTGCCGCGATACGGAGGCTGCTGATGCGGAATCCGAACTAGGGCTCCAAGTTAGCAGAAGGCAGCATGCCCTGGAAAGTCTAGGAAATATTTGGACTCACGAATGCAATGTATCCAAACACTAGCCGAGCAACAAAAATATATATCAAATAGTATCTGTGAATGGTGAGTTCAACTTGGCCAACGAAGTAGCTGGAGAAGGTGCAAGCACTTACACACAAGTAAGAATCTCTTGCATAAACATCTCTTCAGTCACCGCGATCTTTTTGCCGCCCTTATCGTATCCATTAAAGGAACCAAATGAACGGCCTGTTTTTGTGTCAGCAAAAATCATTTCAAATTTTCCGTATCCAATACCCTTGAGAGGTTGTCCTACGTACCAAAGACGACATTCATCAATGGCATAGTAATGCCCGTGCAAATGGATGCGATACATGCCAGGATAATGAGTAACCGGTCTGTCCATGTCGAATAAGAGAATATTCGCTGCTCGGATTAGCTCCTATCCCTCTCTAAGATGTTTATTATCTCACCAACTCCCCCGAGGTTCTTACAAAAAAATCTCGAAATTTCGTTTTTGTCTCAGTTTTGATACCAAATGATGTTTTGCTCTTCTTCTTTTTCATTTTTTCTGCGGCTCCTGCCTCTCCTGGCCCAAGGTCCAGAGGGGGTGGTGCATCATTCCGGCCTAAAACCCTGGTCAATCTGTGGAAGATTGGCCGGGATTGACGAGGCGCGGAAGAGGTGGCCGTTCCGGTGATAGTTCTTGATGCCGTCGTTGGCGGACCTAGCACTTGAAGCATCTGAGAGGAGAGCCGTGCTTCTTGTGGAGCAGTCAAAACTGGTGGCTCTACGCCGGAAGCTAAATTCTGATTTTGATCCAAAGCGGATCCTGATATTGAAGCAGGAGGCGACTGACGAGTTGTCAATTCCCCTTCATCTTGTTCTGCTAGATCTTCAACTTCAACAGCGGTGTGCGGCAGTGTTGTCAGCGTAGTAGCCGATGTCCGTGTTGACAACATCCTCAGAGAGTGGTGCTGTACATTATTATTTTGTTGAAGTGAATCCTGGTCGTGACCATGATGGTTTGGTACGCCGGAATTACTGGAGTATTGATATGCTGGCCATAGTGTGACGTTGGACGCTACTTGGCGGACAGAATGATCGGGCTGATGATCATCCTGCGGCGGCCTACTATCTTCAGGGACATCCATAGTGAGAGTATATGATTAAGTCTGTGGGGGTGATCTGGAATTTCTTGGCACTGGCCGTTCAGATAGAAGAAAAGCTAGGGAACCTTTGCTGGAGGTATATGGGAGGTGGTAGCGCACTTGGGTTGCTATTCCCAAGTGCTAGGAAAAGATGCAAAACTCAAGCCCCAAAGATCCCATGGAGAATAATCTGGGTCATTCAGTGGGAATCGCGACAGGAAAAAAAAGATTGAAGAAGCGCCTTCTAACTCGACATGCTCACATATGTGTGCACATCTCGGGAACAGGAGATCATTCAAGTTAAGAGCACCCCCCAAAAAATAGTGAAGAAAATAGCCAAATATTTGAGGCAGCGATGAGATAGGAGCTGCAGCGGTCTCAAGCTAAATTTAGGTATTCTGAAGAGGAAAATGCTTTTTGATATCGTGAAAGAAGTGGACAGATTGTTACCGGTCTCAGAAACAAGGATGTGCTAAAATGAGCAGAAATTTATCTATGATAAACAGAATATTCGGATCACAAGCGGAGTCCGGTCTTAGATGTAAGTGTCACAGCGGCATGAACAAATTCGTCGCTTTGCCAAATCGTCGAGGTGATAAAATCCAGCAAAGATTAGAGAAGGCAAAAAAGAGGATGCAAAATTCGAGGTTGGGTTCAACGAGGAGGCTCATGGAGGTGAGACTTCTACGCGGTTGGTTTTGTCTCTCGATGTTCTCTGTACAATTTACGGATAACAATAATATGGTAAAATGGGGGTTGGCCTAGAATGGCTTGGAACGCACTCCAGATGAAATACAATGATATGATGTATAGAATCCCGGAATTATCTCTAAGTACGCCTAATGGCTTGCAATGTTTAGCCCAGCTGACGGAGTTTTGATTTTTCATAGTTTGTTATGAATACATGTTGTCTAACATTTTTTTCTCCTAGACAGCTATCATCTGTCTCGATTGAGAGCTTCTATTTTTCGTCCAGCTATCCAATTGCCCACAGCTCACGCATTCTTCTCTCTCCAGTCCTGGCCTCTTCCTGGTTTCTTCTGGAATCGGAGACAGGAAGTTAGCTCCCAGAAAGGAAAGCCAAATCTTTCACTGAGAGAAGCCGTCCATATACAGATCGATGGCTGTATTTTGAGGGGCAACGTAATTGTTTATTTTATGATCTTGGATAGGGGGAACATTTTTTTGACTCGGCAGCGACGGGCAAGCTGACGGGTGCGAATGATTCGTCGGAGTGGATTTCCCGCCTGCCGGTTATAATATATAAAGAAAGCAATAGTATATGAAGTTCACTGAAACAGTCAATCTATATACCCGGAGGTTTTCAGGTATATTTAAGAAATGTAAGATCCTTGGGCCTTAGCTTCTGAATATGTCTGCCATTATGTGAATTGGATGTTGAGATGCTGCCATTCTCTATCCCCAATACCTCCTATACATGTAGAGAAAAATATATTAAGTCTCTCATCAAGGATAGTTTTATCTACTCACTCAATGAGCTGGTGCGGGAGGTGCTAACGAGTAAATATTCGTGCTCACACTACCAACGCGAAGAAATTGGGCAAGGTTTTTGGCAATAGACCACATCTAGCCTTTCGAATTCTCTTGGCAGTCATATTTATCTGACAGAACTTCTCTGTGATAGTTAGGGAACAAGAATCTTATGCTTGGTTACGTACGGCATGGGGTCGTACTGTGAGAGTCATTGCATTTATCTATACTCGTCGTATGAGCCTCATACTATGGGATCTACAAATGCCAAGAAATTCCACAGCTATTGTCTCCCAAGCTTAAAAATAAAAGGCAAAATAAACAGAAAGACGTGATAAACTGCTGCTATATATCATTAAGAGAAATAGGTATCAATCGTGGCTTGCTGCCATACAACATGAGACCGAAATTAGAGAAGGAATGACCCAAGAAAACAAGACCAGAGCAAAGAGGTAGGATTAAGATATGTATAAAAGTTACAGGTGAGGAATAGAGAATGCAGGTTGAAGTGCGTGGTGGGCTGTGGTGGATTTTCTAGATGTATTATTTGAGGATACATAAGAAAGCAAGTAGAATCTACCTCTTGTTGGCTTTCTAATTTGAGCCGAATATAAACAGACGGTGATAGAATATTTGATAGACAGGCACATGAACTTCCAAAGACATGCAAATATATAAATGATGGCAGAGATAATGCAAAGCACATTGTTTGCACGTGAGGACCGGATTGCCCTGCAGCCTGAATGTGCTATTGGAGCTATAACAGATCCTGGTCATTGAGAACAGGCACAGAGGAGCGCACATATACGAAGCATATGACCCATCATATGAACCTCAGCTTCTCGATCTGTTCTACATAGCATATCTCCTTTTCAGGCCTTCTAATGAGATGCCATATTACGCAGGAAAATGTGGGTGCAGTCTGTCAAGCAGCCAAAGCTGTCATTAGTCGCCGGTCTCAAATTAATTCCGTTTCTCTCTTCTCTTTATTCAGCATCTTTATCACATCTCATAGCCTTTCTAGGTCAGAAGTGTATAGATGTAGTTCTAGAAAGTCTCTCTATTCTTTAACTTTACATTTAGAATTAAGAAGTGGCAAAACGAAACCGCTAAATGTTTCTGTGACTTTTTTTTGGAAATAAGAAAAACGCATAGATCTAAAGCCAGTATACGGAAAGAAAACGGAATTGCCTGTTTGGGCCAACGGGCGAGGAAACAATATCTCTCCCGAGAGACATTTAGCCAATTTTCCTTTTATCGCATCTAACTGTTCTCTATCCTAGAGTGCGTTTTCTTCTTCTTCTTTTTGCTGTCGTCTTTACTTGTTCTGTTACTTCAGCATTAGAGTATTGACAGCATCCTTAGCAGTAACTTCTCTTATGTAGCCATCCGCGGATTTATATTTTGTTACGGCGTATTCAGCTGTTCTTTCAATGCCAATATATTCTTGAAACAAAAATCTAAACTTGTGAAACAGAGGTAGGCCTAGTCTGTGTTCGCTGTTGTTCAAAAGAAACACTCAAAAAATTTCTGTTGCCGATTCTCTAATAGCGTCTCGTCTGAGAAGGGAATTTGCATGAACACTATTTTTTAAAGAAAAGATACTAGTCGGACGATGATTACAATCTTTACGGTACTGATTTTATCTGCTTCTCTCATCTCAGTGCTTATTTTAGAAGCAATTAGCAACACAGCGAAATTGTGCGCAAAATGGGACGCTTCAAGTATTGAGTCCTCAGTTAACAAATGGGTTCTCTACGGCGATGTTTCGGCCTCTGCCACGTGTCAATCCCAACAGGCAAAAGTTCTAGTTAATTTTCGATATTTTCCCGTTCGCATCTTTTGCCCGGTTAGCAACGTGTCTCCTCAGTGCCTAAAAAAAGCAGCAAATTTTAATAGAACAATGAACCGTCCCGTAGGTGCTGGAAGCAGTGGGACGACACTTGGAGGGTAAGGTAGGATAAATAGTCGAAGGCACCGGGCAGCTTGAACAGAAAAGGGATTGAAAATTGTTTTATGATGAACCACAGATCATTGAGAAAAGAGAGTATGGAGAAGCCAAAGTTAAGAAAGTAAAGAATAGAGATTAATTGGACCAGGATGGCAAGACATGAGACGTCGAATCTTAAAATTAAACAGGACAATGGCGGTGGGGTGGGTGAAAGTTGGGATGACGAGAATAGTCCCAGCAGAGGGAACATTCTACCGTGTTTTTATTCCACGGCGTTTCCGTTTGGCTGTGAAGGAGATGAAATGTGGGAAAAGCAAAGAGAAACATATTGAGACGGTTTGTGGCGGGAATCTCAAGACACTTATAGAGACTGTCAACGAGCATGGGGATGTGAAAGGCAAGATCCGAAAGATACTTTATTCTCCAAAAATAGGCCGAAAGTTGCGGAACAAATATCCAAAAATAACTTTTAGATGGTATTACAGATTAAACGTTTTGTTTGCGGCTTATTTCAATTTCTATAATGATATGCATGCTAATATCGAGTCCCATCCTTTCATGCTAAATGTTGATACTCTTCCTTGGCTCATTTCCGCTCAGAGGTATCTAGAAGTTCGGTAGCGACAATGATTGATACAGCTTAAGGAATCATTCACCGGTACCGTAATCCTGAGTGGCCTTGTGAACGACACCTCCAAGCTCTTTAGCGGTGCCTTGGTCTCCAGTCATCGTGTGACCTTTCGGGTGGTTGAAATGATATGCCATATCTACATAGCACACATTGTAAAAAGCCTAGAATCGATGCAAAAAGAGATCTAGCGAGTTGATTATGCTTTTTTTTACGAAACGGTTCAAACAGGTAAGGTTTTTGAATGCTGATATGGGCCCGTTGGAATCTCGTTGACTTCGTCGGTCTCGTCACCGAGAATCCACAATATTTACAAGTCTTGAACTGGATGCTTTATTTTCAATGCTGTCACAATTGCACTTTTTTTTTGCACCTGCATATTCTATGGAACAATTGTATCCTAAGTTACTACTAATGACACTTTCTCCTCTTTATTCCTGTTATGATACTCTGTACTCTTTCCCTGCATGATACATTCCACCGTATACACTTCCGCTCCTTATCGCACCTCTGCTCTTTTTGCTAGATTTAGCCACACCAAATACATATGGATTTTGGCAACATCGAAAAGCAGAGTTACAAACTTGATTTTATTCACGTATTAGCATTCTTCACGCAGCTGAGCTCAGATATTTAGGGAAATGTTTGCATTTTATCTAAATGCTCTTCCTCTATAGCGTTCCTCTGCTTTCCTTAGGATGACGGCAATCGCCAGGATCAGCCGTCAGTCCTACTATGTGCCTCCCATTTCAGACATGACGGGGAGAAGGGAATCATATGCTTTGAGACGCCGCTCAATAAGTATTTCCAATAACAAGAAGGACCAGGACCCGATAATACATGACGCACGGGCTCTTTAGTTACTAGTATAAGCCAACGAGTATGTCACCGCGCACGCGGGCCGTCAGGTGCACCTCGGCCTCGAGGTCGAGCTTAATGCCGACCATCAACGCCGCGTCCTTCAGCTTGCCGTTGGCGTCAATGGGGCCCTTGAGCAGGTTGCCGACCAGACCGTTGGGCTGGCCCGACAGGTTGGGCATGGGAACTGGCAGACCGGGACCACCCATCTGACGGACGGCACCAGAGGCCATGCCGGCGGGGATGGACTGAGCCACATAGGCAGCCTCGGCGGTGGAGGAACTCATGTTTTTGCTGGATCTGCGCAAAGACAAAGCGTTAGTATGACACTGAAGGGTCAGTGAGTGCATAGAGACAGTAAGGGAAGGGGGGCTCACGAGGACATTTTAGGGTTTGAAAAGGAGGAAGTAGCAAAGGCAGTGGAGAAGATGTCTTCTTCGAGCAAGGGCGAATAGACAAGATTGGCACGGGTGAGGACGGGGCTGTCGATGGTATTATTACCGTTGAGAGAGGTCGTGGAAGACGAGAGAAGCAGGGGACGGAGGTCGGCGGGCGACGAAGTAGCGGAGGTGGAAGGTGACGAAGGACGGCTGCGGGAGCGCGAACGGATCTGAGGAGCAACAGTGGGCTGTTGCTGTTGTTGTTGCTGTTGTTGTTGATAGGAAGAAGGTGGTGGCGATGGGAGATCGTCAAGAGAGTGTTTATAAGTGTGGCGGCGAGGAAGGAGACCGGGAACAGGCGGAAGAGCTGGAGATGTGTTGTTTGCAAGCGCAGAAGCAAGGGCAGAGGCAGCAGCAGCAGCAGAACGGTCGCTCAGCGATCTCGGACGGGTCTTGGTGGTAGAAGAAGTTGAAGCTGGAGGATTCGAAGCAGGAGAAGCTGGGTTGAAAGACGGATCAGTCGAGATCTTTATGGGAAACCGGAGGGTAGAAGACCTGCGGATGTGTCTGGGAGAGGAGGTGGGTGGTGGCGGTGGAGTTTTGGGAGCTTCAGGCGAAGCCGGACGGGCAGATGTGGAAGCGGTGGTTTCTTTAGTTGTTCCTGTTGTGCCAAAGGTGGGCGAGCCTCCAGTCGTAGAAGACGTCGAGGCAGAGGAAGCAGTGGAAAAGCGCCGGGAAGACGTGGTGGCTATTGACAGGGAACAAGAGGTCTAGACGTACAACACTACTTCAGAATGTGAAGCAGTAGAGGAGATAGACCGAAGGACGAAGGGAAAAGAAGATAGGTTGAAGAGCAGGGGGCTGCTTTGAAAGGGCTTGTTGGTTGAGTGGGAATTGTGTTTGACAAATTGTCTGGATTCAAGCTTCTTTTTCGCTTTCAAGGGGGGGAAAGGGATCCCCTTTTATGTTTGAAGCTTCATTTCATATTTCTCGACATGGAAGACGATCCAAGGAGGCTCCCAAGATGAAGATAGTAGACGGATAGATTCTCACGGCATCAAAGGGACACAGGGTGGAGTATGGGACGAAGCTGGGGAAAGGGGATAAAAGGGATGGCAGCTCCTCCCTCCATCCAGCCCTCCCCTTTTGCCAATTCAGACAAGAAATCGTATGTTAGCTATACACACAAAGCTCCAGAAAGAGAGGGCACAGAATAGGCATGAGGCCATAGGGCCGAACAGGGACCATGGTCAAGACAGAGGAGGGCATACACATGGAGCATGGCGAAAGAGAAAAGGTACGATTCTACGTAGATCCTGCGTTTCCGACGGACAGGCGCGGTGAATGAGGAAGGGGAAGGACTTCTGGAACAAGTTTCCTTGTGGATGCAGGAGAAAGAGAAACAGCAGAGTAGGGTGGATCGTGGTAATGGATCACGATGACCAAGAGAAGAGGTTGAAGACGGGGTTGAGGTTGGAAGAGCCAATTGGAGAGCCAATTGAAATGCGACCTTTGTCTTAACTGCCAAAGCCTCGCCCTTGCAAGTTGTCTCGCCTGCATTCCTTCCCCAGAGCTCTATAGAACCTCTTCTGTCGCAGCTGTCAGTTTGCATCTTACGATTTGGCCTAAATCACGCCAGCTGCGTTACCAGGTTTCTGGGGGTCGGGGGGGATGAGGGTGAAACAGTAAAACGCCTAAACGCAGGAGTAGTAAACGGCCTTGGGAAAGGCTGTGGGTTGCGAAAGAGAAGCTACTTTAAGCTCTCTGTTCACAGTTACGCACAGAGCAGAGCTTGTTAATTAAGCAGAATGGGTAAATAATTGTTTCAACATTGAGGATTTACTGCCCTGACCCCAGTCCTCTATTTTGCCTGCAACGCTCAAAATCAGCTCATGATGTTCAAGAATCGTATCGACCTAAGACGGCAGAGTGGGCCCTAAGACGGGAATCTTCAAGGAGTGCGAGGCCCGTACTCTTCTAGAATGCAACCCTTTCCCCAGAAAACACTGCTGGACGCTACGTATGGGAGTATTTCGTACGAGAATATACGAGTACGAGTACTGTCGCTGCTCGCGTGTAAGATATTCTCCGATTGCCCAATGGGGATCAAACATCAACGTCGACCATTAACATTCTCGCGTCTTTCTTGGCAACGGTTCTCTGGCGCCATGGACTGCGAGGAGTTGTTTCCTATTAGTCGGTTCTGCGGTAGATATTCTAGTTTGTGCATTCTGCTTTTGTTTCTATTTCTACCTATTCGATGATTTTCTCTGCCCTTCCCTTATCCCTGAAACTGCAACATCTCGCGTGTCGTCCCCACGTCACCAAAGATTTAAAACTATTGGGTCTCACTTGGGACCGACTTGAAGTCAAAATGAGCCCATAACTAGACAGCTATGATACTCGCATATTCCTGCGCTTTCCTTTCGCCCTGAGCTTCGGCAGCTGCCGGCGAATCTGGAAGAGAGGAGCGAGATCCCATAGATGCAGGGGTGTGTTTTGTGAATGGACCTAAAGAAGCTACCTTGAGATTGATGTCATCAAATGCCATTGCCAGTATCTTCTCACCTAGCTGTAGAGCTTTTTACATAGTAGCACGAGTGACTGAATTGTATTGTTTGCCGCTGGAGCGATACGCGATAACTTTTTGAAAAGAAACAGGCGCAATAATAAAGGAAAGAGAATCACAGCAAGCTTCTGGTGACTATGGTTCTTGCTGTTCTCATCGCATTTGGCGCGGTCGCCGGCACTGCCGAGGGCATCCGGGCGTCCCAGCACCGTGCCCGACGAGAAGAGCACCGCAGCCGCAAGAACAACCTGACTGTCCACTGCCCTAAGTCGTCGGCTTATGCGCCGCTGCTCGAAGGAAGGCGCATAGTCCTGTCCGGAGGCAAGGTAAGAAAAGAGGTCCCCTTGCATCTCTGCTCTCGCGGAGAAGAAGGAGAAGGTGATGATGATGAGGGGAGAGAGAGCGCTAAGAGGACACGCAGCTGTATGTCGACACCAGCGACAGCACCGACCCTGAGGCGCCGTTTGGGCATCCCTTTGCCGGCTACTACCTACCGTACCCCGAGGCCCGCTATGCCGGCCTCGTCTCCACGATCACCGACGTGGCGCCCATCATGAACTGGGTGTACGTCGACCGTAAGACGTACGAGATCTCGTACGGCAACCGCGCCGCGTCCGAGGGCCAGCTCACGGGGCCTTGGGACTGCACGCGGCAGGACCGGCGCATGACGTTGGGCGGCTGGGAGGGGTTCGTCGCCGTACGCCTGCCGCCAGAGATCGGCGGCGGCTTCTGGGCCCTCTACTTTGACATTGACGGCGACAAGCTGCAGGCCAAGATGGCTGAGAGTATGCCGCCCGGGACAGTCGCCGTCGAGGTGGAGCTGCTGCGGCGCGAGCTGCGCACGCCGCGCCCACCGCCGCCACCCACCCCAGAAGAGATCGCCAAGGCAGAGGCGGAGGCGAAGAAGGACGAGAACATGACGGCCGAGCAGGTGGCCGCGTGGCAGGAGCAGATCCGAAAGGCAGAAGAAGAGGCAGAGAAGCAGAAGCAGACGCAAGGCACGGCGGAAGGAGAAGACAAAAAGCAATCCCAGACTCAGAATAAGGCAGAGGCCCAGCCACCCCCAGAACAACAACAGACGAATGTCTCGCCAGCCGACAAAGAGGACAACCCAGCAATAGAAGGAGAGAAAGCGAAACAACAGAGTCGCCCTATCACCCCACCCAATAGCAGAAACAGAAACAATAATACCAGCGGCAATGCCAAGAGCAGCAGTATGGACAGAAGCGACAGCGCCTCCCGCGAAGCAGAGCGGGCCGCCGACCGCGCAGCCGACCGCGCGCGTCTGGACTCTGACAACGTCAGCAGCCGCAGCAAGCGGAGCAACCGGAGCCGGCGAAGCAACCGCAGTGGCGTGAGCGGCAGGAGCGGTAGGAGTGGCAGAAGTGGCAGGAGTGACAAGAGCACGCAGAACAGCATCAAGACGGCGACGACGGCCGAGACGGCGGGCAGCAGCGTCAGCGGCAAGAGCGACGACGACGGCGAGGGCTACTCGTCGTCGGTCTACAGCGGATACTTTGACAGTCCGGGCGAAAGCAGCGCCGCAGTCTCAGACGCAGATGAGCCCAGAGCAGTCAAGAAGATCACATAACTTTACAAATAACGAATAGCAGTGGAAGTATTTTATGGTTTTTATTATACCCTCTTTTTAGGCTTGTCTCTTTATAAATTTAGTCATCTATTTCGTCATCTATATATGCAATCGCTCTCCTTTCCCAATTTCCCCGTTTTCCTTTCTTTTATGCGCTCGCCTAGGTCTGCTGCCGTGGCGCCCAGTTGGTCAGCCACTCCCAGGCCTTGCCGGCGTCGGCGCCCTCGGCTTCGCACGCAGCCACGCACCAGGGTAGCGCGTACATGCCACCGCCCTGGGCGACCAGCAGCTCGGCGACGGCGCGGCGCTTCTGGCTGGTCTCGTCGACGCAAAAGTGCATAGGTTGGCCGTGGTTAGCCATCTCAGCCACGAGTGGCTTGACGAGCTGCAGAAGCACAGCCGTTCCGCCGCCGCCGCCCAGCGGCTCCATCTTCTGGTTGGCGCGCCCCGTTTTGCACCAGGCATTGGCGCACCAGGGCTGGCGACAGCCTGTCAGCAGCTGCGACAGGTACCGGCGCTCGACGCGACGGCGCAGAGCCTTGCCCTCAGGATCGTGCGTGCTGACATACAGCGGTGCGAAGCAGGTACGGCAGAGGCCCAGTGTGTTGCCGCCACCTTCGGGGGCCGACGCCGCCGTCTTAATCTGCCCCCGGGGGCCGACACCCAGCTGCGTCCGCCCGCACAGCTCGTCGCGGCACACGTCTGGCGGTACGCGATTCTGGCGGTCCAGGTCGTGATGCTGCAGGTGGGCGCGCATGTCGCGCATGCGCACGATGGCGCCACACAGGTAACACTCAGTCGTGCGGGCGCCGTCAGCGCGCTCGTGCGGCGTCTGCCCTGTCAGGACGGTGGCGGCGTCCACAGATGGATCTGTTGGGTCCCCTTCCTGTGGGACCTCAAGCTGGCAAAACTGGCACAGGATAAGCTTGGCCGGGCAGGTGGTCGTGCGGTGGTGGGCGAGGGCGGGCAGTGTGGCGAAGCCGGGGATGCGCCCGGCACACGTGTCTGCGGGACAGGTATAGGACTCAGCGGGGTGGAAGAGGGCGTCGTGCTTCGCCCGGCTGGCTGCCGTATCGCCGTGTCCCCCATCTGACGGGTCGTCCATGGTGCAGTGCCAATGGTTCTGCCAGGCGCCAGACCGCTTCTGAAAGACGCGCCGGCACTGTGGGCACGCGATATTGTTGCGGAGGCAGAAGTTCTCGTGCAGGACCATAGTGCGCTTAGGCACCCACTGGAAGCAGTTTTTGCACTGCTCCTCATCAGGCCCGTGTATGGCGGCTTCTTTGCCGGCTGCTACACCGTTGGCCTCGTCTTCCAAAACGATCCGTGCACGAAGCGTATAACGGTGTGGTGTTGCTGATGATGGTTGTTGAGGTTGGTCTGAGGCATTCGAGAGCGGTTTCCATCCATGGAGCGAGATCAGAAGGGATTCGGCGGTCTCCAACTCAACATTTGTCGGCTGGAGGATAATCTTCTTTGTGCCGTCAGCGTCGGCGACATCGAAGTTGGCCCAGACATGTTCCGCCTCCCGAGGCAGGACCCGCTGCCGTGTAGAGCGCGGACTGACGAGGAGATCGATAGCATAGCCTCTGTCCTCTCCATCGCCATCGCCGTCGAGGTCCGACAAGGAAATTTCAAGTGGCCGTGACCGATCCCAAGATGGCAGCTCGTAGTCGACATAGTCACCTGTCCGCACCTGGCCTTGGACCGGCTTCCAAATGTCGATCTTACCGCCGGATGAGCTGCTAGTGTCGGCTCCAACTCCGCCAGCTACGACAACGACCTGTTCTTTGCCCCCGCCGCCGCTGATCTGCCGCATCGTCTCGCGCGCCTGCTCTTCATCCAGCGCCTCGATGTCGACCTCGAGGTCTGTATCTACTACGCAGATGCCGTCTCCTTCTGGCTTGAACCCATCCACGCGGAATCGAAACGTCTCAGCGGCCGAGCTGCCCCGCACTGTAAACACGGCGCCCTTTGTTAACGTGGTATAGCCCTCGCGCAGCTGCCGCTCTAGCAGCGGACGCCAGTCTGCGGGGTTGTAGCCAGCTGCTAACGGGCGGAGGTGCACAAAGGTACCCTTGGGGAGGTAGTGAAAAGACACGGACAAGGTTGTAGTCTTTTGAACGGTCTGGTCCTTGTCCGCTCCCTCGTCCCCGTCTAGGCCCAGGGCTGCTCTGAGGTAGGCGCTCAAGACGACCTCATCATCGTCAGCGGAAAACTCCCGGATGCCGGCATAGACAGATTTCCCCGTAGCCGGGTTAGTCAGTCGGAAGGTCAGCGGTTGTGGCAGATCAAAGTCGGCCAACTGGCCGCCATTATTGCTATAGCCAAAACTGCGAAAGTCATCCAGCGACCCGAATGCTGTTCGCCCCACAGATGACCTATCCTGATGTTGGCGAGCAAGGGTGGCCGCATTCAGCAGCGCCTCCAGAGCAGAGGGTGGCAGCAAGATCTTGTCTCCCCGGAGTTCACGCGCAGAAATTGCTGGTGTTGGTTGGGCAACTGTAAACACTCCATTGTAGCGGATATTAGAATGTTTCTGTTGCTGCTGCAATTGTTGATCGTCTTGATCGTCGTCCATTCTTGCTGAGAGCGATGAAATTATAGAGGTTAGATATTTATAAAAATAGGTGGCAGCACTTTTCAGCCTGTTGAGATCGAGTGGTGATAGTTAAGAGAATAGCTGGCGAAGCTCACTAAGAGCATTTCAAAGACGTGAAAAAGAGAGATGCAGAAACATGAAGGATGCGATGCAAATCTATACGTAATATACGAAAGACTGTAGCTGAAACGAGAAAAAAAAGAAGAAAAGGAAGAGATAAAAGAAAGTGTTGAGAAATCATGAAATTAGGCGAGTATGACTGCCGCGTGAAGAGCATGAGGCCGATGAGCTCTGACGGATGGCGACGACCTCTCTTGCCTTGCCTAGCTGCTTTGTATTACGAAATCAGTCAGCCGCCGCGATAACGAGTGCGCGGGCATCTTCTTGATGGTTCTACGGCTTCCGTAAAGTTCATAGACATGGGTCACGTGTATGGCTTCCTTAAAGGGGAAGGCCCTTATTACCTAATGCGACTCAAGAAGATACGTTACGTCACTAGCTAAGCGCAACGTGAGCCAGCATCTTCAATGCAGCAGTCCAAGATGCTCGCTGAGAGCGTAAGAGCCAGCAGATAAATAGACTATATCAAATATTTAAGAATAAAGCTGCTGAATCCTAAAAAATAGATAGACCCGTCCCAAGAACCGAAAAGTTTACCAACCATTAGAAACGCCAAACAGAGAGACGTCGATATATGGACCCAGCCCAAAACGAACAGACCCTAAGGGACAAAACAAACTGCAATGTACCCAAGACCCAAAACAATGGGCCATTCTCTAGTCAAAATGAGTATTGTATCCTCCCCAGCTTGTTCCTGCCATTTTCTTTCGATGCCCGCTTTTCCAGAACCAAACGAAGGTTAAAATAGAGATAGTACTAATAATAATAACAAATAAAAAAGAACTGCGATGAAAGCTTCGGCCACTCTTCCCATTGAGCTCGTCTAATAGTTCGTCTCTCGCCGAGCAGGAACTGGTGGCGGCGGCTTCTTGTTCCGGTTCGGAGGTGGTGGTGGCGGGGCTTTGCGCACGGCAACGTTGCTGGTGCTTCGGCTCAGGCTGCCATAGCTTGTGGCAGGTGAGGCACTACGTTCACCCCATTCAGGACTTCCGCTGCCTCCGCCGCTGCCGCTGCCACCGCTAGCTGTGTCGTCGACATCGTCAGAAAAGACATTACCATTGCCATTGCTGTAGCCGTTTGTCTGGATGCGGTTGACAGGGCGCAGGCCGCTGCGCAGTGAGGAGACGGCCGCAGCGGCAGTCGTAGACGGGTTGTTGAATGCCGTGGAAGGTGTGCTGTTACCGGAGCCGCCAATCCGTGGCCGTTCGGTTGAACAGTTGACAGCGGCAGGCTGGTACGAACTAGTGCGACTGATACCTGGGCGGGCAGTCTTCTCAGATGGCGGTGACACACTGCCGTTATTGACGCGTGTATTAGAGCGAATAGGCATGCGCACTGGAAGCGGTTCAGGTTCGTCCTCGGCATAGCTGTGGTTGCCGTTGTTGCCGTTGCTGTGGCCGTATGGCATTGGCCGCTCGTTATAGGAGCGTGCTGTGTTGGACCGGCCACGACCGGTGTATCCGCCGTTTGAAACGCCATTGTTGCCCGCGGCGGCGGCGGTTGCGGCGCCGGGCCACGACCGCTTGACGCGGCGGAGTTCCTCTACGCAGCGCTCGTGGAAGTCGAGCTCGCAGTCCAAGAAGCCGGACAGGTCGCGGATGCTGTCAGCCTCAGCATCCTTGATGTCCTGCATGCGGCGCAGGACATCTTCGCTGCTCTCTTCGTACTTGGCGCGGTTCGTGCGGAGCTCTTCTTCGACACGGAAGTCGTCACGCTTGGCCTTCTGCATCTTGGTGATGCTAGCGTCATAGGCGAGGCGGCGGTTCTCGAGCTTTTTGCGAGCAGACTGGATGCGTCAGACGAGGCCCTGGCATGACAGGAATGGATTTAAGTATCTTACCTGATACTCCTTCATCATTGCAAGACTGCGTTCGAGAGACTCAAGCCAAGTCGCGGTGGCATCCGCAACGTAGTGCTCCTGTGCAGAGGCCAGACGTTCGTTGGCACGGCCGAGGTTGACTAGACAGTTGCCGAATTCAGAATCGGGCTCAAAATCTTCGCCGTGAGACACCATGGTGCGGCCGAGATAGCTGATGGGTAAACCCTTTTCGCGGTCTTCAAAGGTCTCGCCGCGGCGGCCTACCCACTTGACGTAGGCAGTCATGGATTTTTGGAGACGGTCCATGCCTAGGACCTGTTAGTGCGACAAGACAGATTGGGGAACACACACTGCATCGACTACGCCGTTTATCACGCACCATCGTAGCGAAGAGCCATTTCTGTCTCCAACATTTTGAACTCATCTGACATGCTGGTCTTGGCCTCGGCGCCCATCTTCTCGCCTGCCCATTGGAAGGCGCGATCGATTTTCTTTGTGATATTCATGACGGCGATGTGTAAGTTATCGTCTCAGGAGAAGAAGGTGAAAGTCTTCTGTATTAATGCAGGGCCACGTTGAAGTCCTGAGTTGCTGGGTCGCAAGATAAGATTAACAAATTAGAATATACAAACGATGCTGCTCAGATCTGAAACACAGATATCTGAAAGCATCTAGGACAAAGAAAAGATAGATAGAGAAGCAAAATGAGCAATTGCAGAGAATGTAGAGACAAGAAAAAATACGAAGCAAAGGCAGAAAGGAGGAAGGACTAGAGATGTTCAAAACAAGGAACTAAAGAACCAGGAAGAAAAGGGATAATTGTCGTCTGGTCCAAGGCGGGAAAGATGTTGGGACGGGAACTTAAAAGAGGGACAATTAGTTGAGACAATCAATGGGGAAGGAAAGGCAGGACAGAAGAAGATAAATGAGCCAGATAAAGGCGTACGTGCGTGTTTGTGTGTGTGTGTGAAAGAACAGAAAGCGAATGTATGGATGCAGGTTTAAACAAATTCAACAAAATCCAAACGATTGGATCAAGTGGATGGCGGCGACCGAAAGAGTTACAAGGGGGTTGTCAAAAGAAGGATAATGGCGATAGCAATAACAATAATAATTAGAATAGGGAAGCGAAAAAAGGAATGGCAGGGCTGGGCAGTCTCTTGATTGTCTCTCCTCTGTCTGCCTGTCTGTCCTTTTTTTCTTCTTCGGAGCGCTTTGAGGTGTGCTCCGATGGGATGGAGGATGTAAATGCGAAGAGGAGAGGTGTGGGCGTAGGAGTCGAGACCATTTTCCTGTTACCTCTACTCCGTACTGGCACCTGTTGTCTCCATTTTCTCTGTTGACTGTTTTCTTTTTACCTCTTTTTTTTTCACTTTCCTATTTGATTTCAATCTTCCAATTAACCGTTTTGGCCCCAAAACCGGACCTGTCGCCCCTGCAGGGGTCCCCCACATCCCCTTTCGTTAGTGCAAGTCGTCCCTTGAGTGTATGCATATGCACCAACGGAGGGGAGGACGGAGGTACCTTTCTAGGGAATATCCCTAAAATGTACATAATCATAGCGTAGTTCTATGCTTAACGACGCGTGTACTTAATAAATCGTACGCTTAAATGGTGTTTCCATGGGGACGGAATGTGGGAGCAGGATCTGTTTAAAGTGGCAATTTCAATTTGCGATAGCATGCGACGCAATGTACATACGAGTACGAGCACGGCACAAAGTCAAGACAATGTGAAGGTGAAAACCACAACAAGATTAAAAAAAGAGAATTCTGTTGTTTCTTAACATTTGATCGTTCTTGGCGTCACCGACGATCCTTCTCTCCCAGGTGTTTTTGGGCTAAGTAGTCAGACGACTGAAAGACGATACCGATGCACACAATACACCGACGAGAAAATTGGAGAAAGGGGTGTGTGGGTGCAACATTAATGCTGCGTCGACGGCGTTGCCGCGAGGAAGAACAACAGACAACCAGCAACAACAAAATCTACGCATATTCCAAAATATGTCTGAAAAAGAAAAGGAAAAAGAAAAACAAGCAGCGCAAACAGCAAATAATCGCAGGGCCCGATGTGACTGACAGATTGTTTGTAGGAGGAGAGAGAGCGTGGCCGCATTAGCTGAACATACATGTCTCTCAACTACGTACCGCTGTGTTCAAGAACAGGTGTATGAGTACTAAATTCCCACGAGAGCGACAAAAATTCTTCACGCTCTCAACAAGAGACATTTTGCATTCTAGACTGCCATTCTGAGACTAATTTAATATTGTATCAGCGGTACGGAGCACAGCTAATTCCTAGAGCCAAGAGCTAAGACCGTGGCTTCTTGTACGTGGTGTACAGGGGTAATAAATGTTAATTGCAGTTGTAACTTACTGCTACAGAGGTATCCAGAAAAATACCGAAAGTTCTAGCAACCTGTACTAAAATACAGGTAACAAAATAACATTTATTTCCCCTGTACACCACGTACTGTCGTCTCATGTTAGTGGGGTGGGTCGCGCCTTCTGGAACAAACGATCGGTGCAATAGCGTCTTCGTAGTCAGGGGAATCCAAAAAAAGAAAGAGCTACTGAGAAGTCAAAAAAGCCACTGAAGCTAAGACCAAGTCTGCTGGGTCGAAGAAAGCGCTGAAGGGGGCCAAGTCAAACGGAACCACGCACAGGAATTACTCGAAGATACTCGTATGTACCTACAGGCCTGAAGAATGTATACGACGAAAAGAGAACAAAAGCAGGATAACGATTGACAGAAAAAGAAGCGGAAAATGTGACAATCGTATGTGACAAGAGGTGACGATTTCCAGTCAATTTCATCATGTTCGTGTCCCCTTTCCGAGTCTTACGACAGCGCTGCCTCACAGCCACGTTTTTTTACGTGTACTCGTATTTAAAAGAATTTACTCCACATTCTTCCCCTCTGCTGGGCGCCAACCACCAGGACACTCAGCACCAACCATTTACGAATTCAGCAGCCTTTTAGGCGTCAGGCGAGCGGCTGTTGGAACAATGTCCCCTACCTGTCTGACTCTCTCACCTTACTTGTCCTGATTTCCTAGCCAAACAATTTCGCCCTCACACCTTCTCCCTAAACTTGCAACGTCAACTCTTTTTGAGGCAACAAAGCCACAAGGTCTCGTCTGCCAGACCATGTATGATGCAATGCAGCGGCACTGGCGCACGTCCACGGTCCAGATCGTAAATGCCAAGAAACCTGCCGGTTCTCTTACAACAACCACCAAACTCAGAGATCTTGGTATCTCGTGTTCAAGCACTAACTTTTTGTGCGAGCATGTGCGAGTACTAGTATATCTCCACCATTCGTAGCGAATTCGTGTGCACACCCTACGTTTCGCCTCCTTGCCCTTCTGTTTATCCTCGTCCCGCCCAAAACCGTTTCAGCCCCAATGCAGCCAATGCCAACCAAACCGGCGCCCCTGTCCCGTATTTGGCATTGTTCTGTGAAGGCGCTCATATGAATACCTATTGAACACGATGGCGGTTTTTCATTCTCACATCCTTTTCCCTGCTTATCCGATTTGCCCATCACATCCCATCGATCTTGTCTACGACTTTTTTTTGTCACAACCCCTGTTCCGGGCGTCCCATTCCCCGATCTATGCCAAGCTTTGATGCGGATCAAGAATCATCAGGGATAGCGGGTGGCGCTTGCAGTGTAGCATTCTGTTTTCTTTTTTCTTGCACGTCGAAGCAGACGACATTTGCAGCTTACATAGCTTACTGCCGGCAAGACACAATCTTTGCTTCGGCTACTGGCTATTCTTCTGTCAACCGTCACAACCGAGCGCCTGTGTCTTATTAATTGTTGTTCGCTGCATTTTGATCATAACAGCAATACTCTGTCAAGAAATAGAATCCCATCATACTATCCAGCACGTGTCCCAAAGGGCACTCTTCGTTTAAACAGGACTGCATCAGAAGGACTATACTCCGTAGGGTTTCTCTCGTCGTATCATCTGGCCTCTTGCCCCGGCTGTTCTCGGTTCGCCGCGAGCTTTCCGTGTCTGTCACGTTCCCGGCAAATGTGTACATCCATGTGAATGCCGAGCAGCCCTGTCGATCCCACCCTGTTCATTTTATTCGTACGAGTTCTTGCGGCAGCTACTGTGCATTTGAAGGTACAACAAAATGTTCGCCTTGCTTACGAGACGGCGGCTACTTGCGGAAACTATATGGTAATGCCAGGATAGCGATGATTTTCTAAGAAAAACTTGTAGAGCAACGAACAATGCTCGTATCCACTGATGACATGTAATTTTTCTATGTTTCAAGAAAGGCCAGACAATGTAGTCCAACCGCATCCGTTTCAATTCCCTGCCTCTCTATTATTAGTACATTACGTATTACAGTGCAAAGCAGCTGCCCACCAAGCAATATATACGGTGTGACTCTCTGCAGAGCCGCAGGCCGTACCCGCGCCGGCGCTGGTGTTGCGCTTGTTATCGTCATCTGTCTCTGTTCGGACCCGGCCTGATGGGCTTGCCAAGGACAACGATGAAGAGTTTAGTCAATTCCATTCTACGCTACCTCTGCTGCCCGCATCCTGCGCTAATAGGCCTCTTCTCTCGTAGCCTTGATCCTCTCTATCAGATACAACCAGTGCTACGGGCGTGCTCCAAGAGTCCTACTTCTCAGCCACGTAGGTTTTGCTTCAACGCGCCTCCGGTGGTCGGGCTGGCTTAGGTGGGATGCCGACGGCTCTGTTAGCCTTCTTCTCGAAGCCCTCGCCGGTCTGGCCGAAGCAGGCGGCATGCTCTTTTACAAGCTGTTATCGAGGATCGAACATGTCCACATCAACCCAGCAATAAGCAAGACTACGGCAGCAATACCGCACAGTCGCGCTCAAGACCGTTGCTGCAGCACGTCCTTTGCAGCGGGCGGCATCACTCCGCCAGCGTCGTCCTGCGAAAGCCGATAATCAGATGGGCAGCGGCGTCAGCAGAGGCGACACCCGCTTCATTCGACATTTCCACCTTCTCCTCTATTGCATCCCCCTACTAACTCTGGCTCGCGCGCTAGTCATTGTCTACTTTGTCACCGGCGGCGGGTGCTACACCCTGTTTTCGCGACTTGCGCGGTGCCCTGCTGTTTGGCTCAGCATTTTGTGTGCTGCATGCGATGGGCACCTTCGCTGTGGCAAGCATAGTCGAAGCGGACGCAAGGATACAATGTGCCAATGTAGTGCAATATCATTGCGGATACCATATCCAATCCATGACGTATATTCCCTTGTCATGTTCAGACTCTCCTAAGACGGACGCGAAACATCGTAGGTGATCAGAAACCAATTGCAGGCATTGCGCCCGAAGGCACCAGGAGACACAGGGACAGCAAAGATGGATATCACATCTAAGCTGCTCTTCAAATTCCCATAGATACCCAAGTATGTATGTCTTGTGCTACTCATAGTGTAGTTCTCGGTGCTGTTGGAGATGACAGCTCTGGCCGCCATGCAAGATGAGCTCCCCTTTGTAGTAAAGCAACGCGTCTCATTGGCAGGCCGTGAGCAGGTTTAGCACGTGTATATACGCGTTGACTAGCTCCGCAAAGCCACAGGGGAGCCACACGCCAGCCGTGCCGTTCCCCACTTTCTGCCACCTTTCGCAGCCAATTCATTCGCCCTGTCGTCTCTCCTTTCTCTTGGTGGCCTTTCCGCCTGTCAACTGTCTGGCCTTTCGTCTCTTCTTGGTTTTATCTTTTCACCCCCCTGGGAATAAAGCAAAAAAAAGTGAGAGAGGAAGAAGAGAATTTGTTCACGGTCGCCAAGAGCTGGAGGTACGTGTCCCTCTTCTTTTTATCGTCTCTCCTTGTCTGGCACCTGTCGCCTTCCATCGTGTCATCGACGTCCGAGCCATCCGGGGAAGCCTCTCTGCCAGCATCACCATCTGATGCGACGATCCAGTCGCCGGCAGGAGTCGATCAAATTCCCTTCAGCAAGTTTGATCTGGACAATACAGTCGACCCAACGACCAGCCGACCAGCGCAGTCCTGCCACCCTACGGTCAATTTAACCAAGGACCGAATCGGCCGTTAAAATGTCGTTGCGCTCGCTCGGCCTGTCGGCCACTGTCGCGGCGGCGACTCTTGCCTTTGTCGCCGTCCCGGCCATGGCACATGAACATGGAGAAGATAAGATCCCCGAAGGCGAAACAATATCAGTTGATCCAATTGTGGGTGTTGTATTCGAAATTCTAAGTTCTGCTGGAACAGGACGTTAGACTAATTGGTGACATTAGGATGCCACATTATGGGTGCACATTCTCCTGCAGACGTTTGTCTGGGGAATTGCCTTTCCCTTTGGCATGGTCCTAGGTGTAAGTTCATTCAGCTTTCTTCCGTTCTCCTACCAACTTTTCAGTCCCCTGATTTTTTTTTTTTCTTGACTCGTTACATTATGTACTGCGGTCCTCTGAGCTAACTTGATTGCCTTCCCGTCTAGATCATCCGAAGCCGATGGCACGTCCCCGTCCAAATCGCGGCCACCGCACTGGCAATCCTAGGATACGTCCTCGGCCACATGCACAAGGGCCGCCAGTTTGTCGGCAACAACGTCCACGCCAAGTTCGCCACGCCCTTGTTCTTCATGCTGGTTGCCCAGGTCGCGCTGGGCATCTATCTCCGGCTACACCTCGAGCGCGGCTTCAACGGCCGCATCCGCCCCGCCTTCCGTCTCGCCCACGGCATCCTGGGCAAGGCGTTCCCCGTCGTGGCCTGGGTTCAGATGGTTTTCGGCGGTATCACCACCCTTGGCTTCTGCCAGGGTGACCACCTGGGACAGTGTGCCGCCCATTTTATCATGGGCGGTGCCTTTATCGCCTACGGCATTCTGCTGACCATCCTGCTGCTCGTCGGCCAGGTCTGGCTGCGCCGCACCGGCCGCTCGCCCGAGTTCTTCGACAGCTGCGTCATCGCTGCTTGGGGCTGCGTAAACACCTTCACCGAGCACCGCTGGGGTACCGCCTGGGTCAAGAACGACTGGCAGCACACCACCATGGGCATCATCTGGTGGAGCGCCGGCCTGGCGGGCGTCTGGCTGAGCCGCGGCCGCGACGGCCGCCCCAAGCGCAACTTCATCCCGGGCTTTGTCATCCTCGTCACCGGCTGGGCCATGTCTGCCCACCCGCAGGAATTGATGATCAGTGCCGCCACCCACACTATGTTCGGCTACACGCTCATGGCCGCCGGCCTCACGCGCATCATCGAGGTCTCCATCATCCTGCGCGACCAAAACGGCCTGTCTGCCGACGGCACCGAGCTCAACAGCTTCCAGTACATTCCTGTCTTTGTATGCCTTCTCTATTTGTTTCTTTGCCGTTCTTCTCTCCGCTACAAGAATGTTTTATTTTACACGTCCCCTGCTAACGAATCTGATAGTTGCTGTACGCTGCCGGCTTCCTGTTTATGGGCGCCACCGAAGAGCAGATGAAACTCGTCGCCGGCTCTGGCATCGACCATGTTGCGTACATTCTCATCCTCTTCAGTCTAGCCTCTTTGATGTTCCTGTTTGTCAACATGCTCATCAACCTGTATGACCGCACCGCCAACGCCGAGTTGCTAGCTGCCAAGAACAAGCAGTGGCAAGCTGCCGACGAACCTGAGGACGGCCGTCTCGGTGGCGTGCGCCTCAATGGCCACGCCCGCGCTGAGAGCCGCCAGGTGAGAGATGCCGAGGAGTTTGAGCTCGGCGAGCTGATGAGCGAGGAGGACGAGGAGGACGAGGAGCAGTCCTCTCGCCGGAAGCTGCTCAAGCCTGACGGTGTGGCCGGCCATGATCATGGCGACGAAGACGACGGACTGATCAATGGCAACGGCCAGGCACGTCTCTCATAAAAGTATCTAGAGGAAGCATTTGCATCTTTCGCTCCTTTTTTCCCGACTTTTTCTCTCAGACAATGTGCTTGTGTTCGTTTTCTACTGTCATTTGTTTATTTCTGTCTTCGACTTCTTTTCATCTTTTATTTTAACCAACTTCCTTTGTGAATAATTTTTTTTTATAATTATTGGCATATGCAAAGATCAAAAGGAGTTCCTGGGGGGATTGTTTTTTTATATTGAAAGGGCATTCTGGACGACAAGATTCCTGTTTTATGCCCGAAACCTCCTGTTGCGCGGTCACATCTACTGCGATAGTATATAATCAGCTATGACAAAGAGACTCTGTTGTTTGTTTGCTTTTTTTTGTATTGGCTACTGTAAAAGAAACAGATCAAAGCTATATATTTTGTTGTGATGCGCGCCGAAACCAAAGACAAAAAACCCAGCAACCCCTGAAAATGTCATCAAAAACAGCAAGCACACTCCTTGAACTCACAGACCATATGCAGATAAATGATCATAGACATGACTTTCACGCAGACAGGATGAAAAGCAGAGAAACAATGGCAAAATGCAAGAATAAAACATGTGGGAGTATCGAACCGGGAAAGGCAAACGCAAGAAAGGCAAAACGGGACAAAAGCAGTAAGCAGCAAAAGCGAAAGAGAACCAAGAATTAAAACCCGGAACCCCTAAAACCCCGTGTCTAAAGAGCTGCCCAGTCAACAAGACGGGGACGACTTGACATAGATTCTCGTCTCTCTGCCATCTCTTCTTGACTAGTGTGACCCTTAGAAATGACCCAAAACCGAACCGACCAACGGTGGAAACGTTTTGGTTCCCCTGACGTGCTCCTCGTTGGAAAACGCCATAGCCTAAATAAATAAATAAAAAGTAAAATAGAAAAATATGCATTACACATCATGAGCAGTGAAGATCTCAAACAAGGTGCTGAGAAAAAGCCACGGAAATGAAAATCGAAGTTGAGAGGATGAAGAAAGTCAAAGAAGGTGTAGACTTCTGAAGTGTGAGAGCGTAGCGAGAATAGAAACAGAGAATGATAGGTGAGCTGCAGCTTGTAGGGCTGCTTCTGCTATACCATTGATTTGGCTGTCATCGCTGGTCCTATTGCAGAACTTGAATCGTTCTCATTGAGGCTCTGTCCTGGCAAATCGCCCCGGTTAGCCGCTGCGGCGGTCACTGGAGCCACCACCCAGCTCGGTGTTATGGCTGCATCCGCTTGTGTCCCCTGCGGTAAACTTGTCGATGGGTTCACTGCACTAATACGACTGCCGTTGACGTTCGTGTTGTTCCAGTAGGTGGAAGTTCCACCACTAGAGTTCAGCTGGAATTCAGCGTACGACAGCTGAGCTTCTGATAGCTTGCTGTCGCGGAGCAGTGCGCGTAGAATGGGGATCGAGGCGGCTATGATGGTGATGGCCGTCTCTGCAACACCCCAGATAACAAGTTGAACGGTAAAGCCTATTGTACATATCGTGGATTAGAAAATGCAGCACCCAAAAGCAAAATTTACCAGAAGGAATGAGGAAACCACATACCTGGGTCAGGATTGCTAAGATTATTAAGCTTGGATGCTTTAATAAAAGACGCAATTCCAGCGCTGTGATTTTGTTAGAAGGAGCCGTACTCAGAGTGGCTGGTCGAGACGCTTGGCAGAGGCACTTACAAAACTCCCATGCTCATAGCAAACAAGACACCCAATTTTTCCTTTCGGCTCATCGACATTCCCCATATGATTTTCCAGGGGAAAAGAGCCAATATAACGTCCATGGCACCGGAGTAAGCTGTCCAGCACATGTTAGAAAGCGATTAAAAAAAGGTTGCAAAACTAGATTGAGGGATATCATTGGGGCAAATGTTCAAAGACTTACCTGTCGCGAAAGTGTTATAGTCTGTCACCACATCTGCCGGCCAGCATTCCCCAGATACCGTAATGTTGAAAATTTTCTCCACTGGCGAACATTTTGTCCATTGGAAGATTGCGCTCGCACCCAGCACCACGTTCACAGACATGATGATAAACCATATGGCCCATCGCATCCAGCCAGTAGAGATACGCAGCACTGTCATCGCAAAGGACGTCTTACTCCAGACGGCCGCCAAGATCGAGAATGTGCCCGCAACAGTAGAAACTATATTAAGCGGGACAAAATTACCCTGTGGGATATCCCATAGGTGTTTGCCGTACCCGAAGGTCGTAGAAGCCGTCGTGAAGCCGGAGGCTAGCGCGAGGCAAACCTAGGAGCAAAGTTAATAATCTATGGTGAAGCCACCAACACGGCGCGAAACCTGAAAGAAAGTGATATTTATTTTCCCAAGCCAGTTATGCCACTCACCCATGATGTAATTAAGACATAATCATCCCGCCAAAGTCCTCGTCCCCGAAGAAATTTGCAGTATACACGTAACCCCAGAAACCCGAGTGAAAGGCCTGTCAGCAGCCATATTGTGAAATTCAACTGAGGTCCTTGGTTTTCGTGCGTGAGCTCGGGCACAGGCGTGGAAGAGGTTGCCCGTTCGAGGATTGTCCTTGTTGGTATGATAAAAGACTCCATTTTTGTGCAGCAGTGGGCTCTCTTCGCACAATCTGTGCGACTTGTGCTTCTGGGAACACTTCCTGCGACGTCTTTATCTCACATCGATGGAAGTCGCCCTCCTATTGCTGATATTTCTCTTATTGCTCCGTATTCGAAATGATAATATTCTCACCGGGAGATATGATGATTAAACACGACGGGATTTCAAAAAAAGACAAGAACGGAAGGAAGGAAAGAAAAACAGAACAAGAAAGAAGAAAAAGAGAGGAAAGACAGAAAGGGCCACAGAAGAGTAGAAGAAAACGGGGAAGCGAAGAGTTAAAAGAGAACAAGAAAAAAGGAAGACTGGGTAAGACCTGAAATCTGGACGGGGCTAGAAAGTTTGGAAAAACGGAACGGCTCACGATGACCACGGGAAACTTATGGGTTGTACACGACCGGATAGCTGGCGCCTGGGTTTCCCGTCACAGGGGAAGCAGAAAAAGGACAAAGAGGCAAAGAATGAGGGGAAGGGGGTACGCCAAGACAACAAGGAGAAGCGAGAGATGGTTAGTTGGTAGAGAGGATGTTATGTCAGTACGCATATGTGGAAATAAGGGAGGAGGCAAGAAGCACGAAAGAAACGAAAGATGATCGTCGATCTCGGGGAAAATACAACTTCAAAACCAAAGAACTACACTTTTGGAGGACCTCCATTTATCATGGAAAGGAGACCCCTGGTAGAAAGAAGGAAATGGCCAGGATGTGGCGAGATATCTTGCAGTGCTGTTTAACTCTGTCAACTAGATGAGAATCAACAGCCGATGATGGACGGCGGAAGGTTTTTTTCGGTTGGAAGTTGTTTCTTACACGCCAAACAAGATATACATGCGAGAATATAACTTGATAGATTCTCCAGAAATACAAACGTGGAACTCAGTGCCAAACAAAAAGGTTAAATCGAAATGCTAGCAACTTTTGGCGAAGATGAGTTATTCATGTGCTTACGGCTGTAGTGTTCTCCCTATCTTACGGCCCTCGAACCATGAATAAAAAGAAAAGATTGAAGCAATATAAAACCACTACGAAGACCGAAAGATGCCAAATACATTCCATAATTACAGGAGCCTGGAGTAGGGGTTCTAGTTACTGTCAGTCTCGTGCATGCGGTGAATGAGACGTAATCTGATGTTTTACAAGCCACAAGATCTAACCAATCGCAACATGTTCACTCGGAGTCAAAGCAGCTAAGAGGTAAACGTAAGGCAAAGGGCTGGATAAAAATCGAGCAGGCAGTTGACTCGCAGAGGGAGAATGCGGTGGCACGCATTGGTATGAATAATGCATTGCGGGAAATCGTCGATCAGTACGGCGAATTGTGTCTCGCAATGCATAGAAAACCCCGGGAATCGTGTCTCTCGGATGGACATCAAAGCAGAAGCTGAAGTAATAGCTGTCTTGGTAAAGTGGAAAAAAGAAAGCAAGAAAGAGGGGAAATATGAAATGGCAAGAAAGGCCAAAAGCAGACGCTTCTTTTATTTTTTTGGTTACCCGTTCTCTCGTGGCTGTGTGTGGAGAGAGTCGCATTCGCCCGTCTTACTGGTGCGGCTCTGCCATTTGACGCATTTCTTTTATTATACTAAGGTTAAACACAATTGGTCAAAGTGGCTATGCATTTTGACACAAAAAAAAATTAAGAGATGGAGAAAAAAGAAATTGAAGCAGCAGCAGTAGTAGCGGTAGTGAGTCGACTCTCCCATGTTAAAAGGATGACCTAAATTGAGGAAGCCTGAAGATTTCCAAATACCAGGAACAGTGCTTCATTGTATCTCCTTGTCTTCATCACGTCACAACACACGGACACTATTGACTAGACTCAAACAAGAAGGCAAATAGAGAGGAGTTGGCTTGTCTGTTGCTTCACGGGCGGTCTCGCCATATAACTCCCTGGTACATCATTTTCTATCTTACTCGTATTGTTGCTGATCGTCTGTGAGGCTTTGCTGTTCCGTAAGCCCGTTGGCAACGCTCTCCAGGAAAACAGTCGTTTTGCTTCGCGTCTTTTCGCGAGGGGAGTACTTGCGACAAGGGGATCAATATAGTCATATGTCTCGCGTGGCCAGAGGGGGGTCAGAACGTGGAGTGTTGTGAGGTCAAGGAGAGACAAGCCTTGGTGGATCTGAAACGTCGTTTAGAGAAAAAGAGAAACTTCTTACAATTTGCACAAGCTTCATGGTGCGACGTCGTTTGGAGTAATTTATGGGGAGTCAAAACCGCATATAAGCATAGAGATATAAACTTGTGGCGCTGATGGAAGCTGTGGGGGCACCACGTCAAAAATCGGTAAGTTTGTGGCGTTATCTCTTTAAACGAGGATGAAATACTTGTAACGGTACACTAGGTGCATCGCATTGTATGCTTTTTTTGTTGTTAACCGATATAAAATCTTTTTTTCTTTCACGCCTCGCCCCCCTTCGGCAAGCTTTCTTCCCGTCTCACACAGTCGCACACAGACATCTTGTTTCCATTCCCCGGAATTTTTATACTCTATATCCCTCCTAACGATTCTACACATCTGTTCTGAACATCAGACAAGACCTAAGCGAAAGACCCACAAGAACCAGACAGTTGACCGTCTTGCTCTCTCCCACCATGCCCTCTGTCAAAAATCCCAATAAGCCTTCGCGCAATCGCTTAGCTGCTCGCTCCGCTCACAAGCGGAAACAGCAGCAAAAGCGGTCCGCCGATGGCCTCCACCACCAAGACCGCGTGGCTAAGGCCGATGCCAAGCGCGGCGCGCGGCCCGGCCTTTTGCCCACCAGCGGACCCCGGGCACCGCTAAGTGCCAAGAAGCAGAAGAAAGTCATCCAGCGCATGACTCTAGCTCTGAAGCGCAAGATGGAAGCCAACGGCGGGAGCCTGGAAGTCAACATGGCCGGTAAGATCCCCCTTTGTTTGCTTTGAATTTTATTCTCCGGTGAATTTAAGCTTGTCTCCGATGAAAGACGTTTGTTTGGTGTGAAGATCGCCAATGTAGAACTTTTGAGAAATTCTATGCAATCCCATATCTTCACAGTCGCTTGTCTTACAACCGTTCTGTATACATTTCATAGCTGCATTTTACTTTTTTTCACCGTGTTTTCTATTTACTTCTATGTTTTGGTCACGCCTTTCTAACTTACAACTCTAAAGATGCTCAGCCGGCAGAGACCACGCAAGCAGCGAATTCCAGCAAAGATAAAGCTGATGCTGATACTGAGGGTCGCTGAGCATTATTACTCCTGCTTCCAGCAGATGGCGAGTCAGACTTGGGCTCCGAGTTTCTGTTATTGCCTGTTCGCCTTGATTCGGAACGAGAGAAGATACAACTCTAGTTTAGAGTTTCTCCTTTCGATCTCTAATTCTTCTTTATTCTAGGATTTAAGGCTTTTGTTCGAGCATGACATGTTATTCTCAGGCTCCAGCTAGCTTACGCATTTCTCCTGGCTTTGCATTTACTAGTCTATCCTATTCACCAGTGGCGAGTTAGATTGGGCCACAGCACCAATATTTCGCGCATTTTGATCTCGATCTCCGATGAAAGAGGATCCGATGCTATTCTCGAGGAGCTCAAAGCTCCTATTATGGCAACTCGGCTGTCAGTTTCAATGCTTCTCAGCTGCTAGGAGAACGACGCATGAGATACTTCGATTGCCTTCCAATTCTGTTCATGATCTTCGATGGGAGTAGTTGACCACCTATTTCGAGAGATGCCTATTTGAGTAACCGAGACAGCTTGCCGTTATAAGCAAAGTATGGTTTTGGTCTTGGCTTGAGAAATGCAGCTTACCTATAGATAGGCAGTACTCTCACAGGCTTTTTCACTTCAATGCTTTATTAGTCTCCATCAGCGGCGCATCATATGCACACATAAACAAAGTCAATAGCTCTTTTTTTTTTTTACTGCGTGGAAGCCTTGTTTTGATTTAGAGGTTCTTCGGTGAAAACGGCATTTTCTCTTATATATTAAAGGGCATTCGATCGTATAGTAGTAGCTAAAGGGAAGAAATGAAAGACATCTAGAATTCTAGCCAACTTTGCGAAAGCAAGTATATAATGGCAAAACTTGCAACCACACCGCGTGCCTCTGACTTCAACTCTTAGCATTATAGCCCTGGCCAATATTCCGGGTTGATGCTTCAAAAATCAGAAATAATATTGTGCTCTGGAGCTGTTTCATATGTGATCATGATTCTTGTTAAACAACCGAAAGAGAATCCCGAATCTATTGCAGAGGGAGCCGTGGTTCTTCATAGGACATAATTCTAAGGGGACGAGGAAGGTTACGCCCCATTGCTCAAGCATTCCCAAGCAACCAGCAAAAAAAAGTGCTCCATGGTGCCTTGAAGCTTGACGAGAAAGCAAGCCGAATTGCATCTACATATCAGAATCTAGAGGTATCTTGGGTCCGCAGAGAACTATGATCTCTACCAACACAAAGTATTATTAAAAATTTCCATCTCACGTATATGAGGCAGGACAAGCAAACTCATAACGAAAAATAGAAAATAGAAAATAGAAATTCAATACAACTACATACATAAATAAACGGGTGAGTTAATAGCTTTTGGTCCCTGTCCACGTCTTATAGAAACGGAAGCACTCCCGATATACCTGGACTTGCGTAAACTTGCGTACGAGATGTACATAATGAAGCTTACACAATGGACAGCATCTGTCCACTTTCAGTAGTGCGCTACAACATTTGGCCAGGTTCATTCTTCTTATCCCTGTTGCCTTAGTTTCATTTTCTCGCCGAGCCAGCACCGTACCTCCGTGTTTGCGGGGATACGAAGAATTACCTGGATATCGTCTGTTACGCCTGTGTTGTCTGAGACCTCGTTTATATGTCCTGATAAAAAAATGTGTGTATAGGCAGGGAACATTCTAGATATTTTCAATCGATCCTGAATCGCCTTCTATGAGGAAGAAATGAGGCGGTAATTAATCATGTATCTTAATCTCTTAAACAATATTACATACGACATTCACGCGGGAACCAAAGGTAGCTGGTCCATGAAAGCGTGCTGTTCGTACCAATTTAAAAGCAAAAGCAATGCAAAAATTGTTCATATGCCTTGAACGGAGTATTCGCGAGAGAATGTGCCTGAGGAAGTGTACAACGCGAATTGTCCGAACGCGGGTGACCAGGGGGTTGAAGATCAATGTAATCCCCTGAAAGGGAGCTCTAGATGCTACCATATTTCCATACGAGTTATGGAGGTACTACATCATACAAATATGGGTAATATATACTTTGCAGGAGAAAGGTGACAGTGCCGGCGGAATAGGAAACAATCCCGACTAACAGGTTCCGGGGTAATAGAGGGTGACACTAAATGACGAGCAGACGTTCATTTCGTCCACCGTAATGAGAATACGATACATCGCAGACAAGGTACACTCAGCTTTTGATTTCTCCTGCATACAGAACAGCTCATGAAAAAGTAAGCAAATACATGCGAATCGGGTGACACCGGTGATTTGTGGCTTGCAAACCGTATTGTTTTAATCTTGTCCAACCTGGAAATCTGTCAGCTTTAAACTCCCGTCTGCAGTCCAATAGAACGGATCGGCGGCTTATGTCTCTAATTGGGGATTCTCCCTTCTTATTTTCAAAGTCGGTGTGACAGCTTACCTGTAGAGGTACTATTACTTGTCTGCTTTATTACTGTGCGGTTCATTTTTAATTCTCTGCCGCCTCTCTCTGCGCGTATTGCGGTTTGCACTCCCCCCTTTTCTCCTTCATGCTTGATTTTTTTTACGAACACGTACACGCCTGTACCAGTATTACTCCGTACCTGTTCCCGTTTTCTCCGTCCCTCCAGGACCTTCTTGGTTAGTGTCTCGCTGCTAGTTTGCAAGCCACAGTCGGGACATCTTCCCCGATGGTCAGGGCGTTGCGCACGGGTTTTTTTCTTGGCATGTGTGTATGTACGTCGCACTTCGTGCACAAAGGCTTAGCACTGTTTTTCGCCAATCTACGTTGTATGCGTTTAGCAGCTACCGTCAAGGATGTGGTGTGCATTTTTCTAATTGTGAGAAAACCCTTTAATAGTGTGTACATGTATGCGGGTGCGCAGAAAAGTATGCAAGAATAAGAAGTCTGTATGTACGAAGTCACTTTGATGAGCAAAAAGAAATATGGTATTCCAGCACCAAGTCAGCATCCATGGACGGGAGCCAAGCTGAAGAACCTGAAAAGGAAAAGGGGAGCGTAACCTGTACATACTGTGTCTCCTTTCTACAAAAAGAGAAACTTGTAAAGTCATATGGACGAATGTAAACGAGACTCGATTCAAGGTGACTGGGCAGACAAGATGCGGTGAGAATGTTCCTTTACACATTTGTTTTTTTTGAAGTCGGTTTGAGATCGTCGTTTTCCGGCCGATTACTGCATAAACACGTACACGCGCACTATGCAGGCGTGCTCCCGTTCCCCGCACGTCTCTAGGAAAAATCAAGATCAGTGCGGAAAGCGCTTCATATCTATGTAGGCTTATGTGTTCGAGCACGCTGTCATATCTGATCTGTCTTTTGTGCACCTGGATCTCGTGGACGGCTAGAGTTCCCCATAGGAGGTGCGCACACGCAATCTGAATCTGTCGAAATTGTGTTTGCCTATGCGCAGGTGTGCATTATAAGCATATATGTTATGCAAATCCTGAGAGACCGGTCAACAACAGCTGTCTCACCGATTTCCCACTTTTTCTAGGTTTGCTTAACGGCGTGCCTTGCCTGCCGCCCTAAGCCTAGTGATTTCCCGCACAATGTACGTGAACAAGAACGGGAACTGAGTATACGAGAACTATTACGTATGTAGGCTTATATGTATATATATCTAGTGACTTTCGGTAGCGACATGGCCTTGTTTTCGCGACCCTCTAGCTTCTCTTTTCCGCTAATACCTCATATGTAAAAGCTGTGCTGAAGTCCGAGCGCAGTGCCGCTGTCTGAACACACGGACATTTGTCCAGCCTATGAACGGAAGGGAAGACAAGGATCGGTGTGGAGAATTCCTGTGGAGATTTTCAGCCCCTGTTCATGTGTCAGTCTTTTTGCCTCTTCCTACCTTACATACTTACAGAATGGATAACAACTGTTTTAAGGGCTTTGGCACTGACTGTCAAATATACGAAATTAACAAGGTACATACGTCCCGCAAAGTTTCTCATGTTAAGGGGGACTTATAGGCGCTCACGCCTGTTACTGAGCGAAATCTACTGAGCGAAATGCAATCTTTCATTTTGAGTCCCTTTCCTTTTTTTTTTTTTTTTTTTTTTTTTTTTTTTTTTTTAAAATCCTATAATATTTTCTCGTGGATCTCTATTTGGTGAATGCAAAATGTCGTTTACATCTAATCGAAAAGGTGAAATAATACTCAGCAAAAGACTTCTGAGGATGGACAAATCCAAGTTCTATAGGGTGAGGCCGTCCATGCCGTGCGATAAGATAAATACTAAAGGCCTGCCTTTCCCATGTACTAAATATTGGCCTCAAGTGTGTATTGATGCCTCTATGTGTATTTCCTCATGGTCACTGGGAGGTTTTTTGTTCTGCTTTCTCACATCAATGCCAAAGCCTCATATAATATCACAACATCAAAAATAGAATATGTGACATCTCTAGATACCAATGCTGGCGTCCATCCTCTCCCGCATTGCGTCGTTTTTATCCTTGATCACTGTTACTTAAAATGCCAAAAGGAAACATATACAAGCCTCAGAAAAAGGCGATGGTAGACAGTTGAGTTTGTCTTGCACATTCCATCAGCGGGCATCCTCACTCGGAACTCGCAGAGAGAGATCGATCTATGGCAGAGACGCACCTTTACTTCTCCAAGCTTGACAAATAGCAGACGTCACATTGATGGCAAAACTAAACGCATGGTGGAATTGGAAAACCGTGATGGGTGTAAGAAGGATAATTGCAGAATGCTTATGAAGCTTCCCCAGAAAATAAATAAATAAAATGTCGTGCATATACAAGTCATAAAAGTAGAAAAAGAACCGCCAAAAGAAACAACCACGAAAACGCCATGCACTGTAGACAGGAAAAAAGAGAAGGTGCCCCGATAGTCTGCTGGCATTACAAAAAAACAAAGCGTCTTTTTAACTCCGCAGAGACTCCAACCTGCTGCGCATCTGGTTCATCATGGCCTCGGTGTCCTCTTCGTTCTCTTCGTCTTCCTCCAGGTTCCCACCTTCTGCAATGGCCACTGGCTTGGCTTTGACCACAGGCTCTGCAGCAGCAACAGGCGCTGTCACTGGAGTTACAGGCGTCTGTCCTGTTGTCGCAATCCGGTCCTTTAGAATTTCACCTAGGACCTTGTCGACCTCCGTCTCTGCTTCGGCTTCTTCGTCCTCAAACATCATGTCGCCGTCCTCTGGTAAAGTCTCGTTGACCATCTCCTCGATGATACCAGCCTTCATCAACTCCACGCTCAGCTCCTGCATCGTGCCGGCCAGCTCTGGCAGCCGGATCAGCTGGTTCACATCTTTCATAATGCCCACGCTGGCACGGATGGAGCCTTCAATCTTGCGCATTGCAAAGGCCTCATTAACCTGCATTTGTACGCTGTTGAGTTGGGCGCGGCCGGTCACTAGACGGTTGGCCGTGCGTCGGGTGCGAATTAGCTCGCGGGCAAAGTCGCGGACCTCCCGCTGGGCCTGTTTGGCACGCGAGGGGTCTCTCTGGGATCGACGGTCAGCTTGAAGGATGAGGTTCTTCGTCTGGATCTCGACACGCTTAGCGTTGGCAATGTCTCGGTCGATTTTGCGGACATTGGCTCGGAGGAGGGTGTTGCATTTTCTGAGCTAGAGTCAAGAAGGTGAACTGTCAGCGTGAAAAGAAGTGGCTTTCATTTTCTTAGCCCAGATTGGCTTCTTAGAATGAGAACCGGCTGCCTACCTGCGCCTGCGGATCAGGCTTAACAAATAAGGCTCTGAGGTTTTCCATTTGTGGCAGGGTTCAACAAGAGCTTGGCAACAAAAGCCGAGATGGTTAAGCGATCACAAAACTTTCCTGTTTTTATCCTTCAATCAGCGCCTAGAAACAATTTAAATATGTCATCCAAAGGACGCCATATAGAGTCCATACCCTTCTGGTAGATTCTCGTTCGTGACCTTTGTCTGGCAAACCGCCTCCTGTGTAAGGGGATGTTTGATGCTGCTTGACAGTTGGGCTTTGTTTAATTGTGGTGGCTGGAATGTGACGGTTGGAGCTTGCCGCGGAATGTTTTTGTTGATTGCCGTTCCTTTCTTGAAAGTTTGATCCTCAATACATCAGATTTACCTGCCTTAGAGATTGCGGTCCTCTGCTCTTTACATGTCGAAGTATGTAATCAATATCGTTTGTCGTACTCCTGGCCAACAACGATCCGCCGTGGGGTTGAGCCTCTCGTTGGTGGGCACGTGGTGATAACGATTTCTCTGAGGCTGGGCAGCCACAGCCTCTCCAATTCGCTAGGCAGAAGCTGGTGAGGGGATAGCGCCCAACAAGGGCGATTCTTGCTGTGTAAGCCTTAGATGGTCAGCGTTTCTCCCCTTCTGCCTCTTAAATGGAAAAGGAAGAAGCTGCTCCCTTGAATCCACTTGATATCAACTTTTTTTGTTTGAGATTCTTCGAGACTTCTATTTTAGAGGGTCTCTGAGCTTCGGCTGTTCCCAGTGCTCTCAGCTTAAGACGAGGCTCTTTCTCACAAGACTGAGCCAGCGAGAACGCGGTGCAGCTGTGCTAAAAGCAGTCGAATACGAGCAAATAAACCTAGAAAAGTAATTTTTATATTTCTCTACTAGAACCCATGTAATCTGCCTTTTCTCGGAAAAGCCTCCTACAACTCTGACGCAAGGACATTATTTCTTTTTGTTCGTCCTCCTGCATTTCGAGTCTTGTTGCCTGGTGCTTTTTTTTCCTGCGCCTCTGGTTGCGGGGCACCCTTTCGCACTGTCTCTGTGGTCGTTCCCATATATTCCATAGACCCCACTTGATTGTGAGAGGCAGCGGATCTGGAAGGAAAGGTACAATTTCTAGTGAGCTTGTATAGAGGCAGTACTTACTGTAGACCCCCATTGGCGCGGGGTCTTCGGTGCAGCGCAAGAAAGACATGTCATAGCTCTTTTCCCCCCTCCACTTCACTTTCGTCCAAGTCAACTCGTTTTCGGGCGCATACTGTGGCACTGTGTTGCTCTCGAAAAGGGAAGCCCAGGTTAGCGAATCTTTCAGGTTCCTTACAATTCCACCAACCCCAAAATAATAGGGAAAGGGCAAAAAAATAAACCAAGGGCTCCACCATAGCAGCAAACAGGTCGGTCTGTCTCTCGAAAAAACCATAAATCACGATACAGCCTCACCTCTTACGCCTTTTAGCTGAGACCAAGTCCACTTTATTGCTTCTCGTCTCCCACGACATCGCCCAGTTGCATCTATTTCTGTGTCTGCAACCTCTACCATTGCTCCTCTCCCGCGACGTTTGAATTGTAGATTTTAGAAATCCAGACAGAAATTCGTCGTCATTGACACCAACAAACCATTATCCACCATGTCTACCGAAACACACACTCCGGAAGGTGAGTTTGAGCTCAGCGCCCCTCTTGCTACAAAAAGAGCTCTATTCGACTGGAATCGAGCCTACATATCACTTTCGCTCCTCGTCGCTGTCTACTGGCTTTGCTGCGACGAGGCTTGCAACGGAGCGTGCTCTCTCAGCTGAAACAATCGCTCCCCGCGCTGACACTAAACCTTTAATTTTTAGTCCTCTGGGCGCAGCGCTCCTCCAAGGTCGATGCCGAGAAGAACTTCATCTACCTCACCATCGTGGTGCCCGATGTCGCCCCTGAGAAGGCTGAGCTGTCGCTGAAGCCGACCTCGGTGTCCTTCAAAGGCTACTCGTCTACGCTCAAGCGCACGTACCAGGTGGTACTAGAGCTGTACGCCGAGATCGACGAGAAGGCCAGCAAGGTGAACCACTCGGCGCGTGCCGTCGAGCTGAAGCTGATTAAGAAGGAGCTGGACGACGCCTACTGGCCGCGGCTGCTCAAGGATGCCAAGAAGGTACACTTCCTAAAGACTGACTTCGATAAGTGGGTCGACGAGGACGAGCAGAATGAGGCTGCCGAGGAGGACTTTTCCCAGTTTGGCGGCATGGGCGGCATGCCCGGCATGGGTGGTAAGTCAAATCATCGCGCCGGCGGACCCGATTTTGGGTCTGCCCCTCAGTTCGCTAACCGAAGAAACACGTGCTGACTTGTTGGTGATTGCGGGAGAACAGGCGACTTTGGCGGCATCGACTTCTCCAAGTTGGGCGGCGGTGCCGAGGGCCTCGGCGGAGGGGACTTCGGCGGCGAGGAAGGCGATGACGAGGACGATGACGAGGACGAGGATGAGATGCCTCCTCTGGAGGGTGAGGAAGACGATGCCGAAGAAGGCGAGGGCAAGCCTGCCACAGAGACCGCCGCAAAGGCGTAGTCGGAAATTTCTTTATATTTATATTTCCAGACCTGCGAACGCGATCATTCTGTTTTACGTCCGTTCAAGCAAGGCTCATCCTCTCTTTGTTGCCACACCGAGGCGAGCGGAAAAGATAACTCGATGGGTTCTGGACCGTTTGACCTTGAAGGAGACTGGCAGTGTCGGTTCAGTGTAGAGGACAGGAACAAAAGCAAATTCAAAAGAATAAATGACAGTTTTACTACTTGGCTGCTGTTTTTATGGTGAATGCCATTCCGCTAGGGATTTCGAAGGGTTTGGAAGCTTGGGGTGTTTGGCCGTTTCTTTTGAAGTGCATTAAATGCGAATATCTGAAATAACCACAATGGACCTTTGGTTTCCTCGCGCACTGCTCTATCATTATGCCATTTACTATCAAGCTACTGGAACAACAAGGCCAACGCTGGAGACAATACCGTAGCGGCGCTGGTATTACCAAAACTCATCACCGTGTTTTCACGCAATACTGACCGATTCTAGTACGACTTCGGACAGCTTCGGCTCTGGCAAGACCACTCTGTTAACCAGTAGAGAACATATTTAAATATTATGATCAGATTAAAGCAGTTGTGGTACTTGACTGGTGAGAAAGGAACAAAAAAACGTTAATAAATAGATATAAAACTAAACTAAAGACTGCATGACCAATCTCGGCGACTAGCACCATCCTCAGTTTCACAATTTACGGCCAACCTCCCCTTTCCATTTCTGTGCCAGTACATATCCTGTAGCAATGCTGCAATTATCTTCTACATAATCTCATCGTCCATCGGGGCATCGCCGCCGGCCGCCGGAGCGGGAGCAGCAGAGCCGTTTGTTCCAGCAGCTGCGGCCGCGGCGCCGTTAGCGTTCGTATTGTTTCCGACAAAATAATCTGCCATCTCAGAATCGAGCTCTTCAGCCGTCTTCTTGGCTGGACGGCCGCTACGGCCACGTCGGTTAGGCTTCTTGGTGTTATTGCCCTTTGGTCCGGTTGCCGTCTTGGCTGCGTTGCCAGTACGCTTGTCAGACGCAGCAGACTTCGGCTGAGGCTTAGGCTGCGTGATGCGTTGGCCGAGTGTTTTTGGCTGAGGAATAAGGTCTGCCTTAGCAACAACAACCTCGATCTGATATGCATAGTTAGCAAGCGCGTCGATAAGCATCGTCATTCGATATGGATTTTTGCCTTTACCTTGATAGCGCGGTTGTCTATCAGAAGACCATTCACTTCGGCAAAGGCCTTGCTCGCGCCGTCAGCATGGTGAAAGATGACTGTGGCAATACCACGGCTAACACCACCCGGTCCGTAAGACAGCTCGACTCTCTTCACCTGGCCGACTGCCTGGCTAAAATAATCCTATTCGAAGTGAGGGGTTGGTCAGCTGTCCGGAGAAGAAGAAACAAACGTCGATCTTCGTCATCGCAAATCCGACTCCGTCGTTCCGTAAGCGTATCATCAGCAGGTCCAGGTCTATGTAATTGTTGCCAAACAAAAATGTCGAAGATACCCCATGAAATTCCTTCTACTGAAATAGGCCTCAAATGACAACAGAGCAGAGCATAGCAGTGAGCGTAGGATTGGCATGTAGGCCGATCAATATTGCAACAAGCACCATGCAGGCAGAACCATATCGCCCTCGATAATCACTGCCCATAAACGAGCCGATCAAAGCCAACCTAGACATCTCGTCTTTGCGCCCGCTTTTCGAGTTTCGCCAACTTTCGACGCAACCGTGAAAAGATTTCCAACGTTAAGTAGTCTCTTCATGTTTCAGAGCAGAGACAAAGCTTCTCGTCAGATGCACTCTTCTGGTTCTTTGAAGCCGCTATCACGCTGGCTGTCTTGAGAAGGATGAAACAGAAAAATCAAAGACAGCGGTGCCGCTTCTGTTGACCGCATATGCATATCCCAGAGCCAACTCCGATCTCCGATCTGGATGAATTGCTTGCAGAGAAGTAACCAGAGGGCGAAGACGCTGAGAGCCACAATGCTTTGAAGGAACGCGAAAAAGCAAATCTGCCGCTGCTCACTGCATCTGCTTGCTTTTGAAGCAGAACCATATCCTAGTGACCAGCTAGGATAAGGCCCCTTTAGGCAACAGCTCATAGGGGGGATATATCATCAATTTTTATGACAGCCAAGTGATATTCGTTGCAAGACCAGCGCTGAACCAACTGCATGCACAGGTGCTTGCCAGGCAACCTGAAGACTGTTGTTTCACATATGCGCGACTTTGAACATCCTTTTGCTCAACTTCCCACAGGCAAAAAGCGAATGTGGCACAGAACCAGCGGCCTAGCCATCAAAAGGAAGGAGTCTAACGGCGTCTTGACGACCTAGCCCTAGAGTCTTACGTGTGCTTGGAAGTGTGCGAAAGCACATGGGGGGTTCTTTGGCTACGCGCGAAATAACCCATCCCGAACGGAAAAAAAGAAAAGGATAACGATGGCGCGAGTTGACAACGCGAGTAAACGGTGTCGACAATTCCAAAGGCGCAAATAGCCTCATCGGAAACATACCTTGATCTGGGTCTCAGACACATCCTTAGGCTACCATGGAGTTAGTTGCGAGGAGTATGAATAATAATGACTTCCGTATGAGAAAGATGGCTTACAAGGTTGCTGACCACAATCTTGCTCTCACCGACTACACCAGACGGCTTTGCGGGAGCAGCTTTAGTGGAGTTCCCGCGGGCGGGCTTGGTGTTCTTTTGGATACCGCCAGCGGGAGATGGCTTGGCCGGGCCAGTTGAGCGGCGTGTGGAGCGGCGACGGCCAGCACTCTTGCGCTGGTTCGAAAGGATCTCATCAAGAGATTGGTCAAGCTTGCCAGACATTTTGATGACTTTGGACAGAAGGCAAGTAAATGGTTTTAGAAGAAAATGTGTTGCTTCGCGTTCGATCGCAAGTTATGGGCGTCGCGAAATGGCAAACAAAAAGGACGCACTTCTTATTTCAAAGAAGAGAAAGAGGCACAGGGGGGTATGTGGTGGCAACGCCAGGAAACAACAAAAATAAGATTGTGTGCGGCAGAAAATCCTTGCGCGAGGCAGCGAGAAGAGAATGAAGCAAGGATTCCGGTTGGCAAAACGGAGAGAAATAAAGAGAGAACCGAAAAGGTTATTGATGGAAAAAAGAATAGACCGGCGAAGTTGGTTGCAGTCGTGACGAAAAAAAAGAAGGGGAAATGACGAGACAGATAAAATGTTATCGGTGGTCGAGTTTGTTTGATGCGTGAGAGAGAAGAAGGAAAGATGAGCAAGGAAGAGTAGGAGCGAAGGAAAAGGGAAAAAGATCGCGGCAAACGGCAATCACAGCAAAATATGGTGGCCTCAGGTTCATATCTGTTCTTGGGAAATAGGCAAACACTAAAAGGGGCTGCCGTAACTGAAGGGCGAGCTGGACATTTTCCCTGGCAACTAACCCAAATTTGGAATGGCTCGCCAACTGTCCCTGCCCAGCCTCAACAGTGCGACCAATAAGAGGCGCCATGCTCCATATGCGTATGCATATACATCTGTGTATATTAAGAGGCTGTTGCGGCCAGCGAGACCAACGAAACAGAATCGAGCAAGTATACACAGCACCACTGGCGTTAAGAGCTGTGTTCAATAACCTGGACGTATTCGGAATGTAGCCTAACAAGTCCGACTATTACGTTTGATTCATTTCACTCCTTCAGCGAAGAAATAGAGGGTCGAAGGTCTGTGAGAAAGACGAAGAGACCATAACTCGTAATGAAGACGACGTGTCCCATCTATCCATTGACGAAGAAGTAAAAGATAGCTTCTCCAAATGTAGACGCCAAGTACATACAAACATACAACTTTTGTTTTAAGAGAAAGCTCCCTTAGCCACATTTATGTAGTGCTAGATCCTCTGCTTTCCGCTAAATATCGCCGTCCCATGTTCGGCATCGTGGACAGTTATGTCACAATCTGTGACTGCCTTGTCTGTCGCATCTCCCAAGCGATCCTGCCACCTCGCATGCGTCCTCGAATATAACATATGACAAACCCTTGCCGATGTCTTCTTTCTCTACCTTGCCGTAGCGGACTTCCCCGCTGCTTGTGATTGCGCTGTGTTCCCGGAGCCGAGTTTCGCCGTCTTCGCGCTCTCGTCTTGAGCATTAACCTCTAGGAAGTGATAGAAGACAATCAATATCACAGCAGCTATGCCAAGAAAAACGGCAATGTTGTATAGTTGATCGTCTGAAATCATGATTGCCGGTGATAGAGAAACCAGGTCGTAGTCGCACGAAGGGCAAGCAGAATGGATGGACGACAAAGAGTTTCTTTGATGGAGCTGCATATAGCTGTTAGTGACTCACCGGCGCCAAATAATACAACAGTAGAAAACAAATTTTCAAAGAAGGCATCGCGGGGACTTACATACCTCTTGGAAATGAGTTGTCTGAAGCGAAGGGAGAAAGGTGGCGATGATTAGAGAAAGGGAAAGGCGACAGTGTGAATGCAGCTTCAGTGGAATTGGATCTTGCTGTCTCTCAATCCACGGAAGGACAGCTTTCACAGCCGCCAACAGTCACGCGTTTAAGCTAATTATATCACGTGAATTTTTTAGTAATCAATTAATTTTTGCCCTTCCTTTTGATTAGCCCGCCTGACGTCGTTACCCGCTAACCCCACAGTTAACGTTTCTTTGGAAAAATTTCCACTGTGCGAAGAAGGTCACAAAAATTGACAACCAAAGGCCCCTCATAGTGCACGCAACTCAAAAACCTACGAAACCGTGCTGCCTCACATAGACCAAAGGATCGATTTGAAGGCTCTGAAGATTTTTTCAGGCTCTACCTCTCTTGCTTCCTTCCTCCCACGTCTCTCCTTTCTTTTTCTTTTAGACAAAGGCCTTCATTTCTTTCAATTTATCTTTGAAACTAGCGACCATGCCTCCGAAGAAGAACGACAAGGTTGGTGGGGGGAAGAAGCCGACAGCAACGAAACTCGTCGAGGACCGTACGTTCGGCATGAAGAACAAGAAGGGTGCCGTCGCCCAGAAGCAGATTGCTGCTCTGACATCTCAGATGAAGAGTGGTGGAAGTGCCGAGCAGAAGCGTAAGGAGGCTGAAAAGGCCGCCCGAGAGCGCGAAAAGAAGGCTGCCGAAGATGCCAAACGCGAGGCAGACATGCTGTTAAACAAACCCGCTCAAATCCAGAAGGTGCCCTTTGGCGTTGATCCGAAAACGGTGGTATGCATCTTCTTCAAGAAAGGAAATTGTGAGAAGGGCAAAAAGTGCAAGTTCTCGCACGATCTGGAAATGGAGCGCAAGACCGAGAAGAAGAGCTTGTACACAGACACACGAGCTGAAGAAGAAGAGAAGCGAAAGACGGAGACATCCGCCGACTGGGACGAGGAGAAGCTGCGGTCTGTGGTTTTGTCAAAAAAGGGCAACCAGCAGACCACGACGGACAAGGTCTGCAAGTTCTTTATCGAGGCGATCGAAGACGGCAAATACGGCTGGTTCTGGGTGTGTCCAAACGGCGGCGACAAGTGCAAGTACAAGCACGCTCTGCCTCCAGGGTGCGTATTTTCTCTGATTTATATTTCCTTTTCATTTATGGAGACGCCACAGTCTATCCGAATTTTTTCCATTGACTAGTCTTTGCTGACTGGTTTTAGATTCGTGCTCAAAACGAAAGAGCAACGAGCTGCAGAAAAGGCTTTGCTTGACAAATCCCCTCTCAAGACGCTTACCCTAGAAGAATTCCTGGAATCCGAACGGCATAAACTCACCGGCCCGTCAACACCAGTGACACCAGAGACGTTTGCCAAGTGGAAGAAGGAGCGGCTAGATAAAAAGGCCGCTGAAGAACAAGCTCGCAGGGCAAAGGAGGCCACTGGTCGTGCCCTATTCGAGAGCGGCAATTGGCGGATGGAGAGTGATGAGGAGAGTGAGGATGATGACGACGATGGTGGAGATGCTTGGAACCTGGAGACGTTGCGGCAAGAGACAGAGGCACTGAGACAACAGAAGGAAGACGAGCGGCTAGCTGCATTGCAAGGCACTTCAGTTGCCGGATCGTCTGGCCAGGAAGCTGTCGCTGTTCCTGACACATGAACAGGGTTATAATGGGGTCCGTTGCATGGTCGATCAGCTTCATTAAATGGGGCATGCGCCGTGCTTCTCTCCTCATCATTCTACCGCACGACTACAAATAATGAAATGGCATGCCGAGTCTAGTTTCGGCAGCTAGACGGGATGCCAGATGTGGGCATTACTACTGTACTATGTTCGACATTGGCCTTTTAATATCATAAGGTACAAACCACGAGCAGAATGGTCGGATAAGTCATAGCATTCTATGTAGGAAGCTCCTACTGGATATGGTCCCAGCGAAAATAGCAGAAATGTAGGGGTTGATCTGGTGCAATGGCTTTTCGAAATTCTCACATACGGGGACAGCTTATCTATTTTATTTATAGGCTTTTGGACATATGTAGTGTGCTGTCAACACTATACAGATCTCGAAGCAATATCGTTTTTGTAAAAAATTTCATCTATTTGGGTACCAATATGATAACATGGCAACCGAGCCAAGCGGCTTTGCTAACACCATGATGTACACTTTCCTGCTCAGAATCTGACTTGAACAGTTTAAAATTTCTCTACATATGGCCGCAAGTCGATCTCCTGCGTGAATCCAGACCGATGCTGTGTGTGAAGATGCCAGTAATCATCGGCAATCTAAGAGGCTCCCAGTTAGCTCTAATTTTCCGTTTGATGTTAAGGAGAATTCTACATTGTTGGAAAGGACCTACTGCATCCGGGCTCAGCTTGCCATCGGGAGCCCCATCATTTACGTTGTAATGCTTAGTCCGCGGGATGTCGATAACTGCGTCGATGATCGCGTGCGCCACATGCACGCCTTGAGGGTGGAACTCGCGCGCCAGCGACTGCGTCAGCCCGCGCTTGGCAAACTTGCCGGCCGCAAAGGTGGCAAAGCGGGCGCTGCCACGGGTTGAGGCGGTGGCTCCCGTCACGATCAGCGTGGGCGGATGCGGCGAGTCGGGGACGGACGATAAGAGCAGAGGGAGGACGTTCTTCGCAAAAATGTAGAGTCCGCGGCTAGACAGAAGAGCAAGAAAAAGACGTTAGCAAAAAAAGTCTAGACATGACACAGTGTTGGCCAAAGCTAATTGACAAAGATCTGAGCGTACGGGTTTGCGGCCAGGGAGCCGTCAAAATCTTCCAGAGTCGTCTCCAGGAAAGGCTTGCGTCCGCCAAACCCCCCGCTGACATTGTAGATGGCAGCTGCGAGGCCCTTGCCCGCAAATGCCTCTTCTTTCTGGATCTGTGCGAACGCAGCCTCCACCGACTTAGCGTCTGTAACATCGGTTGAGATGCCTACAGCCTGACCGCCGGCCTCTTTGATCTCTGCCACGATATCCTGGTAATTCTCCGGCTTCCGCGCCAACAGCGCCACGGGGTAGGCCTTGGCAAAACGGAGCGCCACGGAGCGACCAGTACCTGCGCCGACTCCAGCAACAATGGCATAGAAACCCTTGGAAGCCATGGTTAAGAAGAGCAATTAATTTACGAGTCAAACGAGTACGTCGGGTGTACAATTAGGTCTGATATGTAGATTGGAAGTGAAAATAATAAAGTCGATACGAAGACAACTACGTTGTGGGTTTTGAGAGAGAAGGCTGCCTTTATATGCGGTGACATTGCGAATTACTAATAAATAATGCCATGCCATTGTTCTAAAAAAGCAAAAAGCAACCAATTCCAAATGCCTAAAATCCAATTCATATTTGTGATCCTCAGATCACAAGCCCAAATACACCATCCCCCAGGAAAATGTCGAGACCTACACCAGCCATTGTGGGGAGGGATTCTACTAAACTGACAAATGCTACAAATGTATGATGTGTGGAAGACACAGCACTGTTTGCAGGTGGATGGACCATTGCTTGGCTAATCCAAATTAGGGAAGACCGGGTCTGTGCGCAAGTACAGCTTCTAATCAAGAAAAAGTGCCACTCCGGCTTAAAAACGTTTCAAGGTAGCTAAACATTGATTCTGGTCAATTAGACGCGTATCTACAGAAAACACGAGTGAGGCAAGTCACTGCAGAACAAAGGATGGTAAGCGGCGCGTGTCTCTTCGGTGCTGCCGATACGTATATGGAGCATACCTGAACATGTCAACAGAAGCTGATCTTTTGTAATTTCAGAGCCTACTCTCAACGATTAGATGACACTTTCCCACTTGGAAGTGTGTTCGTCTATGCCACCCCTTGAGGCAACAGCGACGATGATCTTCACCTCTGAACCACTTATATATGGCAAAAAGGCGGCAGGCTATTCTTTTGCTCTATATTTGCATTCTGATTTCGCCGGGATTTGAGTCTTAGGGACTATGCCATTTGAGCAGCAGCAGCTGCCGTCTCAACGTGCCGATGGGACGAGAGCTTCGCTGAGCCAACCGCGCTCGATTAGCGCCTGGCATGCAGTTAACCAAAGTCGAGGGTTGGCAGCACCATCCTCAGACGTATTTAATGCGTCTACGAACAATCCAAGCCGGTCAGCAGAAAGAGACAGCTTTAGCAACAGCCAAGGCTCTACATCGCAGCAGCTACCTGTTCATTTACCACATGGCCGTCCTCCGCTGTCGTCACCCTCAACGACACCAACATTCATGCCATACAAGCATAGCACAGACGTTTCTTTCAACAAACCACAGCAACAAACGCCGGTGGCGTTCATAGCTGCTGCTAAGAATGCCGTCCCCACGCCTAGACGTACACGGCTCGAAGTTGGACTGCCCGAATCAACGTTGGTCGAGCAACTGGGAAGTATAAGGACATTGGCACCAGACGTGACGGGAATGGACGAGGGGGCAAATATAGACGATGACGAACAGGACGCTTTGCCGCTCATAATGTCAGACCTAGACCCGGGATACAAAGGCCAGAGGAATATCGGAAATGGCGTCCACCAGAGAATCACAAGTGCGTCCAATCCTAGTATGCGAGTCTCTCGGATTTCAGGAGATAGCAATGACATTGGCAAGACGGAGACATCATTATACTGGCCCATTGTCAACATTGATGCTTTAAGCCCCGAGTCCAGGCATCATCAGCCTCCTTTGACACCAAGCCAAGCCTCCGCGCTATCGGTCTCCATTCCTATTCCATCGTATTTACCTGCTGGCAATAGTAGTGGCCCCATCGGTGCAGCGCATGTGAAACCCCCGTCATCAACTGTTGTCGCTATTGGTCGGCGCTCCAATACGGCAAAAGACATACGAATCAAGGGCGGAAGACCCAAGGGCTGGAAACCGGGCATGTCCTACCGTGATGTGGCACTACGCAACATGGGAATCGAAGGAGAGGCGCCAAGTACGATTCTTCTCCCTCCGCGGTCCCCCCAAAAACGACGAGAGAGAGGAGAAGGAATGAGCGAGAGGGAGAACAGGCCACGTGGGCGGCCTCGGGTCCTGAACAAGCCCAGACCGAATTACGTACTCACAAAACGACCCGGGCGGCCGCCGCTGCCTTCCATCAAATCTGTCCAGCGCTCCATCTTCCTGAATAGCACGGCAGTGTTCGAGCCGTTTGTGTGCCAATGGGCTGGATGCCGTGCCGAGCTGCAAAATATGGAGACACTGCGGAGACATCTTGTTATTGTTCATGGACGGTCAGCCAAGACGTGCCAGTGGCGACGGTGCGCCAGCCAGGTACCTCCTATTGAATTCTATCAAGAAGCGGCGGTGGGGGAAGATGACAGGCTAGATGGCAAAACGAGCGCAGAATCATTTCTGGGACATATGGAGTACTATCACCTTACGCCAATACAATGGCACCGAGGAGACGGGTTTGCTAACAACGGCCACATGGGCCCCCAGCTGCCGTTATATGTTACATCTATGTCAACGATAAAGGCAACAAAACACAGTGCTCTTCCAGGAACAGATGACGACGCTTCCAGCAATGCTGTTAGCTCTACGGATGCTGCAGATCATACGCCAATTTATGTAGCTTTAGACGATCCTCCCCAAGATTTACCGCTATATCTTCTTGACGATCAGGGCAGGCAAGTCACGCCGCTGCTTCGGGACCCACTGCTAGAGTCGGCAGCCTTGATTCAGACTCGTGAAGACCAAGTTCGCCAATTGAAAGAGATGTACCGACAGACGCAATAAGAGCAGTGATACTTCAGATGGCGCCTGAATCGAGGCTAGAGCAACCTGCCATGATTAAACTGATTTCTTTTTCTACAAGAAAGGTAGTATTCGCTATCCATTTTACATATATGTATATGACTAGAGGAAGTGGTGCGAAAGAAGCTTGATAAAGCATGGGGAAGATTTGGTCCCCTCAATCCAAATTAGTGCTTGACAGCCCACTTGGCAGAAAAAGGTAATATTGAGAGGAAAACCAATAACAAAGGATTCATAACCACCGAATGCGCGCTGCATCAATCGGCACCGCCGATTGTGAACTCCAATCTGTGGAAGACGTTTCAATTAGTAGTCGCACTTAAAACATAACAGGCACAACAATGTTTGTTCTAGTTAGATAGTTGGATGTGTAGTGGGCGTCGTATTTTCTGTAATGTGCTCTTCCCCTGAAGCCGCCGAGAGTGAAGCATCAGGATTACTTCTCTTGTATATTCTTGGTAAGTTGAGTCTTGCGCACTCGTGAGTGTGTACGCTGGCCGAACCAAGAGTTGCAACAGAATTGAAGAAGATTTTCCGATGTCAAGATACTGTCTCTGCTTATCCCCTGACGATGTAATATTTTTGTGATTGCCTTGATAGTCTTATAAAAAGCGCCCGTGTAGCCCGCCGCCTTCCGACAATAAGCTCCGCCCCATATGCTAATGGGAATAATATAGTAAAGCCAGTATCGTGTTCTGAAAAGTTGACGTCATGCAGGAGAAAGGAGACGGATTATAGTATTCCAGACTCTATTTTCAGTCGCTTGCTCAAAGAGATTTCAGCAGGGCTTACGCGTAACTTGAAGGAAGCACGGCAAGACCGGATTATAGACCAGTTGAGATTGTTCTGCCTGGAAGCATGAGCTCTGGCAAGGGAAGAAACTTTGCTCTTGTCGCTGACATACAGACGAGTGGTACTTTACGATTACGGGGCCATTCCTTGTACAAGGGATGTTGCGGCGATACGCACCTCAGCAGTGCATTCATAATAGGGAGAAAAAAGAGGAGAAACGGCGGAGGGGGCAGTGAAAATAAGGGGGGACGAGTCCAGGTTTCTGTTGCATTTGTCAGCCGGGCTCAGCCGGTTGATGTCCGATATACGACGGCTGTTAGCTGATGCTTTGGTCGCTTTCTTTGGCTTCGGTGAAATGATGAGTCGGCTTTGGAAGGGGGGAGGGGGGTGAAAGCGGGAAAAAAAACGAGACCACTCGAAGAGATAAACTGTGTGGGGGGAGTTGTCATTCTCCGTTGTCTTGAATGCTTTGTTATTATCATCCACAGGCATCTCTTCGTCCCCTAATAGTTGGCGAGGCACACCCGAAAGATACAGAGCAGAGAATAAATGGTGTGCTCACAGCGAGACCCTAAGAAAAACGGAGATGTACTCATCCCTGTTCGGAAGGTGTTGTCACTGGCGACAGCCCTCCCAACTGCCCAGAAACATACCATTCCCAAGAAAAGGACTGGGGATCGAACTCGTATCTTGAGATATATATTACCTGCTTCCTTTTTTCCATGTTCTGCCGTTTTCGGAAACACGTGTTATCCCGCAGTTGTACGTGCTTTACGAACAACATACGTAGAATGAAGCGTGGCAAATAGGAGAGGTTTGACGTTTCAGTAAACACATTCTCCGTTCGCTTTAATCTTCCGTTTTGCTTCAGTCTTCTCAACCACGCTGCTGTGAAGGATTGTTCCTTTTGTTCTCTCTCAGGCCCTGACTGATTGAACACCACGTTGTGTGTACATACATATTCGGCCTCCCCCCCTCACCTGCCAGGACGCTAGGCTAATCGTAGACAGGGCCTAGGCCACTGCAGCCAAGGCCTTGTGTTCCCTGGACCTTTTAACATTCTTTGGTGCTCTCTGATCTACTTCCGGAGAGAGATGGTGGGGGAGAGTATCGTCTAGAGCGCCGATTTGCCGGTATCTGGGGGAGAAACAAAATAGCAAGACCAAGCAAAATTTGAAAAAGGAAAAAGAAACGAGACAAGATGACAAAAACACTCTCTTGACGAGAGTAGTGGAACTGTAAACATACGAAATAGTTCGTGGGAACAGCGAGCCCATTCCAATCCCGTTTTCTGTCCCCAAATCCTAACCGATACTGTTAAATTCAGGTTGTAACTTTCATATCTTGTTGCTTTCTCTTCTATTTCTTGACGTGATGTATGTAGATTCTATTTTCCTGAGATGTCCTTTCTCATTTGAAGCGCGGATGCAACTCTTTCAACACAGACATAGGATGAAAAAGTATAGTTAACCCAGAGCTTGATACCTACGGAGTCCCTAGAACGAAATTCGCGAATTAGCAAGAAATATCCGGGTTAAATGGCCTCGAATCTCGATAGAGGAAAAAAGGAAAACCATCTCTTTCATAATAGGCGTGGTGTTCTTCAGCCTTCGGTTCCTCCTCTGTTTATTGTTTTCTTCCTTTTCTTTTCTTTTTTTTTTTTCCGTCTTGTCCTAGTCTTTTTGTTCTCCCTTCTGCAGGCCTTTTTTTCAGTCAAGTAAGGCGTCTCGACGCTATATTTCTTGACTTTTCTTTTTTATGTGCCCTTGGGTCTCTTGTCCTCTTGTCTCTCTAAAGACCATTTGTAACACGATCAGAAGACGAAGGGGGAAAAGGACGCTTTCTAATCTTGAGAGCCAACCCAGTCCAACTTTTGGAAGAGCGCTAGCGGCTCCGTTTCTTGCTGACCCGTAACGTGCTAGTCCCAACACTTTCAGTGGATGCACACCTCGTACAGAGGGTGCAGCAGTGGATGCAGCGCACTATCGCCTAAAACGCGTTAGCCATGCCTGGAACCTCCGCCGCCACCGCCGCCACAGCCAATTCCACTGTCGTCCACTACCACCACCCTGCTGGGAATGTTGCCAATCCGCGCAATTCTGCCATTGTCGCTCCACAGCGCCGTTTCCTTCTTCTTCGCCGCAAGAGTGGGCCCTCCTCTCCTAATCTTTCTTCTGAGAGTACGTCTCCTCTTCCTAGCCCTTCCGATCGTAGTATCGCTACCTCCTCCTTCTCCTCCACTGCCACCATCACCCACTCCTCGTCGTCTTCGACGTCCACCTTTACCACTGTCATTTCCTCCACCACCATCTCCGAGTCAACAGCGACATTTCCTCCTCCTTCCCGTCCCCTCTCTTCTCGCTCGGCAGCCGTCACTGTGACACCAGTTCCCTTGCTCGTCGAAGAACACACATCGTCACTCTCGTTTTCCAGTCCTCCCTTCTCTCAGCAGCAGCAGCAGCAACGCCGGCACCAACCGCTGCAGCAGCCTCGACGCACCTCCTTTCCCTTCCACCTTGTACTTCCGCAGCCGCTCGCACAGACGTCGCCGGCTTCCTTGGGTTCGGGTATAACGACAACTGCATGCCTGACGACATCCCGCTGGCACAATACTCCATCTCTCGCATCCCCTTCGTCTTCTCTCTTCACCGGCTCGTCTTCCCATCCGTCTCCTCCTCCCACAGCAAAACTGGCTCGTACGTCATGGCCCAGGCGTTATGAGCACGGCGCCTCTCCTACAATGCCGTCCTTAAACGCAAAGTCCGTCATTGGCGGCCTCAGCAGCAGCAGCAACAACAACCACAACAACAGCAACAGCCACAATGGGAACAACCACTTTCCCCAGAAACTGAAGAACTTCTTCCGCATCAACAGCTCCTCCGACCACGGCAGCAACGGCAGCCTTAACACTAGCGAAAAAGGAGGCCACGACCGAAGCGAGAAAGGCGGCCTCTCGCTCAAAGTCGACAACAATGGCACCAGTAAAACATCCTTCCGCCAGTCGAAATTCTTCACTACTGTCGGTCGCCTTCGATCCACGACCGTTGCCAGCGAGGGCAACATTCTTGAGGAGGCGCTCAGCCCTACTGCCCTTGCGAATCCCTACTTTGCTCACCAGGGCCAGCCAGGTATCCGCCATCACAATGAAGGCTCCGAGCCGCCGAGCCCCCCCGACACGCCACATTTAAAGGTGACGGCTCCGAACGGAACCAGCAACTTGACCACAGGCTCCGCAGCTGCCGCCGCAGCGGCAGCGGCGAATGGCGAACGGACCACCACCGCCTCCAAGGAAGAGCTGGCCCGTAAGCTCCGCCGCGTGGCCAGCGCACCCAATGCGCAAGGCCTTTTTACTAAGGGCACCGGCGCTGCTGGTCTTATCCCGTCGTCTCTTGCACACAGCGTCAACAGCAATGACAGCGATGAGCGCCCGGCCACCGCCGAGCTAGGCAAAGAGCCCGTTGTCATGATGAAGAATTCGAGCGGGCTTGGCCTGATAGACGCAAAGAGGATGGCCGCACTAGGAGCTGGGGGTGCCAGCGCCGCCAGCGTTGCTAGCAGCCCAACGCTGGCAGACAGCGCCAACGGCAATGGCCTCGTTGACAAGGACGAACTGGGCGCCCTGCCCGTGCCGGGCCGTTCGCCGCTGGCGTTTAGGAGGACGTACAGCTCGAACTCCATCAAAGTCCGCAATGTCGAAGTTGGCCCACAAAGCTTCGATAAAATTAAGCTTATTGGCAAAGGAGATGTGGGCAAAGTCTATCTTGTGCGTGAAAAGAAAAGCGGCCGCTTGTACGCCATGAAAGGTATGTTACTGGGCCCTTGGATTAGTGTCATTTTTAGTGTTGTCTTCACTCTCCATCCTCAAGAAGCATCTCTATGAAAATGCTAATTCATGCTATTTGCAGTTCTGAGCAAGAAGGAGATGATCAAGCGCAACAAGATTAAGCGTGCTCTCGCCGAGCAAGAGATCCTCGCTACCAGCAACCACCCGTTCATCGTTACCCTCTACCATTCTTTCCAGTCCGAAGACTACTTGTATCTGTGCATGGAGTATTGCAGTGGTGGTGAATTTTTCCGAGCCCTACAGACCCGCCCCGGCAAGTGTATTCCAGAAGACGACGCTCGGTTTTATGCTGCTGAAGTCACGGCAGCGCTGGAGTACCTGCACCTGATGGGCTTTATCTACCGGGACTTGAAACCAGAGAGTACGTTCTGCTGTTTTACAAAAAAAAAAAAAAAAAGAAGAAGCAGGAGAGCACAGAAAGAGGGAGAAGACATAGTTCCATTCGTTAATGCTGACGCTTTGTTTCCCAGATATCTTGTTGCACCAGTCCGGGCACATTATGCTATCGGATTTCGATTTGTCAAAGCAGTCGGACTCGGGTGGCAAGCCGACTATGATCATTGGCAAGAACGGCGCCAGCACTTCCTCGCTGCCGACCATCGACACCAAGTCTTGCATCGCCAACTTCCGCACAAATTCGTTTGTTGGAACAGAAGAGTATATTGCGCCTGAGGTGATTAAGGGCAGCGGCCACACAAGTGCGGTTGACTGGTGGACGCTAGGCATCTTGATCTACGAGATGTTGTATGGTACCACGCCGTTCAAAGGGAAGAACCGGAACGCAACGTTCGCGAATATCCTTCGGGAAGAGATCCCCTTCCCTGACCACGCTGGCGCACCACAAATATCCAAGTGAGTCTTTTCTTTCCCTACGTCCTTTTAAGCCTCACTCGCCCCCCACCTATCTCATCCTCTAGACTCGAATCTTCTGTCTTTCCCTGCTGACTTTGCTTTTATAGCCTCTGCAAATCTCTGATTCGGAAGCTGCTGATCAAAGACGAGAACCGGCGACTAGGCGCCCGAGCAGGCGCCTCGGATATCAAGGCGCACCCCTTTTTCCGTACGACACAGTGGGCGCTGATTCGGCACATGAAGCCTCCGATTGTACCAAATCAGGGCAAGGGAATCGACACCCTTAACTTCCGGAACGTGAAGGAAAGCGAAAGCGTGGACATTAGCGGATCTCGCCCTATGAAAGTGAAAGGTGTTCCACTAGATAGTGGGCTGGCGACACCGGGCAATGACATTGTGGACCCCTTCGAGGAGTTCAACAGTGTGACGCTGCACCATGATGGTGATGACAACGACTTGTATAGCACATAAAACTCAACAAGGGGGAGCAGTCTGTGCGAGAAAGCGAAGCGATTCATGAAAAAAGGGAAAGTATGAGTGATAGGCATGCTCGGCATTTCTTTCATTTTGTTGTTTCTCTTCGCTCCGGGTCTTCCGTGTTTTGTCTTCCTGGCTCACTTTCTGTGTGAGTTGTTTCATTTCATGGGTAACAATGGCGCGTCTCTTCGTGTTTTTTATTTTATTTCTGCAGATAGTATAGGAGGAGGATAAGGCAATAGCATGCTGAGAGTGTATTGAAGATGACAACAAGAGATGTTGGCTATATAAGGAAGCGGAGGTTACATGCCTCTCAAGTCAGGATTTACATGGGACGCACCTCGCCATTACCTTTCCAGTGTGCGAATGATGAGGTATGGTGTACAAGAAATCTGGGGTGAAGAAGAGATACAAAAAAAGAGGTCAAAGGAGGAGGGAAGCAGCAGGTTGTCATTGTACCAACTAGTCCTGTTCTGTCCTTTCTGTCTACGCCAACTACTATATAAAGAAACACTTGCAGATGGAACGGGGTAAGGGTGGATCATTGACACGATCTTCATTGTATTTTCGTATCGTTTTCATATTTTGTGGCATTATTATTATCTTTCTTTTTCATGTTATTGTTCTCCGATCTGTATTTTCTTGCATCTCCTTATCCATCTTGCCGTCTCTCCTGATTTTGGCGTTACTAGGACACAGGAAGAGAATTGAATTGAATTTAGTCATTTTCAGTGTTGTTTTTTTATGATTCGAGACGTATCTCTTTTGAGACTCTCAACTCAACGTCAGTAGCATGCCGTCGCGAAGACCGTGGGAAGAGACTGCACTCCCGGCATATAATATTTGCAAGTGGGCAGTATGATTGATCCGGTGCATATTATTATTAAATACCATAGTGGCCTGGCGCTGGTGAATTTCGTATTTTGATTATGCGCCTCTCTAAAACGCTTTCTTTTAGCCTTGCTGCCCTTCTCTTTCGACGCAACAGTTTAACGAGCAGGAAAGGAGAAGATAGGAAGAGAAAGATGAAGAGCAAACAGCAAAATCCAAACGAAACCCGAAGACGTCTCTTCGTTTTGGTTGGCTCACAAAGTGCAATCCTGCAGCTAGTTTCCTGTTAGGGACGATGCGGCTGTGAGTGTCGGCCAGCGCGCCATCCAATTTACAGGGGTGCCACATGAAAATTGCGAGGACGTTCAACCTTTCAAGAAGTTAGATTTTGACAGGATCACTTCTCTTTCACCTTCCGTCTCCGTTTCCTTTCTGTTGTGATCCCAACGATTTCCCCCAATGTCCAGCAGGTGGCATCTTTAATACATATATGCTCTTAGATTTCCTACAAATTCCCACAGCGTATGCAGTTTCGTCCTTCGGTATCTTCTGTCGTCAGCATGCACGGCATCATTTCGAAGCAGAAATTCATAATACACCCTTTTTTTGAACTTTGCATACCTCCCATCAACCCCTTTATATAATGGAGGATGAGAGAGAGGGTTTAGCAACAGTCTCGAGTGCCCCAACCCCAGGGACTGCGAGAGCGAGTCGGCCTGGGCCGATCACGCCTGCGTCTGGTGTCACGTCTACCGGTCCAGCGAATAAATCTTTCATATCGGCCCCATCTGGACGAGGACAAGGCCAGGAGAAGCCACGACGGCAATATGTGCAATCTGGACGTGAAGACGATGCTTACATGCCATACTCGCAGCTATCTGACAGCAGTAAGGCCGCCGACAGTGACTTTGACGATGCTGCCACGCCAGACCCTGCGCCCACAGCATATGCCCTCGAATGGGGGCCTTACATGCCATGTAAGCGTACAGTACTCGATATAGACACTGCAGAGGGTAAAAACAGTGGTGTGGGGAGAAGTAGTGGCGAAGATAGTATGCCGAGCGCGGACACCCTACGCCGTGCATGGGGCTGCGACAGAGACGTGGCGGCGGCGGCGGCGGCGACAGCATCTACATCTACCTCCAGCCGATTATTTATTGTCCGTGACACCGACAACGGCAACATGAATCGCACCATCTGCGCGGCTTTGGACGTCGACCCAGACTTTCTAGCTGCCCACAAAGCAGGCCAACGATATCGGCCTGAGGACCGATCTTGGCGTAGGCAGGTCAATCGTGCATCGTTTGAAGCGAGCTCTTATGTGTATCCGCAAGTTCTCACAGTATGTGTAAGCCGGACCCATGTTGGCCTCCCTGGTGACGTCCATGTTATGCCCCAAGACCAGGCGAAGACAACTTCGGCTGCAACCGCCATCTCAAATCTAGTGGCACCCATGACCACAGAGACAGCAGAGAAAAAAGTCACCACCTCAATGCCCGGCTCGGGGTGGAGCGACACCCGTGAGTTAAACGAAGACAGTGGAACGAGATTAGAGCGGGGCCAGGATGACAAAACAGCGGATGTCATGAGGGCTTCTGCTTCATTGTTGCCAGCTGCCCCCAAGGAAGATGACAGCAATAATTTTGTGGTTATCTTTTGTCGTGCTAGTCTATGGACAGGACCGCGTGCCAATGTGCTTGTTCTAGACCGCAGTCCGTCGTCAACAGCTCTAGAAGACGCCCTTCTCGATGCTATGGATGATACAGTCTCACCGGACTATGGTGTTGGGTTTGAAATTGACAAGTCCGGACCCTTGCCTACTTCTTCATCAATAGCTGATATTCTTCATAATGCAATCTCGCAACTTGCATATGAACAATGGATGGACTTTTTGGACACACTGGGTTATACCGACCGAACCAGATCCCACGCCAACAGAAAACTCTACTGGAATATGGGACAATACTTGGAGCAGAACCTTGCCGTCTCTCGTATGCACGAGAAGAGACACCGCCTCCTGCAACAGCGATTAGCAAAAGCATATACGAACGTTCCTGGAAAATCTCAATTTGAGGAGCTTCGGCCTGTCGACGACCCATTCACTACGTCATCTGAAGACTGGCAGGCTCTGGTCTCTCGCCTAGGGCGTCTTGTTGTCCTACTTCCGCTGCGGCAACGGAAGCCGCCGTCCGCCTTCTCAAATACAAGAACAGTCTTGCCTCCCCCTCTAGGCTCAGCATTCGCTGTCGATGCAATTGCAGTGGATGATGTCGACGGCGTGGCCACACGCAGTCCAGCAGCAGCCGGGGAAGACACTGGTGTCGTCACAGCTCCTTCTTCGACTGTTGCTGATTCCTCCGAGAACTTGAGTTCAGCGCCTCAAGGTCAGGATGCGCTGAGTAGGGTTACGTACATGGGCGGGATCTTACTGCCCTTCTCGATCGTCGCAGGAATCATGTCCATGTCGGATCCTTATGGTCCAAATAATTCTTCTTTCTGGGTCTTTTGGGCCATTACGATTCCTCTAACGTTTCTTACTCTCCTGATCATTTATGCCGACGATATTCGTCGTGTGTACGTGTGGAAGCCGATGGATCACGAGAGCTTCCAAAATGCAATTAAGAAGGGGGAGGCGATTCCTTCAGCTGCTATTGCTGCAGTAGCTAATGCAGCAGAGACCGTCTTGGACAAGTTTGGCTCAGATGTAGACTCAGAAATCGAGACGGAACCAGTGACGAGCGCAGTCCGCCATGATACTTACCATGATAAGCGTCATGCCCGAGTCCGTGTAGCCCCCAGTTCCGGGCCAGAAGGTCCGACTTATTATCGGCTTTCTGAACCACAGGAAGCAGCACAAGCAAGCAAGCCAGTTAACGGAGCACTTCGGACATCCACAGCGACATCTACGGGACGGCCTGTCGTTGTCGAAGTAGGAAATGCCGAGATTCAAACCCCGATTACGGCTGCTCGACGGCGGCGCAAATTTGGAGTACCAAACCCCTTCGTCTACGTGTCTCCTCGTAGGGACCGCCGACAGAACGCGTCGCTTCCGCCGCCGGTGGTGTCTAGTATGGGACCGCCCCCGGCCTTTGAATCTAGTCATCATGGTGCTGCAGAAACAGGACATAGACCTGTGTTCGCATCTACTCTAGGGGCTTCTGGCCAGCCGACTATTATTGTACAGCAGCAACCGAATGGATCATACGCCATGGCTTGGCAAAGGCAACGGCTGGGTTGGTACGGTGCCGCCAAGAACATAGTCGGTTATGAGAGGCTGAGAAGAGCTTGAGGGGGGTTCAAATTATTGAACATCTTTAAAAGTAGAGGCTAAGAAATTCGTCAAGCTCTTCGAAAGATTCCATTTCTATTTTCGTTTCAATCCTAATAAATCTAATGGGCAGCGGGTTTGAATGGCTACTCATGTAAATAACTACATATGAATGGAAATAATTCTAGCTGCATTGTTAATTGGCTTTTCTTTAAACCAGCTGTTGTGCAGTGGATGTGTATTCAATATGCTTATAAAGAACTCGTATAGGTAAATAGATTAGCGACATCCCCCTTCCCCACATGTAACCCCTCAACGCGTAACGCGTCAAATACAGCGGGCGCAAGTGCAAGCCAACCTCACCTCTTGGTGGCAAACTCTTCTTGCGCATCTGCCCTGGCCAAACAACAAGGACTGACAACTATTTTCAAAAGAGCCAGAGAACAGATTGGCACGCGAAATCAATGGACGAAGACACGGCTGAAATCCTGGCAGCGCAGTTGCCGCTACCGCAGACCCCTGGGCCACCGTCTCATGAAGACCTCACGCCCAAAGAGCAAGCAGTTCTCGAAGAGTATGAACGTCTCGCTGAGAACATGAGGCGGGTGCGTACAATTACAGATCATTCCCAGCGTATACCCTCTCTGCTTTGTTTTCTTTCTTTCTTTTCTAGCTCGCTGACGGCCGGTGCAGCTCGCTGCTCTCCTTGACGAACTGGCTGGTCGACCTGCCACTGAGACGCTCGATGGCCTACGAGAGTTGGAAAGGAAGACGAGCTTAGTATTCACGCTGCTCAAAGCGAGCGTCTATAGCATTGTGCTGCAGCATCAAATCGACGGAGGTGCACAGTAGAGATGCTAAGAAGTAGGAAGCTTGAAGTCAGAAATCAGGAAGCCACGATACAACCATGATGATATAAAACAACGATACCCCCTCGCGCGTCTTTGGATTGAACAGAAATGTTGGAAATGTAGATGCAATAGAGATTTTATTGTAAATATACAAAAATATAAGAAAAAAAAAAAAACAGTGAACCAAATGCGAGTCTACGTTCTGTTTTTCTTACACATGTGCATCATGCCCCGGAAACCACTAGTACACAGCGCCGCCATAATACACTTTGCGCACGTCGACCAACTTCTTGCCGCGGCCGATGGCAATCTCCTCTGGGTTGGGCTGGCTGGTCAGCGCCTGATATGCCGCCTTGACGCTGTTCATCGGGTTGCGCGAACGTGGGATTCGCGCCGCCAAATCCGAGATGCCGACGGCGCGAGCCATCTCGAAGATGCGGTGAGGGACGCGAAGACCAAAACCTGGTGAGGTGGTGCGGGAGTTAGCAATCTGAAGGCGGATGGCAAGAATATCGTGCATGCAACCTGAAACGTACCTGGTGGGCGGGCAAATAGCTGCACAACCGTGCCCGATACCTTGGCCTCGACATTTCCGTAGATCGTCCGGTTCTCGTATCGGACGACAGGCCGCATGTTGCGCACGGCCATGACGAGCGCCTTTTCTCTCGCCGTCTGCGGCTCCGTCGATTTACCAATTCCCAGGCCCAGCCGCCCCTCGCCGTTGCCGGCGATCGCTATCACAGACGCGCTGCGCACCTTGCCCAGACGTGTCTGGTTGGAGACAAATCGCACCGCGAGCACCTTGGTTACCAGCCGGGTCATCTCCGACACCTGCATGCCAGTCTTGCGCTTGAGATCCCTGTAGTCGCCGTTCTCGTCCAGGCCTTCGTCCTCTGGGTCCTGCTGGCGCGTATACAGCTCTGTTACGCCGGGGATGCGCGAGCCCAGCGACGGGGCCAGCGCCGAGTCGCCAGTCGCCGACTCCAGCACGGGGGTCTTGCCGTCTCGCTCTACCAGCGCTGGCCGCTCGAACCAAAACTTCATCTCGTCCTCATCCTTGGGGCCGTGCTCCTTCGCGAGTTTCTCCAGCTCCTCGTCATCCAGCCCACGGAGGTTAATATCTGCCGGCACAAACGACTCCAGCCAGCGAATCAGGTCGTCGGCGAAGGCGTCGTCGTCCATGAACTTGGCGTCGGTCGCAACAGCGGTATCTTGCGCCTGCTTGACCCGCTTGTCTACCACGGGCCGCACCTGGCTGAAATCTTCCACATAGTTGAACCCCAGCGTCTCGGCATCTAGCCGCAGCCGCCCTTGCACCGTTAGGTCGCGCGGGTCGACCGCCGCCTCGCCAGCCTCGAGAGCCGCCAGCTGCGCGGGGGTGTACTTTTGTCTGAGCGTCTCTTTCTCTTCTTCTGTGTACTCTGGGAATTTCTCCTCTGCGAATTTGGTCACGGCCTCCTCGTTAACTAGGCCCATTTCGGCTGCGCGCACGTTGCTAAACCGGGGCCGACGCCGGGCTGGGCGTGGTGTGGACGAGTGAAAGAGGTTTGTGCTGGATTGCTGAAACACACATGCTCTCGGTTTTAATGCTGGCCTTGCTGCTGCTGATGATGCTGCTACCGACACAATTCTCGGGGCATCTGGGCCGGCAGCAAGGCGACGCAGAAGAGCGTTACCGCTGCCGCCGACCGTTGCCCGCGCCAAACTCATGGCTCTCTGGTTGGAAGGGGAGCCAATGGAGGGTCAATTTTTGTCTGAATGGCTTTGGGCTAGTTATATATAAAGTTAATTTGTTCCAACAACGGGATTGACGGTCGCCGCGCAAGCCGTCGACTGCGAGTCGTTCAGATGTGTGCTGGAGCGCGTGAGCTTCAAGCAGATCAGGTCCGGAATAACAGCTAATTTTTTTTTGCCCTTCCCAATGCCGTCGCTACGGAAAATCACCCATCGGAAAATCCGACCTATTGTTATCTTATCGCGAATGGGCATGCTACAGTATGTATGTATGTACATGTACATACTCAGGAACGGTTATGTAATCATAACAGGTCACGTGTTTATTGGTGGACTGCTTTACGGGGTCAAACAGACGGAGATCGCCAGCTGCAGGCTTAGTTAAAGGTCTGGACTGGCCACGGAAGAGCCCACATCTGGGGAAGATCGAATCGACAAATTAAACAGCCGAAATTACGGAGTAGCAAAAGAGAAAAAAACACAAAAGAAAGACTGAGAAGGTGAAATGAAACGTCTTTCACTGATTGGCTTTCTATTCTCAAGGCTTTTAGTTTAACCAGTTCAACTATAGCTTACCTAATTGGACACTTTCCCCCTTTTCCCAAAATCAGTCGACTCTGCCGCAAATCTGAAACGCAGCCTTGTTCCAGGAGCATAATTGTGAAAATCACAAACCTCCCAGTCGCGGGCGACAGCAGGGCGAGAGCTACGATTAGAATAGGGATTAGGTAGCAAAAACGACGACTCATATCAATAATAAGTAGCCCAAAAATAGAACAGAGTTAGGGGGATATAGCTTGTCACCATCGTTGTAGTAGAAGAAATCTACGATACTACTTCTGCTGTTTGTCCTGACGTCTCAGCACCCTGTCTCTAGAGTAACGCTGTGGAACCCGTTTCTCCTTCCTCATCCCAAGACTCTTTTGTCGAAGACAAGAGCCAAGCCTACGTAACACCTTTGGTTTCGGACTCAGGCAAGGTGGGCCATTCACTTTGGCGGCACTTTTCCTCCTTTCTCTCGTTCTTACTTTCCTCTTCTATTCTCCTCCCTTCTATTTTTTTTTTCGTATTGTGTGTGCTTTGTTCTGTATTCATTATATCTTTTATCTTCGTCTCTTGAGACTTATTTTTACTTTTGTTCTCGTTCCTGCTTAGCTTCATCGGCTTCAGAACTGTCTCTCTCTCGTTTTTCTTAGTATATCGCTGCAGTGCAGTCTTTCTCTTATTTCTTATATCTTCGTCTATTTCTTCCCAGCGACCACAATGGGCGAATTTGACTGGTTCCTCAAGATCGGGGCTACTCCCCAGGCTGTGGCTGTCCTGAACGACCAACCAATTCTCTTCACCATTCTCATCATCGTCCTTCTCACTGTTGCTGTTGAGTGCGTGCTCATGTGGTACATTCACTACGCAACGATGAAGCCAGAACAGAAAAAGAAGAAGGAGAAGGGCGGCAAAGATGCCGGCAAGAAGCCACCAGCAGCAGCAAAGAAATAACGAAATCAAATAATATAGAAGAAGTGGCTGCGCCAAGAATTCCGGTCGACGAGATGGCATGCTGGAGACAAACGAATACTTCGAATAAGCAATCCCACGAAGAGAGTCGAAAAGCAAAATTCTTAAAAAATTGCAATGGCGATATCGCTTTGAGGAGAGAAATTTAAACGGGGCAGCTTAACGCGAGACCTGTTACGACGAGATAACGTACGTCCAGTTTCGCTTTTAGCAAGGTCGATGTCTTGTGATAGAAAGATCATTTTATTGGTCTCGCACACTGCCAACCAATACGCGAAAACGCCTTGACCAATTTTCGTCTCCTTGAGTTTGAATTTCAACCTGATCCAAATGTCTTTTTGGTACAGGATTCTGCAAGCTTTCTTTTTGTTACCAACACCACAGCCATCCAATCTTCGGGAGGTCTGTCTCTAGTCTTTCTGTGAATACTCCGGGGTAGAGTGATATTTTATAGAGCGAGTCAAAATGGAAAGAAAAGGGAGCATTTTACTTTTTGTTTGTATATAAATTTTGCCACGGAGCAGGAAATCCTTCGAGGCCATTCAACCATTTTACATTTTACATTTTAAGAGGTTTTGCAGATTGAGAAGAGAGAGGGAAAGAAACGAGGAAAGGGCAATGTTTCCTTTTGAGCTCTGATGGCTGCGGGCTGCATCGAGCACACTTTTTTATCTTTTTTTGCTTTGGTTTTTTTCTATTGTTCAGATACCTAGCGTTGCAATATCAAATAAAGCCATCGAGATTCACGTATTGCCTCAAATTTGTTTTCAGTCATTGGCCTGGTGTATCTAAGGAATATCTGACCTATGTGTGTGAGTATATTTCGAGAAATCGGCACACCATGTGTAATCAAACCTGTCTCGGTTCGTTATGAGTATATATCCATGTCAATATTGGCATCATATAAGTAGCCAATCTCGCCATCCTCAACATCCTACGCATAAAATGTCTAAAGGATCACGAGCAGACCACGCTTCCAGCTGCCAATACATAATATCTTCCCAAGTGTCTTCTTCACACAACGCAGCATCGTTGCGAAATTCAGCAGCCTCAAGCGACCAGTCCATATTTTCGTCAGAGTCGCCCTTGCTGCTCTTAAGCCAGACCTCCAACTGCGACGAGTCCTCAACTTCTTGCCAGTCCATCTCTTGTCCATCATCATCACTGTGCTGGTTTTCTTCTATTTCAGGCATTGGAAGAGCTTCGTCTAAGTTGTCCAACCCAATTTCATAAAATAATTCCTCATCCTTTCGTCTGAGTCTTGAATCCTTAGTTGCGGAATACATTATTGTATCCGACTCGGATGCCGCGGATGAATCGCTTCGGGACATGTCATGTTCTTTAAGGAGGAGAGGACGTTGCTCCTGAAGTGTGTTTGCGTGTTCTATAGACTTTGGTTTTATGTTTAATCCTGGCGTTCGTCTGGACTTTGGTCTCCGATTGAGCAATGTTGGTGTGTGTTTTAACATGATTTCTTGGAGTCTCGTATTTATGCCTTCTGTCAGAGAACACACTACACTTTCGGTCGGGTCTGCGAAGCTATCGTTCGAATATTGCCCCTGATCTTGTGCCAATACTGATATTTTACACTGCACTTCTGGTGACTGTGCGCTGGCGAAACCAGCCAGCAGCTTACAGATGTGTGGCACAAATGCTGCCCGTGAAGCCACGCTCTGGAAATATTTATAATTCCAGACAGCTGGAGCTATATCTATCAGCGACTGCATACTAGCATGGCTGGCCAGCGTTACACCGGGAGTATGGCGCTTTACGCCGATAAGAGCGTTTAGCGAGGCCTCGACAAGTGCAGTGATTTTGGGCCGCACGTTCTTAACACTGAACAGCTCGGAACCGAGCGGATTTTGAACTGGCATAGCTTCTTGGAGTTTCGGCTTTGGTGGCTGCAATTTGGCTCTCCCTTCACTGGCCGGCAACTTTCCTCTCGATGCCCTTCGCGGCCGCCGGGATTTTGTAACTGATATCTCGGAGGGCGGTAGTGACAAGCCGTTAGGGTGGGGATGGAAGCTGAGTTGACACGCTACCCGCCGGAACCTTGCCTGTGGAATGCCACTCGTCCTGGGCGCATACAGTCCATTCGGCGAGGAGGGGTGGCTCACTGAGAAGTGTGCGATAGCCACTGTGTGGCCACTGTCTTTAACCGTATCAAAATGTAATGGAATGGGATCAAGAAACAGACCAGACGTCTTCTGCTCATCTCGCTCCATATTTTGGTCACGACGGATACTTAGTCCCAATTCGTCCCCCCATATTTTCCATCCCGTAATCATATTCGCGATCTGTTCAGCCAAGTCTGCCACGGCATGTCCTGGATACGGTCGCAGCAGATCATAGTCGCACAGTGTCAGATGCACCGTCAAGCCGAAAGTGTGGCCGTTGCAGCCGATCCACAGCCGGCCTGAGTGGACCAGCCCAGCCACGTGGGCCGCCGACATGTGCGTGTCAAGCAGCATATCAGATTCAGTAGGCCGCCAGATGAGTTCAGCGATAGCCGTGACGGAAACAGCAAGCTGTGTGTCCCGATTGGCTAATTGTATTTGATCGAAGCGAACAAATGTGATGTTAGTGGCAGCAGGGCTCGTGGCAGTAAAACTGGCATCGACGCTAGCCATTGGGATATAGGCAAACACAGAATGGAGTTCTTAATGTTCAACCGAGCGGTTCTCCAATGTAGGATCGTAGAGCTGTCTTGCCGAGACTAATAAACACGGGAGTCTAGTAAAGAACAATTTTGAGTGGAGCAACAGCCACATGTCATTAGCGTCTGCTTTTATCATGCTTGTGTCTCTCTTGATATGTTTTGGTTTTTCGATTCTTTCTTGTCTGTATCGTAAGACCAGTTGATGTATGGGGAGGATAGATATAGGGATCTTAGGTCAGACAGATCAATGAGAACGCGCTACTGGTCAGAGCAGCGGCCGTATTAGAAGCCATCAAGGAAAGAGCCTTACCTGCCACTTCCATAGAGAAAAAGCGCCGACAAAATTTAACTAAGAAAAGAAAGAAAGAAAGAGACGAAGGGAAGGAGAGGCCGAGAAGAATACAGAAAGTTATCAAAGCCAGATTTGTCGAAGTCTATATAAAATAGAGAGTAGTTATCATTTACTGCCTTTCTAGTTAATGGAAGATCAATGCAAGGTAATGTAGAGGGATATAAATTCCTTCGCTTAGCTCTTTAAACAATTACGCCTTTAATGAATTTTCCCTAGGTCGCTCTCAGATACAAAACAGGAGTACCAAAACAACCAAACATACAGCGGTCCATCATGTCAAGAGACAGAGTTAAAAATGAAAGATATCCCTCTGAGAGCGCTGATTCTAAAACCTACCCAAACAATAGCCAATGCCCTCATCATAAATAAATGGAAATAGAGTGAAAAAAGATATAAAGCAAATATATGCAATTGGTATGCTGACGTGAAATATGGACACGAGTGACTGCGTTGCGGATATACGATAGAAGCTTGTGTTGGCCGATCGCCAATTGCCGGTTTCCTTTTCATTTGGGAAGCCAGGGGAACTTCTTCTTGGTCTCAGTCGCACCAGTGGGTTCAACTTGAACACTCCGTTGGTAAATTTCCTAGCAACGAGTTAGTTCTACTTTCTCCTTCAACTGAATTTTCTCGACAAAAACTGCCATTGTGCTCACCTCTTCATCTGTCGGCATTCGGCAGTCGAGAATCATTTCCCGCGATGGTTGGTGCCTCTTGAGGTTCGGATAGGGCGTTCCTTGGCTCTTCATAATAGGAAGCAACACTTCGCCCAGCACTTCAAACTTCTTCCAGTTGATCCGGTCACCCTGCGGCCCTACAAACGTCCGGCTGCCTTCCTCAGCACTCACGAGATCGCGCCGGTGCAGAGGCATAAAGGGAATGCGCGGGAGCGGCGAGTTCTCCCATGCTAGCCGATAGGCAAAGTGACTCTTCTGTGTGCTCATGAGTAGCACGAGACGCGCAAAGCGCTTCTGGACATCGGGATCCACGAGAGCGCGGGTCTGGGCGAGACGGTGAATCGCTGTCCCGTTGATGCCGGCAAGCACAGCGGCTAGGCCGTTGTAGTTTTTCAGAAGGCGCAGGCGCTGGGCTATGACCATGAACTTTTGTAGACACGGGGCACGATGCTTGGCCTTGTCGCGGATCAAAATCATGTTGGCGACCCACTTCGCAACATGGTTGAAGTGCGAGATCATACGATTCATGTTCTTCAGGGAGCGGCACCGCTCCTTCTCCTGGAGCGAGAGCGACACATGACGTACGAGGTCGCGGATGCGGATGCTGCTGAACATGATCCAGTCGATGCGTGTAATTTCGTCGGCCACTTCGTTCGGGTCTAAGTCCATGAAGATATGGTAGCGGAATTTGTTGAGTGGCAGGGTGGCCATCGGCACCATGGTAGCCGCCTCGCGCTCATAATCTTCGTACGAGTGGAATTGAAACTGAGCAGGCCCTTGTCCACTGCCAGCAATGCCGCCACTCCCACCTTCACTAGATAGTCGGTCAGAGGATCGAGATTCTTCCAAGGTGAGAGATCGCATACTGTCCGAGGGCAGTGCTTGACGTTCTGGACCGCTTGCCGGCGTGGCAGTTGTACTGGTGCCGGTGCCAGCAATGGCTGAGTCATCGTCAGGAGCATCATCGCACTTTGCCCAACATGTATCATCATCTTCAACCACATCATTTTCTAGATGATCGCGAATCTGTTGAGACGCTACCGCAAAGACTGGTTCATCCGTAAGGCGCTTGACCAAATTCTCCAGTTGCTTTCGCGAGTTTGGACGAGCAAAGTCGCCTGGGTACAGCGAAATCCACCGGGCGATGACCTCAATAATACGAAACTGAGTCGCCGTGCGCTCAAGAAAGTGAGTTGAGTTATCATCCCAAGTGCTATTGAGCCGTGTTATAATGGCTTCCAAGAGCTTGTGGGGTGCTGCAAATTTGCGGTAGAGGCAGAGAAAGATATCGGCAAAGTTGTTGTCTGCGCGGGTCATGGGTGCAGCGAGAAGACGATCGACAAGCTCATCAAACGTGGTACCAGCCATCTTGGCGGGCTTGTCAAAGAGGATCTCGTCATTGCGCTGCAAGATCGGAATGTCATCAGAGAAGCGCATGGATTCAGCGTCGGACTCTTCGATATCCAAAAACGAGTCTTGGCCTGCATCGAGACGAACGCCGGTCGAGCGCAGCATTCCCTGCACGGACTGTGCAGAGTTCTCGTCCGTCATCTCGGCCCCGAAGCTAGATGAAGTCATCTGGGGCGTATTGGGGTATTCAATTCTCGGCGAACGCGAATTTTGTGCGCGGTAGTAGCCTTCTCGATCCACAGAGCCGGCAGGTCCACCTCGAAGAAGCGAAAGGTCAGAGCTCGCCCGGCTATGCTTGCTGCTGCTTTGTTCACTGTGAATTGACCGGCCGTTGATGCTTTCGGGAGGTGTATCAAGGTGAGCAGCCGACGAGGCAGCGCGTCTCCGTGTCGAAGAGCTGGCATTGTCAGAAGATGACTTGTCTGCTCCTATCCAATAAGGAAGTGTCAGAGGCATCATTTTGCAAAGATTAAATATTCCCAAACAAAAAAAAACGGGTCTCCAGTAGAGGATATAACATTCGTAAGACAATAGAAACGACCATTTCCACTCTGCTTGGTCATGGGCGTTTCAAGCGAAGAACTGGTGGGAAAATGGGGTTGCGTAGCAGTAGGGGAAGCGGGAAATGGGGATAGTGATTATACCCATGATGTAACGCTATTGGCCCGAGGAAGATATTTGGAAGGGGTGACAGCCAAAGAAAAAAAAGAAAAAAGAAAAAAAAAAACACAAATACACTGAAGGTTGCAGTGGGAGGGTCGGCTGCAGAGGCGCGGCTGTTTACTAAAGATGAACAGCAGCACACCGCAGTGAGAATACGAGTTAACAAACTCACCTTTTCTGTTGTATACGGCGGCCAAAACGACAGCTTGGAGACAGTCACGAGTGTTTCCTGCTACGTTGGCGGATGTCTGAAAATGTGTGAGGATCGTGGGGAATACAGTGGCGAGGGCATCGGCGTTGAGCTGACGACTGCTTTCCGGATTGTCGCATTTGGTTGCAACGAGAATGGTAGGGAGTCCAGAGTTATGTAGTGAAGCTATTGTGTTCCCCCAACCACACGGTTAGATTTTGAGGCAATACATAGAGACGAGCCAAGAGGGAATATTGGGCAAAAAGCTTACATAGCGTCGCTGGCAGCTCCCGGATACTGTCTCTGTTCATTACATCATACAACATTAAGGCCCCGTCGATGCGAGGCACCATGTGTCCATTTATTTGTTTGGGCCAGTGAATTTTCTGGTTCGGCTCGACATCGAAATGTTCAAGATCGAGTTCGATAAGAGCCACAATATACGGCATACCTTCGACATCTAGACGAATCGCAGTAATGTTGTTGGTCGGCGGTCGGGTTAAACGTAGGGCACGCTGGATGAATGCTGACTTTCCAACTCCGTCGGCGCCGATTACGGCGATGTTGACTTGCTCCATTTTCTTCTTCGCTTGGGGAGGCTGTGCAGATACAAGTGAATAAAACGTTAGTCTCAAATGCTTGCATTCCCAGGCACCAATGCTACACCCAGGAAGGCCGGGTTTGAACAACAAAGGAACGCAGCCATACCCAGAGGCCTTGATCGGTTACAATAAGAGATTCTCTTCGAGGCGGCGGCCAAGTGCCTGGCTGGGACGGATCATGACGGGACTCCTCGTCCGAGTTAGTTCTGGCTTCGACGTTGGCGTACGGCTCAGTGGTCGTATCGGGTGGAAGGGATGGTGTCGAAGGATTCGGCAAGGGACCGTCCTCTCCGAACCAATCACTACTAGATGTGTGGTATCGCTGAAAGAAGGGATCGTCTAAAATAGATATGAAGGAGTCTCGAACATTGCTCGATGACGGCGGCGGTTGTGGAACGGGTGTGGAATAATCTCGTTGTAGATCTTCAATCTGTGGGTCAGACTGCCTCGCAGATGCTGAATCAGATACAGACTGGGGGCCGACGTGGCCGTCGTTGGGATCGTCAGCGTCGTCGGAATCAGCGTCAGCGTCGGCGTCGGCGTCGAGAAAAGTGCCTCCCCAAGGGCCGAACGAGGTTGCCGCAGCAGAAAGGACGGAGGGTGTTGTCGGGGCGGTAATTGGACCGGATGGAAGAGGCGGAAGTGCGCTAGAGGCTGAAGCGGATGGAGTCCGGCTGCGAGATCTAGCGGCCGTGGCAGGTAGAGAACTCGCGCTTTTGCGGCGTAGTGCGTCGCTGGGGAACAGCAAAGCGCGATCGTCTGGAAGAGTATGAGTTCGAGATCTCGCCAAACCCGCAAAAGACGCCATAGTTGGGCGGTTAGAGGGGCGGTGTGGGGGCGGCCACAGAGGCCAGAAAGTAAGGGCTTCGCAAGTTGAACTCAAGATTGGTTTCGGTAATGGGCAGGGACACAAAGAGATGTCATTGATGGAAGGGAGGGGGCGCGTCACGGCAGAGAATATGTGCAATGAGCAGGAAAGAATTAAGTCGAAAGACTGAGAAGAGGGCTAGAAGAAAGCTTCCAGTTTAGCAAATACGGGGATTGGGCAAGGCAAAGAAAGAGATGGCCAAAGGGATAAAGCAAGCAAATAATTAGTAGAACGCAGGGTGGGTCGTTTAGGCTCGCCACCAACAAACGCTGAAGCGGATTGCAGACTATGCTTCTCAGACCAAACAGAAAAAGAGAGGATGAGCAGAGAAAATCCGAAGGAAGAAAAGAAAGCAATCTATAGCAGACACGAGGAACATCAAAGAGAAGCATACGATCGGGGTAGGAAAAAAAGAAAGTTGTGGGAAAAACACCGAACGTTGGGAGGGGGGTAAAGAGGGATGGAGAGAGACGAGGTGTGGTGGAGCAAAGTCATTTGTATTGGGAACTTGTTGGTGGAATGTCGATGTATACATACATACACAAAACAGCTCAGACTCTGTATAACTGTATAACACAGCTTGTTCGATTTGTTCTTGTTATACCAAGACAACCAAAGAAACCTCAGTATGGTTTACGAATTTGTTGTGAGCGTATCCGCTGTGGCAGCCAAGCGACAGGGGTTGTCACGAAAGCGTGTCCGGGATATGCAATTTGTACAGTATAATGAGACAAGCGGGCTTTTAGAGCGATGTTGGTGGATATTTATCAGCTAAAACGTCGTGAGGTTGATGAGAGAAAGAGAAGCTTGAGCGATGAAATACGGGTATGAGTGGAGAGAAGAGCTCGAGCACAAGACTGGAATACAGTCGAGGGTGGGACTCGTGAAGGAGGACTCGTGAGGGTAGGGAGACGGGTGAGGGTAAAGTGGGCGAGACAAGTGTGTAGGAAGAACACGCGGTGACGAGAATGAAGGCAGGGGAGCCCGAGGTAGAGAAGAGGAGGGGACAATAAGTCGTGCTCATTCCTTGCCTCAAGAGGCAGAGGTGAAGAGAGGAACAACGAGCTGCAAAAAAAGGGGGAAATGGACGAACAGGGAAGAGGAACGAAGGACAGGAGGAAGCAAGCGAATTGCGAAAGAGGGAAAGGAAACAAAAGAGGAAAGGTAAAGACAGGAAAAGGGAAAGAAACACGACAACTAGAAAAGAAAATAGTGGAGAGCTATGCCATTGGGGAAAAGGAGAGTGGGTGTGAAGGGTCCAAGAGAGTTGCAGGGTTGCTCCGTAGCATCATCCATAGGGATAGGCGAGAAATGAGAGACGAGAGAGGTGTGTGCTGGATGGACGGAACGGCGGCGAGGGATGGGTAACCTGGGTGGAGCGGTGGAGAGGTGGAGAGCAGAGAGCTTTTCCCGCGGCTCGCAAAAGGTCACCATTCGCATAGGAATTGCCTTGTCCCCATTCAGTGTTTAAAAAAAGGCAATAGCGTCCTCCTTCTGAATACAGTAAATACTACTCCGTAGACGTGCGAGGATTGCTCGTGCCTCTGCGTGACGCGTGCATACAAGTGTGTATTACGGAGATGCAGCCTGGGTCTGTCAATTGGATTGTTCAATTTTCCCGGATGGTGGGGGGGCAAATGACAGAAGTTGACATCCGCATGAGATATTCGCTTCTAGCCGTAGCACATGTTGAATTGTTGAGGTGCGGCTCGTTGAATTTCTAATGAGTATACTCATGTGTTCACGTAAGCAACCATAATACTTCATCGCCAGTGCTTAGTCGTCGGTACGGAGTACGCATGTATGGTTTATTACGGAGCATTTCCCCTTGTGCCGCGCATCAGTTGCTCAGAGTTGCTAACTAGCCTGCCCAGTTCCCGTATTAACGGCGCGACCGTTTCTTTCCCCAATGGCAAGAAGTGTGGCGGATACAGGGCTCCAGTTGGTTGGTTTGACTTCGAATGGGCAGGCTTCGGGTTTTAGGTTACCAGGTGCATGGACCCCCTTTTTTGCCGGAAGCACAGTGAGCAGTATTGGAATAATCTCTTGCGTACTCCGTACCGAGCTTTTTGTTACTGCTATAATAAGAGAAGAGAATGATGTTTGCTCATGATTTCATTGAATAACACCAACGCCATTAACGCCGCCACTGCCCATTTATGACATGATTGCGATCTAGGAGGCATTCGAGCAAGGAAAGGATCTCATGCTAGAGCTGGCAGACTGTGGATTCTGTCCCAATACCTTGTCCCACGTGGGGGAGAGCCTGGGCGAATCATTTTCCTTACCGCAAAATCGCCTGGCAAGATGATTGCCGATGGCCTCAAGAGGCTACGGGGTAAGTTAGCTCATTTGGCGTAAAAAAAAAAAACTCTTTGATGAGTGTTCACGCTAAACTCTTGACGGTGGGGGCGCCATGTCAATATTCCGTAGGGCGAAGAAAGCATGCTCAGCGTTCTCCCACCAAGAGCCAAACCGATGAAACACTTTGCTCGAATGCGCGCACTCGTAAAATGTTCTCGGGCCCTGCCCCCTGCAATGTGGCTCTCCCTTCTCGTCTTGTGCAGCCTTTGGCAGGCATCGTATGTACATATGTACATGAACAAATTTTCTAGGTATGTATATTTCAATGGGGGAACTACCGCAAATCAGCACGCACTCCACAGACCGCAGAGACGGCTCGCGGTAGCTGCCGCAGCTGGTTGCTGGGGTCAGCCTCGAGCACACACAACATACACGGAGTACAGTGGTTAGTATATTTAGTGCCTCATGCGTCCAGTAACCGATTTTTATGAAAACTGATGCAAATCGAAAAGCTCACACAGCCACAATGCTGGGGCCGTGGCCCTAGGGGTAAGCAACGCAAAATCACGTCTACATATTATGTCTTGAATGCAGGCGGACTGTGTCGAGCCAAGGGCTTGTGACAGGCGCTGCTCCCAGAAAACCTCCTGCGCACTCCTCATATCCTATTCCAAATCTCAAAACACGCAAGAGGGCGTGTAATAGAAGATATGGAGCTTAGAATGTTTAAAACCATTGCAATCCCGTGGTTACGACGATGGTCAACGCCAAAGAAGCGGCCGTAGCAGGCCGGGGAGAAACAAGTGTAAGGCAAAGAAACAACCGACTTAGATGTAAGCAAGAAGAACTCTGATTCAGTTCTATATTATATGCATGCCGAACACATCTTACCCCGGCCATGCAGGGCGAGCATAATTCGCTTCCCAAACCATGGAACAGGGGAGAGTAAGGGTAAGGAGTAAAAGTGGTGGAATCTATGTATATGTGCTGATTGAGCTTAAATGATATCTTCTTCGATAGGTTGCATTTCCTTTGTTATTGGTTTCCTTCCCCAATCCGGATAATCTAGGCTGAGTTAAAACGGGCTTGGGAGGTAGTTATAGAAAGCAGAACTATGCCTGAGCCCATGCGCATCTCACTGAGGAATACACAAGTGTTCAACGCTCCGCAGGTCAGCGATGAATTCTTCGAGGGACGGTGTCTAGGCCATGAGACTATAGCTGATGGCACTGGGCTGCCAAAATGCGAGCAGCTGTATATTTCATCATTTGTTCTCTTTTCGTTGTTGGGTGCAGATCTTTTCTTGAAACTATCTGACTGCCGAGAGAGCGATGAAGCGATCATAACGCAGCAAGACCGCAGCAAAACTGTGCTTTGCGGTATTCGGTACAGCAGAACTGACACCATTTTCTTGTCACTGCTCGCCATTCTCGGTATGGATTCTGTCCTTTTCTTTTGGAACAAGCAATGCCATGAAAATGTACCAATAATTAGTAAATCCCCCCCTTCTTGCTATGCAGAAAGAAAGGTGGCATGGAGGTTCAGGAAGAGGTCTGGCTTTATTATCAGAAAACAGATGTAGTTGGCATTGTACTGCATCCGAAGGAGCATATCAGAATTGCAGCCGGCTCGTGTGGAAGACAGAGAAGAGCGAAGAACAGAGGCCCATGCAGTGCCTAGCAAGATCGAAACGTTAGTGTCTTTGCGTAAAATGCCAGAGTCACTACCGGCCTAGAATTGTCTTATGTAGCAGTTTGCTTCAAAAGTATTAATTTAAGAGATTTCGCCGGTTGAGATTGCGGGTGTCGCTATCTTCTAGCTAGAAAGGCTTACATAGATAGCCACAAGATTGGGTAGAACATGGCGCACGCAAGTGGGTTGGGAAGATGATGATCGCTGCTATCTGGTAAGGAAAAGCCAGAAGTGTGGTTGCTGAAAATCTCCCGTTCCAGAATAGGAAATCTTTCGATGCATCTCGTTGATCTTCTCGCAGGGTCTTTAGGAAAGCCAAGCTCTTGTCTTCTCTCTCCTCTCCCACTTTCTTCTATTTTTCTTTCATTTTGCTATCCTCTTCTCTTTAGTATTTCTTCTTCTTCGCGTATCAGGCCTCTCACCTCTCGCTTCTTGCCTCCTACCTTTTCTTTCGTTTCCGGCTACTCTACTATTTGCTTTTTCTTGTCTCTCTTTACTCACTACTTGTCAGATTTGTTGTTTCACTTCTTGATTGCATTCCTCACCTTTTCTTGCTTCTCTTTCCGTCCTCCCCGCAGACGCTTTGTCTCACTGTTTGAACGCATCCCCTTCATTATCCGTAACTAAGCACCGGGCTGCATTGGCATGTGAGCGTTCCATTGCATTTTTGGAGAGCCTTTTTTCATTTTTCTTTTTAGCTTTTATTTTTTCCTTTTTCTGCATAGCAAACGATGCGCCATCTCTTCATCGGCAAACTAGATCCTTATATTACTATCTCTGGCAGAGGTGTGAATGCGGAATCTACAAGTGAAGGAAATAGTGAAACTTTTGAAAAAGCCAAGACTCTCCGTCTAGGTAAGCATGCGACGAACCGTGATCGTGGACGGCAGTGTTGCAGATGTTTGCAAACAACACCTCTGTAAGCGTTTTACAAAAACGGCCTTGTTTTCTTTTCTTTTTTCTAGTCGTCTCTCCTTCCGCAAGGTTGTTCTTTACAAGGCCACTTAACAGATGTGCGTAGTCTATTCCTGGTGGCTCGCGTATTTATTAGATCTTGTTCCTCGTTTTGATTTTTCTGCGGCTCTTTTTCTCATGCATCGGCATCGCGGTCTTCATATAATCCTGCTTCTTATACCACCTTCCCCTCCACTTGCATCTTCCGTTGGCTAGGATCGCCTCCCCCTCTGACCTGTGCGCCGGCTTCACACCTCCGCACCTCTCAATCGGGAAAAAAAATACAACTACTCCTGCCTCTTATACCCCAAATCACTTTGTAAAAATAAATAAATAAAAGGAAGAGGAACCCCGAGAAAACAATCCAACATCGACGTTGAGAATCGACCTTCATACCTTGTTCTCTGTGTCCTATTTACCCGATAGAAAGATCATACTCATGCCAGAGCCTCGAGCTGCTTTATATCTTATAAAGTCACCTTTAGGACCTGCCATCGCTTACTACACCCTCAATTTGGCTATTCTCTATCCCTACCGTCCTCCCTTCTTCCCGGTTTTCGGTCTTCTTTGATTGATCTACACCTCACTAAACATATCCTCCCAGGGGCATTTCCCAGAAGCCGGCTATTACTAACCCAACAACAAAGAGCCGACACATCTATTATCAAAGAAGCTATGCACTATTCTATGATGGGCTCCACTGCTGTTGCTCTCCCTCCGCTCCCTCTGGACCACAAGCCGTCACAACATGGGCTGCGACCTCGGCCTCGACCACGGCACTACCAGCTGCCACATCCACCACCTACTTCTAAACTGCAGTCTTCTTCGTCCTCCATCTCGTCCGCGCAAGTTCAATCACTGCCACAGATGCCCATAAATCTCCCATTTTCGGTCTCTTTGCTTGGGGCCGCCTCCACGGGCACGCGCCCTGGCCCGCGCCAGACCAAATCAAATAAAAATGCAACCAAAGCCGGCCGCGGACCTGTAGACGCCGAGGAACTGGCCCGCCGTCTCCGTATTATCCGGGAACAACAGAAAATATTGGAGACCGCCAGGGCTAACAGTGCTGCTGCCCTCCAAGCTTCTATCTCCTTCAATGCCGGGACCGCTTTCGTTCCGAACAGCCGACCAGCCATGAATGGTAGATCAAGAACCTCCGAATCCACCCGGCTGCGTCGAATGCCATCTTCAATGCCAATGACTCCAATGGCCCCTGGCTGCGGAGGCCCACCGATCCGGCGACAGCCTTATTCTGCTCCTCATCTTGGTGCGCTCGTGCCGCCGGCACCCATTCGCCATCACCGCGCCCAGTCATCCTCGCCTAGAGTGCGTACTATGACGAGCACGCCTATTGCTCCTGGCGTCGTAATGCACCCTGGACCAGCCAGACATTACAGTTCTCGCACAGCTGACATCCCGGGTGTCCCGTACGTGCCTAGCCAGGCTGCCTTACAATTTGCTCGGACGACGACGGCAGTCGGAGGGCCACGCATACCGGTGTCTCCTCAGAAGCAGCACAAATTGCAGCGGCATTCTGCGCAGCACTGGGCTATGATGACGCATTCATCAGCAGCCCAACGTGGCTCGGGAAATCCCCTTGCTAGCCCAAACAGCAGGCGGCAAAGCACACAAGCAGGTGTAGAACACAACGCAGGGCTCACACAAGGGCGGCCCAATCCTAACGGAACAAAGGCTATCGCCACAGACAAGAGGGAGACGAGCGGAAACAGCACAGCCAGAGCGAATCAGAATGGCCAGGTGAAGGTCGACGCGCTGAGAAAAGAGAAGGGGTCGAGCTCAAATTTCCAAAAAGTTGTGCAGGAGCACAGCGTGGACTGGACGCAGAGCGATGAAAAGGCAGCTGCCGAGAAGAAGAGTCAAAGCACAGAGCTGAAGCAGTCGAAGTCCCTTCTGAAGCTTAAAACGCGGCTGAGCAGCTTCTCCAAGGAGAGACGGTCACCGTCACCAGCGGATGAGACGCCTACCCGGAACGACGAAGGAGACCGCTCGGTGTCGGCACCCTCCTCGCAAACATCGTCGTCGGTGTCATTAAACATGTCTGCCGTTGCCCCGAAGGCAACGTCAAAAGCATCCCAGAATGGGTTCTTATCTCTGTTTAAGCATTAGGATTGATGAAACGCAAGTCTTTTTTAGTTGTTAAGACAGGTTGGGTAATACGGATAATACTCCTGCAGCTTGGAATACATACGTCTTTTGAATAGCGAGAGCTTGCTTCTGTATGTGTAAAATGTGTTGTGAAATGTCTTCTCCATAAACAAAATGCCGGTGCTTTCATATATTTCATCATGAATTGTTATACGGGCCTAATGAAGGGATCCGCAGCTGTTTTTATTGCCATCCTTCAGCTTCTAATAGCTTCTGGACCAGCTCGACGTCCGCAAGCGCAACTTCCCGCCGCACCGCTGCCGTCGTGTCGCCGCCGCTCAGCGCGACGCTGCTGTTGCTTCGTTCATCGTGCACGCTGCTCGGTCCGGGTTCGCGCCGTGCCCCCGGCCGGCCGGATAGCAGGTACGTCACAACCTCGCAGTACTCGCGCACGCCGTCGCCGTCCTCACCAGGGTCTCCGCGGGCCCGCCGCAGCGCTTTCTGTCCCTGACGGAGGCCCTTTTCTTGCGTCCATGGCTGCCTGGAGCCGCCGCTGCCACCGCCGAATCCGCCGCGTCCGCTGCCTCTGCCGCCCCGGCCTCCGCTGCCACCGCCGCGACCGCTCTGCATAGGAACCTTCCAAGGCATCCTCGGATGGCTGGCAGTCTCTCCGGCGCTGCTATTTGGCGGTAGAGTGGCCTCATATATGGACCTCAGGCGCGCACGCAACGTCGGGTATTTGACAAAGAGGCGCTTCAGTTCAGGGGCGTCATCGAGAACGCTGAAGGGGTGAGTGGCGGCGGCGGCAGGCGGCGGCAGCTTGTCGTGTGCATCGTCGGAAGAAGCCTTCGTTGTCGATGCAGGCTCATCAGGTGGGTGATTGTCTCGGTGAACACGGGAGCAAGTCACTGAGCAGCTGGAGAGCCGTGCAGAGGTAGGGGCCGTTAGCGTGCGTCATCTCTCTGGAAGAGCATTGAAAGAAGGCGATGAGGAAGGTGGGTGCAATGAGGCCATGGGAATGCAGACTTACTATGCCAGGGGACACCGTGGGCACTTATACTTGGACGGTTCGCTGTTGCAAACGCCGCACAATGTCCGACGCTTGGCAGCCGGCTGGGCAGAGGCGTCATGGTCGCCATCCGCAACTTGGTCGCTCATAGCAGCTTCTGCAGTGCGATCGCCGCCTCCATCTGCTTGGCGCTCTTCGCCTCCTCTCTTTGAGCCGCTTTTTCCAGACAATGAATGCGGGCTACTAGTGGGTGTTGTTGAGCTCTTTGTGTGAGTTGGTGTCACCTCTGCTTGCTCTCCTTCACTACACTTTTCGGAAGTTTGCGTCTTAATATCGTCTGGAGGCAATCCGTCTTTGCTCTGGAGCGAACTGCTCGCTGCCAGCGTGTCCCCTTGTTGGGATACTGGTAAACTTGACATTTTCCTTTTACTCCTCTGATAAAAGATGCAAGATTATCTTTACCAGCACCTCTTACCGCGTGCTCATTTTGCTTTTTCGTGCTCGCTGTTATTTTTTTTTCTTCAATTGTTTGTTTCGGAGCATCTCTGTGTCGAAGTACCAAAAAAAAGCTGAGGTAAGGATCTATTGCTCTTATCCGCCCCTATCGATTGGTTGAGCTACCTGGGTGTGACGCATGTACTGGTGGATCGAGGCCTTAATATTCCTTTCACATGCAGTGATGGAGCGAATTACAATTCAAAAGACTTCTGATTTTTAACTTCGTTGAATTGCCAAACAAAAATGAAATATATGCAAACAAAACAAAAACAAATAGAGGGCCTGCTAATCTAGCTTCCGTCAGATGAAAGTTGTCAGCTATGATTACAATCTAAAATCCGCTCAGATGCTAATCTAATAGAAACTCTAATAGAATATGCTTGGTATCATCAACAAATGAAACGAGCAAACCAGAAAAAAAAAGAATGAGTATCTCTACAAAGAGAGACAACAAAACATTAACATAAGAGTGGGCGGAAGCTCAAATATTAGGACAACCAAGCCATCAATAGACACTGCCCCGGATGCTACGGTCCTCCTTCTCAGCTTCGGCTAAGTCGGGGTCTACGTCTGTCTCATCGTCCACGGCGCTAGCATGCAAAAGCTCGTCATCCATGTCAACGGCGTTAGCGTCGACATCATCGTGTTCGCAATCGCTGCAGTGTGGAACATCGCCAAGCCGGTTAGCCATATTCTTCGTCCGTTTCCGGCGGATGTTGCTCATAGGCGGGACAACCGGACTGGTACTGCTGGCACTGCCTCCCTTTGCCTCTGCTTGTTCTGTGTCGGCGTCTGTTGCATCTGTTACAATAAGCTCGGTCTCGCTGTCTACAAAAATAGTAGCGTTGAGCGTCCCATATAGCTGGCGGTGGCCGCTATGGCTGCTATGACCACTCTGGCCATGCGTGTGGATGTGGCTATGGCTGTGGTCGTTCGACTCGTTATTGCCGCCTCCACCACCCCCACTAGTGCCGATGCTCATCTTAAGCCGGGCCATGCGTCGCCGTACGCGGTCGTCTTCGGAGGAGTCGGCGTCGCTCGTATGCCCGCTGTACGTGCCTCCAAAGTCTCGACCAATATGTAAAAACGGCTTTGGCGGTGGTGGGGGGGAAGCATTCGGAGACATGGCCCGCTGCCGGTCCTCGGGCGTGATAAAGGACGGTGTGGCATCCGGTGATGAGACGATCTCTTCCCGGGCGCGGATAACGTCAATTTGAGGAGGCACTAGCCCTCCTCCGCCCCCACCGCCGCTGCCACCATTTCCACTGCCACTGTTGCCATTCTTGCTGCTGTTCTTGCCTCCTTCATTTCTCGCGTCCACAGACGCAGGTGATGGAGTTCCATTCTCGTCGTCAATCTCATCTCCACCGTCTTCGTCGTCGCTGTAGCCGACTGACTGAAAGCGTCGCGCAGCAGCGGGCCGGCGAGCCACCGGAGAGGCGGCAGTGCTGGATTTGCCGTGATTGTGGCTGTGTCCGGCTGTAGGCGAGGACGGTGATTTTGTGCGGCTACTACCGCTGTCGTTGTTGTAAACATTCGTCCCGTCCCGTTTGATGAGGTCAGCGAAACCAGGGCGGATCTTGAAGCTCTTGTCGTGGTTGCAGCCATCAGGGCAGCCCCCCCACCGCCTCTGTGGCACGATAGAGGTAGAAGACGCCGACGGGGACGCTGTGGCAGAGGCGGCCTTCTCTAGCTTAACGCTGTCCTTGTCCTTTTCCTTGGCACTGCTACCGCCCGCACTAACAATATTGTGGGTAGCAGAGGTCGAGGTAGCAGAAGAGGGAGCCGCAGCGCGCGCAGCTTCTTCTTCTTTTTGTTTCAATAGAGCTGCTCGTTCCCGCCGCAACTCTGACCACGTGCGTAGTTTGCTCTCCAGCTTGTACTTGCCGCCGTCGGCCTGCTTCCGCATAATGAGAAACTCACAATGGTTGACATTGCGTAGGTCCTCAAAGTACTCGACGCTGAAGTGATACCACTTCATCAGAAAGACACGGGACATGAGACCATGGGTGACTACATGATCAGTTAGCGAGAAAAAAAAAAAAGGAATATTTCTATCGTAGCCAAGGACTCTCGCATTCCGAAGGACTCTGGCGATCATCTTACCTAAGACACACACACTGGGAAAATCGTCTTCGCCAAACTGGCGCCATAAGCTCTCGTTGAAGCCGGAAACACGGTCGTAGGCGTCCGCAGCACTCTCGCCGTTTGGAATGCGGTAAAAGAAATGGCCGTAGTCGGCTCGCTCTTGCCACATGCGCTCCATCTCTGCACTGCAGGGCTGAAAGTTGCCAAAATCTTGCTCGCGGAGGCGTGGCTCTTCGTAAACCTTGATGTTGTTCCGCTTAAAGGGCGACGGCTCAGGATTGTCCGAGGTCAGCGTCTGCAAGATGCCTTCCGTGGTCTCACGAGTGCGCCGGTAGGGGGATGTGAAGAACTGGACGGTGTCATCTGCGCGTAACATGGCCCGCAGCCGGCGTCCGGCATCGTATGCCTGCTGCCAACCTTCATTGGTCAACTTGACTCGGTGGTCCGGGACGGTCTGGTGGATGTCGCGGTTTTCTGGTTTAGAGGAAGAGAGAGTAGAAGGTTAGATGGCTACGGCCCCCCCCAAAAAAAAAAAAAAAATTACGCCTGTATAGTGGTACTAAAGAAATGACTTACTATTGCCCTCGGATTGGCCATGCCTGATGATAATAATGAGTCTCGGCCTTCCCATGTTTAGTGTGTGTCACTATGAGAGTGGGAGAATGGGCAATGGTAGGCGTAGATAGTCTTCAGCACAGGTGAGGGTAAATGCGAGTAGAAAGAAGAATGGAAAGAGAGGATCTGTGAGAGAAACGATAGATTCGCTAGAGTAGATGGAGAAAGAAAACGATACACAAAGTAGAGCTCTGGAGGAATATCGTAACAGTTAGAGGAAAGGATGCACAAAGAGAGTTAAACATATGTCGACAGAGAGAGAGAAGCGGAGAAAGGGAACAAAAAGCATATGTACGATGTCGGACGAAGGCAAAACCAAGAAGGCTGTCTGACCTGTCTGCGGTAGTGAGGGGGGCAACTTTGTGTTTTTTTGTTGGAGGGGGAAGGGCACTACTGCAGGAAAGTTTATAGTGAACTGGTTCCTCTTGACCAACTTGTTTAGGCCTCGATCCACTGTTAGCCGATGGATGGGGAGACATCAGAGGGAGTGACACGAAAAGAAGCGGAAGAGACTAAGGAGAATTCCCGGACTCACAGACGGAATTGAGAGAAGAGAAGGGTCACAGCTAGAGCAGAAGACTAAGGCTAGTCTCAGCAAAACAAATAAAAGACGGGCGGACAAGTCAAATGGACGTAATAGACAAAGACCCTGCCGGTTTAGAATTTTATTATTATTATTATGAGAGCCAATGATGCAGATATGGAGAACAAGTGAAGAATAGATGCGAGGTATTTTGAGCGAGCCGCCTGGATTCGTGGTGGAGTATGAGTTTGCGTATTTGTTGACTTTTTACTTTTTTCTTTGGCGGATGTGTCGTTGGGTTTTGGTAGAAAGTGGAAACAAATTGCTTGTCATGGTACCAATCAAAAAGCACGCAAATGGAAAAGCCAAACCAATTGGTAGAGGCCCCAGCAGCAGCGTTCAATCACAAGAAAGAAGCCAAGTGTGTGGGCGGCAAAGCTGAAGCATGGCGTTATTAAAGGTAATAATAGATCGGCGGCTGGTTGGACTGTTGAGGCTGCTGTGTTTGCTGAAGGGGAGATGGGTTCGGGTCGAAACAGGCATCGTATTTCAGGTACAGGCTACAGAGAAGGGCAAGCGGTAAGATTTTTGGCACCAGCGAGTGGCATTGGCACAGATGGCACAGACGAAGACAAAGGGAGAAATGCCGCCTTGTGGCTCCTGGGTGGGGAGGCAAATTCTGGGCTGCGCTTTTCTGGATATGCAGCTTAATCTAGCTAGGCTGGCGGCAGCCTGGAGCGCATGCACAACAGAATCGCGAACGCGAATTTTTTGGTTTCGCCTCATTCTTCAGACACTACGAGTACTGGCGCCAGTCACTGGTCGATATTGCTTCCACATTTGCTTCCCACTGTACCAATTTGCGCGCGTATATACTATTTTTGTTCTGCTTCTAGTCGCGTGCATCCCTCTCTTCCTAGGAGAAGCCCTTTCCTAGACGACTTTCTTTTACAATCATGTCCGGCGAAGGCCCCGAATCCATTCCCACCTCCGCGGACCGCCGCTCCAAACGGCCCATCAAAAAGCGCGCCCTGACGCCTGTGTCGGCGCAGGCTGCCACCGTCGAGGCCCTCTTTTCCAAGCCGGACCAGGAGATTCGCATTCCTCCGCCGTCTGGCGCACTAAACCACCGCAGCCGCGTCGCTGCGCCTCCAGAAATCGTCTCAAATGTCCAAGGTTCCAGCTCTGGCGCCGGCAGCGGCGAATTTCACGTGTACAAAGCCAGCCGGCGCCGGGAGTATGCGCGACTACGGCAGCTGGACGAAGAGGCCCGAGTCGACCGCGAGGCGGTTGAGTTTGCCGAGGCGAAGCGAGAGCGTGAGCTGCGTGACGACGAGAAGACGAAGCGCAACCGGGAAAAACGAGAGAAGGCGAAGGCACGGAAGGCCAAAGAAAAGAAATCTGGAAGGGGACGGGGAGGGAATATGCCAAGTGTGAAGACGACTTCTCCTTCTCCAAACCTAACGGTAGAAGAAAAGGACAACGAGGGCGCGAATGATGATGGGAAAGCAACCGCAGATGGCGACAAGACAGCAGCAGTAAAATCGAGCACAACCAAGGGGTCAAACGGGACGACGGCCACCGCTGCAGAACCAATTCCAATAGCAGATGGACCTGGCCTTTTAATTCAGGACGACGACGACTGAAGCATGGGAACCATTAAACCGGATGCAGCAAGCATTCCCGAGCTCCAGGAGGCGCGTTGGGCGCAGATTCTCGATTGAGAATAAGCTTACCCCAGCACTGTAGATTCAACACAGCTGTTGTCATCATGCTCAGCCTGGTTTTCGAGTCTATTGTGCTATTTTAGGAGGATAGGAGAGGACCCGGAAGATTGCAGAGACTTCAAACCTTCATATGCTAGGGCTCTAATGCAACCATCGAGCAAGGGTATGATGTTTCTACCGCCGCGACCTTCCAAATCATACACTCCCATACATACATACATACATACAGCTGTTTTTTTACGATCCGGCGCCCTTGATGTACCGTGTTTGCTTTCCTTTTTGGACGCCTGAGATTGCCTCCTTTCTTTTTCTTCTTACAATCTCGCATTATATAAAACCAACTAACTTGGACAAGATCTTATTTTCTTCTCGATTATTCGTCTCCACCGCCCGTTCCCACACCTGGCTGTGCCTTTTTCGCACTGCAGATGTCGTCTACTCTCAGCAAGAGACAAGCAGCCTAGTTAAGAGGTCAGTTTGCGTGTATATGTAAGTAGAAAAGTAGTTGGAAGCGGTGAAAAAACAAACACAGCTTTAGAACACGTACCTCGATTGCCGTCTTCATGCTCTGCACCTTGATGGCTTCCGGCTCCCACACACCATACTCCTTCATGTCCACTAAAGTGCCACTGTCGCCGTTAATGCCCCACGAGCTCTTGCCTTCGGCGTGCTTCGCACGCAGGTCTGTCAGCACGCGTACGGGGCTCTGTCCAGCATTCTGAATCAGCGTCCGCGGGATCACTTCGAGCGCGTCGGCCACTGCCTTATACGGCCACTGCTGCACGCCCTCGATGTTCTTGGCCAGCTGGCCCAGTCGCACAGAGACTGCCATCTCCGTAGCGCCGCCACCAGGCGAAAGTCGCGGATGGAACATGACATTCCTCGCTACGCCCATGGCGTCCTGCAGATTGCGCTCGATCTCATTCAGGATATCTTTGGATGGGCCGCGCAGAAGGATTGTGCAGGCTTTAGGGGTCTTGCACTTCGTCAAGAACGTGAAGTATTCGTCACCGATCTTCTCGATCTCAAAGAGTCCACACTTGGTGCCCACGTCACTCTCTTGGATGTCTTCCACCCGGTTCACAATCGTAGCACCCGTAGCGCGTGCTATTCTGTTGTTGTCGGTCTTGCGGACACGGCGCAATGCTGTTACATTGGCCTTCATCAAGTAGTGCTGTGCCAGATCTGTAATACAAAGAACGTTAGCCGTTATGTCACAAAAAGAAAGTAGCAGACCGTAGGTGGTAAAATGAAGTTTCAAACATACCAGAGACACCCTTCTCCGTGATCACGATGTCGGGGTTTACAGCAAGGACGGCCTCGCACATTGCCTTCACCTGCTCTTCCTCGATCTGCAATATGCGGTTCCAGTCATCCTCTTTGGTGATTTCGATGTTGGTCTGCGACTCGCCCTTTTTGTATTCCAAGGGGCAGTCCAGCAGCACGATACGCGGGTTGACGATCTTCCGCCGCATTTTTGGGTGTGTAATGTCCTTGTTCAACATCACACCATCAAGCACTCGGCTGTCCTCAATCTCGCCACCAGGCACCTTTTCAACACGGGCATAGCGCTTGATGTCCACTTCGGGCCGCCCGTTGTTTGTTTCCCAGACGACTGTGCGGACAGCCTTCAGTGCCAAGTCACACATGAGGCGCGACCACCGCGAGACGAACTTGGTGCCGATAGACGAGTTGATCAGGCCGTACATGGCCTTATCGTCGTTAACATCGATAGGGAGGGAGATCTCGTCGATGATCTGAAGTGCGTCTTTCAGAGCCCGCTTAAAGGCAGCGATGATGACAACCGGGTGGATATTTCGCTCTAGCTGCGGTAACGCTTGTGCCAGAATTTCACCGGCTGCAGGTAGAGAAACTAGCGTTAGCTTTCTTTGTAAAGGAACCTGTCTGTTTCTACTCTTTGCCCTTGTAAGCCAACCTACCCAAAATGATTACTGTTGTCGTGCCATCGCCAACTTCTTCGTCTTGCGTCCGGCTAAGCTCGATCATGCTTTTAGCTGCTGGATGCGATACTTCAATCTCTCGCAGGATAGCGTGGCCATCGTTGGTGAGGACGATTCCGCCCATGGGATCGAGGAGCATCTTAAGCATAGCTTTCGGTCCAAGACATGACCGGATGATATCGGCAACTCTGTTAAGAACAGCTGTTAGCTACGCGGTTTGGACGCACTTATCGATCGGAGCTTGCGCTGGGATAGAAAAGATCTTGCCATACGTCTTGGCTGCAGCGATGTTGGACAGCTGGGCTTTGCGCCCAGTCTGCCTTTCACCGCTCTGGGTGTCTGCGCATAACAAGCTTGTTAGCAAGTTGGCATCCAAATACCACCATTTACAAGTTGTTCACTTAGCAAAAAAAGTTAGGCCAGAAAGGACATACTCATTACCAGCACAGGCGCCTGCATCTTTGCTTCGTGCGGCGTGCCTCTCTTCGTAAGGAAGCTTGAGCAGCCCCTCGTGTCTCGAGAGAATATAGGGGAAGAGCTGGACTAGACAAGAGCAGACCAGGTATCTGTACGATCAGAACTAAACGACAAACCCGTCAAGATAATACAGAGGATTCTAAAAGCTGTAGCAGAAAATATAGGTTGCTGTCGAAATGCGTTTGCCTAGTTTCGTACCTGTGTCCCTCAAAAATAAGGAGAAATTGGCCCCGCCGAAACCTCTAGACACAAAAAAAAGTTCGCCCGCCAGATGAAGCTCCCAGCAGAAAATGAGGGGCGGATTAAGGGTATGTCCGTTACCGTGTTGAACCAATAAGCGAGTTTGCGCGCACGTGATAAGCTGATTGTGAGTATATGTAAAATGGCAACGCCACACCAATCACCACGCACTAAATATGGTAGCCAAGCAGTATGATAGTCAAGGGCTAAGATAGCTAAGCAGCATGTATGATAGCTAAGCAGTATGATAGCTGCTATTTGCAGCAAGGCAACCCATCTCACGACATCGCAGTTTGGCTGTTAGCACTATACTATTATGGCCGATTATATCCTGGAAAATCGGAGTTGCCCGCATCAAGGTGGGCCCTGCTAACATCCATATAACATGTTCACATGGAGAGAATTGGGTTCCTATCGCCGTCATCGCCATTCTCTTCCAAACTATCTATCAACTAATCTAAAAAAAAAAAAAAAACACAGCGGAGAATCAATAAAGAAATAAAGAAAGGGATATTCCATAATGGCTCCTTCAGCAATCGTTGATGTCGCAGATGCTAGAGACAAGAGCATAGCACATGAAAACCAAGATGCGTCACCTCTGCGGGCCATTTCTCATGGCGATGAACTGCCCGGTAAGGTTATGGCTTAGACATGATCGGTCACAGAGAGAGAAAGGAAGTGGGGAGCAAACAAAAAGTCTGACCAGCTTCCGCCAGGCATTCCTTCTTTCCCATCCTTTGCGGCAGAGCGTCGCCACCAGCTCATCCACATGGCTGCCGTATTCCGCTTCTTTGCGCGCCAGGGCTTCACTGAGGGGCAAAGCGGCCACATTTCAGTGCGCGACCCCGAGTACCCGGGTTGTATGTGGATGAACCCACTGTCGCGCCACTTCGGCATGCTGACAGCCGGTGACATGCTGCTCATCGATATCGAGACCGGCCGTATCGTCGCCGGGCGAGGAAACCCTACCACCAACAAGCGTACCGCCAATGCTGCGGGATTCCTCATTCACCGCGCCGTACATCGTGCGCGGCCCCACGACGTACATGCCGTTGCGCACGCGCACACCATGGCTGGCCGAGCTTGGGCCGCATTTGGTCGTCCGCTCGACATGCTCACGCAAGACGTATGCACGCTGTATGGTGCACATGCCGTCTACGGCCAGTACGGCGGCATCGTCTTTGCTGACGAAGAGGGAGAGCGCATCGCGGCCGTGCTGGCTCCGGCACACAAGGCTGCCATCCTCCTCAACCACGGCTTGCTGACGGTGGGCCAAACTGTAGACGAGGCCGGGTTTCTTTTTGGCTTGCTGGACCGGTCGTGCGCCATCCAGCTGCAAGTAGAGGCGGCGGTCGCAGGTAGCGGGGGCAGCAACAGCCAACTGAAGAAGCAGATCATCTCTGATGAGGAGGCTGCTTATAACTTCAAAATGGCCAGCGAGCCCCATGCGCTCTACCGTGAAGCACAGCCAGACGTCGAATTCGAGATTGAAGCGGCCGGCGGCGAGGATGCCTTGGCGAAAGGCTTCGACCAGCTGGTGATCTGTGTATAGAAGCCGCAGAGGTTGCACACGGGTAAAGGGTTTTCTTTCTTCTGCCTGTTTTCTTATTTACGGAGCATCGCTTCCTGGACTAACTTTGGTCATGGCATATACTTCCTTATACTCTTTGACCATGGCATTCTAATAGACTAAAAAAATTTGCGACTAGTTAGTCTTGCTTTGCCTCCTCATGGAGATGTGTTCGGCTTCAGTTTATTCTACTAGCTTACGACATGCTCTGTTGAAAGATTAGTAGGTCCATTCCGTTTGATCAATTCTATAACATTCTTAACAGTGATGGCAAGCGTTGCTTTCTCAATTAAAAACCCCCTACTTCAACTATGAAGAAAGTCTTTGCTTCACACTCAATGATCTCACGACTTCACGTTGCAAAGCAATCGAGAGGAAAAAGAACAACTGGCCTGTAAACTATCTTTCCTCCTTGACAAGATGCGTACAACAGCAGGTTGCGACACCTAACCTACCAAGGCATCTTCTGTTAAACAGAGTGGATTACAGCAGCACGAAATGAGAAGATTCCCTGTCACTTCTACGATAAGCTGTTACTCGGGGTCATCTAGTAAACGCAGTTTGGGGGATTATGCCCAAGAAGACGAGCGTAGAACTATACACATCATTCTTTTACACCCGCGTCCGTATCATTAAAATAACACCCAACGAGCGGCGTAGAATAAAATCCATAGTAAATCGGAGCCCATCTCTGATCTTTCTCCTTGCTTGGATGGTCGGCTAACTTCCTTCACGAGGACAGGCATCAAAATGCACCACTCCCTAGCCGAATGTGTGGCGCAAGGGCTTCTCAGCCTGCCACATTTCTTCTCGTATCCACCAGAAGCACAACGATGTTGGGAAGTCCTGAAGAGAGTTCGGGGCGAGACGTAGCGAAACACGACGTCAAAATATTGAGCACGAGCACACTGCCTTACGAAGCTGTCCCGTTGGCTAAGGCATGGTGGCTCTTGTTTCGGCAATGCTCCTTCGTAAGGAGACCATATAAACCAGTGTTCAGTAGCCTCAGATAGGTGCACTATAAATGCCACGAATGCAATTCTATCCATAGAAATTCTAAGCCCGCTGCAATTGGGAGGCGCATTAGGCTTTGATGTCTTGGACCCAGCAAAGCAAGAAAACGAAGACAGGAGGAACCTGAACCTCGCATGTCACTGGCCAGTGCTCTGTCTTCCAAGCCTGTCATCCTTGGATAAAGCCCTGCAGAGGAAGAAAATCCAAATGGGCAGCGGCAGGAGTGAATCACATTATTCGTAGCAGAGTTCCTTTTAGCTTCGGGCACAATTTTTAAAAAATCGATCTAAAACGAACAAGAGAACTGCACCAATTCTATATCGGCAAGATACAGACTTGCCAATCTCAACCAATGCAGGAGAAGGTACGCTGTCCGCGTTGACGGATGGACGGCAGACACGTCAACTCTTTTCCTAAGGACAGAATGTGGTTCGCTGAAGACTGTTCTTGGCCAGGCTGTAAGCACTAAAATTCCAGTGCGGACTGAGAGTAGAATTGCAACAGTGCAGTCAACTTAACGGTCAAATAGAAACAGAGAGAAGCACAAAGGGGTCCTCCCACGACGTGCGACAGTATGTGATTTGCTGGGGCAGAAAGTTGTGGTGTGGGCGTAGGACTCGCTCCCGTTGTCTGTTGGTGCTTGGTGGGACTTCAATGAACGAAACTTGCACTGTTCGCACATATATTTCGATTCACTCGCATTGACAGACGAAAGCTGAAGCCACACTGGCAGGTACAAAGGAAGCGGAGCAGCCAATAATGGAGGGAAGTAAGGGGCGATGCCTATCCCGTCATCATTCCTTCGAGTCAATTCCCATGCACAAATGAACGGCTTCAGGCACAGTGGCGAACAGGTACAACGGGTCAAAGTGGAGATCACAGCGTGAATTTTCGTTTGCTCGGGGGCGTTTTTTGTTTGGTCCGGCTTGGGCCTGTACCGCCGCCTTTCCGAAGGACGGAAAGAATGGAGTGGGGCACCGGGAGAAGAGGGGCGGGCAAGCTCATTGACTGGTTTGGCGTTTTTGTGGTCTCGTCTGCGTTGGATCCATTTTAAAGGTCTCATAGTCTGCTCTCTTGGCCGCGTCTGAGCCAATCCTTCATGGAAGCATGGGGTAGAAACAAATTGAAGGATGTGTCTGGGTTGAAGAATGGATTCTAGTAGAATAATGCAACCTAATGCAGTTTCTTCAATCCCGCCAGACAAACCAAACCAGCGATTGGTCTGGTAATGAAAAAAATACATGTGCAGAGTCTCGAGATGCGTGGCACCAGACAGAGCAAAGGGAAGCAGGAGTTTGTGGAGAACTGCATGGATTAGTCGAAGTGTACCAGATCCATCTTGCTTCTGAAACGACAGGGTAATCTAGTGAGAACCAGGAAAGTCCAAAAGAAGATTAAAAGACTACGAAGAGGCTTCCAAAGCCAGGCATCAACTAAAAATAAACTCCACTCTTTACAAGATATCACTGAGGTATCGGATCATGTAAGTCTGAGTCGGAAAGGGCTTGCTCTTCCCTTCTTCCACATAATTCTTACGCCCTGTTGTTAGTGAGCAATTTTCTCAGATGTGCTTAGCACTCCCTGTAGTATCCCTATTCCTAAGACTCCATCTGCATCGATGGAATACTTTGGTACGGAGTACTCTTTGAATTGCAGCAGAGCAAATTCATAAGGTGGAGCCGGTAAAGATATTTGACAATTGGGCTCCACAGAGTTGCCTACACGTACCAAAGCTATCAATTTCCTTTTGGTTGAGGAAGAGAAGTTTTTGAGGGAACGAAACAGAGATAGGGAAGGCAACACAAGAGAGACTAAGACAAGCCATACAAGGTGCTCAAGGATTGTTACATTTCCTTTCTGGGGCATATTCCTCGCATTGTTCGCCCTGTACTTCTTTCTGCTACTTTCTTTTCAGCCGCAGCCGTTTTGTAAAAACCTCATTGGCGCACTAGACCATGTTATAGAGAGGGACAAGCAAGAAGTTTCAAATGGTGAGCAGGTTTGAGACCCCCAATCGACATCCAAATGCAGGGCGTCTCGTCTCGACATAGAACAAGGCTCTGGTGGCAGTTGGAATGTATTAGGTGGGATTTTTCCACAATTAATTTTCGCAGATTGAATTGTATACGAGTTACGTTGCCTTGTATTGATGTGATAGACCCAGTCACTGCTCACAGGCTATTTCGTTACCCTCAAGTTGGTTTTTTGTTCCCTTCGCTCATCTCGCCATAGTCTCCAAATGCGTAGTACAGGTATTTCGTTCTACGTAGGGATCTAGCTAAACACCATATTCTAGAATTTCAAGGGGCCGTTGAATTACACAGTGAATGGAAATCGGAGTAAAATCGTCAACAGTCAGAAACAAGGACGAGTCTGAGGTCGCTGCCTTAAATAAGGGATACGGTAAGATGCAGCAACGAGGTGTGATACATACGGAGCACATACATGCTAGTATACACGTGCTAGTAAACAATGCTACGGGTGGATCTTTTTCACAACCGGATATTTTTGAGGAAAGCTAAAGAGCTGTGGAAGTGCTGCCTAACGACATACAAAAATTGGGTATGTAGATGTCGACGCAGTTAAAAAAAAAAGGCTTATTTCATCACACGTATGTACTTAACGCACGACAGAAACTATGTAATACAACATATGCTTAAAGTAGCTGAGGCCATGCACGCATGATAGGAGCAGTGTAGGCGTGTAAAGTGTCATTTAAAAGGCCTATTAGAGGCTGACATTTTATATACAGCATTGTCATTTTTACCGCTACTGCTTTGTACTTCTTTGTCTTTTCACGTTGTATACTTCCCTCCTGTTTGAGCTCCTCACCTGGGAACTGCTTGATATCGCCTTAAGAGAGGAGGCAGGGATACGTGCTAAGAATATTGGCTAACAAGAAAATTCTCTTGGTTGATATTCCAACATGTATGATTCAAACAAAGCTCCCTCAGTTTGAAACTCAAGCGCGAGGTAGAAACACCAGCTACGGGGAAAGATGAGAGAAGATGAATATAAAACAACTTAGGAGCCAGAAAGGATATCTAAAAAAAAATGTTGCGAACTGACTAAAAGGGAACAAGAAAACAAAAGGATATCCTGCAATAGCTCTCTCAGTAGGATAATATTCTGGGGCCTTCTATTTCTTTATACCACAAGCACAATCGTCAAAAAGAGGTCTTCGTGTTCTGATTCATATATCTCAGTATTCATCGCAGATAGCCACCTCTCGGCCAGGCTATATTAAGTTACACCAATATTCTCTCATGCAAGGTTCTAGATAAAGAAACACATTTCTTTACGAGCTAACTCTGCAGAAAAAAAAAGTAATACATTAAATTTGAGATAGCAACCTTTGCAGTATACCAGCTGCAGCGAGAACTACGAAGGAAAACCGAAGCTCACCTATTCTCCGTCTACACACTTTCCTGTTCAGCTCAAATATAAAATGATTCTAATCAAGTACCAGCTCTGCAGGACAGGTGCATCGAAAGCCGGGGATGTTTTACCCATCCACATGATACTAGATCAGATTAAGAGCAACAGCTGAGTGTGGCCAACAGAATTGCACAGCCATTCACTTGGCGTCTCTCTATGAAGAATATAATGTTCATGATACATAATTTCTCTTGGTTTGTAACAGCAAATGGTGAGAATGGGTAAAAAGGAAAATTGCTCATTGTAGATCCAAAGCCAAAGAAATATTTAGGTGCTGGGCTTCCAGAGCTTGTTCTTTGCACGTGATCTAAAAGATGCTTGCAGCAACCAATCTCTTGAAGTACTTTTAGCCCAAAAGCACGATAGATTATTCACTCTCAAGTTTACGAGGGAAAGTAAAAGAAACAGAAACGACACCAACCTGTTGTCTGCGCTTAGACTTGGCTAGTTAGGTAGGGGACTCTTGATTTTCATTTTAGGAAAGGTGAGAATGCGGCCGGTGGCCAACTCTTGTTTGGCCACAAGGCTCGACTTCGACAACCATAAACCTAGACGTTTACGTTTTCATTACGCTTCTCTTTCTCTTCGCGAGAGGTCTCCTGCCTCTGCTTGCATGGGAAAAGAGACCAAGACTAGCATTGGACCACCAGTACTCTGCAGGAAAGGACAATATTTGCAAGAGATGAGAAAATCTACTTGCCGAAGAAAGGTGTTAACAGTGTTCACTCAAATGAAGTGAACAAATTATTACCTAAAGAAAACCGATTTTGGCTACGTCATGGCTCTTGGCCATTGTGGTCGTCTGCCGTGTTCTCCGGTGTTAGGGTTACTTTTTACAAGGAGTGCGCCTTAGGCCGTTGAAGCAACAGAGGGAAAAGCAGATGACTCTTCTAAACTGCCGCTATTATGAGTGTTTCCCTAATACGTTACTTAATAGCGTTTCAGTACTTGCGAATAAGCTATGGTGTTTGTTAGTCTTTCTCGTTTTCTGTTTCCCCCAAATGGTGTCGCCACCTTTTAGTCTACCAACTCATGATGCATAGCTCCGTACCGTCGTTGGGGTTAGATTATACTGGGTATCAAGTCGTCTTTAGAAGAGGTGTAAGAATAGAAAGACAAAGTTGAGACAGGGGCCTCGGCTACGTGTGGAGGTAGCCTAGCGTTCCAAACCAGCCCAACACCAGTGCCAAGTCCAGTAAAGCGTGTCTGGCCCATGTAGTTTCTCCGCTATAAAATCGCTGACACCGTCTAAGAAAAAAAAGATTATTTGAATATTAACCAAAAAATCTGGGGATGATCTTCCACCAAAAGGATACGAGTACTCCGTACGAGAACATTCTAATAATAATCCCTAGCTATTAGTCCAAAAAACGTACTAGTAGAAAATGCATACGTCGTAGGCACATATGGAAGAGAGGAGCGACTTGTTTTCAGTGCCGTGTACTCCATTATCTGCTGCGAAAGCAGCCTGTCTTTTACGGAGCAGACTTGGTTATTTTGTACGAACACCAATATTAATGCATATATCTTATGTACAAAATAAGCATGAAAGTTGGACCCAAATCAAGACTGTGTTACAAATGTAGCCTATTATGCATTTGTCTTATCCAACAGTCTTGCCACTGCAGTTACACTAGCAAAGGCCAGCAACGCCCGTAGATCCTAAATGTAGTATGGTGTCTTCTTGATTCATTGTTATGTGTTTAGTAAGAGACTGATGATACCGAAGAGACAGAACTGAAGGCAAAGAAAGGAAGAAGCTGTCTAGGCTGAAAACAAGAGAGTTTGGCTCAGCATTTTGCTATCGACGGTCGTAGGAGACGGTACCAACAACAACGCCTTCCTTGGAGCAAGCTAAAAACTATCCTCTTTTCCTTTGGCCGTTCTGTAATAGTCATTACGACGATTTCCAGTGTCCCCGCGTTCTCGAGAGAAACTAACAATTGAAATAGAGCAGCAAGAGCTACGAAACTAGCTACAAACATTAATCAAATAGGTGACAGGCTCCATAGCAAAGAAGGCAAGGTGAAGTCAATTGGTGAATTCTCGGGAATCGATTGCGAGAGCCTGAGCATACACATGTGTCTCTGCCTCGAAAGAGACAGGAGCTCTGGGTTGTACCGTTTCCAAACTAAGGAACTTTTTTGTAGAAAGTTATGACTGATTCTCCTTTCCTTTTATTTTTATCGGCGGATCTTTCTACCACCCTGCTGACCATTTGTACAGAGATAAAGGTGAACAGAAGTTGATAATCATCAAGGTTAGCTTTTCACTAGATCAGGCCATACTGGCGCCCAACATAGATGGTTCTCTTTAGGGAAAGACAGTTTGGATAACAGAAAGCTAGGGTGAGACTCATAGCTATTTTGTGCTTAGAATGCAAACACCACGTAGAACCATTATATTATTGCAAAGAGAAAAGGGGGGTGGAGATAATGGAGCCAGGATGGGTTCTGAGCCTATTTTCTTTTTGTCGATTTTATGCCTCAACAACGAAGTAGCGAATACGCTGTAGAGATGGCAATATGAGGCAAAATGATGTGTGGTTGGATCTCTCGGTTGAAAGTTTCGGGATCTTCTCCTATGAGAAGAGGATACACTGGGTTGGAGAAGAAAAATATTGTAAAATTTTTTTCTTTTTTCATCTGCAGGGTAAGCTCCTCCTTATTCGTTTTAAGAACCGAACAGCGAATTAGGATCGAATCCACATGTGCATACGTGACTGTTATAAAAGTTTCGATATATGTGCAATGAGGAATCGTCGCGTATACCTGGGCATTATACTCGAAGGAGCCGTTACTTTGAAGATGCCTCTACTTTGGCTATAGTTGACTAGGTACCAATGGGATTCTTTGGTTCTGCCTTTACAACTGCCCTAGGTTTCCTCTGCTTCCTCCTTGCGTGTAGGCTAATATAATGAGGTAATATTGCTGAAGCATATATGCAATCAAGGAGTAAAAGCTAATAAAGCAGAAACAAAAATGCTCTAGGACCTAATACGGGTGCATGCCATGGATGGACATGGAAGAAAACAAGCCTTATTTTAACTTGAGGGAATCATTCCTAGTTCATTTCGTCTCTTTGAATAGTAAATCTTAACCATACAACTGAACAAAACAATATTGGGCCAAAACCTGCGTCTTCGCATTCCATTTGTTATGCGGTTTCCCTTCCCATTTCCTTCGTAATCTCAAACTCCCGATTGCCCTTGTTCGGGCCTACATAAGAAACTCCCTGCACATGAAATAGGACAAGGTCCCTCGAAAATAAACAGGCTGTGTGGTGGTATAATATGTCTGAACACAAGAAATAGAATAATGTGTCGCGATAATGATTTGTGATTGTTGTCCCAGTTCCCTAGTTCTCCATAGATGTATGCTGCTTGCCTTCCTTCCGAAACTCCCTTAGATATCCCAAAATACAAAACTTTTTATGATGCTGATTTGCTTCCGATTATAACAAGTGCCTCGCAGTGATTTTCGAACAGGTACAAAAGAAAAGAAAAACTCCAAAAAAATGAGTTGACGCTCGTACTAGCCCTCACAGCCTGGAGAGCTGGTCCACACGCCATCGAAAACTGGCGTAAGATGATGTGGAGTATCGGGATCGTAGTAAAAGTACAAGGTTGGGGGATTGCATGTTTGGTTGTCGCATTTCAGCACGACCGTCTGCGTTGCAGATTTCGCTGCAACTTGCCTTGCTCCAGAGAGCTGGCATATTTGCGAAGCTCACTCCGGACCTTCTCAGAGAGGTCAACGCTAGTCGAGGGTGAGCCGTACGATGGTTGGTATAGATTTCCGCCGCTACCGTTGGCAAAGGCAGCAAGCGCGCCTATGGCACCTCCCGCACTCATGCCACTCCGCATCGAGCTGAGGCTGCTATGAGAGCTAGAAGGAGAGAGAGCGTGTTGATAGGTAACTGAAGTGGTGGTGGTGGCAGTAGAAGTTGAGCTGGTAGGTGGGAGAGAAAGCGACGAAGTAGAAGCTGATGAGTACATGCTGGCAGCAGTAGGAGCAGAACGACGAAGGCCGCTGCTATGCTGCTGGCGACTTTGGTAAATGTTATAATTCTGAGAATAATGGGGGGTCGAGCCGTAAGGTTGTGCATTGCTGAAGTCGTACGCCGGTGATAGACTGAACAGCTTCCTGTTGTAACTGCTGGTTGCACCATTAATCCACGGATACGTAGAAATGCCAGAAGGAGCCCAAGTTGGCGAGTTAGGCCCAGAAGATGGGAGTGAAAACGATGATGCTTCTTCGTAATCGGCAAGGCGGCAGGATTCAGAGCAGTAGGTGGCACCGTCTGTCTGCTTGTCGCAGGTCAAGCAAAAGTGATGGTCCCACTGGAGATCGGAAGCCATTGTTATAGTAGTACACTGAGGTGGTCGGAAGGGGAAATGTTGGTAGCAAAGAGATAGACAAGAGTTGATTGGACACGATTAGGTTGTAGAGCTGAGGAGGACCGAGTCGAGTAAAATAAGACGCTTAGTCTGAAGAGTGAAGAAAATGAAAGTTTATACCATCAAGGCCACGGAAGTATTCAAGTATGAGTAGAGAAGGGGGGCTTTTATTGCTATAAGAGACGAACTGAAAGACTTAAGAGAAAGGATGGATAGAAGAAAAAAGAAGTTGAGCTAGATGAAGAGAAGAAATAAAGTAGAATTGGAAGGTAAAGTTGGCGAGAGTTGAGGAGTAGGGGTCAACAAGAAAGAGAGGAAAGTCGAGGTGGGAGAAGCAGCTATTTTGTATGTCTCCAGTCATTCACAGAAAATAATTCCTTGCACAGGAAACACAAGGATACACACTTGCAACGAGGAGCTTTGTATGGCTGTACATCGAAGTGAGTGCAAAATTGTATGAATGACTCTGGTATTCTCCCCCAGTTTTAGATTGCCCGTAGCATCCCAGCCTGTATATACACACCCTCGGCCAGTCACACCCCACCCCCGGTCTTCCCTCCCCTCTCTTGCCTTTTTCTTCTCACAGACAGACCCACTCATGCATGTCGTGTTTGGCCAGGTACGTAACTATTCAGAATTGTGCAGGTGGTGTGTGGGTATCGCCAGAGGGAAAACAGCCAACGACTCCCTACACTCCAAAAGAATCATAATCATAATAGTAATAATAATAAACACATAGTTGCCAAAGCCGAAGATCGGGCTGTTTACGTAGGAAGTTGGGAGCAGGGTGTGCAGGAGATTTGAGAGAAAGACTCATTGATGGAGGAACAGAAAAAGAATGAAAAACTGAATTAAAAAAGGGATGGGCCTGGTGATCAGGTCCCACCCACTTCTGCCCTGCTTGGCTTTTCGACGTCTTCCCCTCCTCTTTCCTCCAAGTAGGCACTCGTACAGTAGTCAAGTGTACGGATACGCAGAGAGTAACATCTTGGGCTTGTAGCGCAATGTAGCAATTCTGCACTGTTTGTGACGTGCGATCAGGGTAGCACTTTTTCTGTGTCTCCTGTCTCTTTTTTCCTTCAGCGTTTAAAAAGAAAGTAGGATAAAATAGAGACCCACTATTTCGCTAGCGCCTTACGGATACCTCCATCTTCACTAGCCCAGCCAGGTTCGCATTCTTTCTCTTTGGCCGTTTTCAAGGGTTTACAACAAGACTGGAGCATGCGCTAGTTAGAGACAAATGGGGAGGGGTGGAAAGAAACTATGGGGCGTAGGCGTAAATGAGTCAGTGAAAGTAGGCAGCTAAGAAAAATTTTTCAGTGCAAAATTGCACTGCGACAGGCTTCCCACTATGACTGACACTGCTCATACGCAGGACACTGGAGACACCCAGAACATGAGAGAAACAACGCACGTGGACTGAGGACTCCTCGCACCATAAAATCGCACAACCACACCATACCTAGAGTTCCGTCATCTAGCCACGCCATCCCTCCTCCTGGATAGGGCCATAACTCTCTGAAGAAGAGGCCATATCTGTAGTGTCTTTTGCTTAAAGATGCCCATGCACACAGCCCATTCACAGTCTATCATACGTACACACTTATGCCTCGTACACGCCTTCCCAAAGATTTGCAGAGAATCTACATGTTGCCCAGCATATTGTAATTCCCTGTGGTGTTGTGTTTGCCTAGCTAGTCTGCCCAATGTGCATAGAGAATTGAAAGGCCTCAACAGGTACAACGACATGCTACCCCACAGCTGCTCACGCAACGATTGCACCAACTGCGCAAAATAAAACACAATAAACACAATACCAGGCGCAATAAAAGATTGTTCACGAAAATTTTTTTCTGCGGTGCGTGCGTTTTCAATGACAGGGAGGCAAATAAGCCTAAGCCTACAGCAAGCAATGCTAGAATAACGAAGAATGCAGAACAAAAAGAAATTTTTTGTGAGCAAGCTATGGCGCCATATTGGGAAGGAGGCGAAACGGGGCGTTAGCGAGCCAGTGTCCAGACAATATTTTGTGCATGTAGAAAGGACAAGAAAGGGTTTTATTTTTATTTTTTGTTTTTACTTTTATTTACCCCCCCTCCCCCATTCTTCGTCCCCTTGGCCTTTATTTCGTCTCAAATGAGTGTTGGATCATGGTAAGGGCGATGACAGGCTCTTTGGAGTAACCCCCAAATTTCGAAGAAAAAAAATACTCTTAACTTGCATTATCGTGGCCTCGCTTCCCGTTGTTTTCTACTTACACTGTCGACGATCGGACTAGGCCTGTGTTATTTTCTCTTTTTTTCTGTGTAGAGCTCGCCATCGCCTCTGCCACTGTACTAGGTTAACATCAACTGACAAATTTCGCCTGTTTGAGTGCCTGTCTGACTATTTCATGGTCTGCTCTCTTTCGTGATAATTGTTTTGGCAACGACGCTCCGCATAGCAAAGGCCAAGCGGTAGGAGGCGAAGTCTTTGTTCCTGCAAATGAACGTAAGAAGGAAGGGTGTGCACTAAAAATGAGTGCTCGTAAACTCGGCCAAAAAGTACCTTCAAAATTCAGGACCAAGGAAAGGGACAAATATATTAAGGCTATTAAGAAAAAGCAGCTACGACGTAGACGGAAAACCGCGTGGGGGTCTCAGTCTCTCCTGGGTAAACCCTCGGCCGTTCTGACTTCTCACGTTAACGCCTTCCTTATCTTTGGTTTGCATCAAGTCAAGTAAAAAGGGTAAAGAAAAAAAATACTACGCAGCAGCGAGTACAACATTAATGACACACGAGGTAGAATTAAAAATTCGCTGACCCTGCCAGTCCAAATCGGTTTACAGCGCCGGCATACATCTTACTTGAAACCCAATTCTATCTTACCTATCTTATGTGAGCTGCTCACTAGGGTAAAAAATCGGTACCGTATTTCTTGCTAAGGGGCTTTGTGCCAGAAAAAGATGCTCTGAATGAAGTGAGATCATACAGGAGCTTATCCAAAAAGGTACAACGGGTGTATTTGGCAAATAGGCCGTCTTTCGTAAAGGCAAAGATGTGAAAGGTGATAAACTGGCGAACAAGGAGGCAGCGCTGAGCAGGGCTGGCTTTGTGGACTGTGGAATGACAATGCGGATATGTGGACCAGGAACGTTCGAAGGAAGCAAAAGTGATACTCGACAACCTTTGAAACCTTTCGAATGGTTCGGCGACTCGGCGACAGAAAACGAGACATGAAAGGGAAAAAGCAGAGATAGAGAGCCGTTCGGTGGGGGGCTTCCTTTTTTCTTTGCTTTCCCTAATCCAATTGCTCGTAAGGAGTATTATTGGACTTGTTCCATCTAAGCACTTACATCAGATACAATGCCTGTAATCAATGATACTCGTTAGAATTTAGCTCCTAGCATCTTTTTCTAACAACTGCAAGTCCCGGAATTCAAGGCATTTCTCTTTCGTTCCACATTCTGACAAGAATCCGCTTTTGCGTGTTTCTGTGTCTGAACCTTTTTTTAAACTTCTATCTTTCAAGGGCTTCCCCTCTTTGTACGCTCAAAATTGTCGCTGTTATTTCTTTTAAAATTTGCAATACGTTTCAAGAAAAAACTTCTTTTCTGTTTGGCCAACAATATTCTTGCATTCTTGAGATCTTTTTGCCCTTCATTCTGGCCTTCATTCGGCCGCGCTGCGTAATTTTACTTCTGCACGGGTTTATCTGTCTTGCCTACTATTCTCCCCAGTGGTTCGTGAAGGTGTGTGTGAGCAGCGTATCGCCATTGGCCGGTGGAGCCATTTCTATCCCACACACAGCTGTCAACATGTCTTTCCAAAAAAAGAGGGAGCCAGGCAGTCTATGACCTCTTATTGGCCACTGCGTTTACATTACGGGTTTTCTGGAATCGCCGTCTTCTTCGCAAGAGGAACTCGCCTAAAAAAGGCAAAGCGCATTACGATGGTATTGAATCTCCAAACAGTTCAGCCTTGGCTTTTTCTGCTCAACCATTTGTAAAACTCAAGTTCGCCTGCGGCACTGTTAAGTGAGGTTTCAATACTTCCAGCATGTACGAGAGTATCTTGGCCATATCAAAACAATATCTTCTCTATAGCTGCAAAAAAAAAAAGATCGACAACAGGTGCATGTTTATGGTTTCTCTGACCATCCTTTCTATGATGGTATGTTAAGGAAGTTCGCAGAAGACCTTGGACAACATCCGTGTATCAAGGCATAGCGAGACAAGATGTCGAAATAACAAGAAGATGCCAAGTTCTAATCGCTATGTCCACGTCGTCAGAAAGAAGGAGGTGCAATTGGCACAGCTTTGATTTGGAGGGAGCTTAGCTGTCTTTTTGCAGGCTGGCTACCGAAGGGCATTGAACCTAAAAGTATCTTTCCGATTCATCTACGCAGTATAATTCCGGGTACCACTCCTCACTTATTTCACTAGTACAGCCTCCAGATGCTATACATACAGAGCACCATAGCCATGTACAGAACTAACGCCATTCCAGCGACACCACGGAGCAGGCGTCCTTTCATTGTGTGTGGTAGCTTGCGCACTTTTATTTGAGGAGGCGCGGCGCTATTTTTATTCGCCCTGTCTTTTTCACAAAAGAACGTGCGTTTTGCGGCACGGATCACGGAATGCGCTTTTTCTGGTAGAGGATAAAATCGTGGAGAAGCGGATACCAGAGCCTGATTCGTTGAGGCACCTTCCATAGACTCCCATCAAGTCCGCCTTTTCGCAACTTAAGTACTAGAGGAAATGAATTGGCCCTCTGCCGTCCGCTCTCCGTATCTCGCATACAACTAAGTAAGACTGTTCGTCTACTATTATATGCCCTGCTTATAAGCAGTGTATATCCCTAACCCATACGCACGCGAAGTCATATAGTACTCCAAATGAATGCACGTTACGTACCTCAGTATACTACTTTACATCGTTCTAATGGTCTCGTTGAAATACCACCGCATCTCCTCCATATTGATTCAGAAAGCAGAAGGAAGATCGATGCACTATGTCAGGCGCGCTTGTTCCTTACGTTTCAATATATACATGCGCCGAATGTGCCAAGCTAAATAGGCGTAGCGACAGCATTTCTGCGTGGAAATAAGGTAGCCACCCAATAGGAAGTAGGAAGAAAGAAGGAAACAGGCTATTGGGATCGGGCGTCGGATTTCTTTTAGTGGCGTGGGGAAAATGAGGCCTCAGGAAAGGTGGGTTCTCTTCTAACTGTTGCATCGCTTCTCTCTGAAGTGCTTAAAAGAGAGAAGAGGATATTAATGGATATTAATGGCCGTGAAAAAGCTGTGCAGAGCGATGAACGAACAGAAAAGGGCTACTTGAGTGTGCATTAGTGCCTCAGAGTATGCAACTGATTGGAGCTTGGATGGTGTGGTAGGTATCTTTCTTATTTGGTAGTCCCTCTGCTGCAGCAGTATCTCCTTTTTCTTTTCATTTTCTTCCTGCTGCTTCATTCGTGGGTTGCTGCAGCTTTTCATTAGCGGCCGCAGACCAAGGAAAGTGTTGACTGGCAAGAATCCCAGTGCTGTTATGCAGCCAGATATCAAAGGTTGCAGAAAGTTGATCACTTAAGCCTACTACGTACCATCTAACTTCGTCTGCTAGAAAGTAAGCTATGTTTTTTTCCTCCGCCGATCGGAAAATACTTTTTCTGGTGTCCCACCTCCTTGTTATCACCAACGCCATTGGCCTTTTCTGATTTTTATTTTTTTATTTTATTTTTTATTTTTTTTATTTTATTTTATTTTGTTTCCGTGCAGATTTCCCTAGATATTCAGAGCGGTTGAAGCTTTTATATTTTTTTTTGTCAGCCAGACAGGTAGATAAGGGAGGGTGGGTCATCGAAACCTGAAAATTATTCGAAAGTACGAGTCTTCGGGGCTAGGTACAACGTACGCGTATGCAAATGGCATATGGTAAATTCTCTCTCTCGCTGCAATGCTTCTTTTATTTACCACCCGTCATGTGTCCGCATTAGCTTTTAACTGCACCTTTTGACTCCTAACCTGTCGTTTTGCAAGAATGTCTTCTCTCCGACCATGTAAAGGCGTACACATGCTTTTCCGAGGTGTAGCACCGACAAACATCGGACTCCACTTTTACGGCCCGCGCGGAGTTTCAGGAAAGAGATAGTCGCTTTTAGGACATTTCTATTGTGAGGCATGTAAGTACCCAACACTAGACGGGAGCTGCGGTTGCTTCGTTTTTCCAACAGATGCAGTATCTCATGTTCAGCTGAATCGAGCAATAAAATGCAAAGCAGGTGCCTTAAGTCGCGCATTCAAAAGCTAAAAAACCCCCAACTGTCGACTTGATATGTGCTGTCCTAGGCAGAAATCTTAACATAAAAAATAAATATATGTTTTAGATTTCTTAACCTTGCTTCTTTTACTAGCTTAGCTTTCACCCTTTTTACTCTTCTCGCTCGTAGAGAGGGGCTTTCTCTAGGGACCAATCTCAGGAATGGATCGCCCGAAAGCTAGACCAGTTAAGAAGAAAGTGAAATTGGTAGCATGCATTTCGATATAAACTATTGATAAGAATCGAAAATAGGCGAAGATCTGAGGACTAGCATGAATGTAAATGAAATCCCATGACAGCATCTTCCGACCAGCCCCCAAACTTTTCTTTCCACATGAATACTCAATTTGTCTACAAGATAAACTTCGACACTACTCATTGTGCCAATAGAACAAGCTAGCGACTACGAGTACAAGTACGTGTACATACACTAGTGGAGAGTCAATGAAGAGAATGCTACATTCCCCAGGTTTTTAGTGAGAGAAAAAAGAGGGGAGCCGAACGGGAACAGGGAGCATCCATCAACTCCGTAGCTAGAATCTTGTAGGGAAGACCAGTGAAAGAGCGAGAGGAAGGCGAAATAAAGTGGGTCTGTCGAAGAAAGATCGACCATTTTCTTTAATTTGACCAATGATGAAGACGAAAGGCCTGCGGGGTGATTTGTCAAAATGGTCAACTCCCATGCTTATCCACAAACGATACAACGCAACCTAGGGTGGTTATCGCGGCTAACTAAAAAGAAGACTCTGTTTCCAAACGAAGTTAAATAGATAAATTTTAAAGAGAAGCAAGAGGGTACGTTGCTCTAGCACATGTGCATGTATGTACTCGTGTGCTGAAAGTGGGTGGGGGTATTAAAGAGGACCGGATTTTGCCATTTCAAATTACAATATTCTTTCATTTTGTCATAAGCAGTTTGAATGTGTACACCGTACTCAGTATTGAGAATACGCATCACACAGACAGACTGTCCTGGAGGAGCAGTTTCACAATGCATACACCGTTGCAAGGAAACACAAAGAGTATAGTGCCTTGCTAGAGCACGAAGTACCATCTCTATGCTATGCACAAAGCGGAAGCATTAGTTAGAGCTGCACCACAATGGGTGGATGAACGACCATGAAGAAAGGACAACATGGTTGGAGCAATTTAATCCACCAGGGGACCTATCAAAGCTCCATTCTTATAAAAAGCAAAAATGCATTTGAGCGTTAAGAGTTCTGAGTTGCATTTTCCTATGTTTGATGTGGAGAGACGATCAGTCAAGTGGCAAGGAGAACAAACAAGAGTTATCGCCGTTGTTGTCTTGGAAGGCCAGAGACGTTTCTTCCGAAGCATCCAGGTTGAGGTAAGCGAAACGCCTTTTTCGATCTCTTCGACCGCCTTGGCGAGGCCGCAATTTCAGACATAAATGAATGCAAAGATGACCTCATCTTGCTATCGACATCGTTCGAGGTTGAAAAATATACTAGGCCAAAGCGGCACGAGCTGTGTGGGAGACGATAGGACCTTCTGAAAATTTTAACCGACTTTCCTAACTGAAACGGGGATTTGTCTTCTCCAATTTGCAGTGGATATAACAACTGCCTTCTTTGTATACAGGAGTTTACGGGCAGGGTATGCTCGAAGTGAATTATTGAGCTAATGGTGAAAGTATTTTGTTTTGCATCGTAATTTCTTTTGTCTCTTTGTCAGATGGTTGGCACATAGGAAGAAGGAAAAAAGAAAGCTACGAAAACGCGTTCAACGGCTGCTAGGCTTAGTCCCTCGTGACTTGTCAGAAAATATGCTGTAACACGCAAGGGAAAGTGGTTCTGCCCTCAAGGGGAAGTAGAAAAACATTTCTGTCAATGCCAGTCTAGCTAGTGTCCCTGGGAACTAGTATCCTACGCACGTATCTTCCCATTTGTGAATTTTTTGTTCCACAACAGAGCAGACAGGCAAATAACCCGACAACTCGAACGATTTCTTCGTTAAAATTGACCTGAATTTCAGTTCACAACTCCAGCGTCACATCGCAAAATTACAGTGAAGATGACGTCTCTTTTAATGGCGACGGGGGTAGGGAATACGGGCTGCAGAATTCAGCTCTGTCCGGAGTATTCTTTCTTTCCTCACACAGGGAGAGCCTTTTTTCCTTTCCCCCTTTCTTTTTGCACCCCCACTCCAGCTATCTCAGTCCTTTTTTTTTTTCTGCTCTATCGGTGTTGCCACTGTATTTTGACAAAACGAAACAGAAAACCGTCGTCACGGGGAGCTACAGAAGAATATTATAATGATATGATCGACTTTCTCTCTGGGATGCATTTGTTTTATTTCATCACAAGATGATACAGTGTCGCACTTCTGCCTTTTATTTTAAAGTTAGTCGGCATTCGTGACTTTCTTCTCTTACTATTTTCCTGACAGAGGTGGGATGAGAGGCGACAGCGAGAATAAAACATCCAATAAACCCCCAAATACCATTTGGATTGCCGTTTTCGGAATGCCGCATGGAAAAGGGGGAGGCACCATTAAAGTACCTACTAAAATATTCCTCAGCTACTATCATGACGTAGTAGCTAGATTCACACGGCAAATCGACGCTTCTCAACATCGAGCCGAGGTTTCCTCAACTTTGGACAATAGCGACTCCTTAAAAGGGTTGATTACAAAATCCTCGTAAGTTCTAGGTGAGCATGTAATACTGGTGAGCACTTCTATAGTTATACGGAGCATGTTTTTACCTGACGATGTAACTCCCTTGCTTATCTAGGGGTTGGTCTAATTCTCTGTACACTTCCTGCTCCACACAACTATGCCGAGTCTGCACCCAAACCTCCGTACACTTTGAGTTTGCGAAATGGGGGTCACTAATCTGACTTTATCGCTTTTCCTTATTTCCTCTTGCACTCTCCGAGCTTCCTTTCATATTTCTGCGTCCCTTGGTTCGCAACGGTTCGGCTATCGGGGTTGTGATTGTGTGTGGCAAAGGCACTAGAGAAAACAAGAGAGCATCATTGGCTCCTTGCATGTCTCAATCCTACCGACTTCAAGTTCGTATCTATTTGTTCATCTGACGTATTTCAAAACATTGCCGTCTGCGAGACCATGACGACGTAGCTCACACTTAACAATGTATAGACAGCATCAAACTATTATTTTTTTGAAACTACTTTGATGTGGCTGTCTTCCTTTCTTTCGGCGGACTTTCTACTTCAGCTCAGGTAGCCACACAATTTCACTGTATGGTGAGGGATAATACAGTCTTGGGCAAGCAATTTCTAATGGCGTGCTTCTTAGCTTATCTAAGGGCAGCTATACTGTAGAATGCGCAGGTAGCCTTATTTTAGCGGGTGTACGGAGTACCCCATGCAAAGATTTCAAAACTGGCCTCCTGCGACTTGTAGCGTGCATACACACTGTTTTGTCAGAAAATGACCGTCGTTTTGGACGTACGGAGTAGTTGAGAGTCGAAACTGGGTTAAAGAGGCTCTCACACAGCCGGATCCTCACCTTTCTTCCCATTCTACTTGCGAACCCTTCATTACTTTCGATCAACCAACTTGCCTTCAGAAACAACCAGTTACACACAGCACTGTTGTCTCTATCCAGCGACGGTGGAAAGTAGTGGTGCAGAGACCGTGCACTGTGTACCCCCGTATCTTTATTGATTATCCTTCAAGACGCCAATGCTATCAAATCTGACGTGAGCTAGGGCGTGTTTCAATTCAAAATAGTACTTGAAGCGCCTTGAAACAAATACGATTTTGTGATCTCAGAAGAGGCTGGGAGGAGAATAATTTTGTAAGCATGAGAGAGCGAGAAGACAACAATTGTACAAACGGTCGAAAAAGACATAGTTAAGTTTGCGCCAAAACTCTGGGTCTTGGTGTTTGCCTCTTACTACACTCTGATTTGTTGATTCTCTGATAATCGACCTTTTCTCTCTCTTTCCCCCTAACCTGCCGTCTGGTACCTTGCAGCAGATCCTGCACGACGATTTACAAGGGCAATTAGTGTGCTTTAATGACGAGGCGTACAAACGGGACAGAAAGGTATGCTTGATAGCTTTGGATCCTACCTGTGTAATACCACATGGCTTAGTTTGTATCAAGAATAACGAAATGCCCTAGTACAATGGCTGCTTTTTTCTCTCCTACGACTACATTGCTGAAATATATTTCGCCCACTTCTATTTCGCTAATGCCCTTCTTAATCTCTTTATATTGACGCGTAGCTTTGATGATTCCAGAGTTCAGGCCGTATATGGAAAGTGACTAGCCCATACCTGGTCAATTCATATGATGTCTCTACCATGTGGGCGCTTCTTCCCACCTGCGACTGTTATTACCATTCAGCTTTTAAATGGCCGCTGAAATTCGCCGTTTCATGCTGGAATAGTGTTGTGTCTTAGTGTCTGAGGGAGTAGATTGAGTTCGCTTCTTACCGATCACCACAGTCCGTCGCAGCTAAAATCACCGCTAGTGGTTTCTGAAAGAATTTTAAAAAGAAGTAGTCAACTGCCCTTTGGGCGGAGGATAAAATGGCCTAAAGAATAGTGTAGGCATAATATGAAACAATCTCCCATGGCCGCCAGCATACTAACAACTAAGTAATAATCCTGACGGAACTACATATATATACAGTACCATTTATCTCTAATGGACAATGAAAACAAACTAGTATGTACGAGAAAACACAGAAGAAGGCGTTGGCCGCGAGACCAGGTGATATGATAGTCCCCTGAGAAGGATCTGTGTGAATATCATTTTCCAGCATGGAATAGATCTAATTCCTTTGCCAGCCACATAGTGCGGCATAAGATGCGTTGAACGAGGACCTCAGCAACAAACTCTTATACAAATAATCAGATTCTTCTTGCAAAACAATATATTGCACGAGATAGACAGAGCAGTGGCCAAGCAGGAAGAGCAAGAAATATACCAAAAACAAATGATAGGAAACCCCAAAGAAAAAAGGCGAAGATGTACAAACAGCAATTTTAGGTATGCAAGGAGGGTTAATGCACATATACATAAAAAGGAAAAAGACGCACAGAGCCTTACGATTTGAGATTGAGAGTGTATTGCTTTGTACGTCGTATGTAGCATGCTCCCCCATAATCTCGCATTGCCTCCCCTGCATGAACGAGATTCAGTCTGTTTGAAGTACAGGAAAGGTGCAGCTTTGTAAAGTCAGAGAAGCATTGTCCTATCGTTGCTAATGCAATGGGTGCCGTCTTCTCATTTCGTGCTACTCGCCGTCCATTTGGGCAACTTCTACTTCATGCAGAGAGGATTGAACAAATGACTTATAATCTACGGATAGTGCCTCACGGGCGAAGGAGAGCGTACAAAGGGCAAGAAAATCCTCCTTCAGTCTACGTAGTCTCGGTCCAAGATCCTCCCTTTCCTTATTGCTCATCCCGTATCTTTTTCTTATTGATGCCCCCCCCCCCCCCCCCCCCCCCCTACTATATTTTGATAGATTGGATTACTGCTCATTGTACCTCCCATTCAACAATTATGTTGCCATACCTGCGTTTTGGTGGTGTGCACATCAACAATGGGAGTTTTAGAGCAATCGTAGAATTGCTACCAGCTGCAGAGCTGGGCATGCTAGTTACAAGGTGCGCCAACTCACATTGGATGTATCTGTGCGTTGGTTGACGGCGCTTATCCAATAAAACAAAGGGTGAACAGCGTGAGAGATCGTATGAGAGTATATGTTACTCGATGCACCACGTAAATAATATGTAGGCTTGTATAGATGCCGTACCAACATCAGCACGCTCTATTCGCGATATAGTGTAACCAATCCGTGTTTTTAGACTGAATGATGAGCATAAAAGAGCAACGCTAGTTATTAGAAGAAAATGGGCAGCATAATCAACGACTTCCAAGAAGTTTCCAAAACCAAAGGGGAAATAAAGTTATCATTCTTGTTTTGAAGGCGATCCGCTTTAAAGAACGTGAGGAATATTAGAAAAAACACAGAAGGGACACACTGAGTAACACGGAGCACAGGGCGCTGTAAGTCAAAGTTCTGAAACGGGCGACGTGCATGACAGATTTCTGGGAGCATGGAGAGCCAAGATATTATGAGAGTAACTACGAGTCACAGGTGCAACATGCTTAAAAGTGTGACTAGAAAAAGGTAGTGCTTTTATTTACACATTTCGCCATTCTGCTACCTCATTAAACCCTTATTGAAAGGTTTAGCAGGACTTGGCGCTTGTATAGTCTCTCCGATTGTTTTGGAATGAATACAGAATTGAGGGCTTGTATCCCTGCAGCAAAATCTAGAAAATGCTAAACAGTACGAGACTTGGTGGAAAGACGAACACTCCCTTCCCCTTACTACTGATTAGGGCTTGGCTACCAAAATACATTTTAGTTAGCAGATAGCAGTTTAGCCACAATAATTTACCTAGTTTATAGGCCGCACAATAACCAACTTCAATAGCGCATCAAGAGATGCTTTTAATTTGCTTCCTCCACGAACAAACGAATTATTGTTCTATATTTCCAACACTTGCGTCCTACCAATCTTGACTGTATTTCGCTGACTGCACCACGTGCTAAGTATGCGCCAGAAGCTCTTCAATCCGTAAAGCACTAACTCAAGAGACTTGGAATCAAATAAACACAGACAGAATTCTAGCCAAAACTTAGAATATACGTAATCAGCTTTCAGCTATTCATAGCTCTTGCCTTGCTGGCTAAACTGTAATTATAGGCCTTGCTAGGCCACGGTCCATTTCATATGTAGTCAATGATGATCCGCAAACTATTTCTTTTTATGGTCAGGCCTTCATCCTGGGTTGTCAACTAGTACGAGAACTTATGTACTAAAACTCTCCGCTGAAGATCAAAAAGCCCAGCTTGAAAGGGATCGAGCTAGCCGATCGCACAAAACTGTGGAGAAGAGGCTACAGATAGGAACAGGAGTATTAATTGCCAGTACGGGGTATGACTACGTCCTACATACAGGCGCAGACAGGGGCTAAGCAGTAACAATTTAAAGTAGGACTCCGTAGTAGTAAATTATATTCGAAGAGAGTACGACATACATACGGAGCAATGCTGAGGTGGCCTATCTCAAGGTCCCGATTCCCGAAGCCCTTGTCTAGTTTCATTCTCTTGAAACCTAAACGGAATAATACTGCATTTGGGGTAGCTCTCCGAGTGTGTATACGAAGTGGTTCTTTTAGAAGTTTGCCATGAAATTTTGTACTATGTAAGTACGGAGTACTACATAACTACACGTACGGAGCGCAAGCACTATTGGGAAGAAGAGGCGCAGAGCCACACCACATAGACCCCTGTGGTCACCGACCCTGTCAGACGAGGGTTATGATCGCCGACTGTCTTCTTGTCATTGCGGGGTGGATGGTTCAGGCATGCTCTAATCTGCGCAACTCCGTACATCCTCGTCGGGTTATTTTTATTTCTCACTGCATTTCTGCTCCGCGCTTTGCAAAGCACATTTTCGTTCCATCTTCCTGCACCTGGGGCAAATACGAAGCGTGCACGAACCTCCCTCCTATCTCTCATCTCGTGGAAGGTACATGCAGAGTAATAGCAGCGGGATTGCATTACGAATTGCTCCTTTTTAAGCCCATGGCAGTGAAGAATTGACATTTTGACAAAATTCACTGAATAAATTAGATGCTCCCGGGAAAAAGAAGAAGAAAACCTCATCCCTTACATGACTCGGATGCTGTGCAATGAATTTGATGATTTTAGAGATAGAAAAAAAGCAAGCTCAAACTCAGCTTCCTTACAGGGGCTTAGCACGTTTGACTACGTCGTCTTGAATCTTGCGTTGAAAGAAGAAATCAATTCTATGAAGATGCACCAGGGAACCACCTGTGCAATATGCAAAGAAACTAATTGCCCAGTTACGTGTGTTTTTGCTCGGTATCCTATTGAGCCGCCAGCTATCAAACATCAAGCTGCTCAGCTGAAGCTTGACAGAGCTAAACTGACCATTCAGGAAGCTTTAATTGAAGAGGTACCCAAAAGAGTACTAGAATACAAAAAGCACAGACAGAAAGGTAAAATGGTAGGGAACTAGTTAAGGCGCAGCAACCACAACAAAAGACACGGCTGGGGAAAGGAATACAGGAGTCGGCATCACATCTCCAGGAAAAAGCAAGTGATAACGACACTCTAGGTGTTATATTCAATCGCAAATCGCATGTGGATGGATTTTTGAGTGAATTAATGAAAAAGAAATCTCCTGGGCCTAGAGTTCGGGCAATGATCCACGCACGCACCCAGCTCATAGTAGACAATTGCATGCACATAGATCAGCGATACGAGAAGGGTCGAAACAAGGCATAGGGCTGCGGACGCATTTGTGCGAGACGCCCAATAGAATTTCATTGAAATCTCTCAAGCCGACCGGCTTTCAAGGCGATTGGCTTTCAAGCCACTCCGACGTCAAAGTCTCTAAGTATGCACTTAGCTCACAAGAGTTGTTTTGTATGAACCGAAGACACATTGACAAGCAAGACGTCCAGAAGTTGGGCGTATAAACAGTTAGGACAGGAAAGTGTGCCAAAATCCCTCGAAGATACGTATCCTACTTTTTATCTCCTAGACACGGGAAATCGAGGCCCTGCGTTTCAATAACAATGGAACAAAGCAGACATACACACTCGTGAAAAATATACAGACACGCCAAGCATTCATATGCTAGTGGGTTACATGTTTAAAATGCATCATGAGCAATAGAAACGGAGAGATGGGGCGGGATGAAAAATATAATGAACAAATGTTGGCTCGGGATTGCCAAAGCACATCAAGCGATAATGTAATTTTGTGCCGCTATGCATTGTTCCCATTTAGGTTTGCGTGAGCATCTCGAGTTTGCTTCTTGTTTAATAGAGCTTTGATTCCTTTGACAATGTCAAAACATAGCGAAACCTAGGTCCTGCAGCGGAGATCAAACCCACTGCGGGCACTTACAAGTGAACCTTATAGAGTCGGCAAGTGCGGAAATGGAGGAAACCAGAAAAACGAAAGAGGAATGGAGACATCTGCTAATACCTTTCCAAATGGCCAGGTCCTTGACGCTCTTTGCTTTTATCCCGTTTTGTAGGTACATAGTAATTAGAAGACATAGAGAGAGAAGGGTGGGATGAAATTTACAGGGCAAAGAAGAGCACCGATGCGTTCATATAGAAGCACATGTAGCTATTTTGAGTAGAAGGGTGGATTGCGATATAGTCTTGATACCTCAGATTCTTGTTGACAATGGAGACTGACGAAGAGCACAGGAAGAGTGGCACTTGTCCGAACCAAGTAGGTGACAAGGTGCAGCAGTAAACACCACCGAGAAAGTGGGACGTTGATTTGTTATTCAGTTGTGATTTCTTTTTCTTGCTCAGCTGGTCTCCAGGAGGAGAGCAATGCCAATTAAGGAAAAGATCTGGAACTAGTATTTCCTATTATGTGAGATTGTGCTTTGTCAGAGCACGTCTTCTAGCGACCGAATGTCTAGATATGCCCAGCTCTGCCACCAATTATTTCTCACAACAGGTCAGATTTACCAATTCCGTCTGTTCAGCTCTTTCACCTAACGCTTCGGGGACACCCATTTCCCCTTGTGGCAGCCTATGCTCCGTCATGCATGAACGGCTGTCTGCCATTCGCCAATCGCTCCACTTCTTCAGCTTTGCCTCTTCCGCATTAGGTGAAGGCCAGAATATTCTGAAATTTTAGTTGCTCTGTATGGCTCACGATACGACCTGAGCGCTCTAATTTCCCTAAAGGCACACTACATGACAATCTTCATCAGTCTTCTTCAATCTCTGCATAAAGTCACGTTTTCGCTAGTCAATGGGATAAGATATTTGTCACATCTAGAAAGGTTGTGCTAAAAGATACATTTTGTTGTGGTGTCTGTTCTGTTTGCTCTGGACATGTAAGACCGGTAGTTTCTTACACTCCGCTAGGCCCTTCCTGCAGAGGAATGCAACCACATCACACAAGCAGCGCCGTGTTGAGTTCGTCTCATCATTTGGTTTGTAAGAAAACACAATGTGTTTATTCTCGGGCTGTTTTGCAAAGCGGGTGTTTGCTTTTGGTATGACGTGAGATTCTTTGAGATATGATGGGGAGTCAAATATCGAAGCAACAGCACCAAAGGAATCTTAAAAGGGACATCCCAAACAAGATAAACAGAAAAACCATCATCTCCTTGTGATCCTCATCATTTGTCTTGTATAGATTACCATCAAAGTCTTATACGGTTCTAAAGTAGCTGTTTGATTAGAGTCGAGGAAGAAGGGCTACGTAAGCTTTTTGATTCGCAGTTGGAATTCTCACCTTCGTAAATCTGTGTATAAAGGTGAAGCTATAACGATTTCATCGGAGCAGGGCGCATTGGTGTACCATGTGGCACACAACGCCGAATATGCGGCCGACCCTTGTCTCGTCACATTGGAGCTTACCGCAGAATTGGATTTGCTGATGCCTGGATAATCGAGGTAAGGATACTCCAACAAAAGCCTCCAGTACTCTGGACGCCAACAGAAGAACGCCGAATGTGGCGCTGCTAGGGACAAGGGGTTACAGTCTCCTGGCATCCCAATCACTGCGAATTGATGCAGTGAACTCTCTCTTGCCTCTGAAGCGAGAAAAAATTTATCACAATGATACCGGGGATCTCCCAGAAGTAGCCAATACCTGAGCGGCCGTCTCGGGTGTGATGCATAAAATGTGATGGAAGATAGGACCCAACTCGTAACAAGATCAAATAAATTAGAGAGTAAGGGCAGTCCCAGTAACCAGTCTGTCGGACTACCTGCTATCCACGGGAAGATGATAGTTAGCGTAAAGTGAAGAGCGCAAACTCCGGAATAGCAAGCCGTATATCATCCACGATGAGTATCCGAAAGACTGTTCTCGTCTCCTTCTCCCCCAGCTCGCTAACAAAAATATTGCAACCCCGACATACTTGAGCGATATACAGACATCGTGGACTGTTTTCATCTTGTCTCACTTTTTTGTGTGGTGTTCCAGTGTAGAAGATGTTGATAGAGAGCGACACTTATCTATCACCTTTCCTTCGCGCCTTCCATCCTGGATGACGTTGTACTGACCTTGTTTGTGTTTTCCATCTTCCCTTGATATACGAGAATTTCTTTTCTTCGTCTTTCCCACCTTTTTTCGACAGCGCGGACGATCTCGATATTTTTTCGGTGTGATTCGGTGTCTTCTGCCCCAGAGGCAAAGTGCCTACATTCACTTACCACTTTATTACCAATCACCACCGGGCTATCCAAACAAGGCTGCACATGTGGTACTTTAACGAGGTGCAGATGTAAATACAAGGTGCCATACCACCCCTCCTTCACCCATGACCTTTAGATCCAGAGTCTCCCACTTGCATAACAGGCCAAGAACAAGAAAAAATTAGCTTCACCACCTGACCTATACCTGCTGGTCTCTCTTCATTTTGCTTTTGGCGCAATTTTGCCACTCTTACGTCGCATGCTTGTAAGAGGCGGGTGGAAATAATGAGGGCACGTAGGAAAGTGTGATGACAAGGTATACCTTTTATATGGCACATTGCAAAACCCACAGCGAATTTGGTCAGATCACAGAACTCTGCCCTCTTTGAAGTGTGGCTCTTTTCCGAAAGGCTTTGGTATCACTCGACCTAAAAAATCGAATTATGCCTGAAGTATCTAAGAAATGCTTTGTCGAGTTTGGACTAGTGCTTGCGCTCTCTTCTTACCGTGGCATCCTCTACACAAAAAGGTTGAGACACCCAAATATATTTTTTTCCCTCTATAATACTCTAGTATCCTGACTTTCGACCAGCTACTAGGGGAAAATAGGGCGGCGATTGATTTGGGTGTCTCAACCTTTTTGGGGGAGGGGTGCGTGGGTCCCCAAGTATTAGACAGGAAGGCAAAGAGTTACGATATGGAATGGCTTAGACACAATTCTAATATTGTGGCTTTTTGGTAACTTTGTCAGAACTCGTGTTGGTGAGAATACGATACGGAGAATGTAGAGCACTCCGAGCGACGGCGGATGGCTGTGTACACCCTCCTCTAGGATATACGCCTAGAAGCAATGTTTGGAACATAATCAATCCGTTGAAATGCCGATGTCCAAAAGAAGACGCAACTCATCGCTGTTCTTTTGTTTCCCGCTTTTTACATTTTTCTGCATTAATAACCAGTTCGTAGATTTCTAGGAGACTAGGAGATTAATCTCTGCAAAGTTACGCCCTGGTATTCTCCAAAGATGGATATGGCCTTGAAAGGACTACGAGGGATCGATAGGGAGAGGAGCTGAAGTCGTTTGACAGAAAAGGCAAGATGTTGAATGTCATTCTCAGCTCCGCCTATTGGAGGATTTATTGTCTACTGTCAGCACCTTTCCTTCCTATCCAACCTGAGTTTGGTGATGATTTTCGCAATATGCTTCTGGGGAACAAAAAGGTGTCTTAGTGCGGACTACATGGGTACACCGAAGTAGATAAAAGAAGAAGAAAGTTGATATTTTCGTCTGGAGACCAGTGGTGGTGAAAGCCTGTGGCTCTAAGGAGATTTTTTATAGCGCTCACGATGGAAGAGAAGGAGATGGACGAGAACCTGGATCACTAGAGAAAGGGGAACGATAGGCAAAACGCAGAGTCGTCTGGCGTGTTTATCCTCTACGTACGAGATTGGGATTCGACTGACCCAATTGTCGCCATCTGGTTCAGGTTGAGAACGAAGTAGTATAAAGTTGTTGGCTCTCATGCGAAATATAGAGTTCTATGTACCGCAGCGCAAGATGTTAAAGACGAAGTCCGGTCCAACGTTGTAGCTTCATGATGAACCTAACACCCTCTCTAAGGCAATTGATCCCAGTCTGATATCACAAGGTCTCGCAAAAGTGAGTAAGTTAATAATACTATTAAATAAAGAGGCCACGGTGCAGCGATTTTGAGTAGCAGAGGTGAATTGTTACACGTTTGTTAGACACTAGATGCACGTCACATACAGACTCACAACAATGAGGCGAAAGGCCTAATAACTGACGCATCTTGTCAAAACCACGTTGCTTTTCCTATCCTGCCAATCCGAGCTCTACTATATCCGCGTAGAGATTTGTATTCTATTTGGCAGAGAGAAAGAAAAGCCTAGTATTTGATATTCCTTTGCTTGATATCTCTTGGGCCTGATCTCTTCTACAGCCAGTGCTAGTGAGCCTCGATATTTTGATTTCTTAAGCCGCATCGAAAAATAGAATCTCCTTGCCATCCTCGATTTTCTCCAGACTTCTCTGCCGTAGGTGTGCTGATAGTGGAGATGGAGAAGAGAGATGCTATTATAGGAGCACGAGACAAGGCGCGGATTATGTAGTCTAAGAAAACAGGCCCAAGCTGCGCTTCCTCTGTCTTCCTCGTCGGCTTTCGGCTTCGGCTCAGTCAAGAAGCATCTCGCCGTTGGCCCTACTGTTGCCGTTTGCCGCTGCTGCTGAAGCGGCCATCGCCCCCTTTCCTTTTAATAAAATTTTCGTTTTTGGCTTGCTCGAAGAAATTGATATCGACGCTGCCGTTGCCGCTGCCGCGGCTGCCATGGAAGATGACACAAATTCTTCTGCTTGCGCTCGGGCTTCTGCTTGGATTTCTTCTGGGGGTCGTGTGTCGCTCTGGCATCCAGGGCAGTTGTGGATCACTTCGTGCGCAAAGACATCACAGTCGATGCAAAAGTGGTTTCCGCACACTTCGCATGCATATCTCCCGCTCTCACTAACACCTTTAAGCTCTTTGCTGATTCCAGAAACTCTGCTTGTGGCTCCTACGCTGTCCCCGGATATCACATCCCCATTTGTTGTTCCAGAACCCAGAATGGCGGCAGCTGATGCCGCAGCAGCCACGTTGGCGGAATGAATTTCGCGCAGCTTATCTGGCGGAGGGATGTCGGGGAAAGTGACCAAACAGGCGTGGCAGGCGGTGGCCGCCCGCTGCTGGACGGCGGCGGCGGCCTCGGCCCAAGACACCTCGACCCAATTGCGAAGCGGGAAGAGATGGTGGTATGAGCGGGCCAGATGCGTTGATAAGATCAATGTTAAACCGCACGCCGGGCACTCTGCGGGAAGGCGGCACACCTTGGTTCCACAGCGGGTGCAGGCGTAACCCTCGCGGACAGGCTTGTTGTGGCAAGCGCAGACACTGAGACCGCCTCCTCCCGCTACAGTGGTGTCGGCGATGGCACGGCTAGGGAATCCCATCATGAGCAAGCTCGCTTGGTCGGTATTAGCATCGTAGGTAGAGCTTTGATGGTTGCCATTGTTATTATTAGCCCGGGTAACTGGAGGTGTGGTCGCTGCTAGGACAAGCTCGCGAAAGTGCACATCATGCAGAGCGACTGCGTAGGAGCGGTCGTCGCCGCCATTTGTGCGCATGCAAATTTCAGAGCATATAGCCACTTGGGCGGCCAAACCGACAATGGATACGCGTATGCGGTCCGCAATTAGGGCTGCTATGGTGTCATGGATGTCGCCTGGGTCAGACGACAGCAGGGCGCCGAAAATGATGAGTACCTCGCGCGTGCCGTGGGAGGGCGTGTGAAAGAGGGCACCACGACACATCTCCAGAGCGTTCTGCAAACTTGGCTGACCTAGCGGCTCGACACTGTCCCACTCACGGAGGTGCTCGAGGTGCTCGGCCGGGTTGCCGCCCATGTCGCTCAGACGTATGGCGACACCATCGCGCATAGCAACGATAGCCAACTGAGAAATCGGGTTCTGCTCGAAGTAGGCTCGGACGAACTCGGCCGCGCAGGACAAAGCCACGCGATGGCACGTAGGTAGATAGTCGCGTGAGGCCATAGCAAAGCTCATGTCGAGCACGAGCACCATGTGGCGGATGATGCCGCGCTGTAGCGGGGTGGTGTCGCGCAGGACACGGCGGCGTTTCTCGGCAGCTTCGAGAAATTCAACGCTCAGCACTTGCCCATCATCTGCTTCGCCTACGGTGTCCCAAGACCGTTTGACCGTCTCCCATGCAGCCTGGCCACCACGGCCGTCCCGCCGCCGGCGTTGTTGCCCGGCACTGTTGTGACCGCCTGCCCTCCTGTTCCCTCCTGCCACACTGCTTCCGCCAACGTTGGGTCCACCTCCACCTGGATGATGCCTTCCACTGTGGTGAGAGTGGTGGCGGTTCTGGTGGCCGCCGTGGGATTGTCGCTGGTCTTCACCCCGCTCGTGCGTCACATGGTGGTCTTCGTATTCATCTGAGGACGCGTTGTCGACATATTCACCGTCCGAGTCCGCCATGCTGGACTGAACAATCGACTCGAGTCCTCCTCCCCTCAGTCGGGGGGGAGGAGGGAAATATAAAAGAAAGCAAGAAATAAAGGAGCCAGAGGTGCGCAGCACAGGAGCAGAATCGAAATTTTAAAACGGAAGCAAAGTGACCGAAAAAACTTCGAAATCGGTAAGAGCTCTAAGCTCTGTTGTTCTCGGAGTGGCAAGGGAATGCAATCTAGATAAATGTCGATGATGGAAGGAACGTCAGATAGTGGAGAACGAGAATTTGCATCTGGGTTGCAAACGTCAAGGAAGAGAGACGGTGGCTGAAGGGTCGATTAATGACTTTGCCTAGATTCAGCGAGGCTGTTGGCGGAGGGTGGATGGATGCGATGGTCTTGTGAAGTTAGCTTCAAAACTAGCAGTCGCAGGCTCAACTACTAGAGTAGCCTTGTACGCCACAAGTCAAGATTTGGCCAATCACATCGAGTCTGTTGGATACATTTCAAATTTGCTCGAAAAACACCACAAGAGAAAGCTACGAAATTCATGACAATAACAAAAGCAGCACTCAATTTGATTCACAACGTCTTTGACAAAGAGCACCTGATCGGTATTTCTTTCAAAATGTGCTAGATCGACTAATATATAACAACTGATCCTCTGAAATGGGTATACTCAAGATACAAAACATACAAAAACAACTAGCACAAAATGCGTTGTTATAAAACAAAAATCCAAGCCTCCCCTCACATTCACCATAATCGTGGCAAATGGCTCGCAGCTCGCATAACCTCGTTTTCCTCCACTTAGCCTCGTTGTAGGCTTATAGGGTGGTAGGTATCCAGTCTCATCGTGCTGTTGCTCGTATTGAGATACCGGGCTGTTGGATAGGCTGACCGGTGTCGCATCTGTAAAATGAGAGACAGTCGTGTTCCCTCTTCATCCCTGTTATGCTCTCTCATCGTCCTTCCAATAACCAGAAATTTTGGTTTTCTGTCGTGTTCATTCCGCCTTTTCGTGTCAAAACGTATTAGTCGGACATAAAATGGTAACCGTCAACCGTCTAAACGTCGGAATATTGCGAATATTTGATAGATATCATCAAAAATTGTTTTAGCACCTTGAGGTGCCACCATATTCTTGCCCCGCCACCACCTGTGCTATGCCCCTTGAAATGCCAAATGAGTGTAAGAAGGTAAAGAAAAAAGGAATGTAAATCAAGCCATATTAACTCCCGACACCGGTGACGCGCTGCTTGTGCACAATGCATATTACTCCTGCTTCTGTTGCAGCTACTTCTGCCTCCGGCTTATTGATACGATGGGGGCATTGGCCAATCGTCTTCAGTGATACTAGACCAGAAGACCCAGACCATGACGACTGCAAGTAGAGTGAAGAGCGTCTCGAACAGCGCGCCATCGATTTTGCCGTTTGTACCATTGCAAATGTGGGGGCTGATGACATAGTTGAAGATCTGGCCGAGGGCAAACATGATCGCGGCCGCGGTCAGATAGATCAAGGGCCGCGTCTCACCGAGCACGCTCAGAACAAGATATGCTTCTAAGACATAGTAGGCGACAAGGAAAACAAGGGGCGCCAGCTGATAAAGAACGTAGAGGGCAATGCTTCGGTTTGTGCCCTCTGGCGGGCCAGTGAGCGAGGAGTCAAAATGACCAGTCCAGCTGTAGCCAGTGTCGAGAGCAATATAACCCGTACCAATCAACAAGACCAATGCTGAGAAGATGAATAGGCCAAGCGAAAGCGGGGTGCCGTCGTCTAGGATCTGGTAACCAACAAGTGCATTTAACAGAAGAATCCATGTTGTGGCGATAATGAACCCCAGATGTATGCCGGTGAAAGCCTATAGAAAACGGTGTTAGCATACCTCGCTGGAATAGAAAAGCCATTTTTCTTTCATATGAGAAGGGCCAGTGAGGAGCCAGTGTCTACTTACGACTCGAACTTTACCGCTAAGAGGAAATTCTCCAACAGTGAAAATTTCGCAGATCTCGATGGCAATGTAGCCAAGAAGGAATAGTTGCATTTCTCTGTTTAGTAGAAAACAACAGTGGTTAGCGTGTATCTTATTAATTGAAGCGATTTCATGTTCCGGGGGTGTGAGAAATGAAAGCAATCTGACGAAGCGACAGTATAGAGATTGGAATCCACGAACCTGCGTCCCACAGCGGCCTTTTTACGGTCCGAGCGGAATATCAGAAAGGCAGATACGACGATGGCAATGCCACATAGAATTATCGAACCTGTGATGAAATTATTAGCAGACAGCAAGGCAAAACGAATCAAGCAAGTAAGTAGGAGCCACTAATCATTGCGCGCTGTACAGTAACAAAATAATAAATAATAAATAGTAAAACCTTATGACTTACCCAAGTTTCCTAGTATTCTGCCATTGCCCAATGGTATACCGGTCAACTCGCAGCCTCCCCATGGTCCAGTCTGGTTTTGGAATGGAGAAAGCACCTGTTCCGATCGTTAGTCCATCTCTGGAATCAGTGCAAGAGAGAAGAATATCAGGTAGAGCCTCTGCTATAGCAAGGGAATACTGATATATTCGTCATTCTTACATTGCAGATGGGTAATGTGGAATCGCGACAGAATCTCTACAAAGGCGATTTAATGTCAGTGCGGCCGTATCTTTTTGCAGCTTGGCTGCGACGAACATCAATGACAAAGGAGACTGAAGTCTCCAGCAAATTGATGCGAGGTGAGGAGAGAAGAAAACTCACGTCGAAATTTCCGAATTGTGTAGAACCCATTAGAATGGATTGTGACGGCGCAGAGCACTGCGCGCTCGGCCGACGACGGCGTAGAGTGTTAGTTTTTGGAAACGAAGCTCGTGTGCTAGAATTCCTTATGGGCTTGCTTCTTTTTGAAGACGCGCCGTTGTGGCTTTCGCGTCCTTCTTTTCTAGTAGTTGGTTTTATTCTTCTTCTACTACCGTCAGTTCTGCTTGAACTGTGTCAATCAAGAGTGAATGGCCGGTCAGAAAACGCAATCGGGGTTGTGCTCGATAAAGAGACCCGGCCTTTGAATATTCGGCTGCGGCAGAGTATATCGTCGCAGCTTGTCAGAGACAGGAATTGGCTGGTTTGGCACTGGAACAGTTTGCGTCTGAGCCTTTGTCTTTCTGGATTCCGCTAATTTGCGAAACGATCAAAAACGGAGCGCAATCGATTGATGCTGAACTCGGCGCAGGTAGTGAAAAACAGTCTGGATTGTTCCTTTGGGTATCTGTATTCCTAGTACGCAGGAGAGAGGCGATGATATGATAGGCAAGAAAGTCAGGCAGAGGATAGGAATCCCCCAAGAATAGAAGCGCCTGTTTTCTATTTCTCTGTAGTCGTGTCGCGATTATGTCGTCGCTAGGAGTGACGGACGTTCCCCTTTTTCGTCTCTTAATTTGTCCTCTTTTGTAATTTGTTATAGGTGTTAAAGGAATAGCAGGGCATCCACGGCTGGAAGAAATCCAGGAACCCTATATTTGTCTTTCTCTTTGCTGATATTATCGTTGGTATTTTTGGAGTGAGAAAATAGATTTCTGTTCGGGTTGCGGAAGAAGAGAGAAAATGCAAGAGGGAAGCGAAATGGAAGGATAGGAAAGAGGATCAGGCAAACAGCAGAGCCACAGCAACCGCAGAAACTAAAGCGGTGGGCACTCCGTTTTCCTTTCCCAATTTAAGCATCAATGCTTTCACTTCCGTAAGTTGGGGGGTTGAAGTGGTGGAGAGCGACAAGGATTCTGCGCTACAATTATTTCATTTCATGCTACCTGCACACCGTACGAAGTAAGCATAAGAAGAGGAGAGACGGAAGAAAGGTGGAAAGAGGGAGCAAGTTTAGAGACTTGGCCAAAAACAAGAAACCCCAGCCATCGTAAGAAAGCCGAGGAAAATACGGATCGTACTACCAAATCCTTGTGCATACGGAATGTAGCACTCGTACTCCGTTCCTGTAGCGTTAGCACCTTTTTCTGGTCTAGTTTTTCCTTCTGTTAGGCTCCGCTATCCCATCCGACCCATAGAAAATCATGAAATAGAGGCATTTATTGGTTGATGAGGACAGACCAGTTTGTCTACCCCTGGAGCCAGGTTAACCAAAGTTTCGCGCCAGGGACAAGTCTACTGAAGGCCTTTTTGCTCTTCATAAGCTATTAGATACAAGGAGAGGTGCTATAAATACCCTGTATAATTTAGTACTCCTCTATATTTCTACAGAGTACTTTGTACATCGTAATCGCAACGCCTCTGTGCGCTAGTGTCCTTTCTTTCATCGTATCGAGTGGCTGCGCAGCTCCAACGCGGAGTAGCCTGTTATGCTCTGGAGCGAGTGTTGGCACCAGAGCGGGACACGAAAAACGGGCGCTCAGCGTCCCTGCTTGCAGATCCATCTTTGTGATGTGTGTGCAAGGGTGAGCTTTTCAGATTCGCCTGGCCAGGACCGTGGTGAAGATTGACTGACTGGCATGCAAAGATGTCTAGAGAGAGCCTCTTAAAAGCGGATAGACCCGTCCATATCAGGTTTTGGAGCCAATTATTAAAGCTACTTTTGTCTCAAAAGAGACTCGCGTTGAACATTTGAGTGATATGCAGAAATCATAAGCGGGAAGGTGAGTACGATTTGGCGTCTTTTGATTTTGTGCGGTGGCTGGCTTCTCTTTGTTCTCCGTATATTTATGGTTAGATTCTCAAGTGTGGGAGAGCCAGCTGACGGACGGTCTGGCGACGGTGTCGAAAACTACTATTGGGCCGAAAATGCAAATCTGCTGTTCGGGTTGGTGTTCTGGCCTGCTTTTGTTTTATGCATGATGAGTTGGTCTCGGGTTTTCTGGGCTGTCGCTCTCCTCTTCGTTGTCCCGTTCTTTGAGTCAACCGTTTATGCATGGCGAAGCACATGCAGCGTGCCGGAATTTGATTTCTCTTTTGTCCAAGGGAGCATATCTTTGTCTACAAGTATGTCCGCTCATCTTTTGCTTGTGATATCTTCTCTGCCGCAGCGAATCAATTCGAATGCGTTGTTTCACTTCCAAATACTATCGCAGGCTATAACCTATTAATTGTACTTTAGCCCATTCTCTTTTCTCTATTCCCTTCTCATTATCTGACCCACGGGCGGCCTAAGCGTGATAGGGAGTGTGCCGCGATTGCTTCCATGCGACGGCGATCAACTAGCAAAATGCAGGCGGGTTTGGATCGATTAGCTATCGATAAGTTACGCATATCAACAATTAGAAATACTCAGCGGCTATTACTGTGCTTGTTCCCCTGGCCTGCTTCGTTCCTCTCTTTTGACATTCTCAGAGAACCATTTAGTGCGCCTAGGAGAGGTTTGTCAGACCAGGGTGTGTTCGAGTTCGGTAGAGGTAAAATGAGCAAAGCCGGTGCACCGCCGTCCAATTAATAGTCTTGCCCAGAGGTGAATTTACGGAGTACAGAGCTATGATTTCATTTCGCAAGGGCTACTGCACCGTTTTTTATACGAGCAATAGACTGTCATTATTAGATGGTTTCAGTGTGGGCTAATACCCTGCAAAACAAAAGTCACGACTCCTTTGTAAACTAGCCCCTTTCAAATTTCCGTTCACTAGGTTAGGGAAACATGAGTATTAGCTAGGTATTTATATATGTACATATGGACAGGTGGATGCGTAGAACAATGGCAGAAGAACTTTGTTTTACGGCAGAGCTCGCGAACCAGACGAGCTAAATGAACCAACAGGGGATAGAGACGAATGCGTATGGAGCGACGAGACATTACTCCCTACTATGTATAGTATATATTATTTGGGCTGCCTAAGGCACTACAGAAGCCAGAGGAATAGAGTCGCAGAAAGCCACAAAATAGATACAAAATTCCATCTTACAATATAGAAGGAAAATGTAAGCCAACGCCCGTAAGATGCTGCTGCATATGGTGTGAATACGCCTATCGCCTCAGACGAGCATCAGATCTGATATACGGACAAAACATCGCACAGGAAAATATGTGGGAAGACGAACTGAAAGGAAATGGGCTGTCTCGTATACCAATAGATAATTGGACGATGGGGGAGACGAAGTCATTTCGCCAATATCCTCCCTTTTGTCGTACAGTCTGCTTTCGCTGCTTTTCCTAATTTTGATCTCCATTGTGCCCAATTTCGCTGAATCCCTGAATCCAGAGGCAAGCAAGCCCTGGTCATCTAGAAAGGGAGATGAACTTACGATCCCTGCAAAATCTCCTTACCGCAATGACAGGAGAATTTTCCCCCGCCAGATCGACGAACAAGAAAGTGCAAAAAGAAGCTAAAAGACTACCAACATCAAGAAGAAAAAACAAAAATACCCCCCCCCCCCCCAAACCAGAGGAAAAGCTGAAGGTCAGCTTGTCCGTTAAGAAGGTGACGGTGCGGCAACTTAGACGCACACCTGAAGCTTGGGCCTCCGTTTTCAGCACCTGGACGTTTTCTTCACAAAATACAGTGTATGTACTTTTTGTACGTTGAGATAGAGCAAAGAGGACAATATTATCCAACTAAGAGATTACTGTTAGAAGGCTTTTGGCTGTCTCACTATGGTGGCTGTGCGATTGGTAAATTATGTTGCCGTCACGATTCGCCCTAGTTTCCCTCCAAGACATACTTGCGACAGCGCCGAAATAAATTGCACCCTGCGGAACGGCTGGAGATCTCTGAAGTCCGCCGTCTCCGAATCCTTGGCTGCTTTTTATAGATTATGAGGAAGGAAGAAATGGTCATACATATAGTCATATGTAGGCTTTTAGAAACAAGTAATAATGATGGCTTCTAAGCTTAACTTGCTTCCAACAGGGTCAGTGCATCGTTGAACTGCTCGTGTCTATCCCGACCATGTAAACAATCGTCTTTGTACACGAGGAACCTCCGTGTGCCCTAATGCGTATGCTTTTTGGATGACCGAGACAGCAGTTTGTCGTCTTCGCGTGATATGCTACCAAGGGTTAGATGAGAGACATGGTGGTGAGGGATGGATGGAGTTTGATTAATGTAATCATTTGCCACAACCCTATCAATTACCAAGGGTGGTCCATCTGAGCCACAATGTTAAACAGCAAACCGGGAAAAGAAATAAAATCCTATTGAAAGCAATGGCTCTCGTATCTTTCGATTGGATCCTACTGCAAATCCATCCCAGATCGCTAAAACTGCAACATATTGCTGTCCTTCACAGGTTACTTAGCGAAGAGCATGTGGATGCTTGGTGGTCTACGTCAGCAAGTAAGAGGAAGGCGTTTTTCATTCAGCCTCAGGTCTTGTGGCTCCAAAACCAGGTCCCGAGGCACATTACGAAGCAGTGGAAACTTGCCAAAAGCCGACTACACCAAGAAATCGATGGTCAAATACTCCGAACCCCATACAATACTGTATCTCGTGCGCCGTCTCGTGGTCCCACTAAGAACTGCCTAGCAAAGCACCAATCCCCACTGTTGCCAATTAAACCAGATAAAATACCTACGTCATCAAAAAGTCGAACACAGCGAACGAGGCAGAGCACGTGGTTTCTACCTTCAGGTTCTTGGCTCAACTTTGCGCTGATACTGCTTTGAGAAAGGAGGAATGTGGTCGCGGCAACAAAAAGGAAGTGAAAGAAGTCATTTTTCTGCTTTTCTGTATGTGTAGGGGGACAATAGGCTTTCTTTTGGTCGATCTGTGTTTGCCTTTTTGTGATTCTGAGAATCAAGGAAAACGTGGAGAACGCTAATAAGCTGCCCCTTTTCCCATTAGCCTTACAGTGGCGCACAGTGGCCTGCTTACACTGTCCTTCGTGCGAGATAATAAACTGTGAGCGAAAACGCGCGCTTCGGGCGTCAAGGCCTGCTTGTAGATAATTGGTGGGCTAGGACATAGCACACTGTCGCACTGTCCGATGCTTGGTGCGCCTTCTTTCATTTTTCCTTGAATGACAAGCAATTTTGTCTTGTGCCTTGTTTACCGGCTTGTTTTCTCTATTTTCATCTCCCGCCATCATCAACCGGCACATTGCTTCTATCGTGCAGACTTTCGACTCATATTGCCATCGATATTGGAAGAGACCAAGGCGGGAGGCATCAGCGCCTTTGTTGTTATTTGTTTCCCGTGTAGGCACACGGGAGTCCAAAGATAGGCAGCCGTACAGTCAATCTCAAGAGAAGCAGACGAAAACCACCGTCTTCGGCCCATTTACGCTCACTTTCCACCAGACAATCCCTTTCGCCCAATTCCCCTCCCAGCTTCCCCACAAAGCAAGACCCAAAGGGTCACGCAGACCGAGTCATTCGTTGATGCCTTGATTCACTCTTTGCTCATCCTTACCCCCCACGTTCTCCCTTCCATTCCTTATTTCCTTTTGTCCTTCACTCTTGTCTTTAAGTTGCGGACGGGCGCTGCCGCTTCACAGCCCCCATCTTGTCCAAGATTCCTTCCTTCACAAGCTCGGGCCGTCTCCCGTCTAACATTCCTCTTCGAACGCTGTCTTCCGGCTCCGGTACATCCGCGTCACGCACCCACGCTAATCGGCAATCGGGGGCATCCTTGCTTGCTTCCTCCTCGCGGCCCGGTGCGTCTTCAGGACAGCGTCGCAGCCGGGACTCCTTTTCCTCTGACGCTAGCGGCGACTCACGCTCTCGCTCTTCTTCAGACTCTGAGTCTTGGCTCGACACCGGTGACATTGCCGAGCAGTTGGCCGACGACGGTGACAATCATCCTACCGTTCGCGCCCGTCTGTACGACAACATTGACGAAGACACCCTTGCCACCGTCTTGAAGCGGCACCCTTCTTCGACAACTAAAGGGCAGACCAAAAAGCAGCCCAAGCACGTCCACTACGAGGAATCTGGTGACCGTCATCTGTCGTCCGATCGTTCTCACCACGGACACCACAACCGCCACGGCCATCACGCTGGCGTCGTTAATAAAGAAGCCATCCAAATACCTGATACTGTTGTTCGGCGCGTCTCCGCCGCCGAACGCATACTTGCCTCCATCATGTCGGGCGGTTCGTCTTCCATACACGGCTTGACCGGCAAGCCTTTGATGTACGAGAAGCCCGCAATGATCGGTGCCTGAACCATCCCCCTCAGACAAGAGATTTACTGACATGCTCGATAGTTATTTTACAAGCATTTTTGTATCACTCGGTGTTTTTTTGTTTGGATATGATCAAGGCGTTATGTCGGGCATTATCACGTAGGTCCTTTCCAAAGATATGCTGTCATCCTGTTTCGTTCTTGAAGTTGACCAACGCTCACCCCTTGTTTTATGTAGTGGCTCGTTCTTTATAGATTACTTCGATAACCCCTCCAGAGCAGAGGTGGGTACTATGGTTGCTATTCTCGAGATTGGCGCCTTTATATCATCCCTCATTGTCGGCCGCGTTGGCGATATCATCGGACGACGGAAAACAATTCTCTATGGCTCTATGATCTTCTTTACTGGTGGTGCTCTGCAGACATTTGCTACTTCCATGGCAATGATGATGATTGGGCGCATTATTGCTGGTCTCGGAGTCGGTATGCTCTCTACCATTGTCCCTGTTTACCAGTCTGAGATCTCGCCGCCCCACAACCGAGGCAAGCTTGCCTGCATCGAGTTCTCTGGCAACATCATCGGCTACACCAGCTCTGTCTGGGTTGATTACTTCTGTGGTTTTATCAAGAGTGACCTTTCATGGCGCATTCCCCTGCTAATGCAGTGCGTCATGGGTGCTCTTCTTGGCCTCGGCAGCTTGATTATCGTCGAGTCACCTCGTTGGCTACTCGACAACGATCACGACGAGGAGGGCATTGTTGTTATTGCAAACTTGTACGGTGGCGGCGACATCCACAACCCAAAGGCCCGCGATGAATTCCGTGAAATTAAGATGAACGTGCTACTTCAGCGCCAGGAAGGCGAGCGGTCCTACGCAGACATGTTCAGACGGTATAAGAAGCGAGTTTTGATCGCCATGTCGGCCCAAGCTCTAGCGCAGCTGAACGGCATCAACGTTATCTCCTACTACGCCCCATATGTATTTGAGTCGGCAGGATGGCATGGTCATGAGGCTATCCTCATGACCGGCATCAATGGGATCACTTACTTTTTATCGACCATCCCCCCGTGGTACATTGTCGACCGCTGGGGTCGCCGCGTGATTCTGCTGACAGGAGCCGTGGCTATGACAATTGCGCTCTCCTTCATCTCATACTTTATCTTCCTGGATGTGGATTCAACTCCAACTTTTGTGGTCGCTTTTGTCATGATTTACAACGCCGCTTTCGGTTACTCATGGGGCCCCATTCCCTGGCTATATCCTCCGGAGATTCTACCTTTGAGCATCCGCTCGAAGGGCGCAAGCTTGTCTACAGCGACTAATTGGGCTTTTAACTGGTTGGTCGGTGAGCTGACCCCTATTCTGCAAGAATGGATCAAATGGCGCTTATATCTTGTGCACGCCTTTTTCTGCTCGCTGAGCTTCGTTGTTGGTAAGTTCTTTGATACTCCCTCCTCTGCTTCAGCCTTTGTCAGATTTTGGTGTAAGACATTTAACAATGTATGCAGTGTGGTTCTTTTATCCTGAGACGTGCGGTGTTCGCTTGGAGGACATGGACTCCATTTTTGGAGATGCCAGCACTGCTGTCGGCACGCCTCGCTCGGCCGGCACGCCTTACTATGGCGGCGATTCCGAGGCAGGCTCTCTATTACCGCCTGGTTCTCCTGTACCATCGCTCGACATTCGTGCTCCTCGTGCTCCTTTTGGGCCCTCGAGTGCAATCCCGGGTCTGAACATTAACCCACCTACGTCAATCCATGATAGTTCTCCAAGCCGCCGCGCTGGTGAAGGAAGCACTGGTGGTGGCGTCTCCGGGTGGTTGTCACGCGTTGGCGTTTTCCGCACCAGCTCACCCAGCGGGTCCGAAGGCGGTGGCAAATATGCACCGCTTGGCCAACGAGATGAACAAAGCTAGATTTGTCCATTATCATCATATATAAACCTCATACACTACTATCCTTTGTGTACACTGTCCCTTTTCAGATTTGAACTTTTTTGATGGATATCTTTTCTTATTGGTGTTTATATAGACCTGCACGAGGTTGCGTTAAATGGAAACGTACTCATATCCGCATAGTGGTAGAGAGCAAATTGATGCTCTTTAGACCGGGGTTGCAAAGGCCGGTTTGTATAACCGAAGGGAATGGCAGCCTTATATGAAAGGACCATAAGGCGATGGAAATTTGGATATATTGTACTACTACAATGAAGATCAGAGAATTTTCAATGAAATATTTTCTAATCATAAGGTACACGGATCTTTCAAGAAAAGAAATGCATAATTTTGCCCGTTTTGTTTCGTCTTGCTGTGTAGGTTATACAGTTATACTTCAGTGGTATACTTTTCTGTACTCGAAATAGCTAGATGTGTTGTGCGGACTCTCTTATTGGCTCGTGCGCGAAGTTCAATTTTTTTGCTCTGGTATAAATTCAACGGTCTTTCGACCATAGGCTTAGGTCAGAAGGCGTATCTCCATCTTTTTCATGACAGCAGATTCAATAAATATATTAATTTAAGAATGTCTAATGCTGAGCTGGTTCAGGCTTACCGCCGCCTGTACCGCAGCGCCCTGCGAGCTGTCCAATTCTCAAAGCCTGCGCGATATGTCGTTCGCGATCAACTTCGCGCCGCGTTCCGGGGGGAGCGGTCAACTCTGACATCTGAGGCGAACGGTCAATGTACGCGCGCATCTTTTAACCCTGAAGCTGTCCGCCGCACCGTGTGGTTCCTCAATTCTGCTGCAGAATATCGTGGTATCGAACATCGCATTGTGCGCAATCTTGTCTTGACTGCCTACTGGCGCCGGCGCCGGGCCGCCAAGGAACAGCTCTCATGGTCCCAAGTTCTGGCAAGGAAAAATGCCCCGCAAGTGTAGGTTCTCCACTCTCAATTGCCTTCAGCACTCTTCAAACAGGTCAGCACCATTAACTTGTCAGTGATGAGATCGATCGGACCGCGTATGACCACTACGACCGGACTGTACAAAAACTAAACGAGACGATGGGGCTGTGTTTGCGCTGAGAGAGTAAAAGCGCTGCCTGCTGGATCGTTATTCACTGACCCACGGCATATACCAACTCTCTCAGAGGCGGAGCACAACGACATCGAATGTATACGAATCTCAGGCGCCAGGCATTCTGCAAGGGAACCGGCTGTTTCTGAGAAACCTCCGAAAACGAGAGAGCCCATGATACGTTTACGGCTCTGGCTGCAACAAATCCTTATCTCAGTCTACCCCGTATGAAGCTGTCTCGTTTGACAGCCGACGCTGAAACGTGCCCGGATGGCACCTACTTGTAGTGAAGAATCGGGGGACGGGCCAGCTCCTACGGGCTTTGCGCGAGACAATATATTTTATTGTATCAGGCAAAACGTAGACAAAATCTGGCGGTGTGGCGCCATAGTCAAACGAGAGGCGGGAGGCGGTAGCTTTTGTCTGCAAAAGTTCAGATCCGTCCGCTGTTGTATTGGAAACAAAACATCGGTTCCTAGTCCAAGAAAACAAGGAGAGACTGGCCCGATTGCGATGAAACTGTATAACTACTGCTATACTGCTCCGTATAAAGTCATACAGACGGGAAACTGGTGTGGTTCGATGGAATATAGCTACCGAGCAACGAGTTTCTCTATTTTGTTCTATTATTTGTTTCACAAAACCTTTTTTCTCTGTTGTATTCCTCATGGATCTAGTTGCACGCGTAGGGTCACCTTCTATATCGAAAGAGGAGAGGAGGGCATGTGACCCCTGTGTGTCAAAACAGGATGTACACTACTTGCAACCCCGTACACTGATTTTGATTGGAAGGATTGGGTGCACAGTGAACAGGAAAGGCTGCCGATGACGTCGGCTGGGCATATCATGAAATTTATCAATAGCAGCGAGCAAATGAAAGACGCATGGCTTTTTGCTCGGATACGATGGGGCTGTAATTACAAGCAAGAACCGCGGAAGCAAGCCGCTGTTGACCTCTAGGCAAAAGGTGCAATACTGGAGAGCAACAGACTGCAGTAATAAGGAAATCTGAATGGGAAGTAGTGCAATTGAAACCTAACTGCACTTATAATATCTTTTACACGAATGCAGAAATTGAGGAATAGCCTGTGATAGATGCTTGCTAGGAATGAGCTCTTTGCTGAAGGAAGTATTCTCCCCGTTTCTCTACATTCAGGTGCGTACTGAATTCATGTTCGTTCGGCTGTAGCTCGGCTACTAGTGACCTTCGTTTTCGTCGAACGGCCAAAACATCTCCGTACAACGACCTCTCCTCTCCTAGCTAGGCTACGATGGGTAGCGCCAATATAGCAGAAAGAATACTGTACAGCTTTGTCTGCATGCCCCAAGCTCTGCTGGCTTTCTGTGTTCTTCTGCGTCTCTCCTAGTGGAGCTCTTTGCATACCACGGCAAAACCCCGCAGAATCGTTTGTTTGTTCAATTTCCCCTCAACAGTCATAGCCAATCGGCCTTAATAACTAGGCCAATTCCTGACTCTGACCTCCAGGGGGGTGGTTGGCATTATCGAACTTCTCTTTGTTTCCTCTCCTGGTGTCGCTCATCTCTCATCTCGTGTTAATCCAATACATGCTTGTGTATTTTGCTTTACAACTGTTCTTTGCCTCAAGATAAGGCCCACCCCACCGCCGATCCGTCGCCCGACCCTCTCGTCCTCTTTACAGTCCTTCGTCTACTATACTACTCCCCTCCTTTGTTTGTCTCTCAAGTGGTACGGCACTTTAATAAAACAGCGGACGCAGACGGTGCGCGCTTTTCCAACCTTGGCTCTGCTTCTTTCCTTTGAAGGAGCTGTGCTCTGGAGAGAGCACGACAGCGACAAGTTTAAAAAGGCCACATTTCCGGGGGCATTGTGGCTTGCTGGCGCTTGACATCTCGCAGAGCTTCAATTCCTAGCAGCTCTGGAATGCTTATGATAACGACAGAACATTGAAACTGTCGCGACCGTTAGCCAGCCTCCTTTCCATCATTTTGCTTCATATCTGTTTTTTGACTTGATGGCCCTTGACTGGGCGCTGGATTGCTGTCTCATTACATTGCAGTAGCCAATCTTGGACCAATCCTAAGCTTTTACATTTCTCCAGACCATCATCCAACCCGTCTTTTCCTTCTACGCCTTGCGAACCATAATCCGACCATCACGGCGCTCCCATACCATCCTCCTCCGCCTCTTCTGGGGCTGTCTCTGGAAACGGAGCATGACCACCCAGACATTCCGAAATCAAGATGATACCACGGTCGCATCCCGCTTTCCCATCATGCCGTCCCAAGGCAGCAGCGACAACACTACTCCAACTAAAAGCACGACCAAAACCACATCCACCACGACGTCCCCTCCTGCTTCCCTGAAGAAAGCCAGTCCGCCAGCAGAATTGCCACAGCGATGGATCAAACGGTATCGTACTGAGGTATGCGCTAGCATGTCTAGCGTCCTCAGCACTGCTTGTGCATTTCCACTGGATAGCGTCAAGACGCGGATGCAGACGTACAAATACGCGGGCTTTGTCGACTGTTTAAAACACACATACAAGACTGAAGGGTTGCGCGGTTTCTTTAGGGGTAAGTTTCTCGTACTGTTTCTTCGTCTCTTTCCCAAACCTCGGCTTTGGCCGTAAACTCTTTTGTGCGGACTGTAAGCAGAACAATAGCTAATGATGTGCGCCCCATGCGCCAACTCTTCCACCAGGCGTGACGGCCCCCATGGTGAGCGTAACAATTGTGCGGACGATATCATTTTCCATCTACCAACGGTCCAAACACGTATACGCAGACTGGATCAACAAAACCTTTGCTTTTGATGTTCTAGGACATGCGAGCAAACCGGGCACGTACCCCCACCTCTGGTCCATTGCCTGCTTTGGGGCTGCCGGTGCCACTGCAGGTTCATGCATTACCGTCATTGCTTGTCAGTGTTTCAGCAAAGTGGAAACTGTGCATTCCTGCTTCTCAAGGGCGGAAAGAGTTCGCTAATATATTATTTCGGGCAGGTCCGTTTGAGTTGACGAAGCTGAGTGCACAAGTTTCTGTTCTTCTCTCTGAGAAAACGCAATGCCCAGATTCAAAAAGCCGCGCTGTCGCCTCGAGTTACCAGAATAAAGGCACCTTTAGGACTATGGCTAATATAGTTCGCCATCGTGGATTGACTGGGCTCTACACTGGCTATAGATTACATCTACGTTCGTCTCTCCCCCTGTCTGTTGTTTGCTCTACCTAAAGAAGTCCTGTGTCCTAAAAGCGCTTAACAGTAAGAGACACTCTCGGCACGGGTTTATACTTTATGACGTATGAGAGCAGCAAGCAGCTTCTGACAAGCTTTACTGGCGATGCTTCCCATTCGAGCCCGGTTTCTGTTTTCGTTGCTGGAGGGCTGTGCGGAATCGTCTCTTGGGCTTTGATATGTATGCTCATCATGTGCTCACCCTGTGCCAAAATAAAGTGCGCTCGCTGACTGACCGGTCCAGACCCGATAGACTCTGCCAAGAGCATCTACCAACGAAATGCGCTTTTATACTCTAAGGGCGAGCGAATAAAGCCTGTCAAGATCAAATTTTTTCAACGTCAAATGTATCGAGGATTGGGTGTTTCGATGGCTCGTTCTTGCACGCTCAACGCCATTTTCTTCTCGTCCTTTGAGTTCTGGAAAAAACGCATCAACGCCCTTGAAGATCGGCCAGGATGGTAATTCTAGACGTGCTTTTTTCTTCTTCTTACCCTCACTTTTTTTTTCTGTCTTGTTGTCGGTTTCTGCGTGTACTTTTTTGTATTTTTTTTATATTTGTTTATATCACATCAAACGCGAAGCGAGAGCACACTTTGATTTAACTGGAGCAACGGATGGCATTGGCATTATAAGGAAACGAGAAAGGGCCTGAGGATGGCATACATTGGATTTCTTTCCTCTTGAAATTTTTGGGTTGTGCATTGTATCTTATTGTATTGCAACACAAAATGATCAAAATTTGACTTGATAACGCTGGTTGATAAGAGAGAAAGCACCCTATATCGTAGGCGATTGACACGATAACTTCTCTTCAAGCCGTGTCCTTGTTGCTGTCGGAAATCTATAGAGGACTATTTCTATGAGCAATGAAGCAGTTTTCACTATTTAGATATTTGTTATTCATATGATACTCCCTGCTGAAAATATTACTTCAAGCCTATAAAATAGGTGCGGCACAAGGCAATTTTGGTGGTACTCTATTACTTTGGCCTGTACGATATCAGAGGAATAAGATGATAAATGATTACCTAATATTAAAGACCATCCACATCACATGGAGATACCGATAATAGATAAGATACGAAATAATTTTGAAAAAAGAGCAGCAATGGTCAATTGTCATACTTATGTTCGCATTTGTTCACACACTTGATCATAAGAAGATGCAGAGGATCCGAGTAGTACGCCATGGGCCCCTCTAGTAATAGGGGTTTTGTTTTTCGCCGAGATGAAGAGAGGAAAGCTGCAGAAGTGGTGAATGATCTCGAGAGAGATTACGCAGAAAAGCCAGGCGCACCTCGGCCCACGGTGTCGGTTGTGGTCGCAAAACTTCAGGTCATTCGAAATCACTCGGTGGGCCGTCAAAAAAAACGCTATTTAGAAGCACTGGCCGAGAAGGTGCTCGATGATCATCGAATGCAACAACTCCAGCCAAATGAAAACGACGAAGGCGGGATGACAAACGGGGATGGGACCAAAAGAGACCAGACCATAGGAGAGAAGATCTATGAGGACGGTGTGGTGGAAATTACCAGTGCCCCTGCTGCGGGTGCTAATACCAGGGTCGAGGCTGCGAACGGGATCGGAAGTCCAAATAAAGGAGAGCAGGATAATGTTGAGATGACTGCACCGGATGAGGCAGCTACAGACGCGACTTCAAAAGCGGCAGACGCATCGGCGTCTGCCACACCTGCCCGGAGGCGTGTACGTCGCGCAGTACGAGAAAAAGATGGAGAATCTGCATCTGCGAGGTTCGCCAACGGTAGGACCAGCAGGAAACGAAAACGGCATCGCTATGGAAGCGGCAGCAGCGAGGAAGACAACGCAGACGAAGATGATGATGAGGCGAAGCGTCGCTCTGGTCTACGAACAGAGATCTTGCCCAATGCTCCCAGGCTAGAAGACGTCGCCGGGATGGACGACATTATCGACCGATGTGCGGGGTATTTTAGTATGCCGCTATGCCAGGGGATTGAATTTGAAAACGGTGGATTTCGACCAAACGATGCCGTTCTGCTGTACGGGCCCTCTGGGTGCGGGAAGACTCTATTGGCAAACGTGATCGCAGCCGAAGTTGGCGTGCCCTTTTTCTCAGTCTCGGGCCCCTCGCTAATCGGGGGTATAAGCGGCGAATCAGAGACTAACATCCGCAACATCTTCGACGAAGCCATTAAACATGCACCTAGTCTCATCTTTGTCGATGAGATTGAAGCCATCGCAGGCAAGCCGGACTCTTCTGGTAAGAGCCCCATGGAGACGCGGATGGCTCTGACGCTCGCCAACAGCATCGACAGGCTCAGCTGGGAGACCAGCGAGGGCAAATGTGTCCTCGTCTTAGCGGCAACCAACAAAGCAGACAGTCTTGACCCATTTGTGCGGCGACGGTTTGATGTGGAGATTTCCGTGCGTATGCCGAGTCAAGAAGCCCGCGAGCAGATTCTGCAGACTATGACGCGTGGTATGCGTCTTTCTGACGATGTCAACCTGGGAGAGATTGCGCGGATGACGCCTGGATTTGTCGGAGGTGATCTGCGAAACGTTGTCAAGACCGCGCAGCTTAATTTCATGTACACAGTTCGTGATTCCCTTTTGACTAGGCTACGGAAAGAGTTCATCCCGCAGGATTCAGATGCGCGTGGTGTACGAGAAGATTTCAGGCTGCTCTGCGCACACAAAAATGCACGAGCGGCACTGTTTGAAACACCTGCCGAAGGTACGGTGGTTTCCTCTAGCAGCACTAGTATAGGCGCTGGCATTACCATGCAGCATTTTCGCGAGGCAGCTGGCTCTGTTCTGCCGGCTGCCAAGCGTGAGGGGTTCAGCACAATCCCCAACACCACCTGGTCGCAGGTCGGCGCTATGGAAGCTTTGCGGAAGAAGCTTGAGATGTCTATTATCGGACCCATTCGGTATCCAGACATGTACGCCAAGGTCGGCCTGAAGCCGGTGGGAGGTATCTTGCTTTGGGGCCCGCCAGGCTGCGGCAAGACGCTGGTGGCCAAAGCTGTTGCCAACGAGTCGAAGGCCAACTTTATCTCGATCCGTGGCCCAGAGCTGCTGAACAAGTGGGTCGGCGAATCGGAACGAGCGCTGCGCGAGTTGTTCGAGCGGGCCCGGGCAATGGCACCCTGTATCATCTTCTTTGACGAGATGGACGCGCTTGCAGCGAAGCGTGACGATGCAAGGTCCGACGGCAGCGCACGGATCGTGAATACGCTGCTGACCGAGCTGGACGGCGTCGTCGACCGCACTGGTTTATTTGTTATCGGCGCTACAAACCGGCCGGACATCATTGATCCGGCTATCAAACGACCCGGCCGGCTAGGCGAGAGCATTTTTGTGGGCCCGCCAACGGCTGACGACCGTGTCGCCATCTTGCAAACGTTGTACCACAACGCTATCCCAGGCGATGTCCAGACAGCGGAGAGCATGGACCTCCTCGCGATGGTGGCCAAGGATGCCCGCTGTACGGGGTTTTCGGGAGCAGATCTCGACCATCTCCTTCGTGCTGCTGGTAAGAAGAGCTTGGAGCGTACAGGTCTGCATAGTGGCATGGAGATGCCACGGATCACACAGGAAGACTGGGAGGTCGCGCTGACCGAAACACAGCCGAGCATAAGCCTGGCGGAGCTTGAGCGGTACGAGAATCTACAATAGCTGAGAAAGGCCCCGAGCATTTTTTGTACATTATCTAGCATGTATCTAGAAAGGTCGCCAGGAATAATTGTTTATGAATAGCAGAATATGTGCAGTGGCGGCGCATTCTATTCGCTCCAACATTTCTCATTATCACATCATCGCAAAGCAGCGCCTTGACGGGGACAAAAATATGTAGAGGAGAGAATATGCTTTTTATAGATTAAACAAGTGAGCAAAGGGGAGATGCTTCTCCCTGGTGGTTTCCCAAACATCAACAGTGTGGCCTACTCAGTAACTGATTTAGTCTGAGAGAACATGTGAGAAAGGAGAAACCTCTAAGTCTAAAAGGACATAGATAACCAATGAAAAAACATTCTACATGAAAAAAGATCAAGAAAAGAAAAGAAGGCCACAAGGAGAGGGATCAAGAGTCAAATCGTAGGCCACTGTGAACTGCAACATTGGTCTCGACGGCCTCTTTTCTTCCCCTGCCTCAGCCATTCGTTCGTTATTCGTCTTCTGGCTGTGTGGTGTGCAGTGCTTCCATTATTCTATTCGTTTCTTTTCTTTCCTTTTTCGTCTAATACGATAGCCTCCCGCTAGATCCGAAAGACAGTTAGAAAGAGTGTGAGATGTTTTCATCTCGCCTTCTCGCCATTTCGGTTCCGGCTCTCTATAGTTGTTTTAAGAGTTCGAAATTTTTGTAGATTTATAAAAGTGTTGGTACACAACGCCGGCGCTTCACCTGGTCGAAGATCGCTTTCTCCCAAAATGCTCCGTGGCCTATCCCCTTCGCCCCTGGCCGTTTCTCAGGATGCCGCTTAAGCGGTAGACTCCTTAAGGAAACTGCAAATGTTGTTAGAGAATAGAACCCAAATCATTTTGGCCATTGAGCAAGGGAAAGAACATACGTAATCAGGTCGTTCCGGTCCTTGTCCTTCTTCAGACCGCCAAAGGCCATCTTGGTGCCGGGGATGTACTTCTTGGGGTTCTCGAGGTAGGTGAACTAGAATTTATGTCAGTCGTCTGATGTCAGACTACTCCTAAAGCTACATTCCAGGGCTGGTGGGTACTTACCAGAGTGCCCTCGTCCCATGTGATACCCTTCTGCTTGTTGGCATCGGTGTAGGCGAAGCCGTCGACGGAGCCGGTCTTGCGACCGAACAGGCCGTGCAGTGCTGGGCCGATCTTGTTGCCACCGTCCTTCTCGACAGTGTGGCACTGCGCACACCGGGTCTTGAAGAGGTTCGCACCCTTCTTGGAATCACCTAGAGAAGAAGGGAAATTCACAGTTAGCGGCAGAAGATCGAAGTACAATTGAAATTGTGCTCTTTGCTGCCAGCAGAAATGGGAAACGAGGAGGTAGAGATCATCATTGCCGTCAGCACATTGCTGCCACTGGGCCTGTCCAAGTCGGAGCCAATCGGAAGGAATACGAGGCAGAAGACGTGCAGCGAAAGGTAGAAAAAAGCAAGGACAGCGCCGCGGTTGTTGCGCCGCACCAAAATCGTGTCTTTTGCAAGAGTTTAAAATGCCGCAGACAGTCTGTAGCATTTCTATATTGCATTGCGACAGGTTCCTCTTTGCTGCACAGCCTCTCTGCGACCTCCGCTCCAACTGGTCTCTTATCTGGCTGGGCTGGTTGCTATCTCTAAAAAGAGCAGAAAAAACCCGAAATTGCTTTGCGCCAGTAACTTGACCTGCGGATCTCCATCAAAAGATCGTGGAGAAGCTCGGATGAGCAGTTGCGGAGGCCAATGGCTGTGTTTCCTCAGGCGATTGCGCAGAATGTTCATGGATCTTGCAATTTTCTCTGCGACTTTTTTTTTTCCCCCAGGAGGCACGCGCATGTGGTATGACGCTTGATGACTACACTCCTAGAATTTTTTTTTTTTTTCCCCCTTCTGCGGCAAAGAGCAAGCTTGCGAAAATCACAGGGACCGAGTTAGAACACATACCCTTTGCGTAAGGCATTTTGCTCGTAGTGCGAGAGGAGGGGAATGAGAGAGGATGACGAGAATGAAAGTTAAGAGGATGTCCTAAAGTTGTCTGAAGTGTTCAAGTGAGAAGATTGTGGTGAAAGAAGAAAGAAAAAAAAAGAGGAAGAGACCGACCCGGGAAAAATCAGGAGCAGAGAGAAAAGGCAGTGGGGAGAGCACAAGCAGCCAAAAGAAGCGACAGGATAGGCAAGGCCGAGCGAATGAAAAACCGGGGTGACGGAATGTTTAGCTCTTTGCCCCAGCAGAAATAGCAGCACTGCGCGCATACCAAGTCTCTTACAGAGGCGTGAGAGGGTCATAGGTATGTCCTGGTCAAGGGATTAGCCACTGGGCGTGGCGGGCTTTGACCTGGGACCAATCAGAAGATGCCCATTTGAACGAAGCTGGCGAGAGTACAGGGGACAAGTACCCACTCGATCGGGAGACGCCGGTAAAAAAAAAAAAAAAAAAAAAATAGAGGGAAAAACCTCGCAAAGCAGAAAATGACGCTAATGACAAAAAGCAGGCGATCTGAGTGAGAGGCAGTATTAGTTGTTTTGGGTCTCTTCTTTTGACGTAGAGTACTCCGTAATGTGTGTGAATACTCGTATTACTTGGAGATTCCTCGGAGAGGAACTTCATACATGTACTTGCTACTCGCGCCGCCAGCGCCGGTCTCGTACGCACAAACTAAATTGGTAGGTTTTGAGTAGTATCACTAGCATGACTCTGGACTGACTATGCACCTCGATAACTCCCCAAGTGCCACCAAACGCCTTCAAACACCGCCCTTTCTTGTCTTGGAAATCGGGATTGACGAATCGAACTACTTGCTTTTCAGAGCCAAATAGTTCCGCCTGTGCCTGTGCTTCCCTTTGTCGTCTTCTCTACAGAGCTACGCAGCTTATGTGCATATGTATGTATAAATACGGAGCATCTCAGCAGGCGGAAATGCTTGTCAAGCTGTTATATGCAGAAGATATACCTTGATCAACAGATGCTCGTAGTCCGCCGTAGTTGGCCATACTAGATTATTGTACCAGTCAGCTCATAAACGAACTTCCTCGTAATCTCGAAGAGCGAGGCTATGAAATATGCGGTACAGTGGTATGGATGTTATATAAGTATTCAGTATTTGACCTGCTGTGTCCAGCGCGAATTCGGGTTACCTGTTTTTCCTTTTGTCTCCAATTTCTCGCTACATCTTACGACGAGATTGATCGTAATCACTTGGGCGACGAGCAATGAACTGCAGAGCATTGCGCTGTACATAGGACGGTTTTGCTGGCTGGCGCGGCGCTGTCTTTTCCTTCAGTGACGTGAAGAGAGAGAGAAAAAGAGAGACAGGTTTTTGTACCTTAATTTCGAGGCTGCAAGAGGTTAAATGTCCAAAGCTCACCGCGTTAGTCGGAGAAAGGTGGGGCCATTTCGTGCATGCTCAGACCTCGCTCTCTAAGATTTTGCTCCAAAAAATTCAAGTGCAGGGCGACCACGACGTCAATTCAAGCCACCGATTGAGTGAATCGCTCGTACTCCACCAATGGCTTCGACTTCTGTGCCATCCACCGCTTCGGCCGCCGTGGCCGCTATCCCGCGGTTCTTGCTCCCTCGGCGCGGGCCTCTGTGGCAGGGACGACAGCGCACGTTTGTCGTACAACCGATGTCTCCCCCCTCCTCCCCCTCCTTCTTCTCGTCCTTTTCACCCCCGGCCGCCATAAGACGCCACCGGTTGTCTGGCCGCGCCGATGCGGCGGCAGCTACGGCGGCAGCGACGGCCCGGCAGCAGATCCGGCATGCGTCGACCCGGCAGAGCAAAGCTGCGTCCGCTTCCCCGTCGGCCAAGCCCAAGCCCAAGCCCAGCAACATCCTCGAGCAGCCCACCCAGTTCAACCCACCCTCCCACGGCGCTCGCCTTCCCCGCGCATCGCGCGGCGGCCCAAGCTCTCATCACTACGGCGGCGATCTCTCCGCCGCCGAGCGCCAGGCCCAGCGCACCCGCCAGTACCCGGGCATGATGGCCCCGCCCGGCACCTGGGGCCACTGGTTCTGGACCAGCCGCGCCCTGCACCTGACCGTGACCATGTCGACGCTGACGGCGCTGGCCCTGTACACGCTGTTTGAGAACTTCCGCCGCACGTCGCCCTTTGCCGACATGCTGCCGGAAGCCGCGGAGCTGGCGGCCCACCCTGTCCAGGCGCTGCGTACGGCTGCAGAAGTATGGCGCCTGACCGAGGAACACAAGGCAAACGCGATCGCCGAGCGCCGCCAGCGCCGCGTCGACGACGTCGCCAAGCGCACGCTGTACCGCAAGGCGCACGGCCTAGAAGAGACAGTCGGGTTCGGCAGCAGCGGCTGGTTCGGTGGCGCTGGCAAGAAAACACAAGAACCAACAGCGCCGGCGCGGAACGAGTCCGACGAGGCACCGCCGGCGGCAGCAGTGGTCGTAGATGACGCTTCGCCGATCCGAGGTGCTGCAGCTACCGCAGCGACCGAAGACCCTACTGCTGGTGATGTCGAGAAACGGAAGAAATTCTTGGGCCTATTTTAAAAGTTTTTTTTTTTTTGTTTTTTTGAGGAGGGTTTGAGAAATTTTTTATTGTGTGGCAGATGCAGTGATTCCTACTCGCCCACTTCTGTTTATATAGGATATCTACCTTTTTATCAAAACCACCACTCCTTATGCTGTAATATGAAATGGATACCACAAAAATAACAACAAGACCGCTTGACGCCTGGTCCCGATTTTTTTGACGCTCTTTCCTATCCTGTCCATCCCGATATAAAATCACAGAGTAAAACAATCTTTGCCTGCAGACTATGCAATCTCCACGCCGTCCAGGCCGGCAAACACCTCCTCTGCCACACCTCCCTTCTCTAGCACCTTGTGCGTCATAGCCGCTAGCAGCGCCACTTTGGCGCCACCACGAGGAGCGCGCCACACGCCGTATATGCCTTCAGTCTCGGGTATGCGGGAAGGCGCGTCGTTTGGCGCAGGTTGGGCATCCGAGGGCGGCTGCGCGGATTGTTTCTTGTTGGCGTCCGGGTTGTAGGGAGTGCCTGGTGCGGTGAGTCGGGAAGGAGGGTCGATTGTGCGAATGGCCAGCAGACGGAGGGCAGGGGAAGACGACGTCTTATTTTTAAAAGCAGATGATGCGGCGCTGCTACTGTTGGTAGTAGGCACCTGGCCTACGGATACGGCCAGCACAGCATTGGCCACGGCGAGCTCTTCTGCTGTAGGATCAAATAGTATGTTGTCGCCGACAGTCATAACAAGGAGGGTAATTGGAGGGCGGGCGATAGATGTTGGTGTTGTTGTAGAGATGGGAGCCGTCTTGGCTGGCTCGGCTGGCTTCTGGTACAAGAGAGTCGATGCGTCCCAGTCGTCATCGAAAAATGGATCTTCGTCGCCTTCTGAGATTAGGCGCGGCAGGCGTGTAGCCAGCAGGGCCAAGTGTGTGGTCAGAGAAAGCAGTGGCAGGGGATATGAGAGGGGCGGAGATATAAGAAGGATCTTGGATCATCAGCACTATGAGGCGAAGGAGAGTTGGGGAGAGGGTAGAGTCAGTCTAGATAGTTAGAGCTCACATCCAAAAACAGCTTCCAGTGGAAGCGCCGGTTAATGCGCAAAGCATGTGTCAGGCATCCGTCTGCCAAAAGTGCTTCAGCTAGGAGCGCCGCGAGAAATACCGTGCTGGCATCATCGTCTCTAACGCCAGGGATCTCCACGGTAACTTCGACCCAGGAGGGTGATGAGGAGGCACTTCCGCTCTTTTTGCCGTCTCCTCCATCACCACCCTCGCCACCGTCATCTTCTGCCGCATTCCATATGTCCTGCTCCGCATCGTCATCGTCGTCATCGCTTCCGAGCCCCGTCTCTCTTGTCTTCTCGATCTGCGCCTTTACCCCAACAATGGCTTCCGTACCATCGGCAAAGCAGACACGTGCACTTCCATTGGCCCCAGGCAACACGCCCGTCTCAGCGCGCAGAGGCCGGAACTGCGTTGCGGCGCGTCCATCAAGGCGAATAGGCGGCGACTGAGAGAGGGAGGTATGCAAAAAAGAGAGCTCGGCGGGCGACAGCAGCACGTGCTGCGTCGAGGCCATTTTGTCTTCTGCTTATATAGCCGGTCGTAAAATTTGGCCGACAAAATTTTGCTGAGTTAGCTTCTTCTTCATGCAGAACAAACACAACCTCTCTTTATATGCCTCTGTTGCAAGATCAAGTTGACGGTTTAAACTTTTTTTTTTAGTATCTACAGTTGCTGCCCCGCTGTTGATTGGCTCACTCCCAAAAGCGCTGGACTTGGGTGGGCCAGACTTTTGGCGTCAAAGAACTCTCCTCTCTCATTCCATAATACCATAGTAACTATCTCTTGAATCATAAACAAACTGTACAAATCTTTTTCCTCCTTCCTCATAAGCACTTTCACCTTCAGTCTCTACAGTCAAATTACGCCGACTTACTCGCTATCGCCTCAAATCTGAATTGCTTTCTTCATTAGCCGCTTTCTTCTCTTTAGGGATCGTGTTGATCAGCCCTGTCAATGCCTGCATCTGTGTGCGGGCTGCTTCGCCCCAGGTCTGGCTGGAGGCCACTATCTCACGGCTGTGGGGGAACAGCTCAATGGCCGAGCAACCTGTTTGATTGAGGCTCTTCTGTTCGAGAGCTTCCACATCTATCTTAACGCCGGGGATGATAATATCGTGTGCCAAGTTGTCTCCGTATACGCGGCCGTAGCCAAGGAGCTTTCTAGCCTCAGCGCGGTCTTTGTCCCAAGCTGCCTTTGTGGCTTCAATGGGGCCACTTCTAGCTGCTGTTGCTTGTAGTGCTTCGTTAGCCCTGTCGTACTGCGTCAGGGCGTAGCTCAGGAGATCGAGGATCTCATGACCGGTGCTAAATAGAGGATGGCTGACAACGGTTCTGGCTGCGGCGGGGTCTGCATCAACCCCGGAGGCCAAAATAGTCACTTCCTTTGCCTCCCCCTCACATGCTGCTGCTTGAATCCGTTCCCGATATGCTGTGCTCAATTTAGCCCTGAGCTGTTAGCAGAGATTATAGGAATCACCGACGTATATTATCGGCCATGGCGGCTGCAATAGTCGCCACTCTCAGGACATCTCACCTCACTTCTTGCCGCTTCTTCAGAGATGCTACAGCACTGTGTCTAGAGGCTGTCGCCTCTGCTTGAAATGCTCCTATGTATTGGTGGACGCGTTCTGCTTCACGGGTGCGGACAGAATCCTGCCAAAAAGACCAACTATTTAATTAGTATCCGTGGAGGAATATATTTGTATTATGAAATTTGGTGACTGGAGACTACTTTTTGCTATGTGTCTGTTTGGCAGCAGGTCGCGGCCAAGCAGCTCCCGTCTGAATGTCTTCGTTACTGGGTTCCTTTTTTTCAAAGGACCGGGCTGGCGCTGGTAGGAGAAGAAAACCGAAACATGGCAGTCAGTAGAGAAGAAGTTATTTTGTCCATTCGAAAGAGAAAACTATATCCGCATGGAATGAAGTGTAAGCAAGAAAGAGGCACGTACAAACAGACTGTCTCTTAGTACTGAGGGGCGCCATTCTTCTTCCTGCCATTCAACTCGGCTACCGCTTTTGCGCTCAGCCTTGGACCTAGACGTTATTGAGTCGTTGAGTCGTTTCGCTCTTTTTGAAATTCCGCGGATACAATGTAAATATTATACCGGAATATATGTGTTATCAAGAGAATGGAAAGGTTAGTTGGACAAGCTCTCGATTTCACCAGTGCGTGTCTAACGGAAAGCAAGGTAAGAGCGAAGGAGGTGCTCTTCTATGTGAAGAAATGATATTGTCGTGGCCAAGGCAAGTAGCTAAACTGGCAAGAACAGCATCAATCCTTGCTGATATCTCAGGTAGGTAAGTATTCGAATATTTTGTCTGACGGCGGCATTCCCGTCAAGTAAGGACATATGCCTTCACGGCAATATCATGAGAGCGCTTTCCTAGTCTAAATGCAAACAGCTATCTGCTCGTCCATTCTAAAACTCTGTCCGTGCTGCAGTAACACCCTTGTTTGGCCTCTTTCTCTCTAGAAGGCCGGTCTGACACCCATTTGAACTCTTTGTTTTCTTTTCTATCCATCTGCAAAACAAGAGAAAAGCGAGCAACAACTAGCACTGTCCGAAATTCTTGCTAGACCTGAGTAGGTGCACAAAGTCTTTCTTGGAGATAACATACAACATTTTCGAATGAAATGATGAACATAGCAAAATCAAGAACATCTTTTTTTCCTCTTACTTTTTCCTCTCTCCATCTTGCCTTGTTTTCTCATGGTAACGAATTCATACATACGCGGCCGCTTTGACATGCTAAAGGAAGAAAGCGCAATGAAAGAAAGTGAAACACAACTGATAATTGGCCTTGGATTGAAATAGAAATGTGGAGGAGCCGCTATGGAAGGCACGAAGAGTGCAATAAAGCGAAAGGTGAAACAATAGCAGTAGCCATATTTATATAGGTCAGATTACATTTGGGGTGTAAAACACGCAAAAAACAAACGAGACAATATGAAGTTAAAAGAGATAAGATGAAAACAGAAGGCAAGTCTCTTTGTCTATCATAGAATAACCGTTGAAAAAGAATTTAAACTTCGTCTTTCCTCCGAGTCGTGATATATAAAGAAAGGCCGAAACAGAATGGATGGAAACAGAGAAAGGAAACATAATGAGAGTTATAAAACAGGACGGCATGGCACAGATATAAGAAAATAACCATTAGAAACACAAAACAGCCAAAAGCATAAAGCGGTAGACACATGTGCATGTCGTGAAGGAAAAGGAACCCCCGGCTTTTCAGTGGAAAGAGATTCCTAGAGCAAACCAAAGCAAGGTAAAGCAAATACATGCCCAACAACGCCCCCCTCCCCCTAACTTCGCATTCGAAGTTAACGCAAGCTGACTTAATGAGTCTTTTTGGTCGTATTGAAAATGATCAGAAAATTCGTTGTATACAGCATGGATGTGTCCGTGTTGTCGTAGCGTCTTCGTCGGAAGAGAAAGGAAATGCACTCTAATCATTCTGCTGTCTATACTGGGTGGCAGAACGAACCGAAAAAAAAAATTGGCAAAAACAAGTAAAAATGTGCCCGAGGCGATCTTTCTGGCTCTTTTTCTCTGCTCTTTATATTTTTGTTTTTTTGTTTTTTTTGTTTTAAAAAAATCTTTTTGCATAAGCATTATTCAACCTGGAGGATAGAGTATATACCTCTTTATGTTCCTTTCGGTATGTCTTTCTATCGAGAATTGAGAGAGAGACCTTGGAAATTCCCAATCCACTCGCCAGGTGTGGCTAGCGAAGATAGCCCTTGCCCATGCTGAACTTCCTCGGTCTGACTAGTTGGAAAGCGGGCGCGTGTCGCTTGGTAATCGCCAGACACCGCATAGCCCATCGGATAGCTATCGCTTGCCGTGGGTACGATACCTTGGCCATAAGCAGGACCGGCCGCACGCGGGATACTTCCAAATGCTCCGTAAGGTCCGTAGGGGAATGCCGGTGGAAAATTACCTGCTCCAGCAGGGGGCCCCCCAGAAGGCTGTGGGCTGATGCCTCCTTGGTACCCACGCCCAGATGAAACAGGCGAGTAGGCAGACATTGTCTGTTGTTGAGACTGGTGCGGCTGTTGTTGCTGGATGGCTGGTGAAACTTGGTCGGCTTGTTGATTCTGTCGACGATCGGATGAGGGTGCGCCTCTACCAACAACCACAGCTCCAGGACCGATTCCACTTGGGGCTTGAAGACCTAGAGGTTGGCTGGCGAAGGATGCCGGGTTAATAGCGGACATCCAGATGCGCGTCTTGTAGATCTTGAAGAGATCAGTGACCAGTGAGTTGAAGTTGATATAGGCATCGGCGAAGTAGTAGAATGTAAGCTTCTTCCAGTCCCTGTAATGTTTCGTTAGTATCAGGTTTTATCACGGTGGATCGGAGAGAGCCCTCGGCAATGAAAAAGAGCTACCTACATCTGGAACTCCGCATCAAGAATCTCCATATTAAGGCCGTGCTCTTTAACTTTCTGCATGCAGACCCGCTTAGCCTTAGCCTCATTACCTTCCTTGTCCCGCAAGGCATGGATCTCGTGATTCTGGGCTAAGCGTTTGATAAGCTTCGGCTTGAGCTCCCCAGCGTTTGGTTCTTGCATATGGTGCTGTCCCGGGGGGCCCATACCACCAATGGCGCTCCCTTGAAGGCCAGTGGACGATGCCATGAGGCCAGCACCCACACCTTCTTGTGCAGCTGCTGCATTCTGCGAGTACATCATGAGCCACTTGTATTGTTCTTCTGCATAGTGCTCCTTCAGCCGACGCGCTTCAACCCAATCGACATTGTCGACAGCAACTGTTCCCAAATCGGTGCCCCGGTCTGCCTCAACAATAACCAGATCGCCTGGCTTAACCGTCAGGCCAGTGCCTTCTTGGATGTAGAATACATCCGCTCGAGCGCACTTGAAGAGGACAACGTGGAGTGGTGTTGAACGATTAGGTTGCGACATGCCATATATGCTACGCTGCGGCGATGTTGGCCGTGCAGAGAAAGATGGTGCATGGAGACCATACGGAGATGGGTAAGCATTACTACTGTATGCAGATGCTGCAGCTGAACCGACGAGCGGAATTTGTGACTGCTGAGACTGGTGCTGTTGCTGCAAAAGCTGCTGCGTGCCTACCGCCTGTGAACTTCCAGGTGGCGCGCCCGACCCACTCGCATACAGCGCCTGGGCTGCCACCGACTTGGCTGCAAAACTGTGCATGTCGGCAAAAGGTGAAGCGAACTCGATGCCTGTTGACTGTGAGTCTTGAGAGTTGACGTCGTGCCCAAGGACAACCTCGTTGATGGACCCGATAGACGCCTGCCTTGTGGGGATATCAGCGAATGAATGACGTCGGCTTGGGGATGCGTCAGCGAAACCCGGCGAGCTCTGCCAGAACGCTTTCTTCACATTTTCCAGTTTGCGGTTCTCTACTGCAAAAGGTGAACGGAAAGAGCCTGCAGCGGCAAACTCGCTCATCCTGCGGACTGTCGCCCTCTTCGCAGCAGCGGTTAGATCGTTGTCATTGATTTCGTCAAGCTCATCAATAGCGTAATCGGAAGCCTCTTCCGGGACAGACTCTTGCAGTCCGTAGCCATTACCAAGTCCGTAGGCAGCTGCCGTGGATGCGCGGGGGCGAATTCGGGAATTATGGTATTGCTGACTCGCCGCATGTTGCCGTAAGATGGCATTTTCTCGGGTCAGCATTTCAATAGTCTTAGCTTCGGCCGACAAGTGCTGGCTGCCTTGAAGGGAATCATTCGCACTCTCATCGTCATCGTCCTCAACCTCTTTCACTTTACCCAGCATGCCGCCGTCACTCGACATTTCACTGAGCATGCTAGGGCGAGAGGGGCGGTGTTGCAATCCGGCAATAGGACGAACACGTGATCCGAGAACAGAAGGACCGCCTATTGATGGCGCAGCTGATGGAGAGGTTGTAGCGCCTGGCAGAGCAGCATCGGGCTCAAGTTGGCCGACAGAGTATGATTGCGATCGATAAGTCTTTGGCGTAGGATGTAACGGGATAGCAAATGGAATCTGAGAATTAGGGCCGAGACCTTGATCTCTCGGTGCCGGTGAGGTTTGCGTGGGTAGGCTGTCTGTGCCGAAGAAAGAGCTTCCAGCAGAGCCTGGTGGATTGGCAGACGTAGGGGACGGGAGTACTTCAGACAATCTCGAAGGTAGGTCTTTCCTCTCCGTGGTCCATATACCCGTGCCCCAGTGAAAAGAAGTCGAGGTGTTGGATTGGACTCGGTTCAGGGCGGCAGACGGCGAGACCGCATGAGGGCTCCAACCACTTGTCATACTCAAAGCGCCAGTACCAGCCCCAGCAGCTCCAGGACCCACGTCTGCAGACGGTGTGCTTGGATGAGGTACGTTGGACGACATTGAAGCGCTGACAAAAGATTCGTTCCTTGGTCTAATAGTACCTTGGCTTGTATCATTGAGCCACGAAGCGCGGCGGACAGGCTTTGGTGGTTGTGTTTGGGAGATGGGTTGGCTGTAAACTGCAGTTGTAGTAGAAGGACCTGCAATTATTGCTGGTGAAGTCGTCTCTTTGCGATTGTTCAGATCGGGCTCGTCATCTGAGCTGGCTAGGGCTTCAGAGTCAGGAGTGGAGCGGCGATTGAGCTTGTCTAGCAAAATAGCCTGGTTGCTTGGAGCAGCTGCAAGTCCGCTTTGGCCCAGTTTGAGAGGTGGGCCAGGTTTAATTCCGGCGCTCATCATCCGTGTGTCCTTACTTGAACGACTTCGGACGTTAAGATGCAAACACGTTCAGTCGCATTCAGAGTGCGTTCCAGCTCAGAAGAATGAGGCTACAGATGTGGTGACGTAGTCTGTCCGTATTCCGAACGAGAAGGCCTTGATCCGACGAAGAAAGACCGAAAGCAGCGTTCTGTAGCGATGTGGTATGATGCGAATAGCCTCGGTCTATAATATTAAGGTTCTACCGCTTAGAGATTTCGTCTGCTGGGATGTTGCTGCCCGGTTTTCTAGCCAACATGAAGTTATGCGGTAGGAGGTGTTCTAAATGGGGCACGTGAGACTAGGAGAATGAGTACAAGCCCAACCGGCAGGGACGACGATGTGGTTGGTTACAGCTAGGTGAAGTGTGATGCGAGGAGAAGTCGGTTTGCTATAGTGCAAGATCAGACGCCAAGTGGATGAAGAGAAACGATAAGAGTAGTTAAGGCAAAATAAGATGAAAGGAGAAGGACGAAAGAAAAGAGGAAAAGATGAAATTAATGGGCCAAGTGGCGACCTTAAGTGACCTGTGTGCGATTGGTTAGCCTCGTGACGCCCTGTAGATGGCCTAGCTATATTGGCTTCCTTCCTAATGGGCTTAGAGGGGTGGACAATAGGAAGACCATCAGCACCCAGGTATTTCTAGTTTGCAAACGGTCAGGTGAGAGATTTGCCTCCCCTAACAGCCAACAAAAGCGGTGAAGACTATAAAGGGAAGCCAGAAGGAAGGAAAAAAAAAAAGCCAAAAAGATAAAATTCAATTCCAGAATAAAAAAGATAAAAAAAAAGGCTGCCCGTCGCAATCAAGGTCTAGTATTTCACACGGCAATCTCCAGGAAATGAACAGACTGAGATGCGGATGCTTTTATTTCCTTGGCGAGAGGACTGGTAGAGAGAGGAGAACAGACCAAAAATAAGGAGCCTAAAATGTGGAGTTGGTAGCTTACCAAGGCAGAGCAGACGAGAAAGGAGCTGTCTACTCTATAAGGAATGAACTAGGAAGGTCTATGAGGTTAAACAGGATATCAAGGGAAACTGAGAGTCGTGGTTGCTGCTAAGCAAGCAGATATTCCTAGAAATACGGTTTATTTCTATCGAATGGCTCAAGAAGCACCGCAAACTGGTGATGAGGATCAAGATGTGCTGTTGGAAACCGCCGAAGGGTATTTCAAATAAGACGAAGTAAGTTTTCCACCTCGGAATCGGAGGAGAGAGGTTAGGACACGTAGAGTGAAAGAGAGTGATTTCCGAAGTTTCGAGACTCGAATTTGAAGGTTGATGGCTGGCTATATTGAAGTGAAGCACGATATTTAGAATAAGGAGACTCGAGAGAATACGCGCTGGAAGATGAAAATATGTGTGAGTGGCCTTTTCGTATGAGCAAGGATCGCGCTCAATGGGAGTTATGAAGAGTTCGGGATACGAAAGTGAGACCATGGGAACAATGGAAAAGGAAAAGAAAGACTAAGACCGGCAAGCGGAGGGATGGGAAACAGAAAAGGAAAATGAAAATGAAGAAGAAAAAAAAAGAAACGGAAAATAGTAGAACAACACAATGAAGAAATCTAGTGTCCCTATATTTTCATTTAAACTAGCAAAGGGGCTTCGCGAAAAGAGACGAGCGAGAGATGCGCCACCGGACGCAGGAGGAGATGCAGGTGGTTATTAAAGAGACAGCGGGGGTTCTGGAGGGGGAATGGGTAGTAGTGTGGTAATAATAAGAGTAGTAAGCGTACTCTACTGATGGAACTCCCAGCAGAAGAAAAAAGGGTATTCCAGAAAGATTGCGACGAGGACCTACGCGCGGTCCATCCTCGACACAAATAGTAGCTGGACCGTGTCGTTGCGCGTGCGCCAGAGGTAAATGTGGATGAGGGCGGGAGCGAGATGACGAATTGGCGATTACGGGGCACTATAGAAAGAGGCCAGAAAGGAGAAGGCAGAAGAGGAACCAAGAGAAGAAAAAGAAAAGAAACAAGAGAAGAAGAAGAAAGGGAAACGAAAATAGAAGAGGAGAATTATCAAAAGAGGGGAGAAGTGGAAAGAAGAGAGGGGAAGAGAATGAGAGACAGCAAGAAAAGAAACCAAGGAGCAAGGGGAAGGAGGAAAGAAGAAAAAGAGAGCAAGAAAATGAAGACACAAGACCGAGCGAAGAAAAGAGCTTCTGTGGGGATCTTTAGAGAGGACGGGTAGTACTGCAATTACTTGCAACATACGTTATTGGGAAGGGTTGCTACGGCTGATGCGGCGGCGTTTGGTGGAGAAGGAGGAGGCAATGGATGGTTTATTCACTGGTCTTTTTCGGTTTACTTCATAATACAGCGGAGATACTGTGGTAATTAAGCTATGTATCTTACATTAGATTTTAATACTGGAATTACCCCATACACAAAATGAAAGCGCGGACAGTTGGGCGGTTGTTGGTAGCTTAGAAGAGAGAATGAACCAAAGCGAAAATAGGTTAATAAGATGCAACGGGGAAAGCGGGGAGAACGGGGGAAACGGTGAGTCTAAGTGAGTGGCTGGTGTCAAGCAGATGTCTTGTCAGTACGGATTACGACCGTCTGAATCTGACATTCTCAATGTCTCTCATCTGCATGTTGAGATATCCCATATAATTCTAGCGCAATAGGACTAAGTAGAAGATGGCAATATACCAGAGTCTTTACTAGGCTCAAGGCGAAGGAGAAGGGAGGACCGGACAGCAAAAATATGGAGGATAGACGAGAAACAAAGGTGAAAGAGAGGACTTTGCCTCCAGAGATGACCTCTGTTTGGGACAGCATCTAAAGTGTGCTCCCCCCCCTTTGCTGGCTCGGGGCTAGCGCTCCTCCCCTATTTTTGTCCTTTTGCACTTGTATTTACTCTGTATTTTTTGTACTTTATTCCATCGTAGTTTTCCTCTTCTTTCTTTTATCCATCCTTTCCCTTCCGGGGATTAGGTATGGTCATTAGCGCGAGCAAGGTTCGCCTTCAGTGCGGAGAAAATAGCGTGGCGTCTGCAGAATTACCAGTGCTAGTTTGGTGTAATAGTATCGTAGCTACAGAATTTTGTACTTAGAATTGGGGTACAGAGAAGAAGTATCTACCTGCACGATATAACTACACAAGAAGCACTCACTTGGCGGCACTAATATACGGAAAATGTGGAGTACGCAAACTCTCTTCTCCACGAGGAGGACATTCGAGAGCAAGAGGCGAAGGAAAACGAAAAATTAGAGAGATCGTAGACGGACGTAATCGTTCAAGCTCCCACACACATGGCCAGAGAAGAAAAGGCACGAGACGCCCTCCGACCCGGTGAGGGAGAAAACATCGAGCTCTGAATGGCCCAAGAGGTGTTGGGGCGTGGACTGGGATGTTTTGTCAAAGATGGTGGTGTTGTGCCGTTGGCGAGTTTTTTTAAGTTGGGTGATTTGTCGTTTCTCTACCCACACCCAGCGCCGAGTTTTGAGTTTGAAGAGACGGGAAAAGAAAAGATCTTATTAGTGACGGACGGCACTAGTGAACTTGCTACGACACAACACCAACTTCACACTCGTACTTGCATTCCTTTCTGGTGGCCCGCCTGACGTGCATTGGAATCGATTGAACAGAGAGCAAGTAGGGGACTAAATAAGCCTTCTTGCCTTGCATGAACGAAAGGCGGGAGAAAGCACACTTTCCGAGTGCAGCATACTTTGGGATCTTCACAATAATCCTCTGTTAGGTAGAGCTATAGTGACAGAAAGAAGAAGAGGTTTGACCAGCTATCTCTATACGCTACTTCTCCCCCCTCTCTCTTTTTCTGTACGCATCTATATTCATATACCCAGTTTATTGTTTTTGTTCCTTTTATTTGTGATGCATTTTATCTATTCAAAGCAGTGGGTTGTGTCTGTGGATAAAAAATGATTTTGATTGAACATGGTCCCAGCCACCCCTGCTCTTCAGGGTTAGAGAGAACGACGGAAACCCCAAATTTTGAAAATAAAAGCCGCGTGCCGTTGTGCGTTGTGGGGGAAGAAAGGGAGACCGTATGAGAAGGCAAGACGAAAACGAATTTACAACCACAGAAAAATAAGATTTTGCTTGTACAGCGCGCTCATCGGCAGGCTGTTTTGATGTGACCTAACTTATACAACTGCAGACATGTACTCCTTACGGTGTGCGTGCGTAGAAAGTAGTAGATCAGAGAAGGGGTAGCAAGGTTTTGTCGACACCGAAACCGAAAAAAAGGGGGCCGGCTATGCAGCCTATGATTCGCCGGCCGGCAAGGCTTGATGAAATTGGATGGCACTTCCACTTTCTCCTTTGCATCATTGCCAGGAGAACTTCAAGTGAGGACAGACCAAAAGTTACGTCGGAGTTCGACCTGCCCAAGAAGGCTGGTGCCGATCGTGTTAAGGGGCTCTTCCTTTCCCTTCCTGCATCCACAAGGAGATCCATCATTTGGGTTAAATTACATTCCAAGTGTCCAGCTGGAATTACGATAACTATATAGAAGCCCTTCTCTATTCGTTTCTTAGCTCTTTCGTCTTTGCCAGGGTCAGCTTTGTCTCTGCCAGTCATTCCCGTCTGTTCGCCCGGCGATCGACATAAAGACAACGAGAGTGAATAAAAATAAGAGAGGGACGGTTAAGCAACCAGATCAATCCTTGCGCAATTGGTTCCCATGTCCTCTTTGTAAGATCCGTGCAGCTTTCTTATTTCAGATATAACCCGTCTACACTGCTTTCCCGCTAAGCGCACGAGGATGTCAGTGCTTCCCTTACTTTTTCACTGTTCAACCTGGCACTCGTCTTTTGTACCTTCGCTTTTCTCGATTCGTCCCTCTGGTACATTACTTTATCCTGTCAAGCAGCGTTGTCAACCCCAACCGAAATATACATAAAACAAGAAGCTTGCACATATTTCCCGCCCCCTATAGGGCCAAGCACACGTAATTCTGCACGCTCATTTCCCACGATAGTAGCGCGGGGAGGTAGGGCTTAAGCAGCAGACCTATAAGTAGCCCGATTTCGAGATCGATCTTTCGCAGTTGAAAACAGGTCGAACTTATCGCATGCCGGTGGAAAAAGTGTGGTGGACAAAGCACCGAATCTTACAAACAAGAGGCAAAAGCCACAAAACGGAACGGAAGCAACCCGCCTCTCACGCAGAAGAAACTTGCCCAATAGCAGTCTATAATGGTTACCCCTCTCTATGAATGATAAAACAATGATCCTTCACCGTCCGCGAGTCGGTGTGTTGGGAATATAGTAATAAGAGAGAAATCATTGAGATATAGGGACCATGCGCAAGTGCTTGCAACGAAGGGAAACAAGGTTGAAAACCAGACGAAACGCATGCATACATATTAACAATGTACAAATATGCAGTGTGCTTGTTCTTCTTATTTTATAAGAGGCAATAAGTCTTAAAAGCTGTCGTGCCGTTCTGTTCGACAACACTGAGATATCAGAGAATGGTGGCAACAAACGAGGTATGGCAAACATTACTTACTCACATGCACACACATGCACCCATATGCACCCACACGCACACCCACACATTTCGTTTCTCAGTTTCGCACCTCCTCTTTGTCCGTTGTCTCCATACTGGTTAGCACATACATAAGCCCCATTAACAACCCACTCTTGTTCGCCAATGCTGCCGTGCTCACATCCCGGTTTCCCCGACCCTCATTAAGGTCTAGAGGAGGGACAGAGCAATTCGTCCGTTAAGGCATATTCGCACTCATATTAGCGGAGCAAATGCACACAGACTATGGAGAAAAGAAAACTAAACCAATGCAATCCCGGTCTCAGGAGGGAAGGGGTTCCCCAGATTACCAAAGTAGAGCCAGCTTGTGACGCCCAATACATAACCTCCGCTAAAACTAAGAGCACAGAGGTACTGTCTTCGAAGAAGCACCTCCTGCAGGCATGCTGAAGCAAACCGGTGAGAAGAAGGGAAAAAGGTGTAAAGCTCTTCCCTCCTCTCTTACCAAAATTGGTGCCTCATCACTCTGCACTTTGTTCAATCAAGGGGATCTGCGCCTTGAGGCCACCGGAGATTTTATGAGAAGACTGGCAATCACAGGGCCTAATAGGAAGAAGAGGCGACCCAGTCTCACATGAGGACACCCTTTAACAACGATTGAAGCCATGAGAAGGACCCTTACAAAATAGAAGGATGAGAAAAATGCACAAACCCGCTTGTGCTACTAGGAATAGCCTAGCCCTACAATGAAATAAACTCAAGAGAGGGGAAAATACATACAATCGCTGGTTGCGAAGGAGGTCCCCAACAAAGAAACGACGACGGGAATTACAGCATTAGGAGTGGGTCCAAGCGTGCCATGAAGATCAAGGGTGATGTGAGATGTTTCTCTCTCTGTTGTAATTCTGTGTTTTATCTGAATTGCAGTTTTGATGCTCCGGAAAAGAATTACTCGCATCTTTCTCTTCTGGCTAAAATTAAAAACGGTGCAGAGACATATACGTTCATAAATTTCATGTTCTCCACTCCGCTATAAAAAGTCCCTCTTTAAAGATGCACGTAGAAGCAGTAGGTGTTATGCATGAAAGAGGCTGGCGGTGCCGAGTCGTTCCTATTTTCCCTTCTCTTTCTTTTTCTTCTTATCCGGTTTAAAAGAGATCGATTTGGAGTGAACGAGGCCGTTTAAGAGCATTTTTGTGAGAGAGTCATTGCTGGGTGGGAACAGAAGCAGTGTACTCAAAATACTTTCAGCATGTGCATGAAGTTTGCCCTTAACCCTTCTCCATCTGCGAGACACTTCACCAAACCCCTGGACTACCCAAAACCAATGAAAGGGTATGCCACACTAACGTACCCCGGATTTTGACGAGGAAAAAGCGTGGAGAGTGAGGTGGGCAGGCGACACGCTGTCTCTCTGTCAAATGTCAGGTGAAAAGGCACGACTCTCAAATTTCACTTCTGCCCAGAATGCGAAAGCCTTCATTCCCCTTGAGAGTACCCAAATTATCACAAAATGAAGGCCGCATATGCGCCTGTTTTAGGCGCTCTTGGGAATTGTCTGCACCACTATTGCAGAACAAATCAGCAGAGTATGGAAACAGTATGCCCCTTTTTTCGCTCTGCGTAAAATGCGGTCTTCTCACTAGTTTTCTATGATCTCCTGCATAACGACAGATGAATGGAAAATGCTGAACAAGAGCCAGAATCTTTACGAAGCACTTACTACTCCAATGCCAGAGAGTAGGCCAATATGAGAAAATCAGATTGGCAGAGCTGTACCCCGCTTACAGCAACCACGCGATACTCCCTTTGCTGATGTCATGATGTTGTTCTTTTTTTTTTTTTTTGTTTCTTGCGTAGCTCTTCCACGTACCCTACCCAGGTCCTCGCTCGGGAGCTAGTTTTACAAACCCCCAGGCTACTTCGCGGGCTTTCAACTGGTAGTTTCATTTATCATTCCCGGTTCCCTAATCTACCGAAAGCTCTTGCGACGGGTCCTTTCTTATGTCAATCTGCGCAATATTTATATAAACACAAGTAAGGTAGGTAGGTATGTGACAAGCGTAGATTGTATTTCTCGGCCTTCCTTTCGTTTCTTCTCCTCTCGATCTTCCTCGTCGACCGGGAGAGCGGTCACCAAAGTTGGCCAACTTACGCTTCAATATAGCAAAACTACCATAAAGTGAATTAAAACTCTGCTCTTCTTTGACTTTATCCACGCTTTATAAAGATTTTTGATTTGCCCTCAGGACGTGCACCTTTCTTTCGCAGTTTGCCGTGTCACCCTCCTGTTAACTCGAGATAGAAGAAGAAGTTGTTAAGCAAGTAACGTAAACGAGCGAAGAGGAGTCTGCATGTTAGGTTTCCCCTCCCGCCTGGACCAAAGCCAAACAATAAAATCGGGTCATGAGATCCCGGGAAGTGAAAAGCTCGATGTTACTGGTTACAATATGAGAGCTGCCCACATTGGCCACGATTTATTTCTATATACCCGTACTGCGTAGAAGAAGGAGATTTGAATGAGTCGACGAGCCCGATTCTAGAGATGGTCAAACTAATCCATGTCACAGCTTGGGCCGCAAATGCCAACTTTTGGTCTCACATACAATGCTCTTATAAGACAAAAGACGTCTCCAAGTAAACTAGCAAGTCGCGTATTTCATAGTCGTTCAATTTGTATGACTACGTGCGGTATGTTATACAATGGTGGTTGTCGGCGTATCCGATTACCACTTCCGTTGCCCGTTCTAAACCTTGAGAGATGTGTTCTTCTACTAAAATGCAAATACACCGCTCAAACCCTAAGTCTGCGCAGATTCATCAGCCTGCCACTGTATCCAAGGTACCCTTTCCGACTGTCGTCGGCGGGGCGACTCCCTTTTGTTGTCGCAGTTTTTCCTCAAACTTGGCAAACTCCGCTAACGCAATCTCCTCCTCCTGGTCCAGCACCTGCGTCACGCCCTGCACTTCTTCGATCTGTACGAGATGTCAGCGTATATAGAGCCTAGAAAAAATAAATAGAGAACGAGAAAAAAAAAAAAAAAAAAAAAAAAAAAAAAAGAGAAAAGACGAGGATTGGTGGACAACTACGCACGTAGTGCATCAGCATGCTCTCGATCCCATTCTTCAACGTTACCGTGCTTGAGTCGCACGTCCGGCACGCACCCCGCAGCTTCAGTAGCACCTGCCCATCCTCGAACCCGCGGAACTCGATATCACCGCCATCCTCTTGGATCGCGGGGCGGATACGTGTCTCCAGGAGCTCCTTTATCATGCCGACTACTTCGGAATCGTTCTCATCGTACTGGAGGGAGTCGGCTGGCGCCGCCGCGGTGTCAGCGCTACCAGAAACCATGTTCGGACTCGCTCCCTCTGCTGCTGCGGCTCCGCCACTGCTACTACTAGCGCCCTCTGCCGGTCGAACGATCTGCTGCCCTGAAGTGATCGCTTCGGTGATCAGGGAAAACACCTCAGGTCGGATGTGAGCCCAGTTGGCGTCTGGCGCCTTGGTGACTGTAATGAAATCGCTCCCGTAGAACACCGCCGTAACCCCATCGACGTTCATCAGCTCCGCTGCCAGCGGTGACGGGTATGGCGGCGCGATTGTAGCACGAGGACTGAGGTATTCGATGAACGGCACTGGCACCTCAGCAGGCACGACTCGGTGATTCGGCAGAAATTTAAGCGCATCGGCGTTGGGGGTGCTTTCAGTCTGGATGAAGATAGAGCGACGCCCTCGGCCGGCTAGAGTCCACCATGGGACCGATGGTGAGGAGACGGAAAGAGAAGTAGATGCAGGTTGCTGGAGCTGCCGTGGGTTGTGCAACCTCGGCCGTGACCGTGATGAGGATGCGATATGGTAGCGGCGGCTAGATGACAAAGAGGATGAGGAGGGAGAAGTAGATGACGACGTCGTCGTTGACGTCGCTGGCAGAGAGGCGTACGCCACTCGCGGTATTTGACGGCAGAATGCCGGGCGCGACGCTGTCACGACAGCCGTCGCCGTTACGCGCGACAGGCAGGCTTTCGTCATGGCGACCACTGAACTGTATATAATTGTTGGAATGCGGTAACGCAGTTATGTGATTCTACAGCCCGTGAAACAGTCGAAGGAAAGGTTGGAAAGAGGATTAGAAATTCGTATTAGGATATGCGGGTTTCCTCCGTGACTACTCTAGCAACCGATGATATGCCCGAACCTATATTACCGCCACTGGGGAAAGACGTGAATGGCCCCTGCTGACAAAAGTCCACATCATAATTTTTCCCCCGCCAGCACAGTATATATTTTCTTCCTTTGGCAGCTCTGTGATTGGCTGACAGACAAGAAAAAACTACGGTGGGTCCCTACTGAGAACCGAAAGTTGGAATCAAGACATCCACTAACATCCACCAGCTTTTGTTTGCTCGGCGTTGACCTAGCTGGAGAGGCAATACAACGAATAGAGGAATAAAACGCATTCTCAACCAGACTAGGGACCATTAGAGTAACGAGGAATAGGGAGTGAATGCAAGAGTGGGCAAATAGAAATCAGAATTGAACTTGGTCTGCTCTTTAAATATTTAAATATAAAGCAATTAAGTCCAGGGACCCAACAATGACGGGAAAAAGTTCCAGTGTATATAAACAAATCGTATTTTAAAACTCCCAATCCATCATTTTCATCAGTGATCCATCTGGGCGGTCCTTTAAAATCTTAAGAGAGCCAGCAGTTGGGCTACATATAACCAGCATTTCCCAATACCAAAACCTATCCCCAAACGCCGCCTGTAAAGCAGAACCGCTTCAGCCTTCTAAAGTCTTCGGTCTTCTTGCTTAGAAAAACTCGGCTAGTGCCCGACTTAAGACGATAAAGTCCACTGGCTTTGTGATGTACTTGCTGAATCCAGCCTCCACGCACTTCTCGAACACGTCCGACATGACATTGGCCGACAAGGCGATAATGGGAATTGGCTTGGTGTAGCCACCAGCAGCTTCCCATTCCCGAATTTCTCGACATGCTTGGTACCCATCTTTACGTGGCATATGAAGATCACACTGTACTGTTAGCTAAAAGTCTAGGCACGACGAATGTTGTAGCAGAACTCAGAAAATAGGCACTTACTAGGATCAGAGAGTAGTAGTCGTGGGGCCGTGAAAAAATTATTTCGGTGCATTCTACCCCATCCGCAGCCAAGTCAACTTCCACTCCTACTTTGTGAAGGTATTTTTTTAACACTTTTTGGTTCACCAAGTTGTCCTCTACAAGAAGAACCTTGTAACCTTTGTTGCCCATACGCTGCTCCAGATCCAGATAGCTCTGCTTCTGTGTCTCCACCAGACGCTGTGCGTTAGACCGGTTGCGGTCGATGCTCATGTCACGCTCTTTCGCTGGATCAAAGATAACCGCAAACCGAGACGGTTTGACTGGCTTGTAAATGTACATCACGCGGTCCTCGGACAGGAGCTCCTCATAACGAGTGCCTGCTGCCAGCTTGTTCACAGCCTGTCGCTGAACTGAATCAGAGAGAACCAGAACATTTACGTTTTCTGACATCCTCGAGCGATCTAGCCGGTCGACTAGCTCTAAAATTTCCTGTGCCGATGGAAGATTGACTACCACATGCGTAAATATCTCCAGATTTTTGGCACTGAAAAGCTTTTGTGCTTCGGTTATAGTAGCCACAGCTGTAATGCGGTAAGATTTGCCTTTTGGCAGTGTGGTCTCGATGTGCTTGGTGGTTGCCTCACGACTATGCGTCTGAGGACAAATGATTAGGATAGAGAGCGTATATACTTCACTCCCTGCATTTGCAACCGATTCCACTTTAGTGGATATATTTGGAGGGTTTCTTGGAGTTTCCATCGTTACCGCCACCGTATCTGCTGTTGTCATCATTGTCATCGTGTCACTGCTGTTGGGAGAAGAAGCGGGCGATGATGCTGGTAATCGATCACCACCAGGTGGCATCTTGAATTTCATCTGTAACAGATCTTGACCACTTGCACGTGCTGCTTCACTGAATCTCGCGAGTCCTCCTGTGTTCACAGAAGACATGGATGAAGACCGGCCTGAAAGTGACCGGGATTGGTTGGATCGAACTGAAGGATCAGAGCTGCTACTTGAGGTAGCCGCAGGAGATGTAGTTATATTGGGACTTAAATCGGCAGTCCTTGCAAGGCCAGAAGGACCAACGCCAGCTGCGGATGCAGCGGCAGCGGCAATGACAGCTGCAGGGTCCATAAAGGACGGTGTAGATAATCCCATTGCGGTCAATGTCACACCAGAGGCTATGTTTGTCTCTGGAGACGGTGTCGATAACCCTTCTGGATGGTCGAATTCAGTTGGTAAGCTGAAGAGTGCGGTAAACGTAAACGTTGAACCTTTTCCAGGAACGGCTGTGCCATTCATCTTGCCACCATGCAATTCAACCAGCTGTCGTGAAATGACGAGCCCAAGACCGCTGCCTCCATGTTGACGAGTGCTACTGCCATCAATCTGGCTAAAAGGTTTGAATATGAGGTCAGCTTCTTCTTTGCTGAACCCTCGGCCTGTATCGGTGACTGAAAATTCGAGCACGATACTATCGTCAGAGGTGTTGGGCTGTTCTACAACACGACAGCGACTGAAAACCTCGCCATGAGCTGTGAACTTGATGGCATTGCCGATGACGTTAAGTAGAACCTGGCGAATACGAACGCGGTCGCCCTTGACCCAAGTAGGTACATCCTCCTCGACAATGTAATTGAGCTCCAGACCCTTAGCAATAGCCATAGTGGATACAAGTTCATTGACGTCTTCGATTAGGGACCGCGTATGAAACCATTCAAAAGTGAGTTTCATCATGCCGGCATCAACCTTTGACAGGTCCAGTATGTCGTTGATGATCATCAATAAGCTGTTGGCACTGGTTTGGATAGTATTGGTGTAGTCTCGCTGTTCTTCGTTCAGTGTGGTGTCTTGGAGAAAGCTAACCATTCCGGAGATACCAATCAAAGGCGTGCGAATCTCGTGCGACATATTGCTAAGGAAGCGAGTCTTGGAGTCCATAGCTTCTTTAAGCTTTGTCTCAAGCAGTTTGTGATCGTTGATATCAGTAGCTGAACCGAAGTATGAATTATATCCTTTTCCGAAATCCATCGTGCCCGTTTCTACGCAACGTACAAGATGCCACCGATATTCACCCGCTTTCGACCTCAGTCGAACTTCCGTCGTGTACGATGGCCGCCCATTGTCGTCAGTTGTCACCATAATGATGCCCCTGCGAGCCAATTCGGCTAATTCGCTCAATTCTTCATCGCTATTGGCTACCCCCGAAGCATTACTTCGAGAAAGGCCACCACTTGTGTCGATAATTTCAGCCGATGTGGGAGAAGATAGCATTCGCAGCAGCCGTTTACGTCGTTCCTGTAGATGAGCTGGAACTGGAATGAAACTGCAATTAGCGAGGTCATCTGGATGAACGACATCCATAAATCCTAGACCAAGCAAGTCCTGAAAGCTTTGCCCAGTATACGAAAGCCACTGTTCATTGGCAAACGTGATACCTTCCTCTTCATTTGCAGTGAATATAATTTGCGGAATGAGATTTGCTAGAATGCGATGTTTAGCCTCGGAGGCTTCAATCTCTTCTTGACGAGCGGCTTTCAACTCGGCAATGTGCTGGTCGTGGATATCCATGTACGAGCCGAGGAATTGCAGGATACTGTTGCGTCGGTCGCGAGACGCAACTGCCCGAGCTTGGAACCAGCGATATGACCCATCAAATCGACGAATGCGCACGGTCCGGGAAAATTGGTCACCTGTTCGGACTGAGTGACTCCAAGCCTTGAGGTACTCATCACGATCGTCTGGATGGAGGCTCCCCCATGGATTTTCAGCCAGACCTTCAACAGTCTGGCCGCGGTAGGCCAAGTAGCGGCTATTAACCCAAACAATTGCGCCTGTTTGTGGCATAGCAACAAAAACGTGAGCGGGCAGTGAATCCAAAATAAGGCTCTTCAGCCGATCTGAAGGAGGCGGCAAGTCGATCTGGCTGGACGAAGCAACGGATCCTGCTCTGGATGACGCAGAAGGTGGAAACCCCATACTAGCACTAGCGCCCTTGACGGCAATTGTGCCGCTTGGAGGTAAAGACGGGAATGTAGCTGCAAAATCGGCGCCGTACGAATGTAATTGGCTATGGCTATGGCTATGTTGATGCTGTGAACGACGGCGCTGGCCGTGCCGTTGGATACCACCGGGAGTGGATATTAACGGACTGAGCAAAGGAACTTTGTCAGAAAAAGAGAAGTTCAGTTCTTCTTGACCGAGAGAAACTTTTTCCGCAGGCCACTTCTTTTGCTCTTTCGCCAACTGGGTTTCTGAAGATGCCTCTCCATCGTCAAAAGGAGTCAAACTTCTCGGCTGGTTCTTGTAGGAGTTAAAATTACTCTCTGTAGAATTTCCTAGTGCATCGTCAGGAACCGTATTTGGTACTTTCTGCGCTTTATGGAGTGCGATGAGAGAGTCTTCGGTACGACTGGTTGATGGAGATGGTAGAGCAGTAGGAACTGTCGTTCCTGTTTCCTCCGCTGTTGAATTGCTGATACCTTCTTCTTGTGTGTACGATCTGATATCGGGAGAGCGCAATACCGAAAACCGCTTCTCACCCTTGGTAACCGAGTTCTTTCTAACCCTATAGCTGCCGCCACCTCCGCCTCCACTGCTGCTATTGCCGCCAGGTGTAGTAACTGGTCGCCCGAGGGTGACCGAATTTGCAGGTTTCACACCGAAATATCCATCTCCAGCGAAAGACGCAATACTCGGGCTTATACCGCTATTACTAATTGCGCGTCTCTCCAAAAGAATATTTAATGCGACCGAATCTGAGCCAGGGGTACCGCTAGGAGAACCGGCAATACTACGAGAGCGCGCAGAATAATCACTGTAGCTCGTCAAACTTCCCGCAAAAGATTTGTGCGCGGCGGCATCATCAGACGGTAGACAGGGGGTGTTGGCGAAGGCTGAGGCTGTTGGTAGCGGGTTGCCTTTTGTGTCGATGCCACCAAATCCTCCTAGCTCGTGGCGATGACGGTTTAAGCCACCAACTTCGGCTTCAAGGTTTGAGTAATGAAGGCAAAGAGAAAATGAGGTGGCCATATGGGGGGCAAGGTACTCCAAAGAATGGCGAAGATTTGATGGGTACGGAATGACCGGGCTCAAGATGGACAAAATAGCGATGGGCATCCGCTTCGGTTTGTTTGGCACTGACTCGGGAGAACCTTCTTGGCTCTCATCAGATTTACGTTGTGGCGATGATCTTCGTTCCATTTTTGATGTGTCCAATTTGAATGTCTGGCTGGATTTTGATAGAAGCGGATGATATAGCGGTATGTGAAGCACTGTCCAGGCGTTGTCCATACCGATAGCTACGGGCGGCCGCGTTTCGACATACTCTTCCGGGGATAAAGCAGGATTGAAAGAATCCTCGTCAACGACAGCGTCATTAAAAAATGGATTCTCACTGGGATCATTCCGTATAGCAGGCGATGGAGCAGGCGACTGTGACCAGGGAGATGGTGGCATTTGCTCGCACTCCTCGTACAGAGGTGACTTGGATCTTGGGATTTCAGCTTGCTCTATTTTTGAAGCAATACTTGCCCCAGTCAGCCTCCTCATGAAAGCGGCGCTAGGCCTGACACTCGGCTTCGTTCCAGCCAAGACAGGGCTAGTAAGAAGAGACGCGAGACTGCTGGTCAGATCAGACTGTAGGTGTTGGTTTCCCACAGTTGCCTTTGCCTTGGAATTCGTAGTGGAGATGGCATCTTCATTTTCGTGTAAGGATTGATACTTCTTACTCTGTTTCTCCACGGTCTTTGGATCAACATAAGGATATGACCTCGTTAACGCTACAACACGTCCACGATCAAGCACTCGTTGCACTCCGTTATGGTCGATCAATGGATCCGCTTCGTAATCAAGCGCCTGAAGTACGGGCAGCAGTCTACCCCTGGTGTCATGATGCGGTTGGAATGATTCTGCAACCATGGGTGCTATATTGTGAGAGCCTTCTACGGCGTCGTGCTTTTCGAGAGCTGCATGATTCAGACTGACATATGGCTTCGGAGGTAGCGAGCCAGGCGGCGGGTCAGCCCTAGGAATGTCGGAACGTTGTGCCACAACGGGCTGTGATGTTTGAGACCGTGACAGAGAAGGGCGGATTGGAGCTGCAGGCGGATGTTGCAAAATGTACGCTGTATGAGTGGCTTCTTGTTCTTTCTGGTCCTCATATGTTGTATAAGAGTACCGGCTGGTTAAGCTGGGTCGCTGTGGCCGCTCTTTCGAAGCATTAGCTGCGGCGGAAGGTAGAATACCAGACGCCGAAAGCAATGGTGCTGCGTTAGAGATACCATCTGGAGCGTTTATATCCGAGCTGCTCTCCCTACCCATATATCCAAGGCTAAGCTCGTCGTCCTTTTCGTGTGCACTATATGTAGCTTTCTGACCCCAAGGCATATTCTCAACATCTGTTGAGTCTGATGGGATAGCGAGTGTAACGCGCTCTGCTTTGTACCATCGGGTCGCAAGCTTCACTACAGTATTCCACCACGCATCTAGACTTGGTTCAGACGATAGTTCCAAAGAGAGGTCATAAAGATTTGGACACTCAAAGTCAGCACTATCGAGGCATGGATGGTTGTGGATGGGTTCACTTCTGGTAGGTTTATCTTTAGTGTATTCTCCTCTTTCATTGTCGATTGCAGCGCTTGGTAGGAACGTTATCGCAGAAGCAGGAGTAGACGGACTCGATAGGACTTTGTCTGAGCGGACACTAGAGAAGGATTCGGCGTGTGGTAATATCAGTCTTGATTTTCTTGCTCCCATTTCTGTTTCAGTACCAGATGTGGTGGATGCACTTGGAGATTCCACTGTCGATGCCTGGATGTGGCGTAGATGTGAAGAACCAGTGGCAATGTGCGAGGATGTCTGTGTCCCCCTAGGTGCTACCATACGTGGGAAAGGGTATGAAGGAGTCCGCGCCGAAGATGCTTTTAATGTGTCATTTGCAATCATTGTTCGCGTGGAATCAGTAGAAGTGGTTGTCCCAGACGAATCTGTAGTTGATAAAGCAGACGGCACATTGGAAGGTGATCCTGAGGCAGGCACCTTTTCTTCTTCAATTGGAGATGGGTGTTTTTTGTTTGCGAATGGGGTCGGCGCTGGCGATACCTGACCAACTCGTGCCGACATCTCGCGTGCGAGTTTTTGGCGATAGTCACTAAGCTGATATTTGGAGTGCAAGATGTCCGATTGTTGCTGCATGTTGCATTGGTTATGTTGACGATGGCAGATTTCACCTTTACTGGCAGTTCCTCGAGGCTTGGACGAATGACCTTCTTTTCCAGATCGTAGAGAATGGTTCGATCCTAAGTTGCCGAGTGTTCCTTCAGTATTCGTGCATTTGCCGCCATCTATTAGTCTTCTTCCTTCTAGTCTACCTTCTGCTTCTCTTGACCATCTCTCGCCACCTTGTGGCATGTGGTCGGTCACGGCTTTTGCCCTCCTGATATTGTTCGAGGACGACGGTCTCTCTCCTCTATTTTCCATTTCAGGCGGCACTTCCACTTGATCTTCCGATGCTAGACTCCGGGGAGATCGCTCCTGTCGTCCGCTCTTCGCCCAGCTGGCCATTGCTGGTGGTACATTTCAGGGCCACGGATTTGTTTGATACATTCGTGATTCTCCGCTTTGCTCGGACAATCTCGTGATATCTATCGTTTTAGAGGGATATATAAGTTAAGATGTATTTCTGGAATACCACAGCTGATGTGTTTCGAATTCTGGGGTTCTGTTCTGTTCGTTCAACTTGCCGAGTTGAGGATTGTTTATCGCTTTTGTTGGCTCTGGACGGTACTGATTTCTTCTCGCATGGTATTTTGCATTGAGTTCTGCTAACTAAACCCCCTCCCCCATCTCAGCCTCTTGCGTGTTTGGCAGGCAACATAGATAGCAGGGCGGTAATCTGACAGAATGCAATGTATGGAAGAGAGGGTGTGTGGAGTATGGAACGAAAACAGGGACTGGAAAGAGGATAAGCGTTTTATGTTGCGTATTGTGGTGAAAATGAGGAGAAGATACCCAGGCGGCAGCACGGAATAACCAAACAAGATATTCTAGGGGAATTAGAGGGACGGCGGCATCGAAGGAGAAAGGCGATGGTAATTGGGAAGAAAGGACGCAATAATGATGGAAGAGTGACAATAGCTTTCATACACGGCTGGGGAAAAAACAAGGCAGGGCCATTACAGGTCAACTATTTCTAGTAGTCGAGGGAGAGCACGAAGCGCTTTAGCCTTGAGAAAGCTAAGAGATGGGTGAGAAAGCCTATTAAAATCGAGTCTTTGGTGTATCTGTTGAATCATCCACAAACATAAGAGGTGCAGAAGCCGAAGAGAAAGTTAGTTAAATGACGGGGTTGGCTGCAGGGAACAGAGAAGCTGGGGGATTTTGTGTTCAAAGAGAGTGTCAGGGGAAAGAGAAAAGAAATGAGGCAGGGAGGTAGGCAGGGAAGGAAAATAGTATTGGTTGCCAGTGCTTGGCAAGCTACTTACTTTTCAGCAGGGACGAAACAAATCAAGCAAATCGAGGAATGTACTCCAAGGACCGAATATACTTGGAGATCAGCAACCTATGACGTAACTGGGGCTAGGGGTCGGCAATGTGCCTCTAATTGAAAGGCGCTGGCGGGGACTCAACCAGGAAGGCCCTGTGGGTCTCAAGCTTTGACGTTCCAGCGCACGTTGGTCTTTATGTGGAACACCCTTCATACGAGGTAGTGAATGTGTATCTAGTTTGAAGCCTTCTCATTCATCTTAAGGTTAGAATGAGGCTAAACAAATTCTAAATAGGTAATACAAGAAAGAAAAGAACTGCGAAAGGAGGAAGAGATAAAGATATCCTGACACCATCTGGCCTTTTCAGATTCAGCAACGATGTCACTGCTGTCTCGTTTTGAAATTGGTGTCAGCTGTGCTGTTGATCAAAGAGAATGAGAGCGTTTGAGCGCGGGGAAGTGCGATTGTGGCGAGTTGTAAGCTGTGAGCGTGTGAGTGTAAGCACAAGCATGAGAGTCGGTTTTTACTTCCCAAAATATGCCCAAAATGAATATCCGCCGTTCCTCTGCATCTTACGCAAACCAGTCTCTGGCTGCAGTCGCACAAATTGGAACGCAAGCTTACATTTTTCTCTGCTTTGTGCACCGCCTTGTCTCACTATCTCGCCGTTGACGGTGTGCTTTTACGTTTGCAACCTATCCCAGCGCGTCCGTTACTGAGTATGCCATGTAAATGCTGTGTTTTATTTGTATGTTTTGCCTTGCCCTGTGCCACATGAATAAAGAGTTGTAGTGAGTTGAGTAAAATATAGCAGACAATAAAAACGGCTTATGCGGCGCAACGACATCAAACCACAACCGCTATTGTATGCAGGATAATGGTATTCTTCGCTATTTACTTTTATTGTCGCTGGTATGTGGCCCCGGTCTCTGTATATTGCCATGTGTACGACGAGGTTCTGGAGTCAACACACACGAGGGTCTTAATTCTACCTCCCTATATCTTGTTCCAATAAAATCGCATTTCACTGCAAAACATACGACGCTGTCCAAGAACAGGATAGATGCAGGTTGAAAAAAATGACGTAGTTAAACTACATTGTGCAGGTGGCGTGAAAGCTCTAGCCAATAACAAGCGGATGCCCCTGCCGCACCCCTGTTTATAATTCTTGGTGCCATGCTCGCATTTTTTGTCGCTGCTGTGAGAAATAATTGTAATGCCAATACTTTGCAGTTGGTGCCATAACAGGCAAGATATCCACATGTTTCTCAACACAGATAGAAATCCTTCAGATTCGGGTTGGCTGTATAAGTACATGTATTTAGCATCTTGCGATTTTCTCGCACTACTCGTATACACCTGGGCGTTAGTAGCATGTTGTAACTGGTTGGCAACAAATCTCAAGTTCGATTTGATTTCTTCCCTGCATGTTGATAATCTGCTTGATCTGCGAGTTTAGAGACAGTCCCACTTCAAAAGTATTATTTTGCGGCCATGGCATATATATTTGCATTTACCACAGGTTACTTGACTGGGAATTCCCTTGAGAGAGAGTATGAATAATACTACGATGCACAGATTGCATCGCAGGAGAAAGCTTGCTACGAAAGGGAAAGACTGTCCTAAGGATGTAACGACGCCTTGCTGACCGAACAGTCTCATCATAACTGCGCAATCTGCTATAGAATTATCTCATACGCGACAGCGTGCGTCCCCGCAACTTCTCTGGAATATGTTATGGCCAATCACTGCAGACGCATTCTGTAGTCTTCTTGTGTTTCAACGTCGCCATATCCATATCTCCAATCAACTCGACACTATCTACAGCCAACCTGCTCAAATTGTTGAAAAAGAAGCTCTGAGAAGTTTGGTTTCTAAGACATATAACACTGGGAGATACTATGGAGATCTTCTTGTGGAAAACGCTCAGTTGCTTACTGACATATGAACATGGCAGGGCAAATACTGGTGTCGTCGCTCTAGCTTAACCGGCTATCGCTAATTACCATTAATTTGGCGGACAACAAGCCGCTGCCACATCTAATTGATGCGAAGGTAAGTCAAGGTGATCTTCTAGCAAGTAGACCCAAACAATAGCACAATGGTCATGAAATAAAACCACACCCACTGCATGCTTTTTCTGTTGCACCACTCCTTTGAACCTATGTATCAGATTCTGCATTCCTGTAGCTGCCTCTTCACTTTATATTAATGTTCTACCATGCAGTGTAGCAGTGTATCGGTTTTATCGCAACAGCTTGCTAGTGTGAATCCGAGGATACACTCCGACTACAATCAGCCCGGCCGCCACCAGTACCGCCCACAGTCGGATGTCCAGCACGTTCACGTTGTAGTCTGTCAATGTGGCTGTTGCCACAGTCGCCAAAAGCAGTGGCAGCGCTACCGCATATCCGATCCAGCGGTGGTGCTTCCAGAGAACTTTGGCCCGGTTGACACGGTCCTGCCCGAAAACCCACACAGGTGCTGCCCAGATCAACAGCCCAAATATGTACTGGCCTACCAGCACCACAGCAGTCAGCACACCCAGGTAGCCGTGTGTTGAGTGGAAGTGCATGCCGTGCGAGCGAATCTTGTTGAGTTCGATGACAGCGACACCCGATACCAGGATAGCGAAGGAGAGAAGTTGGAGTGCAGCATGCACGCGAGCACCACGGATTTTACTTTCGGAAACGTTGGTATTGGTCGGCTGGAGGACGAGGATGGCTTGGATAACCACAAAGGCGCCGATAGACTGAAGAAGAGGATGTGGCGAGAAGAGTGGCAGCAACGGCGGGTGTGTAAACACGCCCGACCAGACAAGGGCGACGAGCAGGAGGGAGCCTGCCTGCGCTAGCCAAGCCGTTCCTGAAAGAGAATGGTGGTTTTAGATAACTTGATAATATGGACTTAAAGGCTGTCTTCCACTACCTTTGTAAAAATTAGAAATGAGACTGTCGCCTTGATGCTGCAATGCGTCGCCTGGCTGACCCAATAGCGGTGCAGATTCATCGTTGTGATTAGTATCAATTCCAATCGATTCTTGGACAGGGGTTTCTATCGCTGATGCCATCTTTGACCGGACAGAGAATTCATTAAGTGGCAGTGGTAGCAAATCAGATCCACGTTCAAATTCTATGCCATTATCAAGCTATGTTTTGGGAGAAAAGGCTGGTCGCTGGGTCTCTTTAGAATCCTTATCGCGGCAACGTCTGCGATCGAGTAAAGGTCAATTGTCATAGAATCAGGAGGGGAAGAAAAGAAGAGAAAATTTGAACCCTATCAAGAGAGAGAAGTAGTGAGAAGATAAACCCTGACAATGGCGTAACGTCGACAAGTAATGACGAGGAGAGCATTACTTTAAATTGGATAGGATGCAAGGTCGGCGTGCTTGCAAATGTGGGGGGCTGATTGGTTGTTGCTCCCCCGCATACGTCAAGTGAGAGCAACAAACTCTCAGTAGGTACTTTATGGAATGAAGAGCTTCCTGTTACATTTTCTAAGTTGGGCTACGCTGTTCTAGCCATGGCTACTATTTCCAGAAGAGTCTTTTGTCATTTTTATAGCGACTAAAGAGATTCGCCGGGTGGGATGAGATATGCAGGAGCTGACGGAGGTGGGTCCGGACCGGCATTTTCTTTCAAGGCGCCGAACCTCCCAAGGTTAGTACTCATACTCGTAGTGTGATACCAATTGGTCCAGCCGGATTTAATTATTACGTTTGGAATCGCTTCGGTTATCCACGAGAATTGATTGGTGTGTGCTGCTCACCATCTTGGGCAATTTGTATCGCTGTTGCCGGCTTGTTTTGCTTGTCGGCTTCGTCCGAAAGTCACAAGCTAAACTGACCGCGACCGGCCGGCCTTATGTACTTGATTTCGAAATAATGTTCGACGATTCTTTTTGATTCCTTTTTCACGACAGAATCAACCAGCCAGGCTTGGGAAGAACAGGTCATATTTACAACATTTTTTTGGCTTCCTATTCTCTTCAGCAGATAATGTGAGTGGCAAATTCTAGGTACTGCTTGTAGGGTGCTATAGATCACCCAAAGCTGCCTCGCAATGATTTTTGCAGTGTCTGGGGGTTTTCCTGCTGTTCATAGATAGCCAAACTTCCAGCTTGACCACGACTTCTTTTTTTTAACAAATTCTATTTCACTTAGAGAAACGAAGCAAGCTTGGAAGAAAACGAACCGGTGCTCTTTCGATACCATAGCAAGAATGGCAGAGACGGTCGAATACACTCTTGACGAGGTCAAGGTGGCAAAAGTAGCCGCCGATGATATTGATAAAACGTTCCGCTCTACTAGCATTGGTATGTCAGGTCAAACAATTTGATTTACACAAGCCATCACTCGCTGTAGCATGGCACGTGAGCATGGTCCACAGCCACGCTCTGGTTCTGGTGGTGGGTTTACTTGTCTAATAGCGATGCAAATCAGATCTCGTCTCGGCTGGTCTAGAGGGCAAAGTTTTAGCTTTTTCCGACCAATGGTTTGCCGATGCGTCAAACCTGCTGACCCCAACACCGCCCATCCGTGCGGCGGGCAAGATGGTGTTTACAGGTGCTTGGTACGACGGTTGGGAGACCCGTCGTCACAACCCGGCTCCCTTTGACTGGGTCATCATCCGCCTGGGCGTAGCGTCAGGTACAGTAACGGGCGTCGAGATTGACACCGCTTTCTTTAATGGCAACGAGGCACCTGCTATTTCCGTTGAAGGTTGCTTTCATGAAAACAGCGACGATGAAGTCGTCTCCTGGGGAGGCGGCCGCGGCGGCTGGAAGACTATATTGGGCTTACAGCCATGTGGACCCTCGCAACGCCACGGTTGGAAGTTGGAGTCGGAGACTAAAGAAGCATTCACACACGTGCGTCTTAATATGTACCCGGACGGTGGCATTGCGCGTTTCCGGCTCTTTGGCCACGCCGTTCCCGTATTTCCGGCCGACCCCAGCGTCGTGTTAGACCTTGCTGCAGCACAGAACGGCGGTGTTGCCATTTCTTGCAGCGACCAGCATTTTGGAACTAAGGATAATCTGCTACTACCCGGACGGGGTAAGGACATGGGCGATGGCTGGGAGACGTCACGGTCTCGCACAAAAGGCCATGTTGACTGGGCTATTATCAAACTTGGAGCACCGTGCAAAATCCAGCGGCTCATTGTCGATACTGCCTTCTTCCGGGGAAACTTCCCTCAAAAAGTGAAAGTAGAGGCTCTCAACTGGACAGGGCAATCCGCATCTGAACCTGCTCCCAACGATTCTGCCTGGGTTGAGGCTGTTCCTCCTTCAAAGTGCGGACCAGACCAGGAACATGAGTTCTCCTCACAATTGGGAGCCGGTCAGGTTGCAACCCACGTGAAGCTCGTCATGATTCCGGATGGCGGTGTAAAGCGGATTCGCGTGTATGGGACAAGAGCAGTATAAATAGTGGTCACGGTATATCAGCCATATAAAACAAAATAAGCAAAGAATAACTGCTCTAATAAAATGATCGATACAAATTCTAGAACAATGAATGCATCCTTTAAGAATAAGGCATTATTAGCTTAGTACGGAAATTAATAACTCCTACAAGCATATTTCAGATTTGCTGATCTGCTGCCGTTACTTGCATGTATAAGAGGACAAATCAAGATGAAAAAATATAGGCACAGCTACATGCGCAAAATAATACAAGAACAAGGTAAAAGAGAAAGAAAAAGAAAAAGAACCGAGAGACGTCGTGAAAGAGATTGCACGAAGATTCGACGACGTTGTCACGTGTAATTAATTTTATCGGCACGTGACTGCATCCCATCAGTCAGCTAGTGTTGAGGTTAGTTGTGTGGGCAGATATCCGCCACTTTGCGAGTACTCCATAGCTATGCCCCAGTCTAATTTCCCAGGTTGATGCATTTATCTTGTCGGGCAGCACTCGTGAATTGTCACCTAGGTACGATCATTGAGTTACTTGCCGAAACCTGCCAAGGCAGTTTGTTGACCTCTGACCTATCGATTTCTCTGTTCCAAAAGACAAAACGCTTCCAGCTCCTTCCGCAGCGTCATCCAAGTGCCAACCTGCCCCGCGTCATAGATACCACCTGCGACCCACGATCGCTAGCCAGTGTGAGATGCTGTCGTGAAAACAATTTCAAAAGACACAAATTCATCTTGACAAGACGAGAAGAAGAAGAGCACACCTGTTCCTTTCTCCATTAGTGTCGACCAGGACGGTCTTAGATGGTTGACTGCCATGTCTACTAGCTATCTTCCTTGATGCTTTTCTCTTAGACTCCTTTCACCCTTTCCTGCTACCCTCTTGTCATTATGGATGCAGCCGATATGGAACCCGACGTATTTGGGGGTGGCGGTGGTTTTGGATCTGAAGATGAAAGCGGTATACCAAAGACTCGGACGCTACCATCAGACCTGCCGAAATCCCTTGACGACCGGCGGCGGCCCACGGATCTTGTGCCAGAAACAGAACTGTATGACGGGTGGCAAGGTGCGTGTTCTAGGTGGAGGGAACGAATCATGCTTTCTGTTATTCTTAATTTGCTAATGTTTAGCAGGGCAATCTCAATTCTTGACGTCGCCTATGCTCGCCAAACCGCTCGAATTTGGCGAACTCACACTCAACGACCCGAACTATAGCCAAGACTTGACGAAGAGCCTTGTACCTGATAGTGATACACGACTGATGGAGATGTTAGCGGCTCAGGCAGCACTATCTAATTCTGCAGTGGCAGAAGATGAAGACACTATAGCATCAAGTGAGGAGCTATCAGACGATGAGAAGCGGACCACGTTGCAAAGGGTTTTCAACATGGCGGCTAGCAATGGAAACGCTGATCAAGTCAAGAACATACTGGCTGGCAAGGCACGGCCATTTATTGACATCAACGCACCCGACGAAGACGGTACGCCGTCACTAATTTATGCTAGCTGCTTTGGCCACGAAGCCACTGTGAAGATCCTTATCGACGCTGGTGCAGATGTCGACAGACAAGACCGGAACCACTGGAGCGCTTTGATGTGGGCAATGACGAACAGACACAAAGGAATCGCCAAATTACTTCTTGACAACGGAGCGTCAACCGACGCAAAAACGTCGTCGGGCCGGACTGCCTTTGACTTTGTCCCGCCAGATAGCGAAATGTCCTTTTATTTGCATGATAGCGGCTACAATATTGGCACCGCTGGTGTCACGGACGACTTTTATAATCCTGGATTTTCACAAGATAGATTTGAAGAAGAAATGGCCGAAAATGAGATGCGCCGTCGCATGATGATGGAGAGCGCTCGTGATTTGGAAGTTGATCTTGGCAATGTTGGCATTGATGACCAGCCAGAGGTATATCACCTGACCCTCTCCGACACGTTCTTTTGATGATTTTGTTAAGTCCTGACAGATAAACCAGCCAGTGGATGACTTCGAAGAAGAACAGCAAGAATTCGATTGGACACGATGTCTTCACGATCAGATGTTTGTTTTTCAGGAAGCCGACTTGAATCGGATTCTTGATATTGTCATCACCAACATGACGCCACAGCGTTCCCCATCACAAAAGCCAGTTCCAGCCAATGTTATATTCCTAAGTGCACGCTATGCGTATTACCATGCCAGCCGTGACTTATTGGCCAAACTATTGGTAACGGCCATGGATAAAATCAACGACGTGGTGGAGCAGCATCAATGGGATATGACTATTCTGGCATTTTGGATATCCAATGCTACGCTGTTGCTACACTACCTTAAGAAGGATGCAGGCTTAGTGGAAGCCACAACCGAATTCCAGGCGCATCTTGCTGAGCTCATTAACGAGATATTTATCTTGATTGTTCGGGATGCAGAGCGCCGGTTGGACAAGGTGCTGGATGCTGCTATGCTAGATCACGAGACCATCCCAGGCTTTGAGGATATCACCTTCCAAAATGAATGGAAGATCTTCAAGCGTAAAAAGGAAGTCAAAGAAGAACCACTAGAGAGGCGATTGCGACCCCCATCGCCCAAGCAGCGGGCCAAGCCAGCACCACGCAACGTAACGTCACTCTTATCATCGACCTTGTTTGTGCTTGATCTATACGATGTGCACTCAGTTATTACAGCGCAAATTATTTCGCAACTTCTCTACTGGCTTGGTGCAGAGCTATTCAATCGTATCATGTCCAACCGGAAATATCTGGCACGCACAAAGGCGATGCAGATCCGCATGAACGTTTCCATTCTAGAAGATTGGGCACGGACAAACAACCGCGTACCAGAACACTATGAGCATGGCGAAATGCGGTCATCTGGTGAGCCTACAGTTGAAGCAGCCCGCCGCCATTTGGAACCTGTTATTCAGATGCTACAATGGTTGCAGTGCTTCTCCTCCCTGGGTGCGGATGACTTGGAAGCTCTAGTTGGAACGCTGCAACAGCTCAAAGCACTAAGCCCACAACAACTCATTCATGCAGCAGAACACTATCGGCCCGAAGTAGGTGAGAAAGGTCTGCCAAAGAGTGCTATGAAGTACCTTGTGTCCATCCATCGAGAGGCGGCATTGCGGCGCGAAGAGCTACGAAACCGCCGAAAGACAATGTCACCGACCCCCAAGAAGACAGCCAAGCAAGCGGCAGCACCGACATCCCAGGCAAGGGTAGACGCGAAGCTAGAAGGGGCAGCAGATGCGCCTGCCACGCCGTCCAAAAAGACGAATGCGAATGGTGGAGCTGAGACGCCTTCGACACCAGCGAATGTAGACAGTGTAGGGGATGAAGAAGATGATGCACCAGAACACCTTCTGCTTGATCCGGCGCTGATGCTCCCCTTCACACTTCCGTCGGCGACAGATATGTTGGTATCATATGGTGCTGGATTTGGTGGTGTGAATCGGGAGCGGGAGCATAAGTACATCCCAACTCTCCCGCCCGAGTTCCTGGCGAAGCTGGAGAGCACCAATAACAACAATGGCAACAAACGGCCAATGTTCGGTGAAAAGGACTGGGAAAATGAAGAGGTCTGAGACGTTGGGTGGATGAGGGGTTGTATTATGGCCTGCCTAAAAAGACGAAGTGTGAAAGGAAGTATAAGAATTACACTAATTTGACTTGGGATAGCTTTGCAAAAAGGCATGAGCAAAAAAAATCTTTGTTGATGTGTACATAAACAACTGCTTCACGCCATCGTCTGCCTCCCGGAGAGGGAGAAAGTGCACCGTATTCTTAGTTAGAGGCTAATGAAGTAAAAACTAGATTTGCGAGATAGGTAGTTGCTGCACACTAACTATAATTTGGAGAGCGTATAGGCATCCAAATCGAACAAAACTAATTAATTCGTTAAAGGCAGCGCAGCGTAGGTAGTCTGTTTTAAATCTGGCTATTCCTTCCATAACATAAGCAATCTTGGGTCACTTTTACAGAGTGTCCATTACAATGAGGTGGACGCCCTTTAATGGGATAAAACACTATTTACAGATTACCGCGCTCTGCCTGCTCCCGTTCGATGGCTTCAAATAAGCTCTTGAAATTGCCGGCGCCGAATCCATCAAATTTGTTCCTCTCGATGATCTCGATAAATACTGTCGGCCGATCCATTAACGGCTTTGTGAACAGTTGAAGCAGGTATCCACCCTCGTCATAGTCGATCAAGATGTTGAGCTGCTCGAGCACGTCTAGCTGCTCGCTGCTGATATGCCAGGCCATTTTGGTGCCATTCGCCTCTTGCTGAGCCATCCTCTCCCGCAGTGCCACATAGTACGTTGACGGCACGTCGATGAACTGCACGCCACGAGCCCGCAGCGCAGACACCGCTGAAACGATGTCCGGAGTCAGTAAAGCAATGTGCTGTACGCCAGGTCCGCTGTTGAACACGATGTATTCTTCGATCTGTGACCGTTTCTTGCCCGGCGCCGGCTCGTTAATTGGCATCTTGACCGTGTCCTTGGCGCCGCCGCTAGCCATAACCACGCTCCGGAGCGCACTGAATTCAGTACAGATCTGCTTGTCATCCACAGACCAGAACCGATGGAATCCCAGGCGCTGTTCATAAAATGCACATGCCGCCTCCATGTCATCCCAGTCTTGATTGCCGACGCAGTGATCAATGCGCTGTAAGCCCACTGAAGGCACCGGCGGCAAAACTGCTGGTACAAAAGCCAGCGTCTTTTTCTCCGAATCTTCCGGTGCCTTTTTGGGGACCACAGCTCGGAATCCAGGCAGAAAAGGGCCTTTGTAGTCACCACGGTTGAGCAGAGTATGCGTGGTGTCTCCGTACGTGCGAATAACGGCAGTGGTAACGCTGCCGCCATAAATTGGATCATGCACTTTCGTTGGTGGCTGGACGCTCACAGTCTTCTTCCCGTCTGCTTCGTACTGGCCATCATCGGCAACGGCTCGTTGGTACACGCCTTCAACTGAATCAACGGTGAAGCACACATCCTTTACTGCATCGCCATGGCGCTCTAGGTGGTCATGCATTTCACGCAGTAAAGCTCGATCCGAGTCGGAAATCGGTTCGTCATCCAGGAGATGCTTGTAAGAGCGTAGAGGAGACGTAAAAACAAAGCAAACGTTGTCCTGATCGTCGCCGACCACGCTGTGTGCAAGACCACCTCCGCGGTGGTGGCCTACAGCGTAAGATGCAAAGTAGCGGCTACCCGTCTCGAGGCCACGATACGCAAAGGTCGAGAGCCCAAAAAGAGTGCTATAGTATGATGCTGCTTGCTTTGCATTGCCTACCCACCATGTGACATGGTCGTAGCCATGGAAAGTCAGCTCTGCATCGTCAGGAGTCAGGGAAGTATCAGATTTGACTCCGTCATTCGTGCTATGGATGGTCTTTAAAGCATGAGAAGCAGCAGAGGAGATGGAGTTCCTAGGAGACACTGAGATGGCTGAAGGTGCCATAATAACATGAAAGCTTTGATCAAAATTGAATATGACGTTGACTAAGTCACGTTATATTTTCCGTGTGACCAAACGTCGGCTTGTTAAATTTGATAGCTGATAAAGAAGAAATATACTTCCTCTCGTCAACTGCTCCTAATAGATAGAATAGATCGGAAATGGAAGACTTGATAGTTAGAAATTAGAAGCAGCGATGAGGAAAGAGATTCACTCACCTTTTTGACTGATGGCGGCCGCATCGAATCCGAAATTCTAAGGCCCCTCATTTTGCTACCATTGACAAAGCAACAAGGTATCAATACCTCAATAACTCCAGATCTGCCAGTCTGATGACAATGATTACCTGGATTTTGTTGCATCTCGGCTTTGTTTTGGTGTTGCGGAATGATGGCCGCTCCTTATCCCTTATCGCTCAAACATCAAGGAAGCCGAGCTTTACCGACGATTACCGCTCGCATTCTGTCGGCGAAAATGCATTCCGTTGCTTAAGCCCGCTTCTGCAAAGAAAGGGATTACAGTTGTCATATCACACGTAAGGGAGAGTAGCCTTCCCCAACTTCCTTCGCGTGTTGCGTAGAGCTCTAGTACCTAGAATGATGTCTTTAATTAAAGTCCTTCTCACATGATCGGTTTCCTTGTCGACAATGTGAGAGCTCTTTTAAAAGACATCGATAGTATTTTTGAATCTGAAAATTTTCAAAGTTGAGTTCACTTTTATTTCCTTCTATCCAATCTGAAACGATACTGTATCTGTGGACAAAAATGGTTGGTTCAATCTCGCTGAGTAAACGAGACGTCAACGTCCTTGGCAAGATCCGAGACCCGGAATCCAACCCGGCAAGCGCCTTACAGCTCGACACTTCATTGCCGAAAGATCCACACATTGTTGATTCTATCAAATATGCTTCCATCAGTGAGAAGGAACGTGAATTGGTCCTAGCGATGCAGCAAGTGGACATGGAGCTCACAGGTCTTAAACCGACATCACTGAGGAACCCAATAGAAACGTATCGCATATGTGTTGCAGATCTTGGGGACCTCATCACTGAAAATCCCACATATGCGAGTGCAAGAAACAACCGAGCTCAAGCCTTGCGACGCCTCTTTGGAGACGACATGCTCGTAGAGCACACTGCGCATAATGACGCAAACAGCAACAACAGCCGTTGCGGCCGCGGTACCGAAGCCCTCCTCCAAGGCACAGCTACCACGGAGAAAGAACGAATAGACGCGGCCGCCACAACATTGTCAGATCTTGACATGGCCATTTCGCTGCTAATGCCATCGAGCCCTTTCTTTGCCGTGCTGTCGCCCACCGCAGCCAAGACCCTCTCACTCGCATTTACTCAGCGAGCTGCTATATACTACGCCACATCCAAGTGCATGGAATCAGGCCAAATGTGCAACAGATGTATCAATAGGCCGGAGGCTAGCTGGACAAAGCTAGACTTTGAAGAGGCAGCGTCTCGTGACTTCGCCATGGGAGGTCGTTTTGGCAACGAAATTGCGCGCGGTTTGGCTGTCGGGACCAACCCAACCGCAAAATTGTGCGGACAGATGGTCCAGCAGATGATGAAGAAGGAGTACGACTCTGGTTATTGAGATGAAAAGAGGGAAGACTGAGATTCTTTCTTATAACTAAAGAAGAGCGGCGCTGAGCCGAAATATGACAGCCAGGACATCTGCGAATTGTCCAAATACCGGCTATCTTTTGCCAAATCGGTGAAGATGGAAGTCAAGGATGATTTTCTCGAATATATTTCTCGAGAACGGATATACACGTGGCCAAGGAAGTATGCCCCAAGATTGATCACAGGTATAGCTTTTTATGCTGCCGGCTTGTTACCAAAGCCACCGAAGCGCCTAGTTGTTTTGAAATTAGTTAAAAAATTACGTGGTTCAACCTTAACGTCATGTAGCAGATATAATAGAAGAGACCATATTTTAGCTACTTGGACACGCACCTCTTCACAGCATCAAGAGTTTCTTGAGTTGTCTTTTCCTTCTCCTTTTGCTCCCGGTTGATCCGCGTTACGGCCGCCGAGGTGCCAATAAAGACGGCAAAAATGGGGTCAGCGACCCGAGAGATGATATATGTTGGAGCTGGCATAGTTATTGCAAGATATAGACCCAAGAAGTGTGCGTTTCTTGTTTACCTCTTGTAGAGAGTTTCGTAGTCTTGTCGTAAAGAATCAGCTCGGAGGCGGCTGGTAGGATTGCGGGTCGGTGCTTGAGGGAAAGGTGGAGAAAGAAATTCGCGACCATCTAAACTCAAAGCACGTGATAAACATCGCTGCTAGACCCACAATGTAAGTTAGCTTAGTCACAATTTAAACCAATGAAAACGAAAGATTTCTGGCCCCAGTTGGTAATTTTTTGCCCACACAATAATTTTTTTCTGAAATTCGATAGAGAGCGAAAAGGAAAAAAAAAAACCTAAACCTCTCCTAGGCCAAATGACAATTCGGACGGCAATCATCGACAACCGACATATTTTTTCCCCTTCGAATACCGAACACTCGCTTCAGCAAACTCTCTGTTTCGTCGGCCCTCTTTATCTACCGCCCACCATTCCGAGTTAAAGAAAAAGGGACACCTAATTCAATTCACAATGGTGAAGTTCCTTAAGGTCGGCCGCGTTGCCATTATTACGCGTGGCAGATACGCTGGCAAGAAGGTGAGAAACGACAGAAAAGAAGCAGTCGGAAGCGAGGAATAAGACAAGAAATGCCGGAAACAAAAAATTGTGAACTGTCTGGTTCCGGGCGCGACGTTTGGCCGATTCTACAACAAAAGAAAGACGAGGGGCTGGAGGCGGCTCCAATAAACATAGTGATCGAGGATTAAGACGCAAGGAGAAGAGGGACTAGAAAGCGGGATGTCTACATAGAGAGAAAGAGAAGGGGACTGTGAGATCGAGGTTGAGATCGAGACTGACAGCTTCTTTCCCCAATCTTATAGGTTGTCATTATCCAGCCGGTCGACGCCGGTAACAAGCTGCACCAGTTCGGCCACGCCCTGGTCGCCGGCATCGAGCGCTACCCATCTAAGATCACTCGCCGCATGTCCAAGACGCGGCAAGAGAAGCGCAGCAAGGTCAAGCCGTTCATCAAGATCGTCAACTACAACCACTTGATGCCCACCCGTTACACTCTGGAGCTGGAGGGTCTGAAGGGCGTCATTTCCAACGACACCTTCAAGGAGGTCAGCCAACGGGAGGAGGCCAAGAAGACGGTCAAGAAGGTGCTCGAGGAGCGGTACACAAGCGGCAAGAACCGGTGGTTCTTCACCCCTCTGAGTAAGACTTCTTCTCCTAGGCACCACCTAGCAATACCATTTTGTACATGCGTTTTATGATATCACTATGCTAACTATTTCAGAATTCTAAACGTTGAATGGCCCGCTGTGTGTTTCCTATTTACTCTTTGCCATTTTTTGGTCTTCTCGTGGGAAGGGTATGATGTATCGGTCATCCGTTGCAAAAGCGGTCACATAAAAAAACAAAAATGAGTTCTATATTTGACGACATCCTGTTCTTTCTATGCTTGTCTTCGTTTCTTTCGTTACCCTTTCGCTTGATTTTTTTAACGCTTCCGAACGATTTCTATGATGACCCTGGTCGTCACGCACGACTTACTCCTACAAGTTGGGACGCGGTCAGAATAGAGCAGTGAATTGTCGGCAAAGTCAACGAAACGAGATTTTTGATAGGTGTGATGGTGCAGCATGTGCGTTAAGATTCTTCGCACAATGGAACATGCAAAGAACACAAAATAAGGAATCGGGATGAAAGGGAAAATGGGTGTCTGCTATGCAGAGGTGGCAACAGGCAGAAGGGGGAGTGTATAATACGTCCTCCAAACTCACAAAAATCTCTAAAAAAAAAACTTGAACAAATATATCTTCCGTATTGGAATTTACCATTCGAAAGTGAAGTTTGAGAGTGGTGCGATAATCCCTATGAAGCACAGTCTATTACTATACACCTAACTCGTAAATTTGATTTATTTATTTTCAAGGCCAAAATGTCTATCCGGCTTCGCAAAAGTCTAAAACACCAAAAAAGAATACAAATCTCAAATAAGCATCATACCGCGCATTTTGTGACCATCCACCATTATATAAAAACAAGTTCACACTATGTGTCCGCTCCGCACCCGATCTGTTCCAAACAAAGCAACCCGTGTCGGATTTCTCATATTAAATAGCTTGTGGTCGTATCAAGCTGTGAGGAAAGAAAGAAAAGAATCAGAGGAAATAATGAAGACTCAAAGATGAGTGAAAAGGTGTTAAAAATATGTATTTGGGAATTCTCTGCTTCTGAGGACTCAGGATTGTCCTCTGCTCAATTTGTTGTTTCGTGTTGTACGAGTACTCCCAGCAAGTGCCAAAAGGGGGATTTCTTAGCGAGAAAAATATGTCGAAGGAAAAAAAAAAAGGCCACTTGCGTGTATTAAAACAGAGAGACAGAGTTGCATGCTTGACAATGATGTTATGCTAGTGTTTGTTTATAAGTTGAGGGGAAGGGTCCGAGGTAGCGGGCCTCCACGGCCGAAAATCTGCAAAGCTGTATGCAATCATAACCGGACAGGCAAGCTGCTTGGGCTAGCCCAGCTCAAGACCAAGAAGACAACCGACAAGACGCCGCCAGCAATGACGAGCTTGCGCAGGACCGGGCGAGTGGCGCCGAACTCAGCCCACTTGCGCCCGCCATCCGCAAAGTAGCCCTTCAAAGTGTCATAGCCCAACTTGTAATACACCATGCCGCAAAGGGCGATACCGTAGCCAAAGAACTGAAGAGCCGTGACCGGGGTACCCCAGATCAGCATGGATGCTGCAACAAGCATGATATCTTTCAGAACACCGCACAGGGTCAGAACAAGGACGGAAGTCTTGCCGATCTATAGAGTATTATTAGAATACATAAAATGTAACGATTGCTCTTTCAGAACCGGTGTATATGGGCCACTTACCAGGAAGACGACTGAGACGTTAAGCAGGAAGGCACAGAGCCCATTGAGGAAGAACATAGAGAACCCAACGCTGTTGACCTCAGCCATTGTCACTTTGGGAACCTCCCATAGAAGGGCTACCACTAGGTTCATGGTAGCACAGACGGGAGCAAAGTAATAAAGCGACACAAGGGGATCCATCTTGAAATCAGCAGAGCTCAGCAGACGCTGGACCATGGTCAATCGGAAAGCCTCGAAAATGATACCTCCGAGCTGGTAGAGGAAGCCGATCATAACGAAGCGAATCTCGCCGAGGGAAGCAAGGACCACGCCAAAGACGATGACCATAACGTTGAGGAAAACTTTCAGGTTGGGTTGAGAAACACCCATAGCCCAGCTGGTCAAGAGCACAGCAACAGGCGTTGTGGCCTAGAGAAGTTAGTAATCACAATATAACCCATAAATAATCCAACGCAATACTAACTTTAAGCATCTGAATGAAGGCAACGCTCAAATATAGGTAAGTCAAATTGCCGCAAATAAGACTTAGACTGAAGAAGACGCCAATGGGCACAATGGCACGGAGGTAGACGCGGCCCGTCATCTTGACAGTTTTACGGCCATCCAGCAGAGTGGTGTAGCGGGCAAGTAGTTGGGTCATGATAGTCGCGAAAATCAAGTGGTATGTAGTCAAGATAACGGGGTAGCCTGTAGTCTTAAGCATTAGCAAACATCTGCAATGTCGTCTGCTGTGTGGCTTCGCGGCCAGTGCAGTTCCTCCGAAACGGAAAGCGACATACGGAACTTCAAGGTATCGAGGATCCATTTGTTGAAGAGAATGACGGATGAGCTCAAACCGATCCAGGCACTGCAATGGAAGACGGATAGTTAGTAGAACGAAACGCACAGGATGCGGTTGGGGGCAGAATGAGGAACGCCGGAAGGAGGGAAGCAGTGCCGAGAAAACGTACATCACGTAGGCGGCCGCCGGTATCGAGGGCTTGGGAGACTGCGGTTTCTCAACGTCTGGATTGACGGTTGGCAAGACAGGGGCGGAGGTGCCAGCAGCAGCCTCGCGAAGGCCTTCACCCGAAGCCCGCATCTTTTCTTCGCCACTCATATTGACTGAGGTAGACGTTGACGAGAGAAGAAAATATTTGGCGAAGAAATTGACACGAATTAGTTTGCAGATCCGTGAGAGAGAAAAGAAGTCGAAGATAGAAGTGAACAGAGTAATAGGACCGCGGTGGTTGAGGAAGGGTGAAAAAGGCTACTATTGCGACAAGCTTTTTTGGTTTCTTGTGTTAAATTTGCCTACCACAGTGTCGCGTTCGTCCGCGACAATAGCGAAGCGTGGCTCTTTCTAAGGGAATGGTTTGAAAGGGGGAAGCCCGTTGTCTTTTGCGGATACAAATGAGACGTTAGTTAATAAAAAAAAGCTTGATTGAGAAGGATTGGTCGAGACCCAGCGCTATAATACGCTGGTGCGAACAAACTTTGTGTGGGTATACAAAGTACTACATACGTACGCAATCTTGTGAAAGGGAGCAGAGAGAACGAACAAGGAATGAGAACAGCAAGAAAAGGGGGCCTTGCACTAGGTAGGAAGAATGGCGAAAAACGGACGATTTTTGCCGGTACTTTTCTTGCTTTCTGCTTGCTCTACTGGCTTTGCCTCGCTACTAGGGGGGAAAGGAGACATCGAAAACCAGGGCCGGAGAAGAAATAGGAGGCAGATAGATTGTGAGAAAGAAAAGGGCCAAACTGAAAGGAAAATCTCTATGGAGAACAGGGGGGGTGGAGACTGTGGCAGTGAAAAAAAGAGGACTATCTCCGTAGCTAGCGATACGGACCAGAGAAGAAGGTGGGTGCGGATGTGGGAAATTGGATCAAGTTTTTTTGACGCAAGAAAACTGGAGGAGTGCGGAAGATTGCGTACTGGCAAATCAGGTTAATAAGAAACGTGTGAAGCGTGCAATGTCTCTCTGAGGGCTAAAGCAGGAAACGGAATAAGTCTAATCACCCCCTTTCGAGACGCCCCCTCTTTCGAGACGGATTTTCACCCCTTAATTTTATTTCACCCATAACCACAAAAACAACAAAATCTCTACCAAAACACATTCTTTTTCTGTTCTTTTTTCGGTAGACCTTTGTGAAGATGGGTTATAGCGAAATCGATGTCGAAAATGCAAAAAGAGACGTGGAAAATGGCCTCAGTATTCGAAAGGCTGCGAAAAAGCACTGCATCCCCGTCCCCTCCCTCCACCGCCGTATAAATGGCCAACAAAGTCATCGCGAAGGCGCGGCACACCTGCAGGTCCTTGGCCCACGTCTAGAGGATACTCTAGTTAAGTGGATTACTGTCCAAGCCAGTCTAGGCTACGCTCCAACTCACTCTCAAATGATACGTGTGGCAGAGCACCTTTTGGCTTTCGACGGACGTCCACGAAAGCTTGGGAAGTCATGGAAGACTGCTTTTTTGGCTCGACACCCTGAAATTCGAAGTACTAGACGGACTGCGGTTACAAATGCTCGTGTGAATGGCGCGTCGGAAGCGAATATTCGGCATTTTTTTGATACTTATCTCGACATCCCTGAAGTTCGTGACATTCCTCCCTCTCGTCGTTATAATATGGACGAGACTGGCCTTTGTGAAGGCTTAGGGGAAAATGGATTGGTTATTGGCAGATCTAACAAAAAATCAGAGATTGTGAGAGCATCTGGAGCTCGTGGTTGGGTCACTATACTTGAGTGTATTTCTGCAGATAACCGGATTCTTCCTCCATGTGTGATTTTTGCCAACAACTCTCTTCAAGAGCAATATTTTCCTGACTCCCACAGCGAGGATTTTTTTCGTTGGCGATTTAAATCAACAAAATCAGGTTGGACCAACAATAAGATAGCAGTCTTATGGTTGAAGCTTTTGTTCCTCTCTGAGACAACTCCCCAGAACTCAAATCAGTGGCGATTGCTTATACTAGATGGTCACAAAAGTCATATCACAGATGAATTCATGCTTACATGTTGGCAAAACAAAGTATGGCTTCTTATCCTCCCTGCTCACACGTCTCATGTCACCCAACCTCTTGATGTGAGTTGTTTTTCATCATTGAAAACACGATATCGTCACTATATGACAAACCTTCCCATACATGATGAGAGCAGTCAAAAAAATAAGTAAAATTTCCTTTTATGTTATTCAAAAGCACGACGAGACAGTTTTACAACTTCAACTATTCAGAGTGGGTGGAAGGCAACAGGTCTTTGGTCAGTTTCTATACGCCAAGTGTTTTTAAATCGCTTCGTGATTGATGATAGTCAAGACAACGAAAAGACTTTCACACAATCCGAATCACCACCGAAAACACCGCAAAGAAGGATACGGTCTGGAGATATGTTTTTTTCGACTCCTCATTCAAGCAAAGACGTCTGGCGAGACGTAACTTTAGTAGGACAAAAGGAGGCAGTCACAAATTCAATTCGACGGCTTATTGGCAAGACTACTAATGCCATAGACGCAAAGAATGGAGTCCTGGCCCTTCAGGGCCGTCAGATTACTGAATTGGAGGCGAAATTGCAGGCAAAAGATTCAAAAAAGAGGCAAAAGGTGGTGCCAAATGCCAATGATAAATTTGTTCATATAGAAGACGTTCTCAGGCTGAGACATCTACGTGAGAGAGACCTACAACCCCAGAGCACATCAGACTTACTGGCGGAGGGCACCGTAGATGATTTTGTGTATGTATTTAACTACCAGACGCTGGAAGAAGTGCCGAATGAATAAAAATTGGTATGATTGTGTGTTGCGGTGGGCTCAGAAACGTATGTCTCGAAAGGGGGGGTGTCTCGAAAGGGGCTGATCGGACTTACTTACTTACTCCACAGACCCAAGACCTTGCAAAGGTGTCAATGCAGGTACGGGAGTACACATCTCCATAGTAAAGCCAGATATTACTTATGCCTATTGTAATTAGCAAGACCTTGCTTTGCTGATCTATTTCGTGCTCTGCAGTCTGAATTGTTTTGTATGTACAAAGGCCTCTTCTATGTGCTTCGACAACCTGTTGCTATTTCAAGCGATGGATGTGGCAATGTTCCACATAATCAGTGCTGTCGGATACATGTCACAAGCTTACTTCCCAGCAGTTCTATCGCGATCACCCGCGCTGCAAGAACAGAAGTCTTCGCATTATGCCTCGACACTGGTCTTTGGGAAAGTATAGTGTATTTTCTGCAGAGTCGTATGTAGGTACTCTGTAGTTATCTCCAGATGCCTCCGTTCCGCCTTGCTTTTCCGGAAACCGCTATGCCGCACTAGCAAGCCTATGAGCGCCTGCCTATTACTTGATTATTGTTCTTTTCCTGCCGTTCTTCTAACTGATAAACACCTTGTGGGGAATCTGCTAACAAGTTGAAACCACCTAGCAGTTTAGCAACTGTTACCCGTTTCCTTTTCGAACTGCATATGTGCCTTGTCTTGTTTAATCAACTGTCTGCTTTTTACGTTCCCTGTATTCTGTCCAAGGGTTGCGTTCCATCATGGTGGGTGGGGGCTTCCAAATTTGTTCTAATTTGAATTTACACAGAGGGGTACGGCTACAGAGCGTTTTGAAAGAGCCGAGTAATAAACTTTTTTTGATCAAATCAAAAGCGATAACCCGGGCACGTAACAAGCAACTAATTTATGAACAAAGAACGGAGGTATTCTAAAGGGGATGGTGGACAAAAAGCGAACAATGAACATAATGCAGTTCTACATAACTAATCATTTAAAGAAGAAAGGCAAACATAGCTAACGTCGCCTGCCAGCCGAAACTACATACATAAGCTTACAAAAGAATGTTCAGCGTACCAAATTTGTGTCCGTTATTTGGTTGTGTTCGGTACGCTACGAAGTCTAACGAATCTCCTAATATGCACACAATTTATTAATTTGGTCCGCCGTAATAGAACTATTCTCTAAAATGCCAACTTTTATTGGAAACTGAGGAAACAATTGAGATTCGCACAAAGTACATTGAATTTGAGATCCCTGTTCTTTGGTATGTACCGCAATGCTACGCAAAGAGCCTTACTACTCCGTACTCTACGCAGATCTTCATACTTCACATGATCGGACTTGAGTAAATAAAAGACACAACTGTTCTCTACATGAGACGCAAGAATTCACTGCATAGAAAGTAGACAAGAACTGGAAACATATTTCATAAACCTCCCATGTACACGTCAGCATTCTGAAGGCACGATAGAATGCTGAAGTGCCAGTCCGTTTCGATGATGTAAATGAGGACATCCCCAAAACTCATGAGTATACGAAGTATGCATACACCATTTCCGTTCGCAGCAGGCATGCTGTATTCACAGTGGAGTGCGGCAAAGGCATTTTTCCCTCTTCGTATCGGCTTACAATCAAACCCAAAGTTTCTTGCTAGGTCCCGTCTTGAATTTGGCAAGGCTGCGAGTTTTCAGATAATTATTAGCAAATTTGACAGTCAAAGAATCATAGGTATAGCTATATATTTTGCTGGGTATTTTGTGAGAAATTTCTATTGGGATGCCTTCCAAAATTATTGGTTCCCGTGGGAAGCACAATTTGCCTGTTTTTGAAGCAACAAGCTTTGCATGTTCCAAAGTCAACATTGCCAAGAAAGTAGAGAGATCTTGGCGACAGTGCCGATGCAGTTGTGGCAGCCCAATTCCTGATTCCTTCTTATGTCGCGCATGAGCGCCTTTCGTCATGTTCAATCTTTTAGTTTTCTATCATATTTTGAAAGGTATAAAAGAGATGTTGGATGGCAATTGCTGGCAAATAGATTTTACGATGTATGCATTGATACGGAGTACATTGAGGACCGTCGAATGAGCATTTTGTAACCAGCTCATTCAGATGGCTCCAACTACCCTCACTGGTAGGTTTTCCATTTCATTATAGATCATAACTGGCACAGAAGAAATCAACTTCTAGCTGACTCGCTTCGGACATAATTCCTATGTTAAGGGACATTACGATCAAATAGCTACACCTCGTGCTGTATGTAGATGAGGTCCAGCTGAAATTATAATAAATAACTTCTGCTGTGTGAAAAGTTGTCTAAGAAGGTGACATCACACAGAGGCTGCGTCATATGTCTCAAGATAAGATGGATAGATTAGGAGAAATAGCATAGGACAGCCAATATATTAGATGTAGTGTTTAGATTTCCGCCGAGATGAGAGACGGTATATGACTCCTTGCCCAGTCAAGATTCTTACGTCCAATACTTTTCTTCTAGAAAAAAAATGCTCTTGATTGTTGCAACTTTGTAGACCGATCTTTCGTTTTCTTTTGATCTCCAGAGCATTTACCATCGCAGAGCAAGAAAATGAGCGAGGCTTAGATGAGAGTATAGTAGTATGAGCAGACTACTGTGAAAGAAAAAGGGAAGAAAACAGCCACCCGAATGAAGGATGTGTGCACAATCCAAACCACTGACATCTAGACCGCCAAAGTATTTAGAAATGCTTCTGCAACACACCTGAATTGCGAGGCGGTGAAGAATTCCATTGTTAGGCTTCCATCAAGCTCGCCGGAAAGCGATTACGCGTGCAGCTCTTGACTTGTGGCTAGTTTTGTAGCACATTCTTGGAGATGTGCGTAAGACCTCGTATGAAGGATGAGCACCTGTATGTAGCGTGCATACATACGACTTATGTAAGTATATTCAGAAACTCGTAATCATAGACGTACGGGAGAGTCTGTATCTCACGTTCCCTCAAAGCCTTCTTCTCTAACACTAGTGTACTTTAAGACCAGGGGCTCTTGGAAGCTATGTGTGAAATCCGACCGTTAACATTCCCCCACTCCCTAAAATTTTTAGAAAAAGAGGCGCTAAAACATTTTTATTAGGAGCCCCGCCAATCGCCTGTTCAAAAAGCCCAAGAGAATGGCTAGGCTCTTGGATCAAAAGGGGAAAGAAGGAAACGAGGGGTGTGAAAAAGGAGGTGTGCTTTCCTCTGGGTTATTATTGCAACCAAAAACAGCTCTTATTTGTATTGATTTCTTCTTCGTAGCAACCAAAAAAGGAGCAAATCTTAAAAGGCTTCCCGGCAACCACTGATCGACAGTCTGCTTTAAAGTGCTTTCCTCTCAGAAGAGTCGTTGTCTTGTCGACAAGTCGTCCTTTTATCTGCCTAAGCTGCCTGTTTGTTCTTGCTGCTGTGCATTCTTTTGCTTTCTCTTCCTCACTCTTACCGCTCTTCTCCCCGCTGCTTCGAATACACCTCCCAATCTCCACAACAATGGCTGATATGTATGTCTTTGCACCTGCAAATGTCTTCAACTAATCGCGGATACTAACTATTCATTGTGCTTTGCAGCAACGTTGACGTCCTTGTCATCGGCGCCGGTCCGACAGGTCTCGGTGCTGCGAAGCGCCTCAACCATGTTGTATGAATCCCCAACAACCTCTTCTCTTTAGGTTATATTCCTCGAGCCGCTTCTCATTGATGCGCACCACTTCTAACAAGTAAACAAAACAGGATGGCCCATCATGGCTCATCGTTGACTCTAATGACAAAGCCGGAGGTCTTGCGTCGACCGACGTCACCCCAGAGGGATTCGTATGTGATGCAGCAACCCCGCTTGAGACCCAATTACCTCTCGTCTCTTGATGCCAGCTAACAATCTTACAGCTCTACGACGTTGGCGGCCATGTTATCTTCTCACACTACAAATACTTTGATGACTGCCTCGACGAGGCCCTCCCAAAAGAGGAGGATTGGTACCACCATCAGCGTATCTCCTATGTGCGCTACCGTAATCTCTGGGTCCCTTACCCCTTCCAAAACAACGTCTCAGTGCTGCCCAAAGACGACCAGGTTAAATGCATTGAAGGCCTGATTGATGCAGCCCTCGAGGCTCGTGTAGCGAGTACCAAACCTACCAACTTCGACGAGTGGATTCTGCGCACGTCTGGAGAAGGCCTTGCCAACATCTTCATGCGCCCTTACAACTTCAAAGTCTGGGCAGTGCCCACTACCAAAATGCAATGCCAGTGGCTTGGCGAGCGTGTCGCTGCTCCCAATGTCAAGGCCGTGACCCGCAATGTACTCCTGAACAAGGTCGCAGGCAATTGGGGCCCCAACGCCACCTTCCGCTTCCCAGCCCGGGATGGTACTGGTGGTATCTGGATTGCCGTGGCGGACACTCTGCCAAAGGAGAAAAAGCGCTTTGGGAAGAATGGTGAAGTCACCAAGGTCGACGCTGATAAAAAGATTGTCACCCTAGCTGACGGTACGACAATCGGCTACGACAAGTTGGTCAATACGATGGCCGTAGACCGCTTTGTTGAAAAGATGGGCGACGAAGAGCTGATCGGCCTCTCCAAGGGCCTCTTTTACTCTTCAACCCACGTTATTGGTGTTGGCCTCCGGGGTGCGCGCCCAGAGAATATTGGCGACAAGTGCTGGGTATGTCTTGTTCTTTCCGGTGGTCTTAGTTGCTTAGATGTCAATGCTAATACGGCTTCCAGCTTTACTTCCCCGAGGACAACTGCCCGTTCTACCGTGCTACTATCTTTTCGAACTACTCGCCGTACAATCAGCCACAAGCTGACGTCAAGCTGCCCACGCTTTACCATGCCGATGGCAGCAAGCCCACATCCAGCGAACCGCAGGCAGGTCCTTATTGGTCTGTCATGCTGGAGGTGTCACAGTCGTCTCTGAAGCCTGTGGACGAGAAGAACTTGCTGAAGGACTGTATCCAGGGCCTTATCAACACTGGCATGATCAAGCCCGAGGATGCCATTGTGTCAACCTACCACCGCAAGTTCGTACAAGGCTACCCTACACCATCTCTAGAGCGCGAGGGTGTTCTTACAGAGTTGTTGCCTAAGCTCCAAGCTAAAGACATCTTGTCACGTGGCCGTTTCGGCAGCTGGAGGTACGAAGTGGGCAACCAGGATCACTCTTTCATGCTTGGCGTGGAGGCCGTTGACAATATTGTAAACGGTGCTGTTGAGCTGACACTCAACTACCCCGACTTTGTCAACTCACGCAAGAACGATGAGCGCCGCTTGGCTCAGACCTTCTCTTTCGGGGCCAAGACAGCGCCTATCAACGCTAAGGAAGTCCCCACGCGTGAGCGAGCTGCGTCCAAGGTGTCTGTCAATGGTGGCCACTCGCGAAAGTCGTCTCGTCAGATCAAATAAACATATACCGATATTTACACCAGCCTTTCTTGAGAATCTTTACCCCTCTAACCCCTTTTCCCCCTCTTCTTCTACTGTCCCTACGAAGAAAAAATTCTAAAAGAAACGCTCTGCGGCTTCGTCGTTCCAGACGCGCCACTACATTCCCCCTCCACCCCTTCCTATTACAAATAACAATGATTACGAGACAAAATAAACACGCGTTGGAAGCGAGCCTATATAGATGATTAATAGCAGTTAGACTTAACGTCCACCGTGGATTATATCAGAACTGCACGATGTGGCTGATAATGATGGGCCTCTTGTAAACGAGAAGAAGAAAGCAGTGCCGGGATGTGCACGATGGGGCTATTTGGCTTTAGTATAGAAATGAGGATAGAACACATTTGCTATTCTTTTCCACATGCTGTTTCTCTTTCCACAAAATTTGTGTGTAAAATCTGAGCATGTATTGTTCTGCTTTTGTTCTTGCTCTGGGGCAGGGACAAAATCGCCGCCTTTGCTATCCTAAACTGTCGCAACATCATGGTGCCTCATTTCAAGTCTTGTGGAAAATCGCTTCGCTATTTAGTCAGAGCAGCAGTAGTCTTTAGAAGCTGAAAATGTCGAAAAATATCTTTACTAGGATAGGGAAAACGACAAGCCGGCTAACAAAAGCACCATCTGTAGTTTTTTCTCTTCTAGGTGATATGTAGTTAGTTTTCACATAGTTGCTAACTATCGTGTTGCTTCAATGCGCTTGAGATATGGCCGAGATTGCATACGGAATCAGAGTAGAAATGAAAAAAAGCAAAAAAATGACGATGGTGATCATAAAGCCCATAGCGACTTGGTTCGTTTCGTTTCTGGAAATTGGTTCCATGACATGATTCCTGGCAAGCTCGCGAAGCGAAAAACGAATAACTTCTGGGCTCGTGATTCCAGCTGTGAGAAAGGCAGGTGCTTTCTTGGCAGATATTGAGGGGTAGCACAGTTGTCTGCATTCTATGGTGCCGAGTATCCCAGAAAAGACGTTAGAGAATGCAGAGCGGGAGATATACATCTTAGACTTGACGATGCGCGGTAGTAAGTTCCTGCTTCTACTTATGTCGTCTCGGGGTTTTCACGAGATTAGCTGCACTGCGCTATCCTGTAATTTACAGCCTGTCATTTAACAAAAAATATCACATCTCTATCTGTTTTCACGCCTAAATCTTTACGAAGAAGCTTCGTCTCTCTCTTTTTAGGAGTCGGCTTTGCCGGCATTCACCAACGGCAAAGTGAGCTTTAGGCGTTTGTCTGCAGCTGCTCTGCTGCAGGTCTCCACTAGAGGAGAGTCAAAATCTAAAAAAAAATATAAAACGTTTTTCTTTTCTTAGAGAAGTACAGCTAACGAGTTCCGGGGTTGTTATTGGCTGTGCTTGGTCTCCGCTGACATCATGCTGCTTTGTTTTTGGCGATACCACTCGCAAAATATATGTATCTAGCTTGTACTACTATAGCGTTAAGAGCCTTGTATTGTTAGTGCGGCTACCTTTAGGTGACCTTACTGTGTTGTAATGGCGTCCACCGCCGCCATCCCGCTTGGTTGTTTGGTAGATGCGACGATCTCTAATTTAGTAGCGGAAGCGGAAGCAGGCGTAAAGGAAAAACAGGGCGTCCCTTTGCATGCACTGTATGAGTACTCGTACGTGCTTATATAGTACCTATGGACAGAATGAGCACTGGAGAAAGAGGTAGGCAAACAGAAAAGGAACATGCGGCGGTTCCTCGTGCGCATTGCAAGACCAAGCTGTTTTCCGATTCTCTTCCTCCATTTGTCTACCTTTTCCATCGCAATCTTTTCCATTTGCTGTATCGAGAAACAGCAGACTGCGATACTGGACTCAATTCCCCTTGACTTCTATTTGGGAATCTGTTCTCTTACGTCTTCACTAGTATTATTACCTTTTTCTTTTATCTTTGCGCTATTGCATTACTCCAAATAAAAATAATGAGTAAGCCTATTACAGTAGCTACACCGGGAATCGCATTCGTCGAAAAGGTAAAATAAAAGCGACACAAGACTGGAATGCTTGCCCTTGGGAATCAAAAGGAAAAGAACGGATCTGACCAGGGCAGATCGTCATTCACTTAGCAATTCTGGAAGGGGAACAGTTTTCCGCGTTTACTCTACTCCTCTTAGCCAGAGAGCAATGTGGTTGACTTGATTTACTTAGCGCCATCCACTTGCTGAGTAAAGTGGAAAATCGGGGAGAAAGACGGAGGCACATCTGAGGAAATCGAAACGACACTAGCTATCCAACTCGCTCGATTTCGTCTGGGTTTCTCACGTCTCTCTTCTGCCTCTCAGCCACTCCCTGTCCGAATCAATCCCTGGCCTTTGAGCCAGGAAGAGCACGAAAAAGGTAAATCACACAGACTCGGGTTATGTCGTCAACTATCTTAGCGGACACCTAACAACAAAAGTTGCCGACTTTCCGCATCGTCGCCGTTCCGATACCGTCTCCCGAGCTTCCACCACCGATCTTCCCTTGTTTCGTACGCGGCTCTCAAACGACGTTCGATCGCATCTCGAGCTTGGCGGTCAATAACAGGCCCGACAAGTTGCCTTTACGATACCCGGCCACCCATCTCACGTACTATTTCGACCTCTTTGTCGAGGCGATAAGGCACAGGACGCCATATATCATTTATCTAAACGCAACCAGGTCCATAACCCTTATTTACTTTGAAACCCGTCCCCCGCTCTGTCATTCCACTTTGTCGTCTTTTTTCTGCTTCTGGAATACAATTTTCTGGTCTACGACTCCCGCTGCTTTACATTGCTAGCATAGCCTGCCGTTAATCCGTATCGAGATAGGATGATGAGGTCACCAAAGATATCTAGGCTTGTGGATAAAGTTTGATCCCGAGGACAAACGTTTCTGAAGAATGCAACCCATGGGCGGACGGGGAACAGACAACAACCCTTTCCGCCCTCGTATAACCATTATAACTCTATCCTATATACGTTGCCCACAGGCTTGACCAGCGGTATTGCCCACCATGGACTACGGCGCCGGTCCAACTGCTGATGACATACTCGACCCTCCCGCACGCATTTTCGAACGTCTCCGCCAGATTGCTGGATATTCATGGGATGAGGCACAGCGACCACTACATTCAAGTTACGACAACTGGTAAGTCAAGGTTCAGGTCGAAATGCAACTCGCGAGGCGAGGAAGATATTAGACAACATATCACCTAACTTGCTGAGGCACATATTTGGTACCCGATTTGTTTCCTCCTATTCGACGTCACCAATCTCCCCGGCGCAATCAAATCATGCCTCATTTCCATCACCCATTGGCAGGATCACCTCGAGCCGGGCATCGCCATCCGAACAGCCCGCCTTCTCGCCAGCGGCCACCGATTGGGCTAGTGACCATACCAGAAGTGGATCGCCTGCTCCTAACTTAGCTGGACTGGCCAGCAGCAACTCACCTCTAGTAGAGGAGGAAGTAGTTGCACGTGTCTCCTATCATATTCTTCGTGAAGAGCGAACTTTCTATATCGTCAAGAACATGAGCTTGAACAGCGATCCGAATGGGAATCACATTGCGAAGCCTGTGGATCTATTACGTCTAGCGCCCCATCCTAGCGATCGCGGGCCCTTGACAGTAGCTATATACCAGCATCCCGGACGAAATCAAATCCCAAAGCTGCTCGATCTAGGCCCGGCTTTCTACTTCGCCCATCGCGTTGGTGATGCCTGGGAGGCATATATTAAAAGCGATTTCTCTCTTGATCCTCCTATGAGCCTTGAGCTCTTCTTCGACTTTGCTATAGGCGCGACCGAGTGCCTGGAATTGATCCATCATAGCGAGAACATCGTCCATGGCGAGATTCGCGGCGATGCCTTTCACTTTAATAGAGAGACGCACAAGGTTAAGTTAGTCTCATTCGGCTCAGGTCTGAGATCATTCGAGCACGGCCTGATGAGTACTGGTTGGTCCATCCTCTCCAAGGAACTTGGTGCAAAGAATAAGCTACTGTATATCAGCCCTGAGCAAACTGGCCGAATGCCTGCAGAGCCTGATTCACGGACTGATATCTATTCTTTGGGCGTTCTTTTCTGGAGTCTCTTAACGCAACAACCTGCCTTCGACGGAGAATTGCCACTAGACATTGTCCAGGGTGTTTTAGGGCGCCGCATCTTCAACGTGTCCGCCGTCCGCCTTGACGTGCCGGAAGCGATTGGACGTATTATCCAAAAATGCACAGCCAAGAACATTGCAGAGAGGTACCATTCCGCTGGTGGTTTGCGTCATGACTTAGTTCAAGTGAAAGAATTTCTTGCAAATGGCGACATAGCAGCCCTGAAAAGCTGGCAGGAAGCATCTCGAGACGTTTCGTCTCTCTTTATGCTACCTACTAGCATGATTGGCCGGGACGAGAAGAGGCAGCAAGTCATAAAGATCATTGAACGAGTAGCAAAAAGCCATTCTAAGAGCCATAAGAGCAGCTCCGCACGGTTTTCTGATGCTTCAAGCTTTTCTAACGAGTTTCCCGAAGCTGGTGATGTGTCTAGCGAAGGCGCTGGAAGTTCAATTGAGGGTATCAATCGGCAAAGTGGATCTTTTTCGCAGACGATCTCGTCTGACCCCAAATTGAGAAACAGCTTCCACCCTCCCTTACCATCTGCCGACTCGCAGACTGTATTAGCTGAGACAGTGTCGTCGGTCCATTCCAATCCCCCTCCGCTAAGGCTTTCCCAACGTCCCTGGGAGCGCCACCAGTCCATATCGTATGACTTGAAAAGCCCCTTGGATGGTATCATGGCCGAACGTGAAGGATCATCGCGCCATACTGGGTCTGTAAATGCAGATACACCTTCCAGTTTATCTCGGCAACTAGGCTCGGCCAAGTTTCGGCGACGTGGACACTGCGAAATCATCACAATTGAGGGTGCCGCCGGTTTGGGCAAAAGTTGCCTTGTTCAGTCTGTCCTCAGTGAAGCGCGGCGGCGCGGCTACTGTGCCACCGCTAAGTTCGACAAGGCCGGAAGAACCGCATTTGGACCACTACTTGGTCTCCTTTCTTCACTATTTCGGCAGGTCTGGGGAGAGCGAAACACGAATACACCATTTCATCAATCCCTAAAGCAGTATGTGTCGCCAATGTGGCCTGTGTTGCATCAGCTTCTTGGCCTTCCCGAGTTTCTGTTAAGCTCCGTCGACGGTAACACACCTCTGTCTCGTTTGCCATATAACCCGCAGAATGCTGGTTCCAGGGGAAAGAATTCACGCACTGTGGATCTAAAACGACGTGGATCGTCGCCTGGCTCGACTGCTTCAACTTCTTTGAGTCCTGTCAAAAGTGGAGGGGCATCGGCAAGTCAAAGAACATCAGCTTCATCACTTGATTTCCTTCGAACAGGGGCGACGACCAAATCCATACGTCTTATGAACACAATTCTTGACGTGCTGCGCATGTTCACGGGCCATAAATTCATTTGCTTTTGTCTAGATGATTTGCAGTTTGCTGATGCTGAATCCCTTGATTTGATCACCCAAATCGTCGGTGCGCGTCTGCAGATGGCTATTGTGATCACATACCGTCCAGAGGAAATCTCTCCCGAAAGGGTCCAGAATATATTGAACCCGCCAGAACCCGAAGGTACGGAAGCCGCGTGTGTCTTTTATGGCACATACCCCGTAGTCCTGTGAAGTGAAATATGCTGACTGTTGATTTTAGAATATCCAAAGACGGGAAGACCAATTGTCACAAGGGTACAGCTTCGTCCTCTGACAGAAGATGACATTGTCAAATACGTGGCTATGACTTTGAGTCGCTCAGAGGCAGATGTCATGGCGTTAGCAATGGTTCTACAAGCGAGAACAGCAGGCAACCCGTTCTTCATGAGAGAGATGCTAAACGCTTGTTATCGTAAAAAGTGTATTTGGTATGACTATCATGAGAGCCAGTGGTGCTACGATATCAACCGGGTGTTTGAGCAGTTTCAGGGCGACACAGATTATGACGTCCTTGACACCGATTTCATTACGAGCCGCCTGAAGGAACTGCCACCAGCGTCGAGATCAATTCTGAGTTGGGCAGCCCTTATAGGGAACGGGTTCTCTTTTGATCTGATCTGTCATCTCTTGAGTGGGGAGTTCAGCTTCTTTGATGAATCCTGCCCAGAGTCGCTAAGCGAACATTCGCACACATCTTATTCACAACAAGATGCCATTGCTGGCCTACAAGCAGCTGTTCAGGCATGTATCATTATCTCCAGTGAAACGGATGACCAGTTCCATTTTGCACATGATCGATATATAGCAGCTTCCACCGACCTCAAAGTTTGCAGTATGAAAAAAATGCACTATGCAATTGCACGGACGCTACTGAAATATTACGATGATGACCCACGAACTAAAGACAACACAGCCTCCCATATTTGCGAGGCAGCTGATGTGATTAGAGAACGAGTCCATGAAAGACGTCAGTACCGCAGTATTCTCTTTGAATGCGGCCGAAGAGCCACCGAAAACGGAGCACGACCGACGGCAGCAAAATACTACAGCAACGCCATTGCGCTACTTCAGCCTGAGCCATGGATGGACGACGATGATGATGCCTCATATGATGAAACGCTTCAGCTCTATCTTCGTGCTGCAGAGAGCTATATATATATGGGCGAACACTCTCTAGCCAACGAGGTATTATCGACCATTTTCCGCTGTGCAAGGACGGCTCTTGATAAAGCACCAGCCTGGGTGTTGCAGTCTCGTGTCCATGCTATATGCGGCGATGCATATAGAGCACTTTTATGCCTCAAGGAGTGTCTGCGCGATATGGGTGTGTCTGTTGAAGAGAACCCGTCTTACGAGCGCTGTGATCAAGATTTTCATCGACTGTCTAACCGCCTCAAAAACATAGAGTGGAACGATCTTGAAGACTTATCAACTAGCTCAAATGACCCAGTTTTAACTTCCATTGGAGCTGTCTTGGCTGAAGCCATTAGCATAAGCTGGTGGAGTGATGGGCTCTATAATTATCATCTCTCCTTGATCATGCTAGATATGCATTTGACTTCTGGTGCCTTCCCACAGTCGGGAATGGGTTTCTTGCATCTTGCTATGCTGGCTATTTCACGCTTTAATATGATTGTTTTCGGCTCTGAGCTGGGCACACACGGTCTTGAGCTCCTTGACCGCTTTAGAGATCCATTCTCATTAGGACGGGGTTACATGGTGTTCGCCAGCTTTATCGGCCATGTTCAGTACCCATTACCACTCATGGTGAATCAACTAGAAGGGGCTGTGGAGTACGGGTCCTCAGCCGGCGACCGAGTCTCTGCAATTCTCACCTGCGGCTTGGCAGCAATGATGAAATTTTTTGCAAGCGAGAGCTGCTCTGACCTCGAAGCGTACTGCCAGTACTGTTGCGAAGACATACCTAACTGGTACCAGGATACCCAAGGAGGCACACTCCTTATTGCTGTTCGCCAACTCAGCCGTGCGTTGCAAGGGAAAACAAAAGGCTCGGACGCCTTAGAACTCATGAGCGACGAGCAGCATAATTCTGCGATATACAAGCAATGGCTTCAGAGCTATACTACGAACGGAGACAGATCGCTGTTATTTTACGAGTCAATGGAACTTGTACCTCTGTATCTATATGGTCATTATGACAGGGCGGTTGAACTAAGTAAGCGCTGCATGGAGGGACAGTCATTGATCTCATCAGCGCGGAATACGCGGCTCGTCATGCTCTTTTATGGTTTAGCCCTCTCTGGGCTCATCCTACGGCAGCAGCAAGATCCTCGCCGAACTGCCGATAGTGGAGACGCTGCTCAAGCGCGAGACAAGGTCGAAAGTACAATTACAAAGATTCAAGATCTGAGCAAAAGCATTCGAAGCTGGTCTGAAGCTTCTGACATCAATTATCTTGCGTGGTCGATGCTGCTTGATGCACAAATCTCGGAACTTGCAGGTAATGTGGGTTGTGCCATCCAACAATACGAAGAAGCATTGGATCATGCTTCGGAGCATGATTTCCTTTTTGAAGAAGCTCTCGGCAACTTCCTATTGGCTGGCATTTTTATTCGGAAACGCGCTCAGCGTTCTGCCCGGTCGGCTTTGCGCGATGCTGTCGGACTTTATCGACAGCTTGGGGCGGTGGGTATCGCAGATCGTATTGAAGAGGAACACAGTTTACTGCTGTGCGGTCCCACAAGAAATCTCAGAACAATCAATGCCGCTGTCCAAACTGATTTTGTTGCTGACGCGACTCCTATTCAATATCATTCGACTGAACATGAAGAGCTAAGACCTTCGGGTGAATCCTTGACCGCAGGCGGTCAAGCTAGTATGTCTGACATGAAAGGAGAACGGATCGGCATATGGCGTGGTGCCATGCAGGCAGAAACCAACGCAGGGGCAGCCGGTCTTCCTGCGCTTGATATGATCGACCTGCATGCTATACTACAGTCATCTCAGGTCATATCGTCTGTGCTACGTATCGATGAATTGCTCAAGACAATGTGTGATGTGATTTTGCAAACTTGCGGCGGCTCTGCTACACAGGCTGCTATTGTTGTGCAAGATGATAGCGGATCAGACTGGTGTGTTGCTGCAAGCGGAGATCCGGAGAAGGGAGCCGAGGCGCATATGCCGGGAATACCACTGACGGGCACATGCATTGTTGCTGAGAATGTTGTGTTATACAGCACGCGGTTCCGTGAGAGTGTTTTTGTTCCGGATTTGGTCAACGACGAGCGGTTTGGGAATGTGAGCGAGTGCTGGCTACAGAAGAACCCCCGGAGCAGATCCGTCATTGCCATACCGATCTGCCACGCGTCGAATCCACTCTTAGGTGTGCTCTACCTAGAAGGCTTGCCGAGTGCGTTCACTGATAGGAATGTGACTGTATTGCAGCTTCTGGTGAATCAAATCGGTATCAGCTACTCGAATGCCCTTTCAATTAAAGCAATTGAGAAAGTCTCCGCCGAGAATCGATCAATGGTAGCGATGCAGAAGACGGCCCTTCGCAAGGCAATTGAGGCGGAGAATAAAGCAAAAGAGGCAGAAAAGGAAGCAAAACGCAATGTCAAGCTTGCAGAAGAAGCAACAAAGGCCAAATCCATTTTCCTGGCAAATGTGTCTCACGAATTGCGTACGCCGCTCAATGGAGTTATAGGAAACTCTGAGCTGCTCAGAGACAGCAATTTGACCCCCGAACAGCAAGAGATGGCCGAAGCCATTCGTTTATCTGCCGACCTACTTCTGATTGTAATCAATGATATTCTTGATTTCTCGCGCATGGAGGCAGATAAAATGAAACTTTACATTACGGCTTTTAATCCGAAAGAACTCATACCAGAAGTGGTGCGAGCAGCATCATATCGGAATCAAGACAAAACCAAAGAAGGCGTCGTTGACATCATCAAGCGAATCAACCTTCCATCCAATTTATTTGTTTTTGGTGATCCCATACGACTACATCAGGTGCTAGGCAATCTTATCGGAAACAGCATCAAATTCACCGAAAGAGGGACAATCACAGTAGGCGCCGCTGTGGAATCTGAAACCGACAGAACGGTTACTCTTACCTTTTGGGTAGAAGATACGGGCATAGGCATACCACCTGAGCAGCTAGCCAAATTGTTTCAGCCATTTAGTCAAGCCGATGCAAGCACGGCACGAAAGTATGGCGGAAGTGGTCTTGGCCTTAGCATTTGCAAGTCGCTCATCGAGACCATCATGAAGGGCAAGATTTACTTGGATAGCAAAGAAAATGTTGGGACAAAGGTTTGGTTCACGGTCACCTTTGACAAAGCCAAGGAAAATGCCACGGCCAGCGATATACCGGCGACAGTGCCGGCTTCATCTCCTTTTGGAGGCAAATCTTCAAGTCCAGTTGCGCCGTCGTTAGATCTTGAGCAAACATTGCCGCAACCAGGAACATCGCACAGCTCATCCAGATCTCCACACTCGCCATCGCTCTGGTCTCCCTCCTCTCCGATGTCAAGTCAAGAGAACAATGATATCGTCTTATTGAACCCATATATGGATCTAAGCCACATTAGACATGACCAACTTCGAGTCTGCATTGCTGAAGACAATCCAATTAACCGCAAAATCGCCATTCAATACGTGCAGCGTCTAGGGTACAAGGTTGCTGATGCATATGACAATGGGCTGCAAGCTGTCGAAGCCTTGCGCACGAAAGCCAAAAATGGGACACCGTACCACGTTGTACTCATGGATGTGCAGATGCCTGTCCTAGACGGCTATGAAGCTACAAAACTTCTCCGAAAGGATCCTATAAAATCTGTGAGAGAGGTGCTTGTTATTGCAATGACTGCATCTGCGATTCAGGGTGACCGAGAAAAGTGCATCGCTGCTGGTATGAATGACTACCTTGCAAAGCCAGTGAAATCGGAAGTGCTGAAAAGCAAACTGCATGCTTACATAGGAGCTCAGGTATTTGAAGATAAGCCTTGCTACTCTGCTTAAATTCGCACAACTAACGAACTGAATTGCATAGCGATCACTTATTGGAGAGGGCTCAAGCAGTAACATACAAGATGCTATCGAAGAAGGCAATGTCACGGGTGATTCTATTCCTACGGTTCACCAGACGGTCAACAATGCGAAGACCACTTTGCCGATGCGAATATTTAGAGCCGCTCCATCTGTCCCACCAGGTGGCAACAACAGTACACCAAACAATACCGAGAACCCTTTATCCAACCAAGTATCTATCGACGATTCATGCGTTTCTTCAGAACAACAACAGAGCCAGGAACTAGATATAAACGAAGTGGCGCCGACGAAGCGACTACATAAGAAGCTAACAAAAAATCGAGGAAATGATGATGCTCCCCAGGTCCAAGAACGGCAAAAACCATCTCCTGCGGTATTACAAAGAAGAGTCTTACGAAACGATTGAGCAATGGGATAGAAGAAGCCGAAGCTAATAGTATTCTCGATGGCAAAGACGGCTATAGTAACAGCAACAGCGGTGTACCAGATAACGCACAGCGCAGTTTGAGCATTGCGTCAATTATCAGCTCCAAAAGCAAGGAATCAAAAGGCAACGATGTCTGACAGAGAAAGATGGTATGGCAAAGGATATCTGGCGAGTAATAGGTGCCAGGACGATGCGCTGCACCAACACCTTTTATTTGATGATGATTTTTTGTTTATCTCCTTTGCTTTCTGAGATTACCTGGTTCTAAAATTTTTTTATTTTGTTTTATTTGGGTGAGAAGAGGAGTCTCGCCTACTCAGTTGAAGAACTTTGGTTGCGTGGTATACATTCATATACATATATATAAGACCCATGTTATATAAAGGCAACCGGGGGGGTGGCAATGATGAACCAGGCTTGTGGTGCGGTAGGAATGATATACCCAATGACGATCGATGGATGGAAAGCTGGTCTAGAGTAGAGCATAGTTAAAGGGATACCAGACCTGGATAAAAGAGTATTTCATTGTATTTTCTGAGTAGTAAGTAAGAAAGGTAGGGGACATACGAATATACATATGTACACATATACGATACTAATTTTAACGTTGGTTATGAAGCAAGAATAGATTTGCCAAACTTTTGTAAATGCTATTAAAACAACACACGACTATTTCATTCTGGTAGTGATTGGTGGAGAATATATAAATACTTCATAACCTGTACAAAATACGTGAGTATCAATTAGATGTCAAATAAATATTTCCAGTATCTAGTATAACGAATAATTAAAATCTTTGCCTATTGGTTTACTTTGAGCCTCAGAAAAGCAACATATATCACTATTTAGCAATCCTGTTTTTTCCTTAGGCTTAACTAGACCCTATGAAAACACTAGAAATGTATTTTTCTACCTTCTTTCTATGAGAAAAAGTATTTATTGCTGCTTTTGCTTCTTTGGGTGAATAGATGGGATGAGATACTTTATGCTATTTCGTAAGATAATATAGCCTCCCTTCAATAAAATTGATGTTCAGGGCCTGCCTATCGTTTAAGCCCTTTTATGATACAATGCATACACCAAGAAGAGAAGGGCGAGTTACATATTTGGTTCGACGCTGATGGGAATATCCCCCAGAGGCTTTGAATGGTCAGTGCTATGTCGTGTCCGTTATTCCGAACCGTATCGTTGGCAGAACAAGTCGTCGCTAAGTGATTTTCAGAAGCCTGCACATGTCCACGAATGACAAACAGAGATCATACGTGGTCGTAGGGGAAGTTTAAAGTTATGCTGGAATGGCTTTGATGACCGTAGATCCCCCGAGAGCCAAAGCCTGGGGTTAAAGAAAATGACAGGTAAAATTTTGTTTGTTTTTATTTCTCTTGATTAGAGGGACTCGTTGAATTGAAGCTTGATATGCTTCCGCGTAGATTTGTTTTCTGTATTTCATCCCAGCCGATCATTTATGCGTTGTTCTAGGGTGCCTCTATGTCTGTAAAATTTGCTGGTCATCCTAACTGCTTGAATAACCCTTCTTGTCTCGTCAGAACAAAGCCAACAAGATGTCTAATTTCCTTCTGTCATTTGCCTCCAATGGTCTTCGTCATAATTATTAGCTTTATATCTGTGCTGATATATCTATGAACTTGGTAGAAGGAGACGGGAGAAATGTTAACACTGTCTGTAGCCTCTGTATGATAGTGACTGTATCTCTTTGCATCCCTTGTCTTTTTCGTCTCGTGTCTTGTTAAGCTTTAAATTAACAGAGGCATCTGTGTTTCTCTTTTTTCCTACAATATAGAACTCCATAGAATACCACCTAAAAGACACGTGTAGTTCCGTCCTTCTACGCAATACCTATTCAGTTATAATCAGAGAAACTATATTCGTTACTTGTGCAGCATACATATACGAGTGCCTTCACGGCTGTCCTCGTTAGCTCATCTCGAGATCGACTGGAACCTCTAGACATATATTAGTTATATCCTATGATGGCCGTACTATTAGGTTGTAGCTTGCGGCGGAGCATGGTATTGCGTTGCTAGTTGAGTCCAGCAGGTTGCCGAAAAGTAAAGACGATGAGGCGGATAATTTTAGCTTGGGACTGCTTTTATATAATGGCCTCTAGAATTTCCTATCTCCCAATCTGTCAACTCTTAGATTTTAAGGACGTTTTGCCTAGCGCGACTGGAGCGCCTTAATTACTGAATATGGCCATTTGGTTTTCCCAATATGGACCAACACTCAACGCTATATTTTTTTTGCCCCCTTCTGAAACAAACGCAGGACCCGCCACTGGGCTTACCATGAGTGATTTTCGATCACTGTCTCCATGTTTCCTCCTAATGCTCCTCTGTGCACGGTCTTGTAACATTAGTTCTACGCTCCATCTCTCTGCTAAGGCTCCATTCGATGGTGTTGCCCACATGGCACAACAGCTTCAGGTCTCGACTACCCACATATGGATGTGTGTACACATATAAAAAGTACGAGTACACTCTGTAATGCTGAAATACCCATTTCGCGTCTGGGGCATATTCTAAGACTTATTTCATTTGGAGAGGGGCGAGGGGGGAGGGGGCTTCCGCGTATCATACTCTGTACATTTCTTAGTGTCTAGCTGTGGTGAACGATTTGTTTATTTTTGTATTTAGCTTTCCGTATTGTATCGGGCGACCTTGTGGCGCTTTTGACTTCTATGTATGTAGGGGCAGATGTTCGTAAAAGAAAGAGACTCTGGGCCATTTTTTGCCCTTTGGCGCCAATTACTTTCCTCTATTGGACTATCTAGTTTTCTTGTTCTTACAACAACTTACTGAATCCGGAAGGTCAACTGAAAAGAGCATGCTTATTACGGAGGAGAACAAAAGTTCGAAAGTCTCCAGCAAGGGAATTACGACTAAGCATAGTGCCTGGCGAGCATTGACCAAACACCTAAAGAATATGGAGCAGTGGAATGTGAATAGTTTAGTCTGACAAAGCGAGCCCTGTAGCATCGATCGGTGCTAGCTCGTTAATTCTTTCCCTTTTCGTATGCACCAGTCCCAGCACTTATTTGACTACGACGCAAGTGGGAAGCTAGAAAGTTTAATGTGTGTTCAATCACGAACAGTTTAACGCAGAACATGCACCTTAACAATAGTACACCATAAAAGGCCCAAAGGACAGTGTAAATTTTTGGAGATGCAAAGTGACAAAATGCGAAAGGAGTCATAGTGAATAAGGACCTCCCCGTCTGGAATTAATAAGAGACCAAACATTGGGAAGCCTTGAAGACGAGTTTCCCGCACTCATAATAGGACAAGGCGCGAAATTTGCCAGGCTCTTTCTACTATCAATTTTAGCCCCTACTTCTATCAGGAGCTTGCTTGGATGTTAGTTCCACTAGCCAGAGTTTGTATGATGTCTGAACAAACGACATAAGAATATATTCTTAGGCATGGCGTATTTCGTCGTATACACCTACGTTGTTATAGTACCAAAGTTATGCTTCTAGGGTTGTACCATCAGTATAAGCATCTCAAGAACTATATCGCGCCAGTGCTATAGTCTTATAGGGTACAGTGAGTATAGTGTGGCTCTTTGCTCCACTAAGTAAAACATCATCGACATATTAATACAACACGAGATGTTCGATGCCTTGCTTTCATGGTTGTGCAAGGTGCAGAACGGCCTTTTGGAATTCTTAACAAGTCATGCTTCGCTTCTTAACCCGCTTTTTAGCCGCTGAATGATAGCAGTGGTCAAACATGATGAGATAGCTTGGAGAGGTTTTTTTTTATTCTTTTCAAAAATAAAACCGTTCCCCCAAAAGCCAAAGTCAACTCTAGACAAGACGAGATTAGATGTGCAGGAATGAAACAAAGAACAACAAAACCGATATGTTGCACCTTGGCATGTTGCTGGTTTCTTTGTTGGCGTTTGTTGTTTACAAGCCCGCTTTCGTGTACATACATAAGTAGAGTATCATTGCAGGAAATCTAGAAACATACAGAAGTATAAAAGTGTGTGCCATGTGAGGCACGATGTAAAATTTCTCACCTGGGAACCAAGCCAATCCAGGCTAGACTTGTACACTTGCGTAACTAGTCTGTTGACACCTCTACAGGAAGGTGTTTTGAATTTTCCTTTGTTCTCCTTACTGTTTGCTGGATTGGTCTTTTCCATTACACGACTGACTTGTGTCTTGACCTCTGACAATGTAAGTGCTTTCGCTGGTTTTTTCTAGTTTCTTTTGGTCTGCACACCTTAGCGCAGAAACGCGACGCACATCTTATTATTGCGGGGTTTACCAAAAGAGCGACAAGCTATTCCTACAGAATATGTTTTTGGGTTGTTGTCTATTACGACTCGTCTCCAATGGATATCCCCTTCTGATTCCCCATGTGATTGATATATGGAGCTGAGCTAAACCTTTTTTTGCTTTCTTTCGACTGGGTTGTAATTGGCGCAGTCACCTAAACGTCGGCATCTAGATGGGAAAGAAATAATAGCCGTTTTGTTTTTATATGGCCTCATTTTTTTTTTTTTTCAAAAAAAAAGTTAAATAATATAGAGAAATTCTAATGGTATCCCTAATTTTATTGCTATTGTTTTGTATTTCTTTTTCAATGTTCTCCTTAATAACGTGATACGCTATGTGAAGCGAAATGTGCTTCTCGAGAAGGCTAGAAAGTACTAACGCCAACGAGAAAAAAAAATCAAAGCAGTAACCCGTCATGCATTAGTTTAGAATGAGGACAGTTTCTTCGTGTTTCAGGTTATCGCTGTAAGGGGACAAGTGCTAGGTGAGAAGACAGCGACCCATGTCAGAGGAAGAAGGAATGCAGCTTGGGGGATTAAGAGGAAAAGGAAGAATACCACCCACACCGCATGAAAACAAAAGTAGCTATAATAAACACGGAGGCAGCTGAACGCCACGCACACGACGCCGACAAAAACTGCAACAAACACGTACAGATGCTACCAAGTGGATACACAAATGGCAAACAAGTATTTCGTAATTGTGGGATTCACAGCAAGCAGAGAGAAGGTGAGATTTTACGCAGATGGTATCCGGGAGTGTTATAGTACCTAGAGATGAGATTCATCTATGGAGTGTTAAATCCTTGTCTTACGAGCCAAGGGCTTCTATTGCAATCAGAAGGAAAAAGGCTGAGGAAACCATAAGCATAAGACTATGGAGTTTGCAGCGAGAACATCCACTACCCTCCCATTGTTAGTATCACCCTATGTACGGAGTAATTCGCACAGGAACGCTGACGAATTTATTTTACAGCGGCAATCCTTTGAAAAGCCACCAATTCTCTCTCGTGTGTATTATAACTATAAATAGCTAGCCTAGATCTTGCTCTTTCTGGTTAAAGACTCGAATAATAAGCCAAGAACACTGTCATTGCCGCTCTTGGAACTTCTCAAAACCAGACCGATATATACAATAGTAACAGTGCTTTGTAAAGAGACATACAACCACCTTGGATGGAAAGAATAATAGCGAATGAAAGCAGCAAATAATATAGCTTCTGTGTCCGCTTACTGGTAAAGTTCAGCGGCTGTTGATAGCCATTTGCACGAAACTATTGAATTCGTTCCACTCCAAAGACGACTTTTGAACCCAATACGCGAAATTTATACCTACAATTCCGCACCACCCCTTGTCCATTGTGCCCTTTTCCAAGCAGGAAATGTTAATCTGGAATTCAACTCGGGCATCGTTTCAACCCTTTCACAATATAGTAGCAGCGCGCCTTGGACTTTTCATAGACGGCATGATTCCGGTGCATTTGATGTTCACGCAAAACAGTAAAGCGCTGATGCTGCACCTCGCCGCAGCAGTACAGTGCGAACGGACGCGTTAGAACCACCTTGTCAAAGCCCTGTGCGGCTTATTGCATATGGTTTGTTTACAGCCGTCGCATTGGGCGCTCCTTGTACATTACAACGAGAACTATCAGTGGTAGTCGAAGATTAACTCAAAGTACATACGTATGTACCAGTATTTTCAGCATTCCCACTCCTGGCATCTATAGTTTGTCGTAGTGCCTAGCCAGATTTCTCTGCGTGTCCATATCCACCACATTGTTTTTGCCGAGGTCAGACAAAGCAGTGTACGTGTAAGCCTATGAAAGTTGTTTATTGTAGCAGAGTAGCGTTCTCATCGATACCGCTTTGTCGTAGCGGGTTGAATTATCTTACAATGACTCTACGAGTCTCGTCCACATGCTTTTTTCTTCAGGTCTGGCCGCCGCTAACCAGGCCTTCGTCTCCACCGGTTCGGCACACCATTCACTATTCTATCCTTAGGATACCGGGCTAAGTATCTTACGCTGAACATCAATAGAACGGATCTTAAGGCGTATAATGAAAACCAGATGCCCCCATAGATGGCCAGGACTTGGGAAAGGCTAGTAAAGTAAAACAAACCAAAACAAAATACAAGTATGTCAACACCATGCTTATACTTCTTAAAGCGATAAGCATAACCAAATATTTCTTATTTTAGTGCTTCTTGGCAATACTGCCGAATCTCACAAATAGAAGATATGCTTAGAAGCAAATCCCCATAGGTTTATTTTCTCCTCTTAACTTTCTGATACTCGAGATGTCTTGTGGTTGGGTCGTTGCCGTTTGATTGCCTGGAAGAAAGACATGTACGAGTGCTCCGTAGATGAATGGAAGGATATTGCTCTAAGTAAGCAGGAGGACCTGAAAAGGGAAAAAATAGAATTACACGGGGTAGCAGAAAGGCCGGAAAAGGTAGATTTTCCGTTCCAAAAAAGCCGTTGGGTTTCATAGCTTGTTCTTACGACTTGTCTTTCCTGAGACATGCAGGAAAGCAACAGAATGAGTGTCAGCCCCCGTTACGTGGCCGGCACACCATCTCGACAATCGATGCAAAGAGTCTTGCTTGGTCTGTGTATGATTCCTTCGTTGTGTGGGGTTGAGGAGCAAAATAAAAATAGTCTAAAAGCTACTGCTCTCCGAATTTCTTTCCGTTTCGGGTAACAGCCTCTGCGATAAGACGCGAACTGCCGCACCAGAAAGGAGAAAAAGATGAGAGGCATCAGGGGACGAAAAGAGGATCGCAAACCCCGTGGTCAGAGTGCCATAAAGGACCCTGCAGAGAACTTAAGCTCCCAGAGCGTGACATGTGTGTCGTGCATCTCTCTTTTTCTCTTGCGCGTGCACGCTGTGCTGTGCAGTTTAATTTTGGCTTCCCTTCGCTTTCCCACCTCACTGTGTCGCCGATGCCAGTTTCGGTGTTTCCTCCACCGACGCACGGGCCATTCCTTTGGAGATTAACGCTTTTCTGACTTGTTCATATTATTATGCTTCTTTGCCTTGCCACGGAGGATTTACCGTTTTTATTTGACATCAATGTAACTATTTATATATACCTCATGGTATCATTACGTTATTAGTGAGCATGGAGATGGTCGCCGCGAACCACTGGCAATCGCACCGCCGATGTTACGACACAAGCGAATAGTAAAAATATTATAGACAAGCAGCTATGCGAATAACCTTGTTTTCAGCCTGCCTCTTTTCTCTCTCAGCGAACACTCGGACCACTACCCTCGTAGATTATTTCAAGGTACATACATACATATCTCATCTCTTAGAGCGACTCATCTCGGCCTGATCAGCCGGTCAACCACCAGTCGGTACCACAGTTTACACACAGAACCCAAATTCATTTCATTCCCACGAGCTGTCTTGGAGCCGGCTGCCGTCACAGACTGGCTATCTTCATTCGTTTCTTCTTTGATTGTTTATTTTTATGTTTATTTTTATGTTTATTTTTATCTATTCCTTTTCTCGTGTCCTTGCATTGCCATCTAAAGTAGCGCAAAATGATATCACAAACCACTCGCCGGTATAAAACGGCGCACCTTCCGTAAGGCTTGCAAATTGAACGACGAAGCTGACAAGGGAAACAGTATCCAACGAAGCGATATCGATGTGGAGCGAGAACAAAATTGAATTGCTTCGTAGTTGAGTGACAGATAAAAGGCATCTTTCATACTGGTACTCTGTGTTGAGAAACGCTTCATTTTATTTTGTTTGAATTTTCACTGGACGAGAACACACTCCGCACCGTTTAGTATCAATTGGCCTACCCTTAGAAGCACATTACCCCCTTTTTTCTTTGCTCCGGTAGACTCATTTTTCTACGACGTCTAAATCTAAAGTGATAATCTCTACAATTTTCCGGGCTTCGAAGCACGTAAGCCTACACATAGTCTGTGAAACAATCACTCGGATCGGACCTAGTGGCTGGTCGCTTTCCCGATTGATCTCCACCATGTTTGCTAGAGCTGCTATGAGAAAAAAAAAGTTAAAGCAAGACATCTAGCGTTCGCATCTCACATATCTCGCGTGCACAAAATATGTGCACGAGAAATGATAAAAAAATGCAAATTTGCTTGGGGCGAAAGGCGGCATTGGCTTCTGCGCGTATACAGGGCACGCATCTGACCCCCGGACGACTGAGAAAGAATTTGAAATTATTCTTTTCTTTCCGCACATCGAAGTCTGTTCCTCCCACTTCGATGTCTGGGGCTCTGAATTGAAATGTTGGCTTTCATTATGTTGCCAAATGTCTGAGCTGGCAGGGTGCCTAAATATTATCACACTACTTATTTTCTTTCGTTTCATTCTTTTTTCTTCTTGTAATTGCGTCGTACTTCTTGGAAGATCGGCTGTACAGCTTGTTGGCCCACAAGCATCGTGCATTTTGGTGCAGTAGTATCATACGACGATTCTGTTTTTACTTACCTATACAAATATTTCCAACTTACACCGACACCGTCCCTAAACAGCAGCTCTAAGCCGGAGTATTGTCTTTGGTTCCCATATTTTAACTACTCGCACGCGCTACCCCTTCCTTTTCTCTTGCAAATCGGCAGGGACAGGGGCCGATCAGGGGTCAATGTCGAGCTGTTAGGCAGGCAAAAAGGCGGGTATTTTCTCAACCCTGACTTTCCCTTGTTGGTTCCCCTCCGCAGCCTCCCTTCCCCCAGAGCCATGGCCGGGCGCCCCATGGTTTCATTATCCAGCTCTGATCGAACTGCTTGAAACTCTGGAACGCATCTGGAGAGGGCGATTTAGTCACAACCCTGAAGCGCTCTACGACGTACTAATGCGTATCCGCCTGTGAGAAAAAAATTATTTCTTCCCATTTGTCGCTGCCGCTACCCTTTCGGGTTTGGTTCTTTCTCGCCCTACTTGTGAGATACGGACAAGCGCTCATTCGCAGCACGCCAAGCTTACATCGCCATCGTGCACAACGCTCGATCCTTAAAAAAAAAACACCTGCCGTACATACATACGAAATTGCACGGGACTCTTTTTGGCCTCCTTTCTTATGGCCACCTCGGCCTCTTTTTCTGGCCTCAATTTTCCCTCCAATATTGTACATTATATGCTAAATGTGAAAGGTGAGGTTTTTTTCTTCGCCTGCAGTGTTTTGATTTCTTGATTAATGTTGTTCCTTGGTTTGTACATGATTTCTACTGGCTCCTAAAGCTCATTTGAAAAGAGCCCACGAAAATGGCGACCGGAGGGGCGAAATCTATAAAAAAGCAAAAGACACCTACCCGAGAGCACGTAGTAGAGAATTAAAAAAAAAAAAAA